>CM024603.1:30041083-31241083 GCA_014182555.1 Eucalyptus erythrocorys | reverse complement strand
GCTACTTCATCACTAATTCAACAGAGAAAACCAAAACGACATCCTCCAATCCGACCAAGGTATAAAAAGAAGCGGATGCAGTGTATTTATAGCTGTCCACAACAGGGCCCACATGCAGGATTGCTTCATCCAGAAGAAGATTCTCCAGAACCCCAGGAAATGTCGCAGTATCGAATTATGGTAAGCTACGTTCCACAATCAGTTTCGAAATAGTCGAAGTCACATACTGACATCTCCCCCGAATTAAATTTTATGCACTGTGATTATGATCAAGTGTTTGAACATAATTTGGAGCCAAATCACCAGTTTGAACGTCAAACTCACCGATGTTATATATCCAACCATAAGATCTTCCAAAAATCATACGGAAAGAATCTTCAAAGATAAATTCCCATCTGTATAAGTCTTCTTCCTTTGGTTTGGAGACTATTAACTTGGGCATACTTTGAATTTTGAGTTTGGCTGTTTTTAGACTTTGACGACAGAGTCTGGAAGTCTTCAAACTAGATTGATGGAGACGTTTTGTCAACTTCAAAACAATAAATGAGTTTTCTCCAACACCTCAAACTTGCTAAAGACTTTTTGATAAAAGACACTGTGGCTTAAAAGACAAGCCAGCTAGTGAAACAGATTAAATCCCTTCCTATAAGATCTAGCCCCACGTCTCAAAATCTCCAAAATTCGCAATTTCTCAAGCCAAAGCCTTATATGTAATTATGTAGTGTTTCACTGGAATTTCTCTCGAGACGAAATACCTTTCATCAAAATTCATTAATCAATTATTTAGTAGAGGAACCACATTTTGTGCCAACACAGCTAAGAAATATGCAGGCAAAAAACGAAATCGACGGCTTTACTTTGAACCAAACTATACAAACACAAAACAAGCTGGAATATAATTGAAGACAAGACTTGAGAAGTATAACTATTATAAACGAACCAAATGTTGTCAAACTCTACTGGAATTTAATTGACGACAAAGTCTGAAAATGCCAAGACAAAGATACACGTCGGGATTTAATTGATGATGCGAAACTGGAAACTATAGCTAAGGAACATGCCGAAATGTAATCGATGACTTGAATCTAGAAAATAAAAATATGGTGCAAGATAGTAAAGACAGCTGAAAGATAGTAAATTTGTTTGATTTGTGTCTTGGCTACTCAATAGAGGATTGTGGTATATATATTGGCAGGGTGGTAACTATTCTTGGACGGTTTACAACGGTTACATCCATCCCAAGCGGCTTCTTGCAGTTGCACCAATATTCATTCGCTTCCAAAAGTCTTGTGCTCATGCTCTCATGATCTCCTAATCTTGTTCTCGAGCAGTTTTTCTTTAAAAACGCATGCTATAGCTTGCTTCGCGATCTCAATTGCTTCGTGCCCTGCTAACTTTGGATTTGTCGGTGCATCTCGCTGCTCTCCTATGCATTGAAAGACCTTGATGGTTTGCTGGTTCTTATTCATCGCTACCTCTATCAATAGTTGTTAACCATTTGTCATTGTATACCAACGATG
This sequence comes from Eucalyptus erythrocorys, assembly GCA_014182555.1. Taxonomy (NCBI): domain Eukaryota; kingdom Viridiplantae; phylum Streptophyta; class Magnoliopsida; order Myrtales; family Myrtaceae; genus Eucalyptus; species Eucalyptus erythrocorys. The sequence goes on along the minus strand of CM024603.1, from coordinate 31,239,563 downwards.
ATTGGTAATAGTCACCAAAGTGCGCTATTGATGTGTGCTAATGTCGATGGCTGATATGTCCTGGGGATCATCAATGATGTGTCAAGCATTAGCCACGTGTTTATCCATATTGACAACTTGGTCATCTTTTAGTGTAAACATGTAGCCAATATAATTATTTGGCATGTGCAAACAACTGCGGAAGTAAATCTCATCGATTTCAATTGAATTCAACTCCCCATTCAAGCTGAAAGTTAAAATGCCAGTAGGCCAATCGTTCAACCCAAAATGCAGAAAATCCGGCTAAACCTTCATAATATATATGCTGTGCCCTAACCTAGAGAGTGTACAATGGAAACCTCTATCCCCGCAGTCGCCACTTAGTCTGCTTCCCGATCCCACCGCGAACTACTCTTCAGTTGCGGTCCTTAAGCCGAGCGAGACGCTGGTTGAGCTGCTCGATCTTGACCACCGTGTGCGCGACGGAGTAGAGCAGCCAGTAGAAGGCCACGGCAGCACCGATCAGGAGGGCGTTGCGCTGGCTCTTCAGGACGGACATCTGGTGGCGGAGGCGCTCCGCCGGAGAGCACGCCAACTCGAGCTCGCAGCCGGGCTGGGTCTCGTACTTCCAGTAGATGTCCAGGAGCAGGAAGAGGCAGAGCGGCACGATGGAGAGGAGGTGCTTGAGGAGGCCGCGGGTGACGGAACTCAGAACCCTGCGGAGGACGTCGAGGCCGGGGCGGTGGGGAGGAGGAGCATGACCATCTCCATTGCGGCCACGTACCCGAGCATCACCCACACCAGAGCCATTGCCGAGAGAGAGAAGGATCCATGCGCTACTGCTAGATTTCGGTTGACATTCTCTCCATGGGAGTTTTTCTTCTTGCCTAAGAGCTACATTGGCGTTTTCCAAAATGGAAGTAATCTTAAGTTTTTTAATATTAGGAAAGAAATATCAGAAGATAATTCGAGATCTTCTTTTTTAAAAAAGTCGAAAAGTTTGGTATTAAAAGAAGGGCTGCGCTATTTCCACCGCTATACCACTTAATCCATCTCGTATTCACTAAAAAGACCAAATCTCATCGATCATTTAATTGCAATTTAAAGTGGTGGCCTCAAGTAGAGGTGGCAATATGGGTCAAAAACCCATATTATGACCCATTTTTAGTAAAATGGGTCATATATGGGTCAAGTGAAAGTTGAATATGGGTTAGAAATTGGTTAAGTGAAGATTAAATATGGGTCAAAAATGGGTCAAGTGAAAGTTAAATATGGATCAAAAATAGGTCGGTGAATGTAAAACACAAAAAGAAATAGTCTAAATAAGTTATAAGGAAACCCATTTTAAAGTTTAAACCCTTGACCTTTTTTTAATTTATAAAAAAAAAATTTTAATAAGAAATCGAAATTATAATTATTTTTCATATTTCAATTTTTTTTTTTTTTTCTTTTTCTTTATTTTCTTCATTCCTCACGGCGGCCGACAATAGGCCTTGCTAGTCGTCGGCGAGGCTCGAGCTCACCGGCCGGGCGGAGGCTCGGCCTTGCGGATCGGCGAGATCGAGCCTTGCTCGACGCCGGCGAGCTCGATCTCGCTTGTGGCCGGTCGCCGGCCGTCGTCGTGGTCGACGATAGGCCAAAGGAGAAGAAAAAAAAAGAGAAAAGAGAAAAGAGAAAATAATTAATAATTAATAAAAAAAAAAAAATATATATGTTTAAAAATAAAAATAATAAAAATTGTATTTTTAAAAAAATATATTTTAAAATATATTGAAAAATAAAAAATTTTATTTTTGAAAAATATTTTAAAAAGAATTATAAAAATTTTTCATTAAAAATTTGTATTACATAAAAATGTTTTCACAATAAATAGATTTTAGTAATACGGGTCGGGTCGGGTATGAGTTAGATACGGGTCGGGTCGGGTATGGATCATTAAATTTACACTACAAGAATATGGGTTAAAACGGGTTAAATGGGTCGAATATGGGTCAACCCATTTTCGACCCGACCCACCCATTTGCCACCTCTAGCCTCAAGTTTGTTTACTTTCCTTTTTTTCTTTCAGTCTTTTTGTTTCTTTGTACAATCTAGTTGCCACATATGTTAATTGTCGATATGTTTTTGTCAATCTAAAATGATGAAATTTCATTGATATTTTAACAAAATTTCTTTTTTTTATGTAAAACTTTGATTCAACTAAATTTAAATGTAAGTGGGATTTTGCTTCGGAAGATCTTTAAAGAGAGTTTTTCTTTCTCATCCAATCACTGCTCTTTTACATATATGTACATAATAGACACCTGATAGGAAATGGTTCAATAGTGATATGCACAACAAAATGAAAAGCTTATAATCATGTGATTGTGTTAACAAAGTTATCTCTTGATTCTACTTGATAATTAATTCATACATTCGCTTGACAATGTAAAGAAGAACTAGGTTTTGTTGAAAATTTCCCTTTTCGACAAAGTTAAATTTTATGAAGTAAAATCCAATAATAGAAAAGATAATATAGTACCTTAACATACATGGATACCCACAATAAGTAAAAATAAAACATGTGATATTTTTAATTGTGGCAACTTGGTGCTACTTATAAATAGGAAAACTACAAAAAAGGAAGGGAAGTACAAAAACGTGGAGCCATCATTTTAAATTGAAATTGAATGATTCAGAGCGACGTTGTTTCTTTTTTTTAGGAAAAATGGGGTGAATTTAGTTTTACAAGGGGTGGAAATAGTGCTGCCCTAAATGAAACTTAAAATTCAAATATTGGTGATTATTCATATTCAAAATGTCATACAAAATTTTAAGATAACACAATAAATTAAGGATGCTTTTGGCAGTCAGAATAAACTTAAGGATAAAATAAATTTATCATATCATGTGTTTGATGCTTGCTTAGGATAGGATAAAATCGGATTAAAATGAATATAGACTAGATAAAATTATCCCATGGGAGGTGTGATAAAGGTGGATAGGATTTCTACTATCCATAATAGGAAAGCTATTCTTCTCAATTAAGAAGCTTCTTAAATTAAATTAGCATTATATTTCAATATAAATAATACTTGAATTTAATATAAGAAATTATAAATAAAAAGCAATTTAGTCTTTTGTTAATTTAATCTTATTTTTTATTTATATATTCGAATTTACTTATATCTTATAATATAAATTAATATAAATTAATATATTTATATTTATATTTATCACATATTTTAGGTATTTTAGGTATGTTAGTATAGATTTTATTAGTGAATGATGGAAGGGGAAAATAGAAATAAAAAGGAAAATGATCAAAAAAGAGGGGGAAAAAGACAAACAAAAATGAAGTAGGCATGAGTCTGCAAGAGATTTTTATCATCTACTTTTGTGAACTTTTATGTTCATTTACATTGATGTACATTTATATGAATTAATGTACATGACATAATGTGAATATATTCGACTGTAAATCTGTAGCTCTCCAAATAGTGGATAAAATATGAATAAATCCCTAGATTGTAAGAGTTTTCCTTAATGTGGACGGAATTAATTGATGTTGTAATTTACCGTTTTATAGGGATTGGTCTAAGGTGAGATAGAAGGTTTCTTAATTAGTCTAATATGGGGTTGGCTAGTGTGGGCCAAGTTGAGCCTAGCCCGTAATGAAAGGAACTGGTTGGAAATTCTATAAATAATACTCAAGTCTCTCCTCTAACCTTAATTCTCACGTATCCTCACATAAGGAGCGTTTAACTAATGCTAAACCATAAGGAGGCCGCCCCATTGAGCCAGTGATATGAAGGGCAATAGAAAAGAAGGATTTGCACAAGGAACATTGTGTTTCCACTTCCGCTTCAAGAACGATGGATCCTAAAACAGGTGCGTTGATCTTTCTATTTAATCATGCATGTTCTTGTTCTAATTATGGAGATCTTGGGTTGTGCATAATTTGCGTCTAATATGTGGTATCAGAGCCTCCATAACCCCAGAACTTGAACGCAATTGATTTTGCTCTAATTTGTAAGGATTTTGCCATAATCTGTACGGATTTTGCCATAATTTGTGATTTTCGAGATTTTTTATTCAATAAAAATAAAATTAAATTGTAAATTTGGACTGGGCTCGACGAGACGGGCAAAACCGTGGGCGGCGCGTCGCCAGGAGATGCCGCACGCGCCCCCATGCGCGGCCATGCGCTGTTAGGGCGTTGAACATGCGCTCCATGCGCGGTCACGCGCCCTTACGCGCGAGGAGTGCAATGTACACAGCCGCTGACGTCACGCTGGCGTCAACGACCAAGGGTTCGACCTGTCATGTGCGCCACACATGAGTGCTGACGTCACGGTGATGTCAGCGACCCGATCCGGATGACGTCAGCAACCAACCCGATGACGTCAGCGACCCGATCCGGATGGTGACTGACCCGACCCGACCCGACCCGGTCACCGTTGAATGGACCAGTCAACTGGTCGGACCGGACGGCTGGACCGGACGGTCGGATCGGGAACCGGTCGGACTGCCACCGGCCAGACCGGTTTTTGACTAGCCTTACGCCACGCGTGTGAGCCCTACGCGCCGCGCACTCAAGTGGCACGTGTGGGCGCGTGAGGTCTCCTTTTGGAGTGTGGCTAACGACGTTGGACTCGTATGCTGATTTCCTATCTTGTGGTATATTTATTTTATATGTTTGATGATTTTATTGATGTGAAATTGCATACGAAACCCTAAATACGTGTATTTTTGTGTTTTTCTTGTATTTTTCTGTGATTTTGGAAATACAAGTGCTGGGTTACTGGTATGTTATTTCATTAATGAATAAGGCAGTGTAATTAGCATGATATGTGATTTCAGTGATACGTGCTCCTATCACTAAAGTTGAAATCACATGTATATGGTGTATGTGATATGTAAATATATCCCTGGTATGAGAGAATTTTAAGGATTCAATTGAGTTGTGACCGCCAAAGTGGCACACTTGATTGTGTTTGAGAAATTTCAGTTTCGTATATTGATTGGGATGTCTCCTAATCTAATGCATAGTCATACTCCCAAATGAGGTGATTGTGTATTAGTTCATGGAGGGATACATGATAGTGTGGTGGAAGAATGACTGATCCTAGTGGTTCATATGCCCAAATGTGATGAATTCACGAAGATTGGAATATATTCTCATGACCGTTATCACAAGGGGAGTGTACAACTGCATATAATGTATTCTGCCCAAAGGTGATTATGTGATTTTGCATGTAACTCTCTGGATGTGTACTTGTGTGTTAAGTTACACAATACTCACTTGATGCTAATTGTTTATATACTGCTGTCTTTTAGTCACATTTTCTATAAACGGTAACTCCGTCACTATTGAGGTTCTTGCTGGTTCCAACTTTAAGAAATGGAGAGAAGATTATCTGTTTGCTATGAAGATGGTGGATGTTCATATGGCTCTTACTGCCGATCGGCCGGCAACTATTACTGCCGAGAGTACAGAGGCTCAGAAAACACATTTTACTGCTTGGGAAAAGAGCAATGAAATTTGCTTGCTGTCCATAAAGCGTTCAATTCAGGAATACTTGAAAAGTGATTTGCCTGCGAACTGCATTGCTAGGTAAATGATGGAAGCTTTGGTGGCTAGGAACCGTGTGTCGTCTAATGCTGAGATAGGGACATACCTGTAAACACTATTTACCATGAAGTATGATGGTTCTGGTGGAGTAAGAGATTATGTTATGAGGATGGTTGATTTGTAGACAAAGCTTCAGGCTCTTAATATTGTTTTTCCCACTACTTGCATTGTACATCAAGCTTTAAACACTCTTCTTCCTGATTTTGGGATTATCAAGACTAATTATAGTTCTCAAGATGAAGCCTGGTTAGTTAATGACCTAATCGCAAGGGTGGTGGCAGAGGAAGTTTTATTGAAGAAAGACAAATGACACATTGCTCTTTATGCTTCAAGTTCTGGTCGTGATAAATGTACGAATGTGAAAAATTTTACTCATAAGGGAAATTCTGAAGCTGCTGGACCTTCCAACAATAAAGGAAATTTTGAAGGTGCTGGTCCTTCTAATAGTTTGGGTCCTAAGAAACCATTCCCCAAGAAAATGGGTGTTCTTTGCTACTTTTGCAGGGAGAGAGGACATCTAAAGAAGCACTGCAAAAAGTTTAAGATTTGGTTGTCTAAGAGAACCAAGAAGAGTGAGTTTAAAGATAATGATTCTTTGGCATTAGTTTATGAATTCAATTTATCTGAAGTTCCGACTAATTCATGGTGGCTAGATAGTAGTGCAATTAATCATGTTGCATTTATCAATATAGGGATTCATAAACAGAAGGACGCCAAATCAGGATGAATCAAAGCTCACTATTGGAAACAGCATTGGGGTTGACGTCGAGTTCGTGGGAGATGTTATTTTGGTTTTAGATTCTGGTTTTAGGATGATGTTGAGAAACAACTCTTTACGTACCTTCTTTTAGGCGAAATTTAGTTTCTGTGTTTTGTTTGGACATGTGTGAATACTCTTTTGAAATAAAGAGTAATGCTATTTCCATCTTTTATGATTCAATAAGATTGGGTGTTGCAATTTATCCAACGGATTATATTGATTGAGTTTATCTCCCAACGACATGTATGTTGCTTATTTAGCTGAAAAATTGTTTCCAAAAGGCCTCTACCTAAGGAACATCCTTATACATTGGGGCATAAACGACTTGGTCACATCTCTAAAGAAAGAGTAGAAAGACTTATAAAGGCTGACATCTTGCTTACTTTTAAAGGTGATCAAGAGACTTGTGTAGACTGTTGCAGAGGTAAGATAACTAAAATAAAGAAGAAATCCGTCGTACGTAGTTCTGACTTGTTGGAGGTTATTCACACTGATATTAGTGGACCATACACGGCTACTTTATGCAGAAATTTTTATTTCATCACATTTATTGATGACTATTCCCGATATGGATACTTATACTTGATTAAAGAAAAGTCCGAGTATCTTGACAAATTCAAGATTTTTTGGACTGAAGTGGAGAAACAGTTGGGAAAAGTTATAAAGATTGTCAGATCTGATCGTGGTTGTAAATATTTTGGTAGGCACGATGATGCTGGACAATTTAAAGGGCCATTTGCTAAATACTTAGAGGATTCTGGGATAGTAGGTTAGTTTACTATGCCTGGAAGTCCTAAACAAAATAGCGTAGCTGAAAGGCGCAATCGTACTCTTATGGAAATAATGAGAAGTATGATTAATAGGACTAATTTACTTACTTTTCAATTGGGTGAAGCTTTGAAAACAGCTCTTTATATTCTAAATTGTGTTCATACTAAAGCGGTTCCATTGACTCCTTTTGAGTTGTGGATTGGACGTAAACCTAGTTTGAATCATCTTAAAGTTTGGGGATGTCCAGCAGAGGTGAAGTTATATAATCTAACATTGAATAAGCTGGATTCCAAAACTACACAGTGTTACTTCGTGTCTTATCCAAATCATTCAAAGGGGTATCGGTTTTATAAGCCCAATGGAGGTACAAGAATTATGGAATCTTAGACTGCAAAATTTCTTGAATTTGATATAGCTGAAAATGGTAGCTGCTCACAAACTATCGAAGATGATAGTATGGTGGAGATTATTGGATCCTCATCTCATCCTGTGTAGACAACTATGGAGCCCCCTGCGCCATAATGTGAACCTGTAGTGGCTCAGGATCCTATTGTTGAGACAGTTCCTGATGAAATTCTTCAAGCCCCTCAAATTTAGAATGAGGTTGAAGTAGCTCAACTTAGAAGATCAACTAGGGAAAGACGTTCAACTATACCATCAGATTTTGTTGTTTACCTAAGAGAGCATGATTATAATATTGGCTGTATTGTTGATCCGGTCACTTATACGGATGCCATCTCATGTCCTCAATCAAATTTGTGATTAGATGCAATGAAAGATGAGATGCAATCTATGAAACATAATGGTGTTTGGGAGCTTGTTGAATTACTTGAAGGTTGCAAACCTATTGACTGTAAATGGGTATTCAAGACTAAAAGAGATTCCAAAGGAAAGATTGAAAAGTTTAAAGCCAGACTGGTAGCTAAGGGTTTTACTCAAAGAAAATGAATAGATTATGAAGCAACATTTTCTCAAGTTTCTTCTAAAGATTCCTTTAGAGTGATCTTGGCATTGGTAGCTCATTTCGATATAGAGTTACACCAGATGGATGTTAAGACCACTTTTCTTAATGGAGATCTTAATGAGGAGGTTTATATAGTGCGGCTTGAAGGTTTTGCAGCAAATGACTCAGGTAAGCTTGTTTGTAGATTGAAGAAGTCTATTTATGGCCTTAAGCAAGCTTCTAGACAGTGGTATTTAAAGTTTCATACTGTTGTCACATTCGGATTTATTGAGAAAAAGTAGATCAATGCATATACACCAAGGTCAGTGGGAGGGAATATATTTTTCTCATACTTTATATGGATGATATCTTGCTTGCAAGTAGTGACATTGGTTTACTGCATGAGATAAAACGGATATTATTGAAAAATTTTGATATGAAAGAAATTGATGAGGTGTCTTTTATTCTTGGCATTGAGATTTATAGAGATCGCTCATGCTGTTCATTGGGTTTGTCTCAAAGGGCATATATTGATCGCATTTTGGAAAGATTCAATATATAGGATTGCAAACCAGGAATTGCTTGCAAGCCCTCACCGCTGGTCGGCCGGGGTCGCGGCCCCTAGCCAAGGCCCGGCGACCCCGGCCGACCCTCCCCCCCGCCGTCGCCGGTCTTCTCGGCGATGGCGGGGTGGTGGCGGCGGTGGCGAGGGTTAATCCCTCAACCGCCTCCTCCCCGCCCCCACCTTTTTTAAAATTATTATTTTTAAATATTCTAACCAAATTTAATTTTTAATTTAATTTAATTAATTTTTATATTATTTTTTATCACATCAGCCCAAAACGACGCCGTTTTTGCATTATTTGGCCACGTCGGTGTGCAAAAGGCGTCGTTTTGGGCTCGGTTCACCGGAAAAATGCCACGTCGGCGTTTTGGCCGGACTTTGGCCGGGTTGGCACTCAAGTGATCCTTTTTTTTTCGAATGTGGCATTTAAGTGTACATTTCGTAAGTTATAGCACTTAAGTGTCCATTTGTACAAAGTTATGACACTTGAAGCGTTCTTTTGCTCAATTATATCTTATTTAGAAATTCGGATGACAAAATGCAGAGGTAGTAACATGATACATGAAGTAAGGGCATGTTTGAGGATCATTAGCTAAGAAAGAACAAGTTCATGTATTCTTTCTTAACCTCAACTCAAACTCGGGTGGTTGCCCACCTATGAGGCTGCTTGTGGTTGTCTCCTAATGGAGAGTCATGTTGTGTTCCTTATTTTAATGTGCCAGTGCCCACACGCTTCGCACCTCTCGTTAGTAGATGAATATTTTTCTTCCCCACCGACTAGGGATTCCGGGAGGTGACATAGTAGGATTCCCCACCCTAGGGTAGATCTCTTATCTATTTCTTTTCCTTTGAACCTTTTAAGGACTTGCTCAGGTCCTAACCATAATGGTGTTGTATAAAAAAACAAAAATTGTTCCGACAAAAATAAACATCTATGTCTATAAAATTATAATATGACAAGTTTTCTTTAAGAAGTGCTTCTAAGGTTGACTCCTAGAATTGTATACCGCTAGAATGAACGTCCTCTCATTATAATTTCTCCGCGAAGAAGCAAGCACCTCAACAAAAAGTAAATATCTAATTAATTGTTGAGTTGAATATTGATTTCACTTTCCTTTCTCATAAATCCACCATTTAAACTGTCAATTAAAAGTTAACAAGCATTAAGAAATATCAGTTCCCTTTAATAGACTTGTTCAATGAGTGGGTCTAGTCGGGTTTGGGTTGGGTCATAAATGGCTTGTTTCAAATTAGCCCATTTAACATGTTTATGATCCATTTATTGTAGTATAAAATTTTTGATCCATACCCAACTTGACTCATACTCGATTCATATCCAACCTTTTATCTAAATCTAAGAAAGCTTATTTCTTATGATTTTTTTTAAATGGTATTGCTAAAACACTTTTATGCAATACAAATTTAATGGACAATTTTTAAACTTTTTTTAAAATTTATTTTTTAAAAATCGAATTCTTAATTATTTTTATTTTTTAAGAATATGATTTTTCTTTTTCTTTTTCTTCTTTTTTAGAAGACCGCCGGCCACAAGCGAGCCTCTAACTTGCTCGGCTCGCCCAATGCTGGCAAGGTCAAGATTCACCAAATCGGTAAGGCTCAAGCCTCGCCAGACGTTAGTGAGGCTTCGCCCGCTAGATCGGTTAGGCTCGAGCCTCACCGGACGTCGCGAGGCTCAAGCCTCCTTGCTAAATTGGCGAGCTCGAGTCTCGCCTAGTTGGTCGCCAGCCATCCCTTTGCTAGTCATCGGCTAAGGGAGAAGGAAAAAGAAAGAAAAAAAGAAAATTGAAATATAAAAATAATTATAATTTCAATTTTTATTAAAAAATATTTTTATAAAGTTAAAGAGGGAAGAAAGAGATTGTGAGGCTTTAGTTGAAAATGGGTTCTAAGTCTAACCCATTTAAGATTCATTTATCTTAAACTTTCAATTTTTAAAACTATTAAATTAGTTTCTTTAAAAAATAAGTGACCTATATATGACTCTATATGACTCATTTATGATTTAAATGAGTCATATATGAGTTTAAGATCCATTTTGTCACCTCTACCCTTTAATTCTACTTTTGTGCCGTGCAGGGTATGATTATATAGTTATTTTCTCGGACGATGTCATTGATTATTTATCAAGTGCATTAATTCTGTGCAATACTGGGTCTTTGTCTGATTGGAATAATAACAAAGAGTAATCGTGCACGCTTAACCATGTTTACGATTGGTAGAGTAGATTTTACACCGTGTAAGCACAATGTTACACCCATTCAGTTTTAGGCTCGAGTATTACACATTTCATGGGGTTAATAGGTACGTTATGGACTTTGGGATTTATGTAACTAAGGTTACGCTTCATGTGGTCTTCCTTTATTTAATAATTTTGGTTAATTCCATTAAGAGTCCTAAAGTTTTGTGTCAACGCTTGCTTTCAATTTCCCGAAGCATTTTATCAATGCACTTCATTCTTAAAATTTTCATTTCCTAAATTTGGATAGAAAATGTGAATTGGGAATCTTGTTAGCTTTATTAAATTTGCTTGAAATGGGAAACCTAGTTTTTTTTGGTCAGTAACGGAAAACCTAGTTGGCTTTCTTATTTTTTTTTATCAATATTCTTATACGATGATGTGCCACGTCAGCACCGCCTAGAAAAATGTGGAAATTAAATTAATAAAGAATAAAAACCTAAAAAGGATTTTGTTAACAAATAATTAAGGGAAGAGTTTTGTAGCTAATTATGTGCAATTATTGTACTGAAAATTAATTTTTTTAATTAAGAATGCTTAAGGGAGAAGGACAATTATGCCCCCTCCGGTGCAAACAAGGACCTGCGGCCCTTGTTGAGGCCTTGGCAGGGGTTGGCGACCCTTATTAGGGTCTCGGATACGCTGGCTGATCCTTCCAATGATGTGGACCCTGTTGGCTTTCGTCATGATCTCCCCGTGTCTTTATATTGTTAGTTTTCATTTTTTTTCTATGTGGTGCCCACTTGGCACGATATCAATGCCACATGTCCAAGAAAAAAGGAAATCGACAACAAATGCGACATAGGAGTTTGCATTTGGGAAAAACTGACGGAGCCAACAAAGTCTCTTATTCGCGACTTTTGTGCAAGGTTCAGACCTCAAGTGAGCATAGTAAAAGTTTTATGACATCCTGCACAATTATAAATAATTTTTTTTTTTTTAAACGGACATTGTAACATGACTGGGCCCGGTCTTACATTATTTCCCTCCGCAATGAGAAGAGAACTGTCCAGTCGTCACCTACACTCACGTTTGCAGACAAAAATCTATGGATGAAGGAGAATAAGAGAAGATGACAGCAGACCAATACGGGAGAGACTCTTAGCAGTAGGCCCAACAGGTATTATTGCTTAACTTTCATTTTTGCATCCACTAGCGCTTAAACCACCATTCCATCTGGAAGGAAAACACCAAAGATGCTATCTCTATCATACTCCATCACTTTCTTGCTACCAGTCTCAGGGACCATAGTTTCATCTCCTCTTGTTTTGCCCAGTAGGAAGCTGTGAAGTTCAGCATCTCAGGGCTCTTTTCGGAATATCCGTCCGGAGGACAGGGATAAGAAAGAATCCTAGGAAGCGTCTGTCTTCCTCAATCCTGTATCTTACTTTGAAGCGTCTGCCTTCCTCAATCTCGTAACTTACTTTATGCGAAGTGCGCGAGCTATTTCGTCATCTGCGACCCGGTAACGTGTTCGACGGAGCCGAGAGATGATAATTTTTAATATCTGCTCTGTCTCCCTCGTGCCTTTCTTGTCAGCAATTCAGACAAATCTGTGACAGATACTAAAGTTAGATATCGTTAAATTGTTGTTCCAATCAAATGCGGTCATGGTCATAAAGCATGTAGACTTTGAGGACATTTTAGTGGGATTAAAGAACTTTCCAGAGGAAATCACCTGGTAGAGTCTAAGTTGCTGGATTTTATTTAATCGCATCGTCTAGTCAAAAGGTGAGATTATCACCATGATACGTAAGTTTTAGATTAGCAACACTAACACCAGATGTTCCAATCAGAAGCTACATAAACAGTGCTCATGAGATTGTGACTTCCTGGGGGAGTTTAACTAGTGCTCCTGATGATGGAATGCGGTGTTTCCTGATCTTCACAGATGAAAAATTGGAACTTGACAACTTTCATTTGCACTGAGGAAATGGGGTGAAATTTCTCGGCAATTCATAGGTAATTCTAGAGGTAAGAATAGCCCAAATGCCAAAACTTGACACGGAGGGATACTTAAGTTTCAAAACTTCAAAAAGGTACACTTAAGTGCCACAATTGGAGTAAAGTGAATCATTTAAGTGTCACTTCGGCCAAAATCTGGTCAGATTGCTTACGTGGTAATTTTCCGGCGAGTTGGGTGCAAAACGTCGTCGTTTTGTAGGCTGACGTGACGAGAAAATGCAAAAACGACGTTGTTTTGGATCGATGTGTAAATAATTAATATAAAAATTAATTAAATTTAATTTAAACAAGATTTTATTTAAAATATTCTTTATAAAAAAAAGGTGGGGCCGAAGGGGGTGGCGAGGGTTGAGCCCTCGCCGCCGTTGCCTCTCCGCCGCCATCGGGAAGGGCCAACGACGGAAGGGGAGGGTCGGTCGAGGTTGCCGGCCCCCGGCCGACCGGCAACGAGGGCCGCGAGCCCTCACCGAATTGTGGTGAGGGATGCCCTCGCCCCAGATCGGGCGAAGGCTCGCGGGCCCTCACCGCCGCCCGCCGTCGCCGGGAAGGGTCGGCGGCGGTGGGGGAGCATCGCCCGGGTTGCCGAGCCCAGCCGGGGGTTGGTGATGCCGGCCGATTGGCGGTGAGGGCTCGCGAGCCCTCACCGGATACCGATGAGGGCCCCGGATCCGGCGAGGGCTTGCGGGCTCGTTGCCGGTCGGCGAACATCGCCGACCCCCGGCCGTGGCCCTAAGAACCCTCGGGCCGATGCTCCCCCACCGCTGTCGACCCTTCCGGCGACGACGAGGCGTGGCGAGGGCCCGTGAGCCTCGCCCGGATCTAGGGTGAGGGTCGCGTCCCTCACCGCGATTTGGCGAGGGCTCACGGCCCTCTTCGCCGGTCGGGCGGGGCCGGCGACCCCGACCGACCCTCCCCCCTCCGCCGCCGGCTCTTACCGACGAGGACGAGGCGGCGGCGAGAGCCCGCGAGCCCTCGCCTAGATCTGGGGCGAGGGTCGCGTCCCTCACTGCGATCCGGCTAGGGCTCGTGGCCCTCGTCGCTGGTCGGCCTAGGGTCGGCGACCTTGGCCAACCCTCCCCCCTCCGTCACCAGCCCTTCCGCGGCAAAGAAGAGAGAGGCGGCGGTGGCGAGGGCTTAGCCCTTAGCCGCCCCCTTTGGCCCCCATCTTTTTTAAGAATATTTTAAATAAAATTAAGTTTAAATTATTTTTTATATTAATTATTTACACATTAGAGCCAAAGCGACATCGTTTTTGCATTTTCTTGCCATATTAGCATGCCGTTTTGCATCTAACTCGTCGAAAAATTGCCACGTAAGCAATTTGACCGGATTTTGGCCGGAGTGGTACTTAATTACTTCAATTATAACCCTTAAGTGTACCTTTTTGAAGTTTTAGTACTTAAGTGTCCATCCGTGCCAAGTTTTGGCACTTCAGGTGTCCCAACCTCGGTAATTCTAGGTTTAGTAGTGCAATTCGATGTACTTCTTTTGAGTACTCTTTGATCAACCAAACCGATGTACTAATTAATGTGAGATCTCAAAATGCATAGAATATAATTCGTAGTACCGGGCTTGGTCGTTGACCAGAGTTCAACAGGACTTCTTAATATGAATTTGTGAATAACATCTCTGGTACCGAGTATAGTCAGAACTTCACCATGTTGAATATGCTCTTTATCTTTGTTGTCCATGTATATTCTTCGGATTTGCTGAAACCTTAATTGGGTGTAAACTATCCATGAGTCAGTAACTGACGAATTAACTTTCAGAAAAGGGAGAAGAAAAACTAAATTCATTTGCTAAATGGCCTATTATATTCGAGACAGAAGAGTGGCATCATCCTTTGGTAAAGAGACTTTTAAGAGCCTAACCCTTAAACCTCCAAAAGGTGATCGTGAATGATGCTTCTTAAAGAACCTGATTGCTTCTAACAATGGGCTTATGGCGATGTGACAGGTTAGGCATCATTAGGAGGACTGTCTTGTTGAAAAAGCTCAGAGAGCTCTCTCCTCCTTTTACTGGTGAAGATTCTCCATTATGCATTGTATCATCTGCAATCCCTGTCAATCTCTCCCTTTAGGAATGCCCCGTGACTTGATCTCATTCATGCATAATGTCACTCACTTTTGCTAATTCTATCATGTCTCCTTTTTTGAAGGTCATGATATCTGGTCTTCTCTTTAGCTTTATGAAGGGGAATATACAAAGCCTTTTCGCTCTGCATTATCAGTTTCATGTCTAGATTATAATAGTATATTAAGCGGCAAGCACGGGCCCCCTCCGGTACGTCCTCAAATATTCGAAATGCATGTCCCTTCCTGCTTAAAGAATGCATTTTCCCCCGGCAAAAGGACAGTGTGAGAAGAAAAAGTGGATTCAAAGGATCTGATTGGGATTGACCCACCAAAAAGGAAGACCTAAAGTAATGGCAGAGAAGGGATTCCACACTATTCTTGGCATCATGATCTTCCTAAAATAATATGGTCATCATCATTTGATTGCCCGTTGTCCCCCTTAATATACTTCAGAGGTTGCCATTCGAAATTGATGCTAAAGATGATTAAAGAATGATTTTCGATTCCGCAACGTCTTCCTTTGACCAAATGCCTAGTCCTTGAGCAGGATCCACAAAAAGTTACCAGCTTGAATATGTTTTCAGAGTACTGCAATGATGAGCAAATTAACGCTTTAACACAGAATTAGAGGTGAAAGAATTGTGTACTTTGACCTATAACTGGTTTTCATGTAGTGCCTGCATTTTTCTGTGCTAAAAACCACACCAAATTCCTTGTGCAGCTAAATACCATCCGTTGTCTTCCAAACTTTGCGTAAATCTTTGAAAACATTGCTGAACTTCCACTAGCCTTACTCAGGACACAATCATCGTGTGTGATGCACTCTCGTGATAAAATCTAAAGGAGGACTTCATCAACTTGACAAGTGATACTCGAGTTCAGTAACATGAAAAGTCTCACTTGCTGCTTTTCGAAGGAATTTTCTGAAGAGCGGGCTGACCGGAACAATCGAAGGGAGGCTTTTGGAGAAAGATATTCGAGTCCCATACCATGAAAAGTCTCAGTTACTGCTTTCTGAAGGAATTTCTGAATTGCGGGCCGACCAAAACAATCGAAATGCTCAGGCTAAAATTTCTCACAGGGTAAAGTGACTAAAGCCAGGTGGTCCATCTAAAGATGAAAGTGAAAAAAGAAAATAACTTTTTCTTGAACTGTACTCCAGTTCCTCATATAATTGATTCAGCAGGAGGTGGAAACAGAATTTCTGAAGAAGAAAATGGATAATCTGCAACAAGAAGCTCGAATCGGGAAAAGCAAGATGTGGATATAATCCAAAGAAAGCCACGAAAATAGTTGATCACAACTGCAGAGCAATAAACTAAATTAAGCCACAACAATCCAAGAACAGCACTTTCCGCAGAAATGTCTGCTTTTTGTACACAATCAGTGAAGAACAAAGCATACTTTAACAGTTAAAAAAGGACTAAAGGTGGGGATTGGAGAATGCAACTTCTCTCTTATTGCAACTTTGCCTTTTCACGGGCTTCGAGGAACTACACATCTCAATGCTCGATCACTTTTTTTTTATAAGTCTAATCTTCAACGTCTTCTTTACAGGGAGTGAGGAAAAAGAAAAGGTTACGAAAAAGGGACAGTGGATAGAAAGAAGAAGGATGAAATAAAGACAGAAAAAAGACGAAGCCAATTGATCATTCCGTAGAATCGAATCGATACCACGGCAAGTAGCGTGCGGTGCTGCAGCTCTTTGATATGTCCACAACCAGCAGGTGCAATTCATTTACCTTCTGCAATAAGTAAAAATGGCATGATTGTTAAACACATAATAAAGAAACAGATTATGAGGCAAGAACAGGGTCAGTTAGAGGAAAAATAGAGCCAAAATGAGTCGTACCCTTGGCTGAATCGCAGGCTTTCCCTAGGAAAGAGAGGAATACGATGACCAGCGTGACCCCCGCGATGAGCCCGATCAATATTGCTAGCGTCTTCTCGATCTCATCGTCGTCGTTATGATCTGTTTTTCAAATAATTGCACAAACGATCATGGTCCTACTCAGCTCAGCTACACTTACATAATGGAGCAATCAAATGACCAACAATCTGGCACTTTTGCCCCCCTTGGAATGTTCTAGGTTGCCTCAGGAGAATGAACAGCTAAACCAATTTGCTTGTTTGTTTTCTCAAGCATCAAACTCCTATTGCCTATCTTACTCTGCCCTTTTCATGAGCAGTCTTCATTCCCACTTTGCATTAGTAAATTGCAATGGTGGTGGCATAATAATTTGAGGACATCCAGCATAGAAATTTGTTAATGAATCCCTCATCGTTTTCTTCCCATGATACAGAGTACTAATTAGACAGCATGAATATCACGAGCAAAAAGATCATTAAGAGAAACAGGGGTTATCAAACTATGTCTATGGACATCTCAAAAGCATTACCAAAGCACAACCACAATTACAACACAGCCTCACTCCAGAGCACAAACTACCGAAACTTCCACCTACACTTCTTAGACCCCAAAATTCGAAAGAAAGGAAGCTAAAAAACTGAAATTATCAGATGATGAAATTATGCAGAGGAGCCTCTAAAATCAGTTGACTCTAGTCACATTGCAGACTAATTAACATAGACACCCTACTCAATAATGTACACTAGGATGGGAATTGAGCTAAGGGCGAAGCTCAAATCCATCCAAGACAGGCCATGTAAACACTATTCAAGCATAACAAGATCAACCCGAAAACCATGCTAAACCATGAACAACCACCACCACCATAGAGCCGATGCTTACCGTGGCCGACGTGCGAGTGGTCCCCGCCCTCCGAGTACCGCACGTAGCACTTGGCCAAGAACATGTCCGCCCACCTGGCGGCCCCGCAGTTGCTCTTCAGCTGCCCAATCGCCTCCCCGAGGCAGTCCTGGCACTCCCCGGGGCTCAAGTCCTGCACGCATTGCGCCACCGCCCGCATGTCGCCGGACCACCCGTCCCGATAGAACTTGTAGGCCCCGCCGTCGCCGTTGCTGGCCCCGATGTATCCCAACACGGCGTCGCGCCTCGCCAGCGCGTCGGAGTCGTAGCTGTCGGACCCGGGCCCGCACTTCTTGATCACCACGGTCTTGTCCTCCACCCCGAGGAAGGTGGCGTTGTCGTACTTGACGAAGCAGCCGTCGAGCTGGAGGGCGCCGCCGCAGGCGCCGGAGCAGAGGGTGCCGACCTGGCTGACGGCGCGGGCGACGCAGCGGGAGCAGGTGCTCTGGTCGAGGTCGCCGCGGCATTGGAAGACGCCGTAGATGTTGTCGGCGGAGGTGGTGCCGGCGGGGACGGTGAAGTTGTTGTAGGGGGCGAACATGGCGTTGTTGACGAAGGAGGTGAGGATGGAGTTGATGCCGTTCTCGTACGGGGAACCGGGGAGGTACTTCAGCTGCGAGCAGCCGCCGAAGATGAAGGACTCCGTGTCGGAAGTCGACGGAGATGCGAGGAGGGAGAGCGCGAGGAGGAAGATGGCGGGGAAGAAGAGCGGAGGAGACGGAGCTTTTGCAGCGGCGGACATGGTGGTCGTGTAGAGAGAGAGAGAGAGAGAGAGAGAGAGAGAGAGTTCTGCTTGGTTGATGAGAGGTGGCTATGGTGGGTTGGTCATATAGCAGTGCTCTGTTTTTGAGTGAGAGAGAGACAGAGAGAGAGAGACAGAGAGAGGGAAAAAGGCGTGGTTCCTTCGGAAGGAATTTACGTAAGGAAGGACGGAACTCGATGAAAGTGTCGAGCGGGGAGGTCCAAAAAATTATTGTCCAAATCCATCTATCCGAGCACGACATAACTGCCGGTTCTGAGTAATAATAACATCGAAGAAATCCAACTTTCGTCTGAAACCTTCGTGAGCAAGTTAAAATTATTTCTTAATCACGATGGATTACGTAATAAGAGAATTTTATCATAGTCGAATCTTTAAGAGTGTGGTTCCATCACTACCGACTAACGTCATGTCGAATTACTCCTCTTTTTTCAATATTTCCATCAATTGATCAAAGCCAAATCTCGATAACAGAACGCCTAACCTAATGGTCTTGAGTCGTTCTTTTTCGGTTGTTTATATTATAAAGTCAAAATGATCGTTTGAAGGGAAAAGGAGGAAAAAGTAGAAGGGTGCTTACGTGGAGCGCATGGCTTGAAAGGGTTTTCGGCTCTACACTTTCGACTGCAAGTCTAGTGAGCTCTCAAAGTCAATAGAAATAGGTTTAAAAGAGACCGGCCATGGTTGACAATTACTCTTCGTCGGCGGCAACGATAAAAAGAAAGAAGGGGTGGGGGGGAAGGACCTCTGAGCGCCACCTAATACCAGATGGCCTCCATCGATTTCATCGTAGGGTGGGCTAATTCATGGTTGACGAAAGCTTCGATTCCGCGGGAGGGTAGGTGCAATTCCGAATCAAAATTTTGGGTTTTGTGCCAAATTGAAAAGTGATGAAGATAAGAGGGGTTTTTCTGTCGGGTTATAGAGTAGGTAACGTCAAGAGATGAAATTTCCAGATGCTTGAATGCACACGTAACTTATAACTCAGTCCTATCAAGAGATTCCATATTGGTTAAGATCATTCTAGAATATGGTGTCCTTCCTCCCCCCCAATCCAACCCACGCCTCCCTTTCCTTCTCTATTTGACCCCTAGAATTTCTTCTTTTCAAACAGAGTTTTTGTTCAATCTTTTACGTAAAGTACTTATTTAGTTAACTGCCCGATTTGCAATTTCCAGGATCACTTTATGAATCGATTTTTGAGATTGTTCTCAATTAAACATAGTATTGCTCACAGTGGTCTTGTTTGGCCTAGCAAGTTCTTTGATGTCGTTGGTCGATTGTGAATTTGGTTTTGTGTATTCATTCGAGCTACTACAGTAGCATGGTGTAGGGGCGGTATTATGGCATGAATTATTTGTGATTATGTCTAAGAACATTGGCTTCGTTTGTTTCATGAAAGTTTGAGATTATTCGAAAATACCTTGATTTCGTTCTCAACTACATAGCTAGGCTTATAAACATGAGATCATGAGATGTAGGATACTTGTAAATTGAAGAGGCTCACACAATTTCTTTGCCAAGGGGACTTGGGCTGGTCGTCAGGTTGTGGATCCAAAGGGCGGAGGACCTCCGTAGCTCTAAGATTTAGAAACTTCATTGAGAAACTCTTTAATGTTATATTGAAAATGACAAAAAAAATCAAAAGATACCAATATGTATATTGATTGAGGAAGACCAGTTAAAGAATGCATAAGTCAATATGCGGATGGTGTCCTGACAGGATCGTCAAAAGGCCATGAGTGCTTTGCCTTAATTTAGGGTGAAAAAGATATTGAGCCTTAAGCTATTTAAAAGCTAGATGGACTTGTGTAAAAAGTGAATAAGTCCGGCGTAAGTTTTTCATGAAGAATTGGAAAGACCATGGGAAAGCGAACAATTGGGTAGAGACATGGTTGTTAATATGCTTAGAAGGACAAAAGAATAAGGGATCAGAAATCAGATTCTAACAAATTGCGTGGATAGACTCATCGGATTGTTGGCAGAAGCAACTCCTTTTATTAGACGAGGTGGAATACATGTAATGCACTCCCATTCTCTGGAGAAGAGGACCCAAATGTTTTTACATAGTGATTTGACCTTCCACTTGGCTTACTACTTTATCCCGGCTCTAATAGCCTCAAAATAGATAGAATTCACTCCTGGAGATTTTAAGCTTGTATAAAATGTGCTGCTTCTACTTGAAACTTCTGGAGTTACTTTCACAAACTCAAGCAAATCTCACAACAATATGTCACTCTCTTTCTAGATTACAAATTTTCACAACCTCTACAGAGATTTACAACAAAAAAATTCACTCTATCCTGCACAATGGAAAGCACGACCATTCAACGCATTTGACGGAGATTTGATTGTGAGCTTCTCGAACGCCAACAATCACGATGCATTTTAAAGACTTTCAAGCTTTATCCAGCCAAGTAGCGATTAGTCTGACCTTCTTCGACCGTCAGATAGTCTATCTCCGAAGCATTAGAGGCCATTTCCCAAAGTAAAAGCCTCTGCTTCTATAGTCCACACAACATTTTTGCTGCTTATCCAAAAAGGAAAAAACCAGTCCGATTCACTCTAGATAGCTTTTAGCGAATTCCAGCACTTGAAAACGGTTGTAATACGCTAACTTGAATCCAGTTCAAATTGATATCAAGATGAGTCTACCCATTAGGATTCTAGAGGCTTAGATATAGAACCATTCACGGACTTTCTTTATATGTTCTGTTACCTTCTGCAAACAAGTTCTTCCAAATTGATGCCCTCGTGTTCCATAAATTGCCCACCTTTTATGGGTCCGTCCAAACTTTAGCGAACTCTCAGTTGACAAATTGTTCACCTTTTATAAAAGTCCTTCCAAATCTTAAACACATTTCCCATCCAATAATCCGTTCTCCTTCTACAAAGCTGAAGCCTTTCCATGCTTTAGACGCTCTGGTGTTAACGCTGTCTGCATACAACTTCTGTATATTGAAGTTGTGGGTACAGCACCCTCAAATTCACATATTAATAGCCTTTAATTATGTAGTCATTTTCAAAACATTATAGACATTTTGTTAACACACTTTCTAGTCCCCGCTTCTCTAGGAGCAAATCGAGCAAACGGGACTTTCGGTAGTACCTGAGGCCCTTTTAATTGGATCCGTGCTTTTTTATAATTTATTTTTAATCTTTTGGCCCAAAGATGCGGTTATTTTGGTCGGTGATCCAGAAAAAGTTCGTGCTTCACGTGATATTATTTTGTTTCACTTTTCTTGGGGATTAATTAGAGAAAAATAGGGAACGATACCTGTAATTATCATTATTTTACGATTTGCCGGATCCAAGCCAAGTGCACAAGGACCAAAGGAAGCCTTTTAAGCTACAACAAAGTCCAATCAAAGTCCGGGGAGAGTAATTAGAGCACCAAAAAGCAAAACATATTAATGCAACACCAGGCCAAAAAGTGTAATCCGACAAGGTTCATTTTCAAGATAATATTTTAATACTTCTTTCACGTATAAGTTAGATTAGGAGTGGCACATGAAACTTGACTGATCATGATGGATACAAATATACGAAAGGGATAGTATTGACTCCGATATCATATTAGAAAAGTCAACTCAAAAGTTTAAGTCATTGGATGAAAAGAGATCATACTTATATAAAGAGAATATTGTATGTGACTTGTTGTCAAGTGATGACACTTTAACAATGGGTCACAGAAGTGGAAACCACATTCAATATCAACAACTTTCTCTCTCTTTTTCTTTTAGACAACCTTCTTTGACTTGACTAGCGAAGAAGCGAGAATTATTGCAACCTTAGGACGGTCCTTCCGAGTGAAAGAGACAATAGAGAAAAATAATTTGGTAAGAGAACAGAATTTGATCTTTGCCCATGAGATGTCAATTTGCGTGTCCTTCAGACCAAAAAAAAAAAATTGCGTTTCCGTTGGGGAAGTGCCGTGGCTGACATTGCACCCTTTGCCCCAGCCCGCCTCAGTGGGGGAAGACTTGGACGACCGAGACAAGGGACATTACTAGAATTGTCTTCAGCCCACGACCCAAAAATGAAATTGGAAATTGATGGTTACTTTCCGAGTCTTTGTCCTGAGTTGACCAGGGCCCTCCCAAAAATGTGTGTCATGTTTCGGCCATAGATATTCAAGACGACTCATTAGTGAAGTCTTCTCTAAGGGAACAAAAAAGAAAGCCAAAGTTGGAGTTAAATCCGTATGCAATAATTGCAAAACGAGTGAATGTGAAAATATATGTTGATTTCATACCTAAACATATTAAATATCTGACTCGAAACTTCATAAAATAAGTGGAGATGTAAGTCTATCGACTATTCGTGTGAAATCCGGAGCTACAGATAAAATTTGACAGATAAATGGGACACTCATAAAGTAAATTGGGATAAAATTTGGCTATGATATCATGTTAAAATATCCAATACTGAAAGCTTAAATTATGGAGGGAGTATGGAGAGCAAATAAATCTAGTAGACAAGCGACAAAGACTACTTTAACAGAACATCCGAATGTCTCGTTTCCCCTTCACTTTCCAATTGACTATACAGTCTTTTCTTTTGAGATAAGCCATTACTACTCCATTTTGATGAAAGAATCTGATCATATGGAAAGTCGATTATGTAATGTATAACCGGATGGAACGTCGTGAATGCCTTAAAAGGTAAAAAAGGGTGTCTCTACGGGTGTTTTTGACGTCACCCGAGATGGAAAGGGGGAGAATGTTTAAAAGCATGGACATCAAAAGCCTCTTCCTTTTAATTAGATTCCCATCTCATTGCCTTTAGGCAAAAAGACTTAAGAAAAAGAAGATGCGCAACATATAATTACTTTCCGTGTTTGCAAAAATTTAAATTCAGAAAGGAGATTAATGTTCTTATTCAATAATAGCCGATTACTGCCAGTGAAACGCTACGACTACAAAGAAATTATACGTTATACTAGATCTTGCTTACTGAATGTTGCGTTATTCAATTGCTGGTGAATTAAATGAAGTTATCTACTTAGTCTTGGGTCCATAAGTTATAGAAAGAGCATTGTCACATGTTATGTCGCACATGGTTTTATAATATTTAGTAAAATGGTCATAAATGAATGTGGAACAGTAAAATCGGGTACATAATAGATTCACGACTTATTTAAACCTAATTCATTTCTATGACTCTATCACCCTCACTTGATTTGACGCTCACTTTCGCCTCAATTTGGATATGAGTTTTCTTAAATTTAATAAAATTTGAAAGTGTGAAGCAATATGGATCCAATCAGGTATGAATTGAATATGAGCAAATATATTTGTATTACATGAAAATGAGTCAAAACGGATTAAATGAATCAGACCATATTCAATCTGAACCAAACCTGACCGACCCATTTGATGGGTGTAGTGTATATCTATTAATGGATATCATCAAATTTAATTTGCGTTCCTCCATCGGATGCTCAATGAAGAGAAAGGAGAACATATTAGGACGTGACCAGGGTTAGGAGCAAGAGGGCATTTACCATGTATAAGCTATCTCAATCCTCCTCATGAACACCAGGCCATATACAAGTTCTCTTTTCTTTTCTTTTTTCCTGTGAATAAAGCGGCTTTATAAAATTTCACTCAATCGCCTCATAATAAGTCAATGCGCAAAAGTTCATCCGACATGAGCGAAGAATCTAGTCAATATACGAAAGGATATCCACATTGAAAAAATAAAAATAAGCCTATATGTTCTTATATGAAATGGACATTTACCTAAGTAAGTAAAACAATCCCACCTAATACCTCATTAATCTTATCAGCAAGGTAAGTCGTGAGTCAGAACTCGATGAATAGCCCAGCTTGAAAATATTTGCACTTGCCGATGTGATGAAAATAGAAAAAAAAAATATATATATATATATATATATAAACTTTTTGTATTTATGTCAATTTAGTCTTCAACATTTCACTTTTGACCCATTGAATTTTGAACTTTTTGATAATTTATCAATGAAGTTTATATAACTCATTTTTGACAAAAATTGCTAATGTGAACGTTGAGCGTCTTACATGATAGCACCTACGTGAATGTGGACAATTTTATAATTTTAAAATTTTTTTTTTTTTTTTTTTTTTAAATGAGACTGGGCAAGGGTAAGTGGCCACGGCTCCGCCCTCGCCAGACCGAGCGTCTTCTCAACAATCCCGACCCGTTTCTCACGTATTAAAACACAACCCCATACAATCAATGGCCGTACACGGCCTTCGACAGGTATATCGTCAAAAGGCGGGTCATCTTCAACATTGACGACGTTAGTTTTACCGGCCATAGGATTCTGCTTGACGGGTCCACGCGTTTTGGCTTTTACTTCTTGACGTGCATCGACAACCAACCAAATTTAGGCACTGTGATTTCCTTAAAACAGAAGCTTTCACTTAAATGGTTGTTTAGTGCCGCTTAATTCCCGGCTTTTTCTCGCCGTAAATTTCAAGCAATTGGCCACTTTAAGATTTTAGAAGGTTTTAACTTTAGAGGACATCTCACGGCTAGACACCGGCTTTGTTTGCTAGACTCTTCGATCGGGTCAGTTGACAAGTGACTCGACTCCTTGAACGAGTGTCAAGACCACAAAAGCGAGCAAATCGTCTAGAACTCTCTCGTGAAGAGGTCGGAGAAGATGACCATAGACCGGGTCGCCCTCTTCTAGTCTTTTCTTGCCACATGGTCCAAGCAATCGCCAATTTTAGATCTAGAACGTTCTAACTGTAGGGGACCTCTCGTGGCTCGAAATTATTTCTCTACACACCGGCTTTGTCCGTTAGAATCTTCGATAGGGTTTGGTGCCAAATGACTCAACCCCTCGAACGAGTGTCCGACCGTGAAAGCGAGCAATCGTCTAGGAGTCTCTCTTGATGAGGTGCCCTCTCCTACGCTTTTTCTTGCCATAAAGTTGAAGCAACCACCAAATTTAGAGCTACAAGGTTCTGACTTTAGGGACCTTTAATGGCTCAAAATTATTTATCTAGGCACCCGCTTTGTTCGCTTTGATAGGGTTTGGTGCCAAATACTCGACCCCTCGAACATGAGTCCGGACCGCAAAAGCGAGCAAATCATCTAGGACTCTCTTGACGAGGTCGGGGAAGGTGACCATAGATCGGGTCGCCTTCTCCTACACCTTTCACGTGGTGACTGACTAGTTAATGTCCTAAGACCCAATCGAAGGTTTTAGCATGTTAGCCAACGTTATAGGACATAACAGTTCTGGCAAAGAAGAGGAAATCGGGGCTGGATCGAAGGCTGCATCTCTTATTCTCGTGGGCTTAGAAGTTGGACTAGACTGGTTTTTTTTTTTTTTTTTTTTTGGCACAGAAGGACCACTATCCCCTACCCAACAACCTTCAAGGTCACCGGAAAGACCATTCCGACACACACATAAATCTTTGCATTTATTATTAATACAATGAAAAATCATAAACTAATACATCTATGATAAATTTATCTTAAATTATTTTCTCATTTTGGTATATTGGTAATAAATTAACCTTTGTTAGTTTCCGATAAATTTTGTTATCAAATTATTGAGTTGGATGATATGGGATAGTTGAAAAGTATATCAGTTGGGGATTTTACCATTTGTTTGTTATATGTGTAATATTAGTCAAATTTAATAGAAATTAATGTAAGGTAGATTTATCACAAATATATTAATTTGATATTTTTGATGGTCAAAAAATTAGCTTGAGGTACATTTATCACAGATGTATCGATTTGGGATTTTTTTTTTTTTTTATAGTATTAACCCTTACAATTGCCGCGGCTACTAGTTTAATGGCTGATAGGATCTGTTTAGCACACGAGAGTATAGGTTCTAAAGAGTTTTCGATCATTTATGAGGAGCGATAGCTCTGGTATTGTGCAAAATGAGCCTTATAAAAGACCCAAAAGAGTCTCCAAGAACAAGATGGATTCAATCCATTTGTACCTTCTCAACATTAGGAAGAGAAGAAATCCAGCTAAGGATCATAAGTTCCCATCAAATCCCATGAAAATGAAATCGCGAGTGACATCATGAATCGGGCGCACGGAAGGTGGGTAAAGCTATATTGTAACAGACAATATCGGCCCGGCCAAACCAAGGCAGCATGACCTAGAATACTTACACTATAAATAACCATCAGTAAAAAAACACACTACAATCAAGAAGCGAAACCCATGTCGGTTTCTGCTTCTAGTTATTTTCTTTTGTCGTCAATGCACGAATAATTGATTCGAATTGCAAACGGAATGTATAGCCAGCTAATGGGGATGTCGGACGCCGCTGCAGTTGCGCCCTAACGTCAGATTGAATTTAATCCTTCTGCTTATTCGATGCTCGGTCCTTCTCCATGTGCTCCTTCTCCATGTGCTCGAACAAGCTCCCGTCGTACACGGCCCGGATCGTGTCTTTGTGAAGCAGGCCATCCTTGTCCTTGCAAAGCGTGTAGAGGACCTTCCATTCCGTGTAGGCCGCCAACCTGCAAAGCAAAAGCATGGAGAGAAAATTCCTCAATCACTTTCCTTTCGCTTTCCAACTGTTTCCTGTTCTTTTCATTTGTTGCCTTCTGCTTTATGCTGTGATGTGAAGAGAGGAAGAGCGAAAGAACAAGCATCTCTTTCCAACTACTTGCTGTCGTTGCTTGGCCCTTTCGTATCAAAGCTGCGGTGCAAAGACAGAAGCTTAAAGCACAAGAAACTCACCAGCCTTTGAAGTCTTTGGGTTGTCGGTTGGACTTGAGCATCTCCTGCAGTTCATCTGATGTCAAGGCGTTCGGGTTCGTCCGCGCGTGCTTGCGAAAGATTTCTTCGAATTTCAACGGAACAAACCTATATGACCCACAAATCTTCAGTAAGTGACCGACCCCAATCGGAACTCACAAGACAATTGGACGTCCCTCGCGTCTCACTCCCCGGAGCTTACTACTTATCGAAAAGGGCAAGAAAAGCTCTTCTACTTTCATATTTGAGTGATAGTTAAGTCGTATATGCAGAAAAGCAAATGTAGATATACGCTCGTGCATGTGCGATGAATATGAATGTACTGATGTTCTATACCTTCCTTCAGAATCGTAAACGCCGGAATCACTTCCGTGCTTGGCCTTTTGGATGTTCTTGACTTCGATCGGAAACAGAATGGAAGGGAATTTCCCCTGCTTGTTCAACAAAATCAAGCCCCCATTATAGTAAGCACTCGTTCTCAAAATAGTCGACTACCAAAATTAATAAGTTTATATGTATAATCACTAAATTCAACAAGCCCAATTCATATCTAGCTTTAAAATTCAGTAATAAATTATTTGACGGAGAGAGATGCAGAACAAATGCATTATGCTTCCGATGGGAAACTCCATCTTGTTGCTTGCACACAACACCATCCATTTCCTTTATACTTCCAAGATCCATGAAAAAGAAATCACAATTATTATTCATTTGTTTTGTGAAAAATGAATGATTTAAAAAAAAAAAATTCCTATAAAAGATCATTTGTATCATATCCTCAAAATGTCAATAGCTCCCATCATTAAGCACTCATTATCAAAATATACATGCATCATCACTAAATTCAACAAACCCAATTCATATCTAGCTTAAAAAATTCAGAAATAAATTATTTGATGGAGAGAGATGTAGAACAAATGCATTATGTTTCCAATGGGAAACTCCATCTTGTTACTTGCACACAATACCATCCATTTCCTTTATACTTCCAATATCCACAGAAGAGATATCACGATTATTATTTTTTTATTTTGCGAAAAACGAATAATTTGAAAAATGTTTTCCTATAAAAGATCACTTAATCCAATGGGAAACCCCATCTTGTTACTCGCACACAACACCATCCATTTTGTTTATACTTCCAAGATTCACAGAAGAAATATCACGGTTATTATTCATTTTTTTTCTTGAAAAATGAATAATTTGAAACATATTTTACTACAAAAGATTACTTGTATCACATACAAAAATGAATATTTCTTCGGATTAATCAAATGCTTTCTTCTTCTTTTTTTAATGCTTTACGTGTAATAATGAAAAGCCTTTATTTACAAGGTACTCAACCAATCCACACATCATCTGATCAAGAACAAATAAATAAATAAACAACCTAGTACCGACCTTATTATAACATTCTTAATAAAAGAACATCCAACCTTCAAGCAGAAAACATCTGCAATATAACGATTTTTTCTTACTAAGGGGCGTGATCTTAACTTTATTCGACTTCACATTCCTGAATCAATAACACGTCTAAAATTTCATTTACAACCGGACGTAAAAAATTCTCTCAAGAGTACAGTTTTTTTTTTTTCCTTATAAATTTTGACGGGAAGGTCAAAGGTTAATTTTGTTTTTACTCAGTAAACTGCTTAATTGATGGAAGACAAGAAGAACATAAATCAATGATAATTATTTTTTTAATTTCCAATTTATTTTCATCATTACCCTGCCGACGAGAAAAAAAACAGTCGTGGATGACAATGAGTATTTTTATTTTTATTTTTTTATCGAAGGATGACAATGATTTTGCGCGCACTCTATGTGGAGAAGGAAGCAGCAAGTTGTGGATTGGATGCCCCGACGCATCATATTAAAGAACAGGGAGCCACCACCACTAATTGCGATGTCGATTTCCACATTGTGCGGGTCCCACTTCTCTTTTAGCTTCAGTAAATTTTTGGTCCACCCTAATTTAAAGCGCATCTCGATCGACAATCGTCGTCTCGAATCTATAGATGGTACGATATAATTGGTTATGACCCGAATTTATTGTCTGAAACGGGTCCTAACCGCGTGGGTTAGCGAGCTTAGAAATCCGCAATACCGTCCCGACACGTCTCCATCTTCTAATCTAAGTAGGACTAAGCCCGAATGTAAATTTCCCAAGACAGGTACTTCAATACACAAACGTGTACCGTTTTACATGCTTTGTATCCTACCACAATGACGTCCTAATGTTACCGATAGCAGTCTTTTATATGGAAAAAGACAAAAAAGGAAAAAAAAAAAAAAAAAAAAAAAAAAGAAGGTTTTCTTTTTGTGGAAGATAAGGACATTGCAATAACTAATAATAAAAGACTACTTTATTGTGCATTAAAGGGGAATGACTGTTTTTGTAAATTTTGTTGACCAAAGCTGCGGAGAGTCTTCCTCTTCTTCTTCTTTTCATTTTACACTTTGAGGAGACTCATATATATTTCAAATATTTTTATTTTAATATGTGAATAAGAAGATAAATCTATGCAAGTGATTATCTTCATACTTGATATTTAATTGCCATCACCATTTTGTGATCTCGTTAATTTACTGTCATAACCATCAAGAATGAAGAATAATAACATCTAAAGAATAGAGTATTTCAAAATAGTTGACGCATAACACGAAAGCTTGTAAATGAAACTAGGCAGCTACAACCTATTCTTATTAGGACCACGAACTTGTTCCTGATTCAATGCTCAATTATGACTCTGTTTGTATGAACGTGTAACATTTAACTTTACCTACAAATTCCACGTCTCTAATTCTAAAAAAATAATTTGATAGACCGAGTCCACGACCCCTCTATGACATGAATACCAACATCATCCGAATATTGATATGCGTCTCGCCATCCACTCAATTCAGGTGTTTCTTACTCGCAATGCTTCTTCACAAGGCAAATTTCTATTTAGACCGGGTTCATGATCAACTGATTGACACTCAGGCATCGGTTAACCCGTAAGAAGGCCTCCTGCACATTGAAAGGGATTCATTCCCCCTATCCACATGGACAGACGGGGTCGATGCCAGTCACTTCCCACCTTCAAGGAGGTGTAGGGGCAACCTCAGTCCCCGACAGGCGGCCGACTATCGAGGTGGAGAGATCTAAAGGAGGTGAGGTGGTCAATTCAATTTCCTACCCCCTTAGCTCGCCTCATCCATCCCACCTTCAAGTGTTAAAGTATGGATCGTATTATACGCATTCAAAACGAATCTACCTGGGCCAGAGGCGGGGGCTCCTCCTACCGCCCCCCGACAAAGCTAGAGTCCCCGTAAACGACACAAACAGGAACAGCACAATTCTGCACATGGGGGCCATCGATTAATGAGGGGACCATCTGACTCGCTCGCGGTCCCTCGCGAAGTTTCGTCCGTAAACGACGCCAACTCAAAAACATTCAGCCAAAAACACAGCGAGAGAGAGAGAGAGAGAGAGAGAGAGATTTACTGGGCGAGTTTTCTGGCTGAGCGCAATGTTGATGAAGATGGCAGAGACGGTGGACAGGGAGAGGCTGGCCCCGATCGATCGAAATCCTTCAAGAACAAACCCCCAAAAAACGAATAGAAAAGAGTTAACCCTCGAACAAATCCCATCAAACGTTTCAAGCAAAACCTAGGTAAAGCGAGAGAGAGAGAGAGAGAGAGAGAGAGAGGGCGAGAGACCTTGGAATGTCTCCCATGGATACACGACGCCGTCGTGGTTGCGATCGAAGAAGGCGACGTGCTTCTGCAGGACGTTCTGGTCGTTCGGCATCACGGGATCGTACTTCACCACGTTATCACCTGAAAACAAGCCCGAACCATCCCCACAAATTCACCAAGAAGCTCGAAAACCTGAAAAGCTCCCGCTGCTTTAACAGGGGGAAACGGAACTCACCATCATCAGAATCAGTCCTGGCGGAGGACGAAGGAGGCGACGACGCCATGCGACCCTTGAGATTCTATTTCCCTGGAGCGACCGGAGGAAGAGCGTTTGCTTCTCGCGTTTCGAAGCTTTTGTGCGAATCTCTCTGCGGGGCTTTTCTCTCGTTCGACGCTTATGCAGAAGTTTTTTGTGTGTGAGGAGAGCACCATCGTGCAGGCTTAGGTTTTATAAGGTGCCGGGGAGTTTCGGAAAATCGGGCAATTCAATGCCGTAGAAGCTGAATCATCAATTTTAGGAAAGGAATCGCGCGCCGCGAGTGTGAAAAGTGATAAAAACTTATCCTGTGGATCTAATTTTGGTCGATTTAGATTAAAAGCTTGTTATGGAAATTTTGGGATTTTTCTTAATCATTTTCAATGGATTTTGGAATAAAATTTAATATTGAGAAAATTGAAATCTCAAGACAGGTAAGGATTTGTCGGGAGCTCTTGACATTTTTGAAATGCCGAAACAAGAGTTAAATGATATTTTCTTCCAAAATCATCGTCACAAATTCTTTAGTTTTTTTTTATTTTGCCCCTTGTTGCTACTATTCATGTCCTTTACATGAGGATGATCACCGAGGCAATGGTCGCCTGAATTGCATGACCCCGCGGCACTCATCAGGATTGGAGTTCCTAGGGGTTGCATATCCTCAACAGACAATTGCTAGCCCCATATCTAGTTTGCCAGTGGATTTGATTTCTTTTTAATAAAAAAAAAAAAAACCCAAAAGCCATTTCAAATTTTTTTTTTTTACCAAATACTACTTAATCCATAGTTGCTTCATAAAAGATTATTTTACCAAAGGCCAAACCCTTTAGGTTAAAGGCTTTTGTATTTCTTCAAGGAGCTTTCAAATGGTAAACCAAGTGCACCCTTAGGATAATGGGCATCCACACTGATGATTGCCGGCCAAAATTGGGTGAAAAGAATACATTGAAAAGTCATTAAAAGATTTAAGATTAGTAGTTAAATTGAAAAGTTTAGAATTTGTCGGTTCTTATATAATAGGTAACTTGCCAATGAAGTCACCGATAGCAAACATTCACGGCAAGGGCATTCGCCAATGGACATGTGTCTTTTGTTGTTGTTAACTATTGCGAATTATGCCAGGTGTTGGAGCTCGAAAACAAGGAGGATGGATCAATGATACAATGAAACTTTCACCAATCCAATCAAGAAAGTAGCTGCCAAACATACGTATCCCTGCCGTGATGAATAATCGCTTGTATTTGCAATCTTGCGTGTTGCAACTCAATTCTATGAATCAATATTACTGTGTTTAGCATTATCATTCCGTCCCTTTTTTTCCCACAAATAACGCAATTCTCCTTTAATGCATTTGTTTATTTCGAGGGGTCCATTGTCAGCTTTCGTTCATATTTTTTTTTTTATGAAAAACCTAACGTTAATGAAATCATGAAATCGAAGTACTTTTCCTAATTAAAATGATAATATAAAAAATTAGTAAAGAAAAATCTTTTGTGCCTCGTGTAGTTTTTTTTCGAACATGTGTTTTTGCATATATATATATATATATATATATATATATTTTTTTTTTTAACATGTGTTTTGTGAAGGTTTTTTTTTTTGGAACATGTGTTTCAGGTAGTTTGGAGTGTGGCATTTCGGACGGAATTGAGAATGACAGTGACAGCTTTGTACATGTGAAGATTTTACCTTGGAAAAATCCATCATAGAAGATACTGTCGCCAGGTGGCCAGCCTAAGGGGGTCGATGATAACGATGCGTGATGTTTTAAAGATCATAACACGCCATGGTTTGACAATAATCTCTCGTTGCGAACATCAAAAGAATAAAATAGAATAAAATCAAAGGTTTCGTACAAGAACCAGGAGCAATCCTCGTCCCTTAGCCTGAAATTAGGCCGTCACCTAATTACTAAAAGGAGACTTCTAAGCCTAACTTCGGTAACAAGGAACCCTTCCTCGTTTAACAGGTGTTGATAGCCTGAAGGCAAAATCGAAGCAATCATGAAGATTTCATTCAAAGATTTCATCTCTCGATTCAAGGTATCGCTACGGCGGTCCAATCCCAATAAATTGATCCATCAAAAACACGTGTAATTAAAACTTCAAAGAATGTTTAAATTTTGCGAGGTTATTGGTGAAGGGTCAATAATGAATGATTAATTTGTGGTGTAAAGCTGTCAAATGAGTTATTAAGGTCAAGTTAAAATGATCTCGCGAAAGATGCGCCGAGCACGCGATGTCTGAAGCAATCGAGTTGAATTAAAGCGTTTCCGGGTGTGAACACGGGACGGGAGAGACATGGAGCTTTCACTTCACTTCAGCAAAAGTGGGCGGGGGAACCCAACTTTATGCTTCAACGTCACTTCCCCAATAGTTGGGGAGCAGCTTTTCCCGAGTGGACGTCCTTTTACGATATCCACTCGCCTCTCCCACGCTCCATCATCATGCCAGACAATTCGGGATATGGTGGGCGGGGCGCTCCCGCCCGGCCACCGTCCAATTTAGAGTTTAGCCATCGGAAAGTTCCTCAGAAGACGACAAATCAGAGGCTGTTTGTCCTGCGGCGCGGCGGAGAATGAATGTTCAGCTTTTCGGGGGACCTCGGTTTTTGGCCCGTCGATCAAATTGGAATTTATTGGCCGGTCGGTCTGGCTTGGTCCTGAACTGAGTATCGAATTCGGTGCCCTGAGGCAATTGTTTTTGATAGATCGAGCAAACGATTGACTACCTAATTAAGCTGATGTAAGTCTCGGAAACGACATTCTGGCAAGGTACGGTTTGGGTTATCCACTCCGTTTGCTCCGGAGCAAAACCGTTGTTAAAGCAATCGTTAACTTAATGAAAGAGGGTGCTCGTGTAATTAACACCCCTTTCAAGGATCATCGTGCATGGCATTATGCAAACTTTCCACCGAGGGAAGGAAGTAGCTTTTCCCTCCCACAAGCTCCCCCTCTTTCTGATACCATCTCAAAAGCCAACATGCAAGTATGTGCTGCTAATGGCATTATTTATGTCATCCCCGCTTTACTTGTCACGGCCTAACTTTTGATTACAAAATAATACTCGGCCCACCATACCAAGTACATATGCCACTTTTGGATTAATTAATGCCAAAGATGCCGGACTCGACTTGCGAAGATCGATTCACAAAATGGCACGGCACATACCCATTGGATCGGATGTATGAATATAACTTGCTTGTTTGAGTAGATAGATAAAGTTTGTATCGATCGCTTAAGAGAACCCATTCTTGTAAAAGGGTCTTGGTATCTCGTGACATCAATGATTCTTTTCCAAGGGTATTGTTCGAGGCGTTGAAGACTATTTCAGAAAGCCTTCCGGCGCCGCAATCTTAGAAAACTTTCGCAGATGCATGCTTCATGCTGTTAATTGAAAAGTATGCCTTATGAAGTGAATTTACCAAAGATGGAACCCTTCCCATGGTGCGAAAATCAAATATGAACATATGCATGCATGGACGAAAACGCTGCCACGCTGCGTCCGCCATGCAACACTTCTCCACGCGGTTTTCCCAGCTACGACCCGAACATCAAATATGGCCTCGTGGCCTACAACGTTCGAGAAGGAGGACTGAAAATACGAAAAATCAAACGTGGGAAGCTGCGCAGGCATCGGCTTGGTCTATCGATTCCATTCTTCGGGAGTATAGTCCGAGGAGTAAATGAACGAAAAAAACTCGTGAGTGCCCAGTGCCCACCACAAAAGACCGGGAAAAGTCAAAAATTAACGAAAATTCGCCACGGCCTTTCCACGAAAATGTCTGCGTTCATGAACGTTAGCAAGTGGCAGATGCTCGAACTACTTAGATTCTAATCCAGAAATTGCGCCAATGGTCGTCCTCGATCTTGAATATTAAATGGAGAATATGGCTATTTGCGCACGTGGGCGAGGACGTTGTGCGTACAACTGCTGGTCTTTGGGGTCTCCAACCGAGCCGGGAGACTATCGGGTTTCGCAGGAACATCGGTTGAGAATAATTCTCGAATGTCTGCCTCGGCCTGAATGATTCCCTAGCCAATGGCTTCTCGTGCTGGCTAATCTGTTCTTTCATTCTCTGTATTCTTGCATCATTTTTTGGCGCACAAGACTATCAGACCGAACAGCATATTCCCAAAGGGTCAGTAATGACGAAATTTCATGGAGACTTTGAACTGGCCACGTGCTTCAATATAAATTTTAAAGGGGCAAGTGTCGAATGCGCTTTTGACTACGTGAATGGGAACCCCATGTTATTCCTGTGAAAGGGGCAATTGTTTAAACATACGTGTCATCGACCACCTGGCTTGGGTGGGCGATTAGGGCTGCGTTTGTTTTCACTTTTTTTTTTTTGTTTAAAAACAGTTTTTTTGCGTTTTTGTTCCAAAAGTTTTTTTTTTTCCCGTAAACACATCTCAAAAAAGCAAGAAAAAAAAAAATTTTGTTGCTTATTTCTGGAACAAAATTGAAGAACACTTTTTCTCTCTCTTCTCTCTTTTTTCTTCTTCTTTTCTTCTTCTTTCTTCTTTCTTTTTTCTTTGGCCAGTCGCCGGCCTCGGCCATGGCCGGCGACCGATCGTCGAGGGCTGGCGACGCCGTCGAGGGCCAGCCGACCTCGCCGAGCGTCGCCGGCCCCGGCAAGGTCGAGTGTTGCCGGCCCCGGGCGAGGCTAGGCCTCGCCTTGGTTGGGCGAGCTCGAGCTCGAGCTCGCCCGGATCCGGCGAGGCCGAGCTCACGCCGGCCCGGGCGAGCTCGAGCTCGCCTAGCCAAGGCAAGGCCGAGCCTCGCCTAGCTACGGCGAGCCTCGCCGTGGCTGGGTGAGGCCGTCGGCCCTCGTCGGCTGGTCGCCAGCCATGGCCGAGGCCAGCGACCGGCCAAAAGAAGAAAAAAAAGGAAAAATAAATAAGAAAAATAAGAAAGAAAATATAAAAAATTAAATAAAAATATTAAAAAATTAAAAGAAATAAAAAAATTATACAAATTTACCAAACGTGTTTCTATTCTTTTTATATTTCTAGAGCAGTTACCAAACGCGTTTTTTGTTCAAAAATTGTTCCTTGAAACAGAAATACTTTTTTCTATTTCTATTTCCAGAAACAATTTTTAAACAAAAATGTTACCAAACGCACCCTAGGTCATTGGCAACTGACTTATGTGGTGTGTGTTATGCATGTGGAGCAAGTCCGAAAATACCGACGAGTTGACTTAGGCCTATTTGTTAAAAAATATTTCTATTCTCTAAAACAACTATTTCTATTCTTTTATTTCAAGGAATGGAAAAAGAATAGATTGGTAAAATTTTTATTCTCAAGAACAAAAACCCTTTTTTTTTTTTTTTTGTTCCTAGGAATAAATTTGGAACAGAAACAAGAAGTAGAAAAAGTAATTTCTTGTTTTTGGCAATACTTTTTTTTTTCTTTTCTTTTCTTTTCTCTTCTTCTCTTTCCTTTCCTTCTTCTTCCTTTTGGCTAATCGCTGACCTCGGCCATGGTCGGTGATCCGACTAGGGCCAACAATCAGCCAACGAGGGTTGGCAACCTTGCCGGAGCATCCTCGGGCCCCGACGAGGTCGAGCCATGGCGAGCTCCAGCTCACCTAGATCTGGTGAGGCCAAGCTCACCTAGCCACTGGCTAGGCTCAGCCTCACCAAGCCACTGCCAGGTCAATTTCGCCCAGCAGTGGCTCGGTGAGGCCGACCTTGCGCCGCTTGGGCGAGGTTGAGCCTTGCGGTGGCTAAGCGAGCCTCTAGTGAGCTCGCTGGCCCTCGCCCAGGCCAGGTGAGCTCGTCGGATCTCGCTTAGCTAGTGGCCAGCCATTGGCGACCGGCCACAAAGGAAGAAGAAGGAGAGAAGAAAAAAAAAAAAAAAAAAAGGAAACATATATTAAAAATATTAAAAAAATAAAAGAAACAATAACATTATATAATTTTATCAAATGCATTTATCTACCGAGAATATAAATTTTGTGTAGTTACCAAATATATTAAAAAAAATTTATGATAAAAATTATTTCCGGGAACAAAATCATTATCAATGAGCCCTTAGTGGTTATTGATGGGAAAAGAAGCAGGCGAGAAAAGAATAATTAAGAGGGTTTGCAATTATTGATGAAAAGAGTGGCAAAAGTGCTCGTCTCTCATTACACTAATGATCTACAATGCTAAAGAAATTGAATTTCGTGTCGTGAGCAAATTTTGGAATACCTTGGTTGAAGTTGATGAAGGGACATTGGACATAATTTCTTTTTAATGAGGAAAAATGATACTGGTAGTCCCTAAGTTTTGTCCCTTACCCAAAAAAAAAAAAAAAAAAAAAGTTTTGCCTCAATGTGCAATGTTATACTTTAATTTTGCGAAAATTGTCCAAAAATCTTAATCTACGGAGGTCAATTCAATCTTAAACATTTCATATAACGACCCAAGCCCCACTGTGTAATATTGTCCACTTTGGACACTGAGTCCCCACGGCTTTAAAACGCGTTACACAGATTAGAAGGACCTAAGCCTTAAAAACTAGCTCCAGAACTCCCCCCTAAGCGATGTGGGACGGGAGACATGCCCTTAGTCTCACCCACATATTGTCAAGGCAATCTCAGTCCATCCTTCCATACTGCCTCGGGTCTAGATCGTCACATTCTCCTCCCTTAAGGCACAAGGTCCTCGCTGTGGCCCCTCATGCGGTCGAAAGTCGACTTTGATATCATTTGTAACGACCCGGGTCCCACTGTGTAATATTGTCCGCTTTGGACACTTAGTCCTCACGGTTTTAAAACGCGTTACACAGATTAGAGGGACCCAAGCCTTTATAAACTAGCACAGGACTTCCCCCCCAAGCGATGTGGGACTAGAGAGGACCCCTTCCCTTTCCCTACGCATGTTTGGG
Organism: Eucalyptus erythrocorys; assembly: GCA_014182555.1. Lineage (NCBI taxonomy): Eukaryota > Viridiplantae > Streptophyta > Magnoliopsida > Myrtales > Myrtaceae > Eucalyptus > Eucalyptus erythrocorys. Next base: position 31,201,557 of record CM024603.1, on the reverse strand, counting down.
GTTGGGCGCATGTTTGGGGACCGAGACGCGAATGCACCGCCATCCCTCCTCTCCGCGCACCATCACTTGAGCTGTCACACTTTTCACTCCTTAGGAGCACGATGTCCTCACTGTGACCCCACACGTGGTCGGGAGTCAACTCTGATACCATTTGTAATGACTTGGGCCTCACTGTGTAATATTGTACCTTTGGACATTGAGTCCTCACGGTTTTAAAACGTGTTACACAAATTAGAGGGATTCAAGCTTTTATAAACTAGCCCAGGACTCTCCCTAAGCGATGTGGGACTGGAGAGGACCCCTTCCCCTTCCCTGCGCACGTCTAGGGATCGAGGCGCAGACACACCACCATCCCTCCTCCCCACGCACCGTCGCTTGAGCTTTCACATTTCAATTGTGCGAATTTAGTACTAAACCCTTTAACGATTTGTCAATTGAGTCATTAGCCTTTCAATAATGTCAATTTAGTCTTAAATTTCTAATAATTTGTCAATGTAGTCCTTCCAGTCAAATATTCAAATAATATATTTATAACTACATTGACAAATTCTCAAAATGTTTAGTATTAAATTGATACAATTGAAAGGTTTACTTATAAATTGGCACAATTAAAAAGGTTTAAGACTAAATTGGTCGATTATCCCCTTGAACTTTTAATTCGTTCATTGTGCTCCTTGGACTATTCATAATTTTTTTTTTTTTTTTTATGTAGTCCTTTTGTTCAATCAGATAAGAGAGGAGGCCACCAAAAGTCCTTAAACTATAGCTAAACGTGCGAACAAGTTCTTTCTCTCTTGTTTAATCAGACAAAATGACTATATTGAATATTTAGGGATAGATTAGGGGAAGTAGAGTGCATACTTCACAATAGTTCATGGACTATTTTGCACCTAAACTCATGGAGACTTTCTCTCTTGGTTGATAAGACAAAATGACTATATCGAATATTTAGGGATAGACTAAAGATGATTGAACATAAGAGTTTAAAGATAGACATGACTCATTACGCCAACTTTCATGAATTGTTAACATCATTTTCCTTTTTTAATTAAGAGCAAAGGGGCGAGATGTCGATGAGCTTATTCATGATCATTATGGTTTCTTAAAGATGAGGGAATTGGAGCCGTCGTCCGGGAAAGACGGATGACGGTGGACGCATCTTTGGAAGAGGGAAAGGTTGTTGGCGCTGGAAAGCAACGAGTTGGGGGGGAAAGTGGGACATGGAAGCATTTGAGCTTTTGCAAATGCTCAATCAATAATGGAGAGGGCATCCGATGCCTGGGGTTTCAAGTCACGAAAAAGGAGGGAAGCAAGAATCTTTCGGGTCCGGAAACATTGCTTTAAGCCATCGTTTTGCACGAGAGGGTGCATCGCGTGAGTCGGTCGTATCATATCCGATCAATCGATAGCGAGACACACGAAGAAACGCGGTGTGAATGAAGTGTGTTACCTGCATCGATTGTACATTCGATAGCTGTATTGCTAGGGTTAGATGCAGCGTTTCAGTTGACTCTACTACTTGAATTTTAAGAGATTATCATCCACGGGTGAATCGCCGCCCTAGATGTGTTACTGCTGCAGGATATATCTGATGGGCGGAATGCTTTCTTGAGATAAAGTGAAGCGACTTTTTACTCGTGATTATAATGAAGGAAAATGATTAACGAGCCCGGGCCAAAAGCATTGGTGCGTGAACAAGTTATTGTTAGGGAATTGAACAAAATCGAATCTGTGGCTTTAAGGACGAAAGAAGCACCTTCTTTGTGTGTTCTTCCGCCTTATTATGTCGCCTTCAAATAATAACAAGGTCATTCATTAAGATATGATGAAGAAAAACGAACATGAAGATGAATAGTTTGAACTTAACCTTTAATTGTGTTTTTCAATGAGTTTGAAAGGAGTAGATGTGAGAGAATCCGAAATCGATGAATTCGGACCAAGTGGAGCCAAAGGGCCCTCGCCGCCGCCAACGCTGCTGCCTCCCCTCGTCGCCTTCCTCGCTACAACTCCCTTCATGTATCCACGTCATGCCGTTCGCCTCTCTCTCACCCCTATCAAGTCGATGACCATGGATGACTAGCCACGCTCATTCCTCCATGCCGGCGAGTCCATGAACGACGATCAATGCCCTGAAGAGGGAGGGAGGGAGGGAGAGAGAGAGAGAGAGAGAGAGATGGGCTTCGTTTTGAGAGAAGTTGGACATGACTTTGAGTAGGATTGGTTGGGAGTGGGCTCGAGGGCTCTAGGCTCAGCATCTTCTAATGCGTTGGGTCTAATTTGCTTTGGAAACGTTATGCCCTAGTAAGATTGGTTATTGAGAAACTTCTAATGCCTTGGGTCTAATTTGCTTTGAAAACGTTATGCCCCAGTGGAATTTGCTAAAACATTTTTAATTTGATTGGAAACATGCTGGTAGTTCAAGGTGTCGGTAAGAAAGACAGGTACAAGTTGGTAAAAGAATAAGAAAAACTAGTAATTTGCCAAAATGCCAATTTTTTTTTTACTAATTTCGTTAAATGGTCGGTAATTTGCCAACAATTACATGAAAATCAGGTAATCAGTTATTTTTCTTTGTAGATAATTAATATTTGCACTTACCAACTCTTTTAAAAATTTACTTGAATAAAAAAAAATCATTTTGACAGTAGAATAGTAAAATCATTGTCGTTGTCATAATTGCATTGGCTAGCCCCTCGCAAGGGCTGCACAATCTATGCAACGGTCATGGGGCCCTCACCAAGGCCTCGACAACCTTGACTAGCCCTTCCTGGTTAGGAGGGTCACGGTGATGAGGCCCTATGTCCCTTGGCTTTTTCTTCTTTTCTTTTTTGTGTTATTTTTTTTAATAAAAAATAAGCCTTTTGTATTTTATGATCTCATTTAACTTAAAAAAATTAAGATTTTGACCAAACAACGTCATTTTGATCTTTTCTTTAAATGCTTTATTAAGGTTAATACCACAAAGAAGAGACAAAATAATAATAAAAAAAGCTACATGTCGCGACCTCTTTTTTTGGCACCCACAATTAGGTACGGGCGCCGGCAGAGGCTAATGGTTCGGCTAAATTTATTAGGCCTACACTTTCCCAAATCCACCAATTCACGACTTTAATAGTCTAAGTTTTTAACCTGTAAGTTGATTTTTAAAACAGAATCGTCACTAATCAATTTTAGGTGAGTTGATTAGAAACCCATGCGAAGTATTGCGAGAAATACTCAATTCTCGCGCAACTAGAGAAATTAGGATCGGGGACTTAATTACAATAGTTAATCACTAATGCCCTTTCGGTACGTAATCTTGTTTAAACCCTAAGGTTTTTTGGATGTTTGAGGGATTTTCCATACATTTCAAGGAGGAAAAACAATTTTTTTTTTTTTTTGGTCTTTTTCTATTTTTTGAACATAAAAGGGATTTTTTGGATTTTTTGTTATTTTTTAGAAAATACAATTCTTTTTGGCTTTTCATGAAAATTTTTGGCTTTTTTTTTAGGATTTTTGGCTTTTTTTGGAAAATATGAAATTTTTTGATTTTTTTATTTTTTGGAAAATAATTTTTTTTTTTTTATTAATTTTAAATATTTTTTGAAAATAAATTATTTTTGATTTTTTGGAAAATAAATTATTTATTTTTATTTTATTAAAATATTATTTTATATTTTAAAAAAATCCGGGTTGGATCCGCGGGTTGGGTCTGACACAGGTCGTCCGCCCAGAACGCAGACAGGCCCGCGTAGCAAGCCCGACTCATTTATTTATTTATTACTTTGGTTTTCGCGGCCCGACTCGACGACCTGGCTCCATCAAAACCCTACCCGACTCGGGTCCGATTCCACAACCCGGTTTCCGCCGCCCCAAATTCGCGGAAACCCTACCCGAATCCGATCCGCGCCCGATCCAAATCGACCTCATGACCCGGTTTCCGGTAGCCCCAAATTCGAGAGAAACCCTACCCGCTCTCGGCCCGAGTTCGACTCGACGACCCATTGGCCGTGATCCGAAAAATCGAAAACCCTAGGGTTCCCAATTTGTAGCACCGAGGGGGGGATGAGGCACCATGGTGGCAACGACGGCGGTTGTGGCGACAGTGGACTAGGCGACGATGACGGCGGTGACGGCGGTGACAGCGGCGATCATTATTACCTGTGACGAGGTGGTGGACGGCGAGCGGCAGGCTTCAGGTGAGACGCGAGCGCAGGAAGCCTAGATCTAGACTTTGGCTAATCCTCTCCTCCGGCTGGCCTCGGATCTCTGGCCGCTCGTCCTCAGGCATCCCCTAAAGTTTCTCAATAGAAAGTTCGAGGTGTGCAGCCCTTGATCCTTCTCGGCCTCTCTCTCTATCTCCTTTGTCGTCGACGTTGGGGGCTTATTTATAGGCAAGGGGGGCGACCGGTTGACGGAGCTTCGATCGCCGGTCCCCGCGCGCCGAACGGCTTCCACCGGCCGAACTGGTGTCCCATCCGCCACCTGTCCACCAGCTGCCCCCCAACACACGTCGCCATCCGTCCATCCCTTTCGGCGTCGCGCCCTCTGCGCGTGCATTGCAGAGGCGCCGAGGAAGGAGATGATCCAAAGGGGGTCGGGCCGAAGACAAAAATGGGCCATAAGGGCCCATGCGAAAAGAAAGAGAGGCCGCTGTTTTTCTTTTTTCTTTTTTTTTTGTTTTGTTTTTATTTTTTTATTATCCGAAAAAGAAAAATAAATAAATAAAAACCTAATTAATTAAAAAATGAAATTTAGGCGTCAACAACTGCCCATCTTTAAAAGTGAGTTCATAGAGGTTGCATTCAAAGACAAACTGATGCCTAAATTTTATCCATGCATGCGTAGCAGATTATATTTTATTTGGGACCTATTATTCTATGTAGAAAAAGAGCAATATAACTTTACATATACTAAGACAGATAAGAAGATACTTGTAATTACTTACCGGGAGTGAGTGAGATAGGGTGTGAACCTCAAGTTTGGCATATATCAAGGCATCATTTTACCTGGTGACACGAGAAGGATGTTTCTCCAAGACCCGAACCATTCTTCGGTCGCCTGTTAGAGCAATTAGTAGTTTGTCTTGGACTTGAACCTTTCTTCAGTCGCCTTGACGGGAAATTGCTTTTCCAGGACCCGAACCTTTCTTCGGTCGCCTGTCAGAGCAATAAATGGTTTGTCTCAGATCTGAACCTTTCTTCAGTTGCCTTGATGGGAAATTGCTTTTCCAGGACCCCAATCTTTCTGCAGTTGCCTGTCAGAGCAGTAAGTGGTTTGTCTCGGACCTGAACCTTTCTTCGGTCGCCGTGATGGGAGATGCGCCGACCTTTCTCAGGGCATCTATTTGTGGGTGCCTAATTTGTATCAAGGACACCGGTTGGTACCCAACCTTTCTCGGGAGATGCGCTGACCTTTCTCAGGGCATCTATTTTGTGAGAGTGTCTGACCTCTATCAAGGACACCAGTTGATACTCGACTTTTCTCAAGAGATGCGCCGACCTTTCTCAGGGCATCAGCTTTGGCGTATGATCTTTGTCGAAAATGCCAATTGGAACCCGACCTTTCTCAGGGGATGCACCGACCTTTCTCAAGACATCGATTTGTGGGGTGTCTGACTTCTGTCAAGGACACCAGTTGGAACCCGATCGTTCTCAGGAGGATGCACCGACCTTTCTCAGGGTATCTGTTTTTGGGAAGATACTTGGACATTCACAAGCATTTCAAGGAGTACTTGGATATTCACAAGTACTAACCTGAAGGATATTTGGGCCTTTGCAGGCGTCAAAGGGGGTATTTGGTTGATCATAGGTATTGAAGGGGTATTTGGATGATCACAAGTATGAATTCTTAGGGATTCTTGGACATTCACAAGTATCGAAGGGGTACTTGGATGACCATAAGTACAAACTCTTGAAGGATACCTAAATGTTCACAAGTATCGAAGGGGTATGGAATATCGATGACATACCTGAGATATTTGTAAAGGTCTTTCATCTCCTGGTATGGGAATATTGATGACATACCCGAGATATTTGTGAAGGTCTCTCACCTTCTAGCAATGGGGGAATATCGAGGACATATATGAGATATTCGTGAAGGTTTCTCACCTCTTGGTAATGGGAATATTGAGGACGTATGTGAGATATTCGTGAAGGTCTATCACCTTCCGGAATGGGAATATCGAGGACGTACATGAGATATTCGTGAAGGTCTCCCACCTTTTGGCAATGAGAATATCGAGGACGTACTTGAGATATTCATGAAGGCCTCCCACTTCCTGGCAATGGGGAATATCGAGGACGTACCTGAGATATTCGTGAAGGTTTTTCATTTCCTGGTAAAAGGAAATATCGAGGACGTACCTTGGATATTCATAAAGGTCTCCCACCTTCTGGTAAAAAGGAATATTGAGGACGTACCTGAGATATTCGTGAAGATCTCCCATCTTCTGGTAATGAGAATATTGAGGACGTACCTGAAATATTCGTGAAGGTCTCCCACTTCTTGGAAATTGGGAATTTGAATGTAGTACAAAGCTTACCTGGATGGCCGCAAGCACACTGGTGTACAAAGTAGTGGAATGAACACAAATATTTAATGATATGATTAGGAACTACTTAACTGGTCCAAGTGTAAGAAAGCATACCTGGGTAATGGTAGGCGCATAATGTGGTGGAATACTTGAACGGCTACTAGTATTTAATGACACAATTTTGAGGACAACTCGGACAGGTCGAATGTCATGGAAATGGAGTATCCGAACGGTGGTCGGTACTAAAAAACAAGAGGATACTTAGACAGTCATGAGTATCCGAATTTTAAAGACAATTTGAATAGGTTAAGTGTCAAGAAAAGGGAGTATTCGAACGGTGGTCGGTACTCAAAGACAATGGGATACTTGGATAGTTACAAGTATCAATATTCTGGGGATAACTCGAGCAAGTTGAGTGTCAATAAGAGGGAGTACCCAACGAGTGGTGGGTACTCAAAGATAAAGGGATACTTGGTCAGTCACAAGTATTAATACTTTTGAGATAACTCGAGCAAGTTGAGTGTCAATAAGAGAGAGTACCCGGCGAGTTGTGGGTACTCAAGGATTATCGAACATAAAGTTTTGGGAGTAGGGATGGGGATATGCTTTTCTGGTGATACCTCTGATCTCTAACAGTATATCTGCTATTTGCACAATATGCACACATGTACACAATGATTGTATATGTTGTAAATTCATAAATTCAAATGTGATTTATGCATGACAATCTTGTCAGTTTTGTATCATTCAAATTCCATTGGGGAAGATTTTGAAAGATAACCTTTATTTAGAATGTAGATGTCTTGAGCATGCCAGATGAGGGACTTTCAGTCTAAAAGGACTTTTCGCTCACTCTCATGGGGAAGGCTATCCTGACTATTGATGCAGGATATACAAGTACCATACTATCTCACTGTCATCATGTCAGCAGGGGTCTAAGTATTCTCGCAAATGATACGATTTTACCGATGTGAGAGGTTTTTGTTGGAATTGTGATGTAGGCTTGGTCAATGGCTTGTCAAAGGGGACTAATAGGGTCATGGCTTTGTGAAAAAGATGCCGCATAATCATCTCCGGGTTTGCAAGTCAAGAATCCTGCGAAAAGAGATAAAATAATCTTACCCGTACTTCTTCGAGCGATGCATGTAAACATATGAAATCCTACGTTAATTGAAGTGCCCCTAGTCTGAAGAGACTTTTACAATGGGATGCAATGTAGGCTTGACTCATGTGTAAAAGGGTGAGAACTGGTGATTGCCTTGGCATTTGTCACCGGTCTTTCTTCTCACGATTCGATGAAGGCTCTATTAATCGAACCACAACAACAACTTCTCTTGAGAATACAAATGGCTGTATTTTTTGTTTGGGGCATCGGTCTTGCTTTTACCAGACACATGCTTTTTTATGCCCCTATTTCTCGTTCCAATTTTTCATTCATGGGCATTGTCCTTGCTTTTACCAGGTATGCTGCTTTTTTATGCCCCTAGTTTTTTTGTTCTTGTTGCTTGAGGAACTGATCTTTGACAAGTTCAAGCAAACGCCTTTTTTAGACTATTGAGTCTTCATCTTTTGCCGGCGCTTCTGATTATGCTGCTCGAATGACAGTAACTTCTGCTTTGCCTCCATGTGAGAGTAAATTTACAGACTCAATTGGGTTGTACAATGAATACAAGTGCATAAAGAAAGAATTGCTCTTCATGATTCTAAGGCACTTAAATTAACACGAGTGTTCATATGCAATAAAGACACTCGAAGATTGATGCAAGTGCAAGCAAGAAAATTTCTATCCCTTTTCTTACCTTATGATGCTGACTTGTCTTCGACTTGCCCTAGTGTGGGGTGGTTCTTTGATAGGGGTAGGGCAAAAATTTTGCTAGTGTATGGGGCTCAAAGTGAGTGATGGAATGCCTCACTGTTTTGGTAATCGTACCATTTGCGAGAGAACTATTTATCCTGCAATCATGGAATTTTCTATACTCATCTCACAAGTGTATAGATGGGAGATTGTGTGTAGGATATGGCTTGCATGTCATCATTCTGACGTGCCTCATCCAACATGCTTAATTAATCTTGTATTCTTCACTTAGCTGTCTATTCTAATAATCCTTAATAAAATCAAAAATTTAGATGGACAAAATCGTCATGCAAAATTTATCTGGAAAAAGGCATGCAGCATATGATGTGATAGAGTTTGTACTCTCAAAATAAATGAATGGTTTTTACTTAAGAAAAACCTACTAACAAATTTAGGGGTGTTTACTTGATGGAATTGTATTCACAAATGTGTTGAATTTTGAATATCAAAAGATTTATTCACAAAGGGCTATTTACAAATAGGTGTCGGTAGATTGCTCCTATTGGTTAGGAATATGACACATGAATGATCGACCAAGGATTGGGAATCTGATCAAGCATCTCTACTTTTGCCTCTTGCAGAAAAGAAGATGTGGAAATAGGTCAATCAGTATGGCCAAGATCATAAGTGATTTGAGGCCTAAAGGATCTCTAGCATTTGCTTTGGTGATATTTGAGATGCCATTTTGTTTGGGAGAGCTTATCAAAGTCTGACATGCCTTTCATTGATTTGTTTTCCGCATCTTTGATGGTCAGGTGATCCTGTAAAAGACAAGAGGGAGCGTGTTAGTCACGAACTCTTTCAGAGGTTAAACAACTGAAAGCGATACAATATTACCCTTCCTTGGTTTGCAAATGATTAAGTGGACCTAGAGTACGAGGATGACACGAAGTCCTACGTTTCCCGTTCCGTCAGGTCAATTATTCTCCTTAATTGGCTTATGGATGACACGTCCTTTTATACAAAATCAGGTGAATTCGATACGGGTCATTCTCACAAACCTCACTTGGCCAATATTGACCATTAAGTTTGGTTTTTGATTCCCAGTGGTTCCTGTCAACAGGGAAAATACGTCAAAAGTGGGTTCAAATAGTGGGAGTATTGGAAACGATACCAAATTACGCTTCCCCAGATTTTGTCTGTGCTAGCTCCTAAGGATATTTGAATGTCGATGATGACCTCTTTATCTCGGCACAGTTAAACATTTCTTTCAATTGGCCTTTCTCATTTGTGACCATGTATGCATGATTGCTGATCATTGATTCATCTTCAACGCCTTCCTTCTGTGGAATTTTTCCTTCTGTCTTTGAATATAGCAGCATTGAGCAAAAGTTACGTACCTCAAGCTTCTGTGGAATCTGAGATGGACAATAAAAAAACCTCCAGTTTTCTGATGGCAATTACTCCTTGGAAAAATATGCATCTGGAGTGAAGCTTCTAGATTCCAAAGTCAATGTCCAGAGTGGGGGGGCTATAGATCACCTTGACTATCTGGATTTTCTCCCTATTGACAGTAATCAATTCAAAGAAATCTCTTCCTTGTGCTTCTTGGCTCGTCGAAGTTGGAAATCTCTTTAATGAAACCGGAACGTCTAATTGTTTGGGCACGTTGTGCGAAAAGATATTCATCCGGCTTAGGAGGGAGTTGGACAAGAGCAAGGCATGTTATGCATGCTTCGAGTTCAACTGTATGCTTGTACCAATTACGTCTCATCTTTTGTATCCTGTAAATAGAAAAGAGGAGACGTTATTTCCAATACTGCGTTAAGGGAATAAGACTTACCCTTTTTGAAATGGGATGATCCTTTCTGTTTGCCTCTACTTTCTTGAAAAGGTGTCCTCGAATTTGATTTGTTCACACAATGTGCCGGTTTCAAATGCCTTTTGTCACACTAAGTCAAAGGGGATGATATTCTGAGACATGAAGTGAGAGAGTCAGAAAGACAAACATGATTAAATTTAACATCTTGTCTTGACGAATGTTTTGGTGATGAAATATTTTTATTTTCAAAATATATCTTTAGGGGAGAAAAAGCATGAGGAAGCCTAGTCCTCAGTATTATCCTTGGATGATATTTTCTTTTCATGGTTGGATAGCATCAATGGGCCGATTTGGTGTGTCTCCTCATGCCCTCAAAATGTTTTCAACTTTATTTACTAGCATACGGATTTACATTTTAGAAGAGTGAATTCAAAAAATAGTTCCTTGAGTGGAACTGATGTTGAAAACAAAACAAGCCAGACTTTAAGAAATATGTACAAGCTCCCACTTAGGGGAGTATGCAAAGGAATTAAAAAGGGTTCTACTTGAGCGGGTCTAAACCCACTTCCCCTGACGGTCCTTCGTTGATGGTGCCCACGAAGAAGTCTTCATACTAGTCACCAGTCATGCCTCATTGTGCTCTCGGATTTGTGAATTTCATATTGTCCATGCCTTCCCATCCATCAGGGACGATGCTTTGCTGATGGTCATAGAAACTTTGGGGGATTGAATAATTGACATAGTAGTCAAATTTACTACTTGGCTCGCCCAAAGTGTCTATAATTGTCTTTCCTCTACGTGCTTCCTTGGCATGCTCAGGGAATATAGTACGGGTGCTAGATACCACGAGGAGGTCATCTTTGCCATAACATAGCCACAAGGAGCAGAACGTGAATACCCCAGCATCCAAAAAATCCTGGATCTTGCCTCTCAGGATGGTACAATCATCTAGCGAGTGTCCTAATTTCCCCGAATGATAGTCACAGTGCTTGGATGGATCATAATCAAGGAAGTACTTGGGAGTAGGACGCCTCAGTTCCCTAGAGATTATTCCTTACTCCAGGAGGATGGGGAAAATAATGACCAACGACTTAGGAAGAGACGAATATGGCCACGTGATTCTTGGGGATTGGGGTAGCCGAGCCCCTTGTGAGATTGTGTCAGTAGGGTCTTCTTCATTTACTTTGGCTACCAAATCCTCCATGTGACGAGAGCGGAATGTACGGGTAGCTTGAGCAAAATTTTCCGTTAGATGGTGTACTGTCTCGCGTAGTTCATCGACTTGACGTTGAAGCTAGGTGAATGAGAAGCTATCGCCTGTTTCTTCTAACTGTTCCTCCTCAATGGCACCTATGAAAAGGTCTCCAAACATTGTGGTCATGTCATCTGGCTCTTCTTTCTTTGTTGTAAAGGGCAGTATTTCATTACCTGAATAATACCCGGCCTCTACCAGGCCTTGATAAATGTCAACAGTATGTGCTCAGACGTTTCTGATATGACCGACTTCATAACTGAATATTGCATTTACTTTGTCTGTGTGATCAGGGAGTGGATTGCTCTGGAATGAGAAAGCTTTAGTGTCTAACAGGTTCTGGATTCGGCTATTAAGGGGAAAGCACTCATCAGTTGAGTGTCTCACTTCTCCCATGTGATAGTCGCATATCTTTGACGAGTCGTAGTTGGAAAAGCTTTCAGCATTGGGTCGTTTTGGCTCAATCGAAAGGAGGTTCTTCTTTCGGAGGACTGCCAGTACCTACGATGGAGATCTAGGAAGAGGAGTAAATTGTCTCTTGCTGCTGTAACGCTGGGATGGCTGACGGTTGGTGGTATGTTACTATCCTGGACTTGTCTGAATTGTTGGAGGATGATTATAGGTCGCATTGACATCTATTAGGGGTTCTTTATCTTTCATCATACTGAACCTGCTCACAGGTACAGGTTCAGTGAACCAACCATCCCTCAACCCTATCTCGATTTGTTCCCCTACTGGAATGAGTTGATTAAATGATTTGGCTATCGTGGTACCATTCGATTGCAATACTCGTAGATGAAGGTTTTGATAAACATCTTTCTCAGCTCGAAATCGGTTGGTGCATGACTAATTTGGGAGGCCAGATTCCTCCGTCTAATAGTATATTCTTTGAACAATTCCTGCTTTTTCTTTTTGGTATGCTCAAGATCTTCACGAGAAGGGGTAATGTCCATTATGAACTTATACTGCTTGAGGAATGCCTCATTTACTTCGCTCCATGTTTCGAGGAGGTTCATATTCTTTGTGATATACCACCTCAGGGTAGGGCCGATTAGACTTGATTGGAACAACTGGATCATTAATGGTGCATTATTAACGTATTAGGTCATTCGAACCAAGTAAATTTGCAAATGAGCCCTCGGGTAAGTCGTGCCATCGTACTTCTCAAACTCAGGCATTTTGAATTTTTCCGGCATTTTGACATTGGAATAAATGGAGAGGTCCGTCAAAGTAGGATCTTGGAGGCCTTGCAGTTGTTTCAACCTCTCCTCAAGCTTTTAGAGGCATTTGTCATGCTCAGTTTTAGACAAACTGTCTGGTTCAGCTTTCTCAATCACGATTTGGTGCGGATCATCCTCCAATTCGAGCATGTTATCATCGGGATCTTTATCTTGATCACCTCTGGTGGATGATTGTGGTAACAAAATTTCGACTGAGGCCGGGATGGGAGTAAGTTTCCCCTGGATGGAGTTTATCTGCTTTGAAAGTTACTGAAGCACATTGAAGACTTGCTTCATTTCGCTTTCCACGACCGCAATACGGCTTGGTATATTTTCTTTGGCCATTCTTGCTCTTGCTTTTGAGCGAGTCTGGATCGGCGAACGTTGACGTTCCGTGGTTACCTATCATGAATAAACAAGCATGCCTAAATACATGGCATAAGTAGGGAGTCAGTCCATGATGATGACCTAATCCTACCATTTTTTTTTATTTATGAAAAGTTTAAACATGAAAAGGATTTCCTAAGCAGGAATTGAAAGACATGCGACATATTAGCATGGACTAAAGATATTTTATTTAAAAGTCGAAGAAAAGCATGAGCGGTAACAAATTTTGAAACAAACTTCTGTTCCTTTTTGAAGCAAACGGAAATATTTGCAAAAAGGAACTCTATAACATGCTTGAGGAAACACTAACTGAAAGTAATTTCCTCTACTAATTTTTTAAAAGCATTCCAAATTTAAATGACTATGGTATTAAATCCTAAACTAATCATGGACTGCTCAATATATGCAGGAAAGTAAGCAAATTGCAAAGTACACGAAAAAAACTTACTACACATGAGAAAATTGATGATGATCACATAGACATGTGCATGATATGTGCGGCTCGATTTCTAACTGAGAAGGCTTGTTGAAATTAAAAAAGTATCCGCCCGTCACAGTCTCGTGTTAGCAGCATACCCTCCTAACCTCGGCTAGAGAAATTCGGGGAAAAGAAAGGCAACCTCTACAACGCAATCTCGCGTTCGAAGTCGTATCTTTCTTGACACCATCCTAAATATCCCATGGCGGCCCAAGTCCGGCGGCCGAGTTGTATGTGACATGTGTAGTGTTAAAACAATAAAACTGTGCACAACAGTTTATAATTACAAAACATTTTATTTTAACCAAAATTAAGATAAACTTCTAAGCTACTGACCTGCATACAGAAAAAAAAAACAAAAACAAGTTAGTAAAGTGTTTAAACAATATAAAATAGCCTAAGTCCTCAAATTGTCCACAGCGGAGTCGCCAAACTGTCGCAACCTCTTTTTTTGGCACCCGCAATTAGGTACGGGTGTCGGCAGAGGCTAATGGTTTGGCTAAATTTATTAGGCCCGGATTCTCCCAAGTCCATCAATTCCCGACTTTAACAGTCTAAGTTTTTAACCTATAAGTTAATTTTTAAAACGGAGTTGTCACTAATCAATTTGGGGTGGGTTGATTAGAAACTCATGCAAAATATTGGGAGAAATACCCGTTCCTACGCAACCAGAGAAATTAGGATCGAAGACTTGATTACACTAGTTAATCACTAATGCCTTTTCAGTACCTAATCTTATTTAAACCTTAAGGTTTTTTGGATGTTTAAGAGATTTTTCATACATTTCGATGAGGAAAAATATTTTTTTTGGGTCTTTTTCTATTTTTTGAACATAAAAGGGATTTTTGGATTTTTTTGGTATTTTTTAGAAAATACGTCTTTTTGGCTTTTTATGAAAATTTTTAGCTTTTTATGAATTTTGGCTTTTTTGGAAAATATGAAATTTTTTTATTTTTTTTATTTTTGGAAAATTTTTTGGAAAATAAAATATTTTTTATTATTTTTAATATTTTTGAAAATAAATTATTTTTGATTTTTGGAAAATAAATTATTTATTTTTATTTTTATTAAAATATTATTTTATATTAAAATAATAATAATAATCGACCCGGGTCGAATTCGCGGGTTGGGTCCGACCTGGGCTATCTGCCCAAAACGCAGACAGGACCGCGTAGCGGGCTCGACTCATTTTTTTTTAAAATTTATTACTTTGGTTTTCATGGCCCAATAGCCCATTTTCGAAAATGGTCGGCCCGACCCGACTACCCAGCTCCTTCAAAACCCCACCTGACCCGGATCCAATTCCACAACCCGGTTTCCACCGCCCCAAATTCGCGGAAACCCTACCCAAATCCGATCCGCACCCAACCCGGATTCGACCTCATGACCCGGTTTCCAGCCGCCCCAAATTCGCGCGAAACCCTATCCGCTCTCGGCCCGGGTTTGACCCAATGACCCATTGGCCGTGACCCGAATAATCGGGAACCCAACTAGGCTACAATGGCGACGGCGACGACGGTGATCATTATTACCTGTGACGAGGTGGCGGACAGTGAGCAGCAGCGGCTTCAGGCAAGACGCAAGCGACAGGAACCCTAGATCTAGACTTTGGCTGACCCTCTCCTCCGGCTAACCTCGGTTCTCCAGCCGCTCGTCTTTGGGCCTCCCCTGAAGTCTCTCAATGGGAAGTCCAAGGTGTGCAGCCCTTGATCATTCTCGGCCTCTCTTTCTATCTCCTGTGTCATCGACACCGGGGGCTTATTTATAGGCGAAGGGGGCGACCAGCCGACGGAGCTTCGACCGTCGGTCCCCGCGCGCTGAACACCTCCGCCAGCCGAACCAGTGTCCCATCCGCCACCTATCTGCCACCTGTCCGCCAGCTGCCCCCCTCGACACACGTCGCCATCTGTCCATCCCTTTGGTGTCACGCCCTATGTGCGTGCATTGCAGAGGTGCCAAGGAAGGAGATGACTCGAAGGGGCCGTGCCGAAGACAAAAATGGGCCATAAGGGCCCATGCAAAAAGAAAGAGGGGCTGTTGCTTTTCTTTTTTTGTTTTTGTTTTGTTTTTTTAATTATCCAAAAAAGACAAAATAAATAAATAAATAAAAATCTAATTAATTAAAAAAATGAAATTTAGGTGTCAACACTACATAAGGGAAAGAAATTTATATTAAAAAAAAAAAAAAAAATTGTGTCGGCATCTACCATTAGCCTAATTGGACGGTGTTAATGTAAGGAGTTGATTATACCAATTTGGAAAGTTTTGGGATCTCAATCACATATTGGTGACAAGGAGTAAGACTTCTGATATACTTATTCATTTTTTTAAAAATCTTTGTCCTCATTAATTTTTCTCTTTTAAAAAGCGAGATGTTTGTATATTTTTCCCCCTCACTCTATCGATGTCTCATGACATGGTGGCGATCCATTCAATCCATCAACTGCATTTCACAACTCAACGCGAAGCACACTATCTAGTGCAGAAGGTACACGAACTTCAAATACGATTTCCGATTGACTTGATCCATCGCATTCATCAAACAAAAAAGTCCTTAAAAGAAAAATATTCTTCTTGTATTAATCAGTACTTTCAAGAATCGTGGGTGGGACAAAAGAATGAATCTTCTGGTTTTCCGGAAGAATAGTTCGGATCAAACCAAAAAGAATTAAGAAAGACTGATATCGTTTTCTGGTTTTCTCTCGTTCTGGGGAATGGAGCCAAGCCTCTCAACCAATATGTCCAGGGCTTCCTTCATCCACCAATGTCTGCACACTTCTCTTGCTTCAGCTGCTGCCATCTGCAATATAACAGTCCGCATAATGCTTCAGTATCTCTACTCAGAATTGTTATGGCTAGTATGATTTCATGGATAATCAGAAGGTGCATACCCAGATTCTCTGACGGAGCTTTTTCTCTGGCCACAGATCAAGTTCTTCCTTGACAAACAAAGGGAACATGTGCCCTTCATAGTACGTTCCATATCTTTTGCTCAAGAAGCTCCATCTTCCCAATTTACACTGCAATTTAAATGGTAACCGAAAATTCGCATCATTCCCTGAGCATGAGCATGAACATGAACGTGAACTTGAACTTCTTATACTGATAGACTATATGGTCTTAGTGCTAGTACACAGTTAGATTAACACATTCTCTTTAGGCGTTCAACTCGAACGTGATTGACTTTGTCTGCTAAGCAGCTCTAGGCTGCAATTTGAAAGTACCTCGATGTCGCCAAGAACTCCGGCCTCTTCGATGGATTCTCTCGAAGCTGCTTCTTCCTCTGATTCATCAAGCTCCCATCCTCCCTGAGGAGACAAACATGCGGTTTAGTTTAGTTAGGCGCAAATACGACTTATTATGACCACACGCTTTTAACAAAATTCAAACCCTCACGTTTTGACCCCGAAACGACTGAATTAGTTAACTAGGAATAATTAGCATTACAACAGTCTGTACCTTAGGGAACATGAGCCCTTGACCTTTCGGCGAACTGATCACCAAGAACTCTAGTTCATCGCCCACCACTCCATCTCCATCTCTCTTGTATCGGTAAGGTATGCATCTGCAAGGGATGATCATCCAAGAACAAAGGAAACTGAGCTTCATAAAGAGTAAAGCAAAGCAGGAAACAAGAAGTATCTGAGTTCGGAAAAGTAGAACGGCTGCAATCATCATCGTTCATCATTTTGCGTAAAGAAAACTCTAGTATCGAACAAAGAAGAACCGATTGAAGAGAAAGAGACTCAGTCACTCAACAAGCGAGTCATGGCGGTAAAATCCCAGAAAGATTTAAGTGAATCTGTTCACATACCCTACGACTTGGCGACGGCCCATGTTGTATCTCTGGAGCTCTCTCCCACTGCGAGAAACCATGCACAGCATCTTCTCCTCTCTCCTTTCTGTGTGTGATTTCTCTTTTCTGCGTGTGATTTGCTAAACCAGCAAAAAACTTTTGAGAAGTACTCTCTCCCTCTCTCTCTCTATTGCTCAAGGCCCGAGAGACGAAAGACAAGAAAGATTCAGGTGGAATAAGTAAAGTGAAGCGAGGCGGACATGTCCAAGAGGAGGTTATATAGTCGGTGCAAGCAAACAACGACACGGGATTGAAAAGGCGAAACTTGTAAATGCAAGGGAAAAGACGTGTTTCTGGCTTGCTACGAGGATGAGATGATGGCCAACGAGAGTGTGCGGAGAATCAGATTCGAAGTGACCGACCATCCGTGTGCATCCGTGCCGTGGATGCTATGTGTCTGAGTACCGCAGTTACGTCTTCGCGTGGCCGTGCTTTGACTTAACGATAAAGCGCGTGTGCCGGCCTCTTTCCCAGGTCCATCTCAGCTTCTTTTCAGTTTCCTCATTACTCACTTATATTGTTTATGTTTCAGATCGGGGCCAGTCTCAGTCTTAGTCATCCTCCGGTATTAATAAAACGAGTTCTTCTCTTTTTTTATTGCGAGTGCCTCGTCGTTTTCTCAACGACCAAGTGGCGATGGTGGTGGAAGAGGTGGAGGTGGTGGGTGGCGGTCGAAAATTGACTTCTGCAGACGTGCTCCACGTGGGAGGGAAAAGCTAGCTCAGTAAGACTTGGATTATACCCCGTCCCGAGATCCATACGCTTTGAACTATTTCGACATTTCTATATAAGTGCGACCGTACGAGGACGACAAACGAGTTGTTGTTGGAACAGTTGACGCGTGATCATCAAGAGTTTCGATTCGAGCACGAGAGGGTTGACAGTAGAGACGACAAGTTAGTGTAGGAAAATGGGATATTCACGTATGTGGAGATGGGGATTTGTCCGGGTCCTGCGTTCGGCGGGCTTTGCTGTTGAAAGGGTCCACTCGTCCAGATGGTCGGAAGGACATTTGCTTCCAATTACCACCAATCGCGTCAAACCCCTCGTCAACATTTTACACGTATGCTCGGTTTGACAAGATCGAGAGTCAGCATCCAGGCCTTTTCTCACGTCACCTCCATTTTCTACGCTGTCCTTTTCTTCACCTCTGTAAACTATGCGAAACAGAACAGTTGGGTACAATGATTGATGAGAACCGATGTCGTCCCTTTCGTTTCGAGAACCTATAATTGGAAAGGCCAGATAAAGCCTGGGGGCAATGTCCTGGAGGTTGGGGAATTGGATGTCGATGGTGTTACATGATGATTCTAGCTGTCATTGTGCTGCGTGTGATCGGCTGGATTCCAATTATATCCCAGGGTTGAAATGCATTGGGCCTATGCAAAGTTTACTCATACATAAAGAGACCCACAAAATGCAAATGATGTATATGAATAATTTCAAAAATATTTTTTAATTCCAATTTCGAGAATATTTTCTGAATTTTTTAAAACATTTGATAACTGTTCAAAAATTTATTCTAGAGATAAAAAGGCATTTATTGTGATTCTTAAATTCTTAAATTTTTTATTTTTTATTTTTTTTCCTTTTTCTCCTTTGTTGCCGATTGTCGGCGAGCTTGCTAGAGGCTTATCTAGCCACCATGAGGCTTGTCCTTACCAAATCTAGGTCGAGCGTTGTAGTGGGTTGGCAATGCTCTACTTCACACTGACTACTGAGACCGAGCCTAGTCGTGGCTGAGCGAGGTCGGGCCTCACCGATGGCTGGACGAGCTTGGCCTCGCCCTTGCCCAGCCAAGGCGAGGTTGAGCCTTGCCGTGACTCGGCATCATCGGGGGCCCACGACACTCCGGCGAAGTTGCCCTTCCTTGTCTAGTTGGTCGGGCCATGGCTGAGGTTGATGATCGGCCAAACGGAAGAAGAAGAAAATGAAATAGAATAAAAGAGAAGAGAAGAGAAGAGAAGAGAAAAGAAAATTAAACTTGATTTTAAAAATTGTTCCCAAGAATAAGAAGTAATTTTTTTCTACTTCTTAATTCTGTTTCAAATTTATTTCAAGAACAAAAAATATAAATTTTTATTCCAGAAATAAAAAAATTAACAATGGATTTTTCTTTTTTTTTTTTTTTCTCGAAAACAAAAGAACAAAATTAGTTGTTCCTGGGATTGTTACCAAATAGGCCCATAATGTAATGCCAGATAGTCAACCTGGAGAAAAATATCATCACCGTCATTCAAGTATCTCAACTCCACTTGTACTCAGAGAATCGTTAATAAGTTAACTCGAGCTGGAAGATTGGTCCGAACTTGGTCATGACAATTGTTTAGAGACTTAATAGGTAGAGTCAGAGAAAGGGTTCGACATGGAGACATCGTCAAGTTAATGATCACAAATCATAACGAAAAGAAAATTTTGTATATTTTATTTATTTAGTTAAACTTAAATTAATGATTTGTTATTGGATCAGAAAGCAACAAGCATTTCATCATGCATGTGTAGTTTTGATTTTTCAATGGATTTACATTTTTCATTAATTTTTTTTATGTAGTGAGTAATAATTCTAGTTATTCACTATTCAAAGATTCTTGTTTAGGCAGTTCAGATCAAAAGTTTATATACTCATACCAATAGACATGGGTACACACACATGCACATATAAATACTACTAATGAAAATACTTTCCAAAATTTGGATGGATCGATAAGTGAATCGACATATATCACAAAGGGTCGATTGTTGAAATTGGACAGTAAAATAAATGATGAAATTTAAAAATACTGAGACTAGAGGTAATTACGATGAGTCACATAAATTGTAGAAAAAGTAAAGATGAAGATAGATTTACAAAACCACCCGCCGTGGTGGCTCCGCTGGATAGGCTTCAGGCTTCCTTTCGCTAAGAGGTCTGGAGTTCGAAACCCCTGCGACGCAAGTTGCGGGGAGGCTGGCGTGAGACATTGGTGACTTACCCGGTGGCATGTGTGTGGTGGCTAGCACGTGTCGCCCCCAGTGGTTTATCTCCGGCTGCCGGCCGTGCGAGGTTCCCTGGGTCATAAAAAAAAAAAAAAAAAAAAAAAAAAAAAAAAGAAAGATAAATTTACAAAAGAATGTTAAGTCCCTGAATTGATTAGAGGGTGGGGTTTACGAAAAGTAAACTTGAGATATTTATTATGACATCGATCCTGACACTTATCTTGATCACAAATGGTGGACTAAGGATCGATATGCCGATGATGGGGAATAGGCTATGAATTGATCCAAAGATTGGTTATTGACCAATTAACCCGATCAAGAAAGGTGAATAAGGATCAGTTATGTTCGATTAGAGTGTTCGACCATAGGTAGTTTGCTCAACCATAAGGATCGATTGTGGGACAAACACACATCGACATGGATTGATCAATGGATGGTTATTGATTGATTCTGCATGGTGATGTATCGATCATGGGTGATTCCGCATGGTTATTGTATCGCTCGTGAACGACCATGAATTGACCTAGTGCAATTGTGTATCGGGGCGGATCAATCAATCTCACAAAATTATATGACAACCAAAAATTGACCATAGATAAATTAAACTTAAACATGGAACGATTCCAAACCGACCATGGACTATGGCATATAGATCGGCCACAAGTCCAATCATAGGATCGGTTGGTAGGACCAAAGGCTAGCCCTTGGGCCTGGTCGACTCTAGCCGCGCACAATTTGAAGGAATTGTCAAATTAATCTCGTCAATTAGGCTTGATTGTGTCACGTCACGTTCGATCATGGATTAGCCACGAACCTCGAACCAAATAAAATAGTCGATCATGGATAAACACAAGAAACTCCCATCCAATGAGGCAGCCTTTAATTTAGTTTCTTTCCCTTGAATGCATTAATTAATAAGGGGATAACTCACCTATTTTTTTTTTTTTTTGGTCAGTCCTACTCTATACCTAATCTACACTCACTCTCAGACTTTTGCCCTGCCTCTTGCAGGGCGTGGGAGTCGAAACCCACTCCTGAAACTTGCGCGTTCCCACCCCATCCCTCCCTGAGAAGGTGGTCAAGTGGCAAAAAATGGACTTGTTTTTTGAAGCTATTGATGTTTCTTGGATTATAACACAATAAGATGGGGATGAGTCACACGTCTAGGTGGACTCCTTGGAGAGCAAGTAAACCCAAGTCTAGGCTCTTTAATGAGCAAGATCCAAGATAATTAATGGAATAGGTAACTCGTGGGCTTATGCGTCCCTAAAGACTTAGGGTATCATAACTTTAAAATAAGTCTTGGAAATGAGCAAATTAATGCAAAGGATAAGCCACACGCCTACTTGAGGAGCAAGAAGCCCAAGATGCAAGTTGTTTTGAAGACCAAACTTAGCCATTAATTTTTTTTTTTTTTTGGTAGCTAGTCATTTAATGTAAATGGTGAGTCACAAACTTATGTGTCTCGAAAGAGCTTAGACCATAATTGCACTATCTTAAAACTCATTAGACAAGTCTTGCCCAACCTTAAATGCTTGATGAATCATAGCCTAGAAGAATTCATGAGAGACGGTCTTGGAAGACCATTAGGGGCACAACTTCATCCTCTATAGACTTGCCACCTATGAAGTTGCCCGTGCTTCCGTGTCATGTCCGACACGTGTCGGAGCGTGTCGATGTGTCGGACACATCGACACGCTCAGACACGGTCACGGTCAACTTTTCTCGACATGTGTGTCGACGCATGTCCGGGAGACTGATGGAGGGTGGAGGCGAGGGAGGGCGAGGGAGCAGAGGCTGCGAGCGCCAACAAGACGAAGCCACGAACAGACCACCGCGATGGCGAGAGACGGCTAGAGAAAGAGCTGAACAGAGAGAAAGAAGAGAGAGAAAGCAAACTCCCGCTGGTGAGACGAAGCCACGAACGGACCACCGCGACGGCCAGAGACGGCCAGAGAAAGCGGCGAGGACCGCCACTATTGCGATGGATCGGCGAGGGGGAGGAGGAGGAGAAGGATTAAGAGGAAGAGGAGAGGAAGGGGGTCGTGTGGAGAGGAAGGGGAGGAGAAGGGTCAAGAGGAAGAGGAGAGGAGGGAAGGGGTTTGTGCGGCGAGCGGCGAGGAGGAATAGGAAAAAGAGGGCTCGCTAGGGTTTTTGATAAAGAAACCCAAAAAAAATAAGAAAGGAGATTTGATGGCGTGAGGGGGAGGGGAAGTGACGGCTTACCTATCACTGTCAAGTGGTGGGGGGGAGGGAAAAATGTAAAATAAATTTGGGGTGAAGGGAAAAGGACGAAGGAAAGAAGGAATGGATTTTGGGGATTTTTTTTTTTTAACCGGAAAATTAAATAAATGAAATTAAAAAATAATTTCGAAAAATAAAAGTATTGAATTTTGAATAATGATAAATTTTGGTCATGGTAGAAAATCATGGATTTATTTAAAATAAATTGATTCTAATTTCTTATTAATTATTAGTTTCATCAATAACTTTTGTTAAAATTAAAAACATGTTTCGCATTAACTATGAATATATCTTTTGAATTTCAAATGAATTGATTTTAATATTATTAGTGTAAATTTATTATAGGCTCTTTTTAAAATTATTTATTTATTTATGAATTTGAATCAAATTAATTAAAATAAAAATATTAATTAATATACAACGTGTCGCAACGTGTCAAAATTCTCTATTTTTTAGAAATGACGTGTCGACGTGTCGTGTCGTGTCGTGTCGCGTGTCGGTGCTACTTAACTTGCCGCCTCTTCCAATTAGGGTTATCATTAAGGGTGACTCATGACCATGTGGACAATGAGAAAGACACCATTTGGACATTGAATCATTAAACTAGGGCCTTAGGCGCCACTTAACCACACTAGGTGCCACCTCTCTCCTCCTTATTCAAGAGTCTATGAAGCACCGTGTCGTGTTCGACACGCTCGGACACCATCGGACACGTGATCAACGCGTGTCGGAAAATCCGACACACAGTCAACTTTTGTTCGACACGTTTGGACTCACGTGTCCGGAAGATGATGGAGGGTGGAGGCGAGAGTGAGGGAGCAAAGATAAGGCCGTAAGCGACGGCGAGCCCGCGACAACGAGTAGAACCAATCCTCCTCAAGCAAAAGTCCCTCGAGGCGAAAGTATATCCCCACCACTTCTTCCGGCTTCCGCTTCTTCAACTCATCTTCCGGGCAGCAGTGTTTCTCCTTCTCGATCACTGTGGTGGCGGTGGCAGCGGAGGTGGTGTGGCGCTCCTTCTTCCTACCTCACCCCTGAACCCGCGGCTTGGCCGAATTAGAGAGAGAAAGTAGTAAGAGAAAGCCTCTGAGTGCTTGTGTTGTGTGTGGGTCTCTGTCCGCGTCCTTGTGGATGTCAAAACTCCCTTCAATCGGAGGAGGAGATGAAGAGGAGAGGAAGGAGGGTCATGTGGCGCGGAAGAGGAGAAGAAGAGGGCGCGCTAGGGTTTTGAGAAGGGAATTAAAAAAAAAAAAAATGGACTTGCGTGTTGGAGGGAGGGGGAAGTGACGGGAGGGAGGGGGAAGTGACCGGCTAATGGCCTGTTAGGGAAAGAAAATGGCAAAAAGATTTGGGAGTGGGGGGAAAGATAAGAGGAGGAGTTTTCTTTGGGGGGGACCCTCGGGGACTTTTTATTTTCGATTTAGGGGGATAAAATTAAAAAGTAATTTGAAAATTAAAAGTATTGAATGTTGAATGATTAGTGTAAATTCATTTTAGGTTCTTTTTTGAAATTATTTATTTATTTATATGAATTAAATTAATTAAAAATAAAAATATTTATTTAATATACAACGTGTCCCAGCGTGTCGGAATTTTCTATTTTTGAGAAATGACGTGTCGATGTGTCGTGTCGTGTCGTGTCGTGTATCTGTGTCGCGTGTCTATGCAACCTAGGTCAAGACACCCAAAGTCCTCTTATTGGACTAATTAGCGAGGCAATTATGGAGGGTTTGCCTATAAATAGAAGTATTACCCCTTCCATTTCAAGGTTTGCACACACTCTCACTTTTCTCTTTTATTTCCCTCCTCGATCGTCATTCTCTCTCTCGGTCTCCCCATCACCACCGATCGCCCACCACCACCATTCGGCCATCATTAGACCGCCCTTGTAGCCTAGTCGTAAGTGGACTCTCTAACCTTTGGCTAGAATGTTGTGCTACTCTATCCAAACATAAAGTGTGTTCTTGTTTGAGCTTGTTTGCATTGTGTTCTTGCTTGGACTTGTGTGATTATTTTACCAATTGATTTTATGTTATTGCGTGTGTTCATTATACCAAGCACGCCTTGAGCTCCCGAAAGGGGTCTCGTTGGCCTTGAACATGCATTGAGACATGATGGGCCGGTCCGCTCTTGGTCTCGGTTCGATATTGAGGCGTATCGATTTTGAACCAAGTTTGATCCTACGTCGGTGCCTAAGCGTGACGGATCAAACCGCAAGCCTTGATTTGGGTCCAGCATGAGCTATTGTCACGATTTTGGTAAGTCATGACACACACTCACATGGCACGCCTTTAGCCCTTGTTGCATGGACTAAGGTGAAGGTAAGAATCGGATTGTTGTTTGTTTGATGCATGGTCACGTGGGGGATTAATTATAGCTGTCGAACGATGGATTTCGGCAATGTTGCCCAATGGATTTTGGATGTGTGGTAGACTCCCGAAGAGCCAAAAGATTTCGATTAATTAATAAATGAATCTCCTGCGCATGATTCTTTATGTCATTGAAATGATTTCGGTTTGTGCTCGGATCATAATTGACCCAAGGGTTTCACATGTTTTAGCCAAGGTAAGGCAATTGTCTTGATATTGATTTGCTATTGACAAATGGAGTGGTGAAGTTACGCGTTTGTGAAACGGCGAGACATCTTTCTTGCAAAGATTAGAGAGTTTACTTACTGTTTATAACTCACTCATCATCTTTTTTAGAATTGTAGGTAATGGACTCACCTCCAGTACGTTTCAATCTCCTAGTAGAGATGGAGGTTTTGATTCCAGATATAACATTGGCTAAGGAAGAAACTGAATGGTCATCACAACCGTTTGGATCGAGGAGGGCCTCGATGATCTCGTTCCCCATCATTACCACATATGATACATATGGTTTGACAGGGATCCCGTTGGACCTCTCCGTGGCCTAGATGGGCCGCCCAGACAAAGCAACGACTCCACACCCGACGGGCCCATGGTTGATCCATAGGAATCTAGTCCTTAGATGGGGAAACTAAATTTTGGATAGTGCCCTTGCTAGAGGAGATAAGATTAACCCGGTCTTGGCGGTCTTTTGTGTAATTGGTTATGTAATAGGCTTGTGATACAAAGGGCTTGTAAATATGGCAAATAGAATGTAAATATAGTAGTGTGTTTGCACGTGTTTTCCGATGCTACTAGTCTTTGATGTTGTACGGGTGATGATGTTTGGTATCCTTCCACCTATGCAAAACCAAAGATAGAAAGAAACAGGACGGTGACACAGTTAGGATGTCGCAATAATAACCCCCATTGGTCGTGACCTCGGGTCGGGTTGTGACATTTAGTCCATAAGCAATGGTTACAAGAATGGATACATTGACTCCATTACCGATTATTCCTTGACATTTATATTGACTCCACTACACTGACAATTACTTGATGATTATATCGACTCCACTACACAAATGGTTAGATAATGTTGCATCAAGTGCATAGACCTTGACAGTTACCTCTTTGATGGTTGCACTTGAGATTGTTGACTCCATTACTTGACGATTATATTGCCTCCACTTCATTGTCGGTTACCTCTTTGTCGATTGCATCCAAAATTCTCATCTAAGATTCTCAACGGAACACTTGACATTTTCAGTTATCAACATATGTCCTCTTTTGAAAGAATTGAAAGATTTATTCATCTTTTGATTCTTTTAAATTAGATTAGGGTCATCATTTGCCCCTTGTCATTGCCGAATTTAATTTTTTCTTGCCGAATTTTATCTTGATCAGATTCATACCTTTCCATTAAAGCCATGTTTCATATAAAGTCTTCATGTAGCTCTTTATCTCTCTGCCTTCAAGTAATTGCTCATACTTAAACACTCCCATTGCCAATTAAAATAAATGAGCAAAATTTTTGTCTTCAAATCTTTCTCTTAAATTAAATTTCAACCCATTAACGGCCAAATTTGTAATTTTTCGGATAGTAAAGTGAAGCATCTATACTTAGCCTTCTTAAATCAATAAAGATTGCAAAGGATCCTCTGTTGATTTTAAGTAGGAAAGTAAATGACAAGAAGTTTAAAGGTAGTGAGGCTAGAGACAATCGAGGCAAGGCATGTAAATTGTAGGAAAATAAAGATAAGGATAAATCTGTAAAGACGTTGAGTTCTTGGATTGTTTGGAGGAGTGTGCATGATTTACAAAGAGTACACTTGAGGTATATATAGCCCTACATTGACTCCATTACCAATGGTTACATCAACTCCACCACACTCACAATTACTCGATGGCTATATTGACAACACTATACTAATGATTAGATGACACTTAATGGATACCTCTTTGATGTTTGCATTAGAATCTATCAACTCTACTATGTTGTCAACACTTTCTTGTCAATTGCATTCAAGATTGTTGGCTCAACATTTGGATTTCTTTTTCTTATGTCAACAACTTCTAATCATCAACGAGTCAGCGACTCTTCATCTCTTCTACTTTAATTAGACACAATTCTATTTTACTATGATGAGAATTTACTATTTTTCTACAGAAGAAGAGTGATTTACATATTTATAGATAAGCACCAAATTAATATTAGTCATTCATGAACATAGAATAAGTGGTGTTATAATATGTCTCAAGTTTAAGCCCATGAACGAAGCCCTAAGATAAATTGCAAGAAAGCCCGATCAATTAAAGTAAAAACTTTTGGATATTTTGCGGACGCTCGAAATCGAGTAAAGCTAACTTCCTTTTGGCGAATTAGAGTTGGCAATGGAAGAAAATATAAAAGGAAATACAAATAATGATTTTTCCTTATTGTTATCACCAAGGAAAATTCAAAAGGAATATTGTGAATTTGTTTCAGTTAATGGAATATACATGTTTCCTGTTGTGAATCAGCTTGAACTTCTTTGATCAAAGCTTACTTGGATTTTATTTCTTTCTTCAATGTGGCTTGTTTGCATATAGTGTGTGTCTATTATATATATATACACACACACATTTATGTATATCAATGACAACAAAAGAAGGAAAAATGAGAATCAACGGATTTGATGGGAATAATTTTGGTTTCTGGAAGATATAAATTTAGGACTATCTCTATAAGATGAAAACTGCACTTGCCCTTGAGTAGGGAGAAGTTAGAGACAATGAAGTAAGCTGACTGGGAATTGCTAGATAGACGAGCTATGGGTGTTATTCGATTGACATTGGCTAGTAATGTTGCATTTAATATCGTGAAGGAGAATACCACTATTAATTTGATAAAAGCCATGTCGGATATGTACAAAAAGCTCTTTACGATCAATAAGGTCTATTAGATGCGACGTCTATTTAATTTGAAAATAAGTGAAGGTGTATCAGTTGCAGATCATATAAATGAATTCAATATAATTATTAGTCAATTTAGTGCAGTCAAGATTGACTTTGAAGATGAGGTGCTTGCTTTGATTCTATTATCCTCATTACTTGATAGTTGAAATATTATTGTTGTTACTGTTAGTAATTCCTTTGGGTCAATAAACTTGATGTTTGATGGGGTTTGAGATTTAATTATAAGTGAGGGCATCTGTAGAAGAGAATCTGGTGAACCTATATTTGCTACTTTAGTAGGTGAAATTAGAGGAAGAACTAGTACACGTGTTAGCAAGAGTAGCATAAACATAAACAAACGCAGTCAATCTAGAAGTGGTGGTACTATTTGTTGGAGTTATGGTAAGATAAGGCATCTTAGAAGGAATTGCCATAAGCTGAAAAACAAGAAGGTAAGGGAATTATAGTTAATTCTACAAATGATATTGTAGCTATAGCTGTTAATGATTCAAATGGTACCGATTATGTTTTGTTTGTCATTAATTATTCATCATTTGATGGATATGTTATGGATTATGATTGCTTGTTTCATGCTACACCAATAAAAATTGGTTACTAATTATCAATACTTGGATAATAGTAAAGTGCAGTTGGGAAACAATGTTAAATGTGATGTTATAAGTGTTGGCAATATTAAAATCAAAACGTTTGATAGCAATGAGAGGACATTAACTGAAGTGAGGCATGTTCCAAAGTTGAATAAGAACTTGATTTCCTTAAGTGCCATATATTCAATTGAATGACGCTATTTTGCATAATGTGGAGTTCTGAAAGTTGTTCGAGGTGCATTGGTGATGATGGAAGGAATCAAACATTTAACATGTATGAACTTCGAGGTAAGACAATGATAAATTTCGCCTCGAAGATATTGGATGCATTTGTTCGAAAGTTTAAATTGTAGCATATGCATTTGTGGCATATTAGCAAGAGAAACCTAAATATTTTAAGTGAAATAAATCCGTTGTGTGGTTATGCTGCTAACAAACTGAATGTATATAGGTGCGTGATTTAAATCAATAGCAAAAGGTACAGCTCAATACGACCATCAAAGAAACCACGAAATTGTATAGTTAGTTTACTTGAATATTTGTAGGTTGTTTCAATATCCTTCAAAGAAGAGTGTCAAATTTATGCTAATAGTTGTTGATGACTACTCAAGATTGAGGTGGTTGTTTGTGCTTAGGCACAAGTTTGATGTCATTGTCTAGATCAAGCAATTGAAAGCTTTGATCGAAAAGGAGATTAATAAGATGAGCAAGCATATGCAAACTAATGGTTGCATGGAGTATTGTTCGAGCTATCAAATGAATTATGCATGAAGGAAGACATAGTGAAACACTGTGCTAGTGCCAATGGACCACAATATATTGTGGCATTAATGAATAGAACATTACTAGAGACAACCCATAAAATGCTTTCTAGTGCCGGTATAGCTAGAAGATTCAAATGGATGCCTTTAGTCAAGTGAGCTATTTAATGAATAGATCCTCATCAACTGTGATTGGAAATCGGACTCCCGAAGAAGTATTGTTGATTGTTCTGTTCTTAGAATATTTGGTTGTCCATACTATTTCCAAGTTATGGTGCCTGAAATTAAATTCACCTGTTATTAGTAAAAAAGTTATGTTTAATAAGTCTCCAATACTTCTAACTAAGAGTAATTATAGCAATGTTTATATGGATTTGAATGATATTCAACTTAGGTGAAGTTGCAACCAAAAACTCTTGAGACAGCAAGTACTAATGACATAATCGACATAGATTGTACTTATGAAGTGGAGCCTATAGAGCCAACAGTTGCTATAACTCTTGATACTAACAATGTACGTATTCGATCTCCTAACAAATATGGATGAAATAATGATTTTGTTTAATCTATGATTAAAGAAATTGTGTCAGAAAATCCTTATAGAGTATTTAAATGTGCACATAGAGTTGGTGTTCTAAATCTATGGCGATTCAGCCTATTGGGGACTATGAAGAGTAGCGGCAGAGTTCGAATTTTTAGTAAAGAGTTTGTGATTTAGCTCAAATATCAAGTCAAGGTAGAGATTTTAGAATATGTCTTGAGTTTAAGCCCGTGAATGAAGCCCGGCTTAAGATAAATTGCAAGAAAGACCGATCAATTAAAGTAAAAGATTGGGATAATTTTCGGACGTCCCAAATCGAGTAAAGCTAACTTCCTTTTGGCGAATTAGAGCGAACAACGGAAGAAAATATAAAAGGAAATAGATATAATGATGTTTCCTGGTTGTTATCGCCAAGGAGAATTCAAAAGGGAGATTGACTTTGTTGAGGTTGACCGAATTTGTTTTAGTTAATGGGATATACACGTTTCCTGCTGAGTTAGCTTGAACTTCTTTGACCGAAGCATATTTTAATTTTATCTTTCTTTGTTCAATGCATCTATATATATACACACACCTACGTATGTAGGTGTGTGTATGCGTGATTGCTTTAGTTGGTCATGAAATATTGAAGCACCACTTGGGCACGCCATAGTATGTATGTGTGTATGCAGGATTGCTTTAGTTGGTCATGAAATATTGAAGCGCCACTTGGGCACGCCGTTGTCAGAGCCTTGGAATGTCGTTTCGCGAGTGTTTGGCCATGGATTTCTCCATTGATTTTGTTCGTGAATTACATCCCATAAGGATTATTGTTCAAGCGGATTAAATCTTGTGGTAAGATTTGTGTAAATCATTCATAAGATTAAGAGATTATTTCGTAAGGAATTATGGAACTAAACACGGCATGAGATATTGTATATAATTGAAACTTGAAAAATATTGAGCATGTTTAAGTAATTCGAGTGTAGTTGTAATATTCATTTTATCACTTAATCTATAGTGAAAATTCATTGTTGTTGTCTCTATGACATAGGTCACTATAACTGAATTACATAAACGTGTTCGATTTATTTTTTTTATTCTGTCTATTTTATTTTTCGATCGCTTATTTCCCATAACAAGTGGTTTACCTAAATTTAATAATTCATTAAGATACTCACGTACAGATGGATTGGTAAAATTCCAAAGGCACCAGTACAATTGAAGCTGAGGACAGTTAATTAATTGGACATCGCTAGTGATTTCTAATAAATCAGGATTCATTTTTCAAATATTTATAATATCTCTATAAGGAGATTAGCAGTTTTTATAACCCAACTAATGTTCAAATGTACGTCGAAATGCAATCAGTAACCTTTGTTTATCATTATATGTAACATATTAAGATTGGTAAAATACTGGTGAAATTTCACAAGGTGTTCTCTGTCTCCACTAATCCAAGTTGTGGGTCCCAAAGTCCCACTTCTTTTTTTTCTCCTTCGTCCTCATTCTCCATTATTAATAGCCTCTCTCTCTCTCTCTCTCTCTCTCTCTCTCTTCGGGAACGCTTGGAAAGGTAGGCAGGGGTTGGCCGTGGAGAAGTGACGCCGATGACGTCTGAACGCGCTTCGCCACGGATGTCCAAATCTGAACACGGCTTTTTTTTCTTATCTTCTATGAGGGAAAAATAGTAGCCAATCAATTGAAGACACACACTCTCTCTCTCTCTCTCTCTCTCTCTCTCTCCTCCCCGCGTCTAGATGGCAGAGATCACTTCAGGACGACATAAAGGCGTACGCCGCGGTTCTGGAGAAATTTGCTCGGTTTGGACTGTGTGTTTCTCCATTAGGATCGCTGCTAATTGTTTGTGAGGTGATCGATTCAATGTTGCGAGTTTCTGTCACATCGATGCTGGTTCTTGATCGTGGACCTCGCGGAGGCCATGAATGGAGGAGGAGGAGGAGGAGGAGGATTAGAAAGAGAGAAAAAATAAGAAGTGAAATTGTCGGACTCACAATTTGGATTGTTCCGTCATTTTAACTCTCAAAAAGGGTATATACAGCTGAAGTTCGAGTGCAAATTGCGATTGCTTTTCACGATAGAGATCGACAATTGTATAAGAACTAGTTAATCTCAAATTATAAGTTACTAAATTTCAAATGCCTATAGTTCCTCTAAAAGGTCATCTGTTCATTTCCACAATCATCCACAAAATTTAAAGGCAAAATTGTAACTTAATGATGATGTAGATACCGAGAAATCTTAATAAGTTAGCAAAGTTCCACAAAAACATTTATAGGATAGTTGTCACATTTTAATGCAAGTTGGAAACTTATTGTTCAAGTAGATATGTGTAATATTGACATGACTTATCAGCTGGCTTAGGTTAGGTCCAATCTAGTACCATACCTAAAAATCTTTGCCATCCATGGTTGAAAAATATTAGTTTTTCTTATGTAATATCGATTGAATATGAATACAGCGAAGGTGGATTGGTGGGGCCTAATAAGAAAATTGCTTGTTCGGACTCACTTTATCCCATTTAGACATAAGGCCCGTGCTGTGTCTCTATTTGTAAATTCAAAATGTAAGTTGATGAATGACAAATATATAAAACTTGGTAAGCATTGTCCTATCATCTAGTGTAAGCATTGTCCTATCATCTAGTGAATTTTACACCGTCCTTCACGAGCAATGGAATCTTGCACAAGAAAAAGAAAAAGAAGTTGATTCTCCAGCTGCTCTCATGCTCTCCAGCTGCTCTTGTTTGTTTAAATGTTAGTCTAAATTTAAAAGTACCTTTTAAAATATTACTATACAAATTTTAAAAAGTTAAGAGAGGAATATATGCAGATCGAATGTATTACTATTTGTATACTATGAAAGTCTTGGGCATCTAAGATTAGAAAAAGAAAATTCGAAGTTCTTCCACAACAAGATTTAGATTGAACAAAAACTAAGAGTCAAACACTTTTGAGACATATTATCAATCCATTTTGGAATAATTATTGCTTACCTGACAAAAAGGACAATTTCCACACTAGAAATATGGATGAGTATGGAATTAACTTAACGAGCACTTCAATAAAAAAAATAAAATAAAGATCCCATCATCTATCTCTAGATTTTAATAAAATTTGCTAAAACTATTGACTTTTTCACCATCGGCTCTGTAATTAATTACCAAATCTTTAAGCAACGACAATTGAAAGTCTTGAAAATAGAATTAAAAATTCATTTGATAGACAATTAAAACTCAATAGTCGCATTATTGACCTCTCAATAAATACAAAAACGATCACTATCAGTATTGATTTTACTAATATTTTCATCAAGATTCCACTTGCCGTCGATTATTTTAACCGGATGAATCAAGTAACTCACTCATTGGATACTAAATTAAACAAGCTTTTCGATTTAATTAAATAAATTGAATTAATGTTTTTTATTATAAATTCTGAGCCATTATCAAATAGTACATTTTCTTTTTAATTATCAAATGGGACTTTAGCGTTTATTAAATCTATTTGTTTTTTTGTCCCTCCTTAGGACAATCAATCATGTCCCGGTGGGGGTCTCCTCCTTGTTGAAAACACCCAAAATGCCACCACACGACAAAAACCTCAGTAACAGTAACTGCCACCTCTCTCTCTCTCTCCATCCATCACTCCCAACTTGCAGAGAGATTCTTCCCCCTGAAGCAATCCATCTCTTTCTCTCTCTTCCTCTCTCCCTCTTTCTCTCTCTAGCTCGCCGCGCGTTCTGGCCTGGCCGTGAGCTCCGATGATGGACTCCAAGTCATTCCGCTTCATCACTCACCAGTCCTTCTTCGCCGCCGTCCGATCCGGCGACCTCCCGTCCCTCCGGGAGCTCGTCGCCAAGCTCACCGACGGCGACCCCTCGCCCCCGCTGCCGTCGCCGTCGGGGGCCGGCGGGTCGTCGTCGTCGTCGTCGTCCTCGTCCTCGTCCTCGTCCTCCGCCGTCGCCGACCTCATGTCCATGCAGAACGACGCCGGGGAGACCGCGCTGTACGTCGCCGCGGCGAACAACCTGCAGGAGGTCTTCCGCTACCTGCTGCAGTTCTGCGATGTCCGGCAGGTCAAGATCAGGTCCAAGGCCGACATGGACGCGTTCCACGTCGCCGCCAAGCGCGGCCACCTGGGTGCGTCCCCGATTCCGGCTCTCGCCCTCTGTCTTCGGATTTTCCCTTCCAGCGCGTTGATTTTGTTGCTTGATTCTGAGTGGGTTCTTAGAAGGGGAAAAGGAAAAAAACCGAGCTTGATTACATGCTTATAGACCCTTCTGTTCTTATTTAGAGTTAAAGGCCCGAGCTTTAACATTGCACGCTGACACACTGTAGTCTAGTTCGCTATTTCCTTTAGTTAGATGAACAGATGGTAGTTTGGGATTTAGATTTGGTCTTAGGAATTCAGTGTTATGTTCTTTTGGGTCAACTCTACCCTCGGATTTACCAGCTTGTGAGGATTCTCAATTCAACAGTTGCCACCGAACAATCAATTCGACCCTGTATCCAGATACCTTTTCCGATAATTTGAATTGAAGTGGATTGCATAATTAAGTACCCTCATCCAGTGATGTAGTTTCTCAATTGTGGCCGGGTCTTGCTTTCCAGTGGGAGAACCTTCCTGTGATTACATGATGATTACAATCACCTAATCATGTTATGTAGAAGAACAGCATGTCAGATTCTTTGGCAGAAACTTTTTTCTATAGGAGAGAGAGAGGCAATTGGTTTGCTGGCTCTTCAGGTTGTTATTTATTTCTTATGTGCTGACTGAAGAAGGCTAGAACAGATGATCACACTACAGTCTCTTATTCATAGTTGTAGTTGCCAATATGATCAGTGTTAAGATCTTGAGTTGCCGTGTTACACACTGGTATAGCTATCTTCTTTGGATTTGCCAATCATGAGTGCCTACTTGTAAACTTATTTTGATGTTTGTCTTCTAAATTTGGAGGCATGAGTTCGATAGTTACTAAATTTAGGGTCTACTAGTTTCATTATAAGTCTTAGGTCATTTGTATAATTTTTCTTTTTATGCTAAATCTATCTTCATTATCTAGGGATCGTGAAAGAGCTTCTGACCATTTGGCCCCAGCTTTGCCACTCATGTGACTCCAAAAACACTAGTCCACTCTATTCAGCAGCTGAAAACGGCCACTTGGATGTGGTGGATGCAATTTTGGAAGTTGAATTGAGCTCATTAAGAATAGTGAGGAAGAACGGGAAAACAGCCCTGCATTTTGTTGGAAGATATGGTAATCTTCCAATGGCAAAAGCATTGATAGAGAGGGATCCTGGAATTGTCTGCATCAAGGATAAGAAGGGCCAAACTGTGCTCCACATGGCTGCAAAGGGTCAGAATACTGTCATTGTGGAGGAGATTTTGCTTGCTGATCACACAATACTGAATGAACGGGACAAGAAGGGCAACACAGCTGTGCACATAGCCACAAGAAAATGCCGTCCTGAGGTATCATCTCCTCTAGACACATTCAATTGAAGCAACCCTATTTTATGGTAGAGCTGAGGGCTGTTAATATCGATATACAGCAGTGTCTCCCCTTTTGGGAGGTTGTACTGCATCATTGTTGGGTTAAGTTCGTTTTCATTTATTTCTTACTTCTGGGACACTTAACTAAGCTACTCAAGCATAGGGAACAAGATGATCACTGCCGCTTTGCCATCTAGTCTGTTGCATTGTACTAGTGTCAGTAGGATGATGTTTGCAATGTTTTGTCACTGATTTTCCTCCTTCAACCTCAAGCTGAGACAACTTGGTGAAATTTTTTGTGAATACACCTGCCTTCATTAGGGTCATGACTATACATCTTTGCAGCCCTAGCTGATGCCTTTTATCTCTTTCATAGCCCTAGTGACAATTTATGCTCACTTTGCAAGATTAATCGTGTATGTCGGCAATTAAATTCCCATCTCTGGTGGTAAACAGTAGCTTTTCTAGAACAAACTGCCACCATTGGGAGTCTAATCTCTCATGGCTAGCATCTATAAACTCCTGCATAGCTTGTCCTTGACTCCAGACATTGTAATTTTTGAATCTTCGTGGAGTTCAGTTGAAGTTGCAAATCTATGCCCCAGACTTCGGCACCACATGCCTTTTGCATTCTTCCTATATTTTGCTATACTCCAGCAAAGGCAATGTCATCGCATTTCTGTCTCATCGACCATCCAACTTCATGGTATCTAAGCATGATTGATTGTGAGGGATCGGAATAGAGGATGCATCTGATCGTGGCTATGCATTTTCCCTCCTATGATATTCATTGAGCTGTGTTGGTGGATATGGTGGGACGTTCTGTTGACTTGAAAGTGGGGTGGTGGTTGAATGAGTGAGCATGATACTACTGCGAGTAGTCACAATTGTGTCAAACAATTTGGTGTGGAGACTTAGTTAGACTGCAGTCATCCAGACTTTTAGCTGGATTGATTTTGCAACAGAATCCAATTTATGGCTTTTTTACACTCTTCATGTATAGTTTATCTTGATGTTCATACAGTTCTCAGCCTCGGGTTTGGCTGGTCACAGTCACGGCTTCACCACTACTTGCACTCCAATCCCTCCTGTAATTCAAAGTAATGAATATCTCTGAAGAAAATGTCTTGAGAGTTTTTGTAGTTGCTGTTAAGCAGAGGGATGCGGAGGAGAAAAGAGTTCATTGGATTCATAATCATGAGGATGTAAAGTCTTAACTTTTTGGAAACTAATGGTATTTTTTTCTTTTTTAAAATAAAGCGTGTCATTGACAATTTAAAATTAGAAGTTCCCTGTTTTCCTTCTCTTCGTCATCTCGTGCGGTGCTTGTGTCCTGATTATATCGTTTTGCTTTGCAGATTTTACGTCTTCTCCTAAGCTATTCAGACGTCGATGTCAATGCTATTAATAATCAACAAGAAACTGCATTGGATCTGGCAGATAAATTGTCCTATGGAGAATCTTCGTTGGACATTAAGGAATCTCTAAGGGAAGCTGGTGCTAAGTATGCCAGGTTTGTTGGGCAGGTGGATGAGGCAATGGAACTCAAAAGGACTGTCAGTGATATTAAGCATGAGGTGCACTCACAACTTTTACAGAATGAGAAAACAAACCGAAGAGTGTCAGGTATTGCAAAGGAACTGAGGAAACTTCACAGAGAAGCTGTCCAGAACACTACAAATTCTATCACTGTTGTTGCGGTTCTCTTTGCCTCCATAGCTTTTTTGGCTATTTTTAATCTTCCCGGTCTGTATGTAAGAACCGGACCGGAAGCTGGGGAAGCTAACATTGCTCATGAAGTTGGTTTTCGGGTGTTTTGTCTTCTGAATGCCACAGCACTCTTCATCTCACTAGCTGTTGTGGTGGTTCAGATCACCTTGGTGGCTTGGGATACCAGAGCTCAAAAACGGGTTGTCTCTGTAGTCAACAAGCTAATGTGGGCCGCATGCGCATGCACCTGTGGATCTTTTCTGTCAGTAGCATTTGTGGTGGTGGGAGATGATAGTTCATGGATGGCTATTACGGTAACGGTGATGGGGGCACCTATTCTCATAGGGACACTTGCAAGCATGTGCTACTTTGTTTTCCGGCAGCACTTTGGGTCTTTCAACACCGACTCCCAAAGACGCATTAGGAGGGCTAGTGGAAGCAAATCTTTCTCTTGGTCCTACTCGGCGAACATTTCAGATGTTGACGACGACTACTCTGACCACGAGAAGATGTATGCTCTGTGATATTGTAAGAAAACCATCGAACTGTGTAAATAGAATGTCTTAGCTGCTTAACGTATGAGTTGTGGGGTGGGTCCATTATGGCTTCTTGTGTTCATGCATGCCAAATTCCTCCTGAGCTTGTGTTACCCATCATGATAATCCGTGGTTGTGTACCGTATTTGTACATTGCCAGATCAGCCTGTTGCTTTTTGACTGTCTGAGCATATGTAGATCTATCCATCATCGGTTTTGCCTTCAGATCATTAGAAATGGAGGCTTCCTTTGTACACAGCTATGGCGATCTATGATAATTCTATCTGCAGCCAGTGCGTTGCCTCCGACGGTGGCTCTCTTTAGGCAACGGCTCTCTTTGTACAGCAATCGGGTCATATTGTGCATTAATGGACAAAAACGTCCTTCGCTTCATGGCATTGTGCCTGTAAATCCTCAGTTTCTACTTATTCCGCTCAGATCCTCAAGTTTACACGGTTGCATCTCGACTTTAGTGGCCCGAGCTACGCCTTCAGTACGCCTCAATGTGGTTTCGAGTAGGGGTGAGCATGGTCCGGATTGGTCCGGGCCACCCCCTAACCCTAGGACCAACCCGTATAGTGTCGGTCCTCAATTTTTAGGACCGAGAACTGACCCTATTAAGCCTGGGACCAAGGACCGGACCAACCCAATGGGTTCGGTCGGGTTCCAGGGTCAATCCGGGATCGATCGATAATTTTTTTCGTCTTATTTTTTATACTCCATAAAAAAACAAACCTATAAATTCAAATTACACATCTATCGACAATGCGGTATTGTGCAACTAAACTATAAATACAAATACATATTTAGCAATTTTAAGATAACATAATAATAGAAATTTCGTACCTGCTAACCACTCATCGAGATATGGGACAAGATGGAAAGTTCTTGTAATCATCTATCTTTAATATTCATAACAAAGATATGCAAAAGCGTTTTCTTGTATTTGATCATGTAGAGTCCACTCAACCAAAAATGAGATTCAACCCACTTGACTAGCAAATCACCGTAGAATCGTAGTACTAGTCTACTCTTTAAAAACTTCTACCATTTGACACAAATTGAAAAGCAAAGTGCGGCTGAAATTCATTAGTAAAATACAATTAAATCATAAAAAGTTCAAAATATTTAATATAAACCATGAATATATAATTTCACATCTTGTTAATTCACTTGAACTTCTAAACACCTAAAAACAAAACAAACGACACATAATTAATACTCAACAAAAGTTTTAAATTGAAATTATTATTAGTACTATTGATAGAACATCTTAACATAATATAATATAAATGTACATTTTACTTAGGTTAGAATATATAAAAGAATTATAAATAATATAATATAATATAATATATATATATAATATAATATAATATAATATACGGGTTTGGTCAGGGGTTATCGACCAAAACTTTTAGGACCGATGACCAACGCGCAGTGTGTTGGTCCCGGGAATTTCGGGACAAGGACCGACCCAGTCCCATTGGGAACCGGACCAAGACCGGCAAGGTTGTGCCGGTCCAGGGTCGGTCCAGGGTCGACCCTAGACCGCTGCTCACCCCTAGTTTCGAGTTCTCAGAGGGAGAAATCCTTCTCAAGTTATATTTGTGTATGGGTGTCTGTATAGAATGTACAAGGTCTTTCTCCTTTTCTTCTCCGTCAGGAGTGTTACGCCGTCCTCAAAACATTGACTGGCAGCTTCATTTCGCTACTTGTACAACGAGGGAAAATCATATTTTATGCTCATCTCCATACACGAGCAACTTTCAAGATAATGACCACCTTAAAAACCCGGGACACAGGACACCGCATATCAATATCATAACGAGTGGGAACTTAACCGACTACCGACGGTTTTCACCTGAAATCAATGAGAGCATCGCTCGGCTCCCCATTCAGAGTGCAGTTTTGGATAAGGTGGTCTACCTGAATCTTAGTCTACCAACAACACTGCCACCAGAACTGTTCTTCCAATAAACACAACACATGAGATGATTATTAAGAGCGGGAAATGTGAGAAAAATTCATGTGTGGTTCCACAAGATGTGCAGAGAAATGGACGTTATTATTTAGTAAACTTGCACGTATAACAGATGAATGAGGGGACTGCACCTTCCTAAATAAAATACTTCCCTCCAGCCCATGTGATTTTTACAATTAAAAACGACAGAACCACATGGGCCCATCCTGGGAAAAAGCCGAAAAAGAGGATCTGCAACTTAAGGCTTATCGTAAATCGAAACCGAATTTTTCATCTTGACCTCCACAATTTAACCAGAAAAAGAACAAAAAAAAGGCTACTCAATATACAGCAATTTTACACTTTATGCCAGACCTCACCAACGGCCGACCTCTACTGAGACAAGTAAATAAGTAGCTCCGGCCAGCGGTAGCAGCAACCAGCAATCTAATTATAGCTGTAACTGCCCTGGTCCTCTCCTTGATGATGATCTTGAAGACGGCCTGTTAGAGTCTGACACAGATCGTGGGGGTTCTTCTGGTTTTTGCACCTCCTGCACAAAAACCATGGCAAAACTATGATTGACATTCGACTATTTGGCCAGGCCGACAACCAGCACTATCAGAAAACATTTGACACAGCAACATAAGGAAAATTCACGTAATGAAATCAGGCACAGCCGTCGATTAATAGGAACTGTCCAACCAAAACAAACTTCTCTCTTATTGACCAATTCTTTCGCCTCCCCACTCTGACATAGTCTCATCTAACGACAAGTAACAACAAGCATTAGAATTTTGTCAAGCAGCTCTCATCTCAGCAGCCTCTATAATCAACTTGTAAGAATCCTGTCATCTTGTTAAATCTTTAGTCATAGCTCATTTTGGGGGGCCAAACTTGGAGCATAATACCTTAGGTAAAATTAAAACATACATAAAACCACTGTGATTAGATTTACTTGATCCAAATATCTCAAACACAACCCTTCTAGACAGCTGACACAACTGAACGTAAAGTGTTGTACAAGTTCAACAAACCTTTGATGAAGTGGAATTATTACGGAACTGTGACTGTGATTGTGATTTTGCATGCAGACGATGTTGCCGCTGCATTTGCTCAAATTCTTGAAGCCTCGCAGCAAAGTTGATACCATTAGGCACACTCCCCATATCTCGGCTTATGTCACCATCTTCCGTGATTTGTGATCCACTTGGCATATGATGCAAAATTTGAGAGTATGGGTTCCCCGAAGAAGTTCGCTTGATCTGTTCACTACTGAGAGAGTATGAAGGCACTGTCTTCAATCGTGTTCGAAGTATCTTAAAGGCGGCACTTTGCTGCAATCAAGTCCAAATGGAATAAATTGGAGATTGAACACAGACCAGGATCATGGACATATACTAAAGAACGACGAAAATTTGTACACTCCCTTGTACAACCCGCTTTACATATCTGCCTACAGACCTATCATCTACACCAAAACGTTACTAAATGCGGTGCCTGATCCTGAATATGTCAGCAAAGGCTCAAATTGACTCCATCAAGAAGCACATGGTCACAGACCCACAGCAAAATCTTTGGAGGAACTAAACTACTGAGAAAGCAAGCGGAAATATATCCTGAGTATATGAACAATGTAGACCTAGCTTTAATTTACTAAACCAAAATAAATATAAAACTTCATTCTAATCATGGCAGCAGATCAAATATCTGAGCAAATTAAATGTTATTTTTCAGAAAATGCATGCATGAATTCATGGTAGCATTGTTGATAATAATTCATTCGACAATGGTATCTAAACCTCTATTCAAAATTCAAAATCATAAAAAAAAAAAAAAAAAAAAAAAAAAAACCAAGCCCTTCAGTGAAATTAAAAGAGCACTTAGCAAGAGCCTAAATTCTTGACATCGATGAGACCACACTCCATCTCAAATTCATCCTAAATGTTATGGTTCGGCTTCATTTACTAATGAAAGAATAAATTGTCCCTCCCTCCCACTACTCAGAAGGGGAAAGAAGAAAAGAATCACCAAAATCTAAGGAGGCAGATCTACAAACTGAAAAGAGACAACATCAGCATACCTGTGGAAGCAACATTAAGAGTCCATAGAGAGCTTTTAACAACCACAT
The DNA here is from genome assembly GCA_014182555.1 of Eucalyptus erythrocorys. Classification (NCBI taxonomy): domain Eukaryota; kingdom Viridiplantae; phylum Streptophyta; class Magnoliopsida; order Myrtales; family Myrtaceae; genus Eucalyptus; species Eucalyptus erythrocorys. Next base: position 31,159,983 of record CM024603.1, on the reverse strand, counting down.
GTATCTTCCTGGATCAAGTAACTGCAAAGAGGAGCAAAGGTATATTAAACAGTCTAGTGTGACAAACAAAAAGAAAAGTATATTAAATAAACATCAAGTAGGAGACAGCCTAACATAAGCACAAGAGTGTATAACATCAGTGACAATGATAGGAACCCGAGGACCAAAAGCCTAAAATAAATTAGCATCCATGGTTTCCTATAACCCCAGAAATTGGGGTCCAGGTACATTGTTTCCACTTTTTTACGTACTTCAATGTTCCAGATCATAGATTGGAAACTGAAGTGGCCTCTCCATGTGCTCATATCATCCTAGAACAAAACCTTGTAACTTGATCAACCTACTTTTGCCATTGCAGAATCGCACAAAATAACTCGCATGCACGAGACTAGAATGAAATTCACTTTAGATGATGACACGTCTATAGAGGCAACCATTAAACCTATCAACCACTGATAGCATATACACTCGGCAGTTGTCCCCTAGTTCCATAATTTTTAAGAGGGATCCACAGATAGGATACTGTATTACATGTTTAGACTTGCTGGTCATGCAATAAAAATTCACTATAAGTAAATGGAGGAAAAAGAAGAATTCCATTAATATGCTAAAATCTACTTGAGGTAACCAGGACACATAATCCACAAGGAACACCTAATATGTCGGGCGCTTATGCATCAAAATTGATCAACATAATAAATTATAGCCACCAGCTTAAAACAGTCGGTTTTCTTTAGTATTTCAACCATACTGACAGCATTTCTGGATCTTTCTACCGACATCTACCCTCAACTTTCAAGCTAATAGCGTGATTCCCAACACATAAGCTGTTCATTTCTAATATACCATTTATAACCAAATGACCATATCATCATCTTACTTTTCTATAATTATAAAGCATAAAGCATGCAAAACACAAAATTCAAAGCAAAGCAGTTAGGATCTAATCCACACCAACCTGTAACCTTAGATAAGCAAAGATTGGAGTCTCTAGAAGCCGAATCAATTTATCCAGCTGAACTAAGAATTTGACATTGATATCTTCCTCAACAAGAGACTGAATCACAGCACTCGCGTGCTGATATGTCTGTCAAATCACATAAGAGAAATTAAATGTACAACTTTGGCAGAGTTAACACATCTAAAACACCCTTTCTGGCAAAACTATCTCAAAACACAAACTAATACACAAAAAGTTCACAAAAGCCCATAAAAGATTCAAAACAAAGTAAAAAAGCTGAAGAAATGGAAATAATTGGATAATGAAAAGTAAAACACTGCACCCAATATCCAACGAATTAAAGATATATAAGATTATTAAAGTGCAGGGAAGAGATTCTCAGAAAGACTTTCTCAGATAAATCTATATATTCCTACCTGAGCTAGTAAGCAAAGACTTATTATTGCCATTGGTGAATGGCACCATGAAGCATATAATGCCACAAATAGGTCCTTCCCATCAGCATTAGCTAGGGATTGTTTCAAAAGATCTCTGAGTCCAGACAATTCGGAAGAAGTGAGCAAAATGAGATTCAAAGCCTGAAACAGAAAAAATAAAGTTATTAACAGTACAACTAATCCTCCCTCGTAAAGTTCTGGAACTGACCCCAGCTATTTAAGTTTGTGAGTTTGGGAGGGATAGAATTTATTTTGCCTCAAGTATATGACAGAACCTGAACCATAGTTGATGCAAAATCCAAGTCGGCTTCTCCCTCTAGTATTGTAGAAAGTTCCCGATAGACTCTTTCAGCATCCAAAAGCACACAGAGTCTGCGGATTATCAAAGCACCGCGCCTAGAGGAAATGAAGTACACATATAAGGTGACACATATTAAAAGATTATAAGCAAACAAAAACAAAATCTGAGAAGAGAAAAGGAGCAGTTGCATACTATTTTCCAACTCATCGCTACGGAAGTAAAGAAAAACTCTAAAAGTAAAAAATAAGAAATAAAATCAGAAGAAAACCCACTTCTCGAGAAGATTCTTATCGACCCGAAAGTTGTACACTAGGAAAACAACAAGCTGGCGGAAGTGCTGCGGATCTTTTGCTATACATGCATGAACCTCAAGAACAAGCAGGACTACCTGTTGACAACAAATCCAGAATCAGCTATATAAGTCCACTGCCTTGCATGACAAATACCAAAGTAATACAGAACTAGGGGAGGGAGGAAGGAAAAAAATATGTTTGGTTGAGCAAATGCAAAAAGGAAGGCAAAAGATGATCAATAATACCAACAGATAAATAAAGTCGAGGACAATAACTATTAAATGGAAGAAAATTAATCAGGCTTATCATTTGTTTTTGCCTACTGATTATGTACTTTCTGAGCTTCCCCAATGTTGTGCACTAACTCTGGATTCTAGTATGCTTCATAGACTTTGAAATGAAAAGCCCTTGTGACTTGAACGTAGTAAGCATTAGTGGACTAGGGCAACAACAAAATCGACAATGAAATTCTATGGCTGTATTATTAATGCTCTCAAACATTGTTACAAGAAATCTCTTATCTGATTATTTACTACTGATATTCAAGTTTCCATGGGAGCTAAATCTAAGAAGCTGCTCCAGGTCTTCCAATGAGCCCCAGGCAATAAATTATCATTGACCTCAACTAAGAATCTGCCAGACCAAAATGGCTGTTCACATCAATTACAGACTCTCCAATGATAATGAGTCTCCAAATTCTTTTCGTTCGCATTGCATCCAAGAAATAACTTCAGGTATTGCAGTGCAGCAAACTCAAACTAAGTACCCAGCATTCCCGACAACAACAAGCTTATGTCAAAACTGGTAAGATCTATAAGGCATACTAATAACACAAAAATTCCAACTGCCAAAACTGGAAAAATAACTACAATAATAAGAATGATGACCATATGAAGATCCTGAAGTAGAGTTAAACACATAATAACCAAGCGAGGAGGATTACCTCATCTACAGGATCTGATAAGCCCTTTAGAAGCGTGTCGAAGATATCGTTTAGATAAGACAAAACCTACCAAGAAAAAAGACTACCAAGTTAAGGATAACCAACAAGGAAAGAAATGTCCAGAAAACCAAAAGACAAGAGGAATTCCACTGGGCAAGACCATCACCCGTAGTCTAAATCATTTAGAAATTTCTATATCTTGTTTGGATATTTACTTAAACAATGGCACACCCTACCCTGTAGCCCCAGCAAAACTCAAACCTCGCAGTTTAATTAATACGAAGCATCATTATCCATTCATCCTGATTAATGACTACAGAATATTAACATAACCAGCACAGAACCTGTCCTACCAATCTAGTCCTCAAGTGAACCTGTAAGTACCCTCAATCACCGAAAGATCAAGGCCCACAATGCTGATGAATTTCATGCAAATATACCATCTTAAATCAACTCCATGAGAGTTTCATTGAGAAGATCCACACACACTCGAACCAGAACAACATAGAGTATTATCTGGTATACATTCTTCTTGTAGGTAATAAAAATAAAGTAAGCGATGTACATCACAGCTAAAAACACGACTCCCTAAGCAATGTAAACTGCAACAAAGAATAACGGTCAAACAAAAAAATTTTGCAGGGAAAGAGTTTTTAAAATAGGCACTTTTATAAAATATAGTGAATAGTGAGACAAAATCAGAGAGCTGGACAACTCTCTATAAATCAAATTGGCAAGGACCAAAATAAAGAATGACCAATGGTTTTGTTAAATGCTGTGATAAATAACTTTAGCCATTGGCTACAAGTGGACTACATATTACAACAAAGGTACCTCAAAACGATGCCTCTCTAGGAGAGCCGATATCCAATGCAATGCTTCAATTCTAGTGGCCTCCCATTCACTTGATAGTTGCCTATAATAATAAAAGATCCGAAGTCATGACTGTGCACAAATGAATTTCCTAAATAAGAATCACAACCAAATCCAAAAAACCCCTCCTAAGAATGATCATTTAAGCACAGACGTAGAGGCAGTGAATATTAACAAGTTACTGTGCATTCTGATAAAAAAAATTCCAAATTTCATTTCACCGCTAATATTTGGGTGTTTGATTTTGAATGATACACATTTTCACAAAAAAGTGTTCAGTACATTGGGTTCACTTCGTATAGTTCACATTTTCTTTTGGATAAGTTTTGCCCTAATATTGGTTTGAACCCCTTTTAAACTGAAAACTTCGTCACAAAATCTAAGACCCTGTTAAAATTGAACTTTACCTTTTACTTTTTGCTTAATTTAAATCTTGCAGCTCACGCATTTCAACTTTTTTTCAAATAAAGAACTCTTGAAACTTTCACGACACTAGAATGTTGACCCGTAGAATTGCATATAATTTTTTATAATTTGTTAAAATTTAAATGATATTTTAACTTTTGATGGGAAAACAAAAAAATACTTCTTACTTAGCTTAAGTGTAAACATACAGGCCCTAACCTTTCTAGACATTTCAGTAAAATATTTTGGCTCACAATTGTTGTTCTGCTTTTTTAATATGCAACATCATGCCAAAATAAAACAGGAACCTTTGGGCAGTTCCTCAAAACCTGAACCAGGCAGCCAACAGCCAGTATCAAGAAATTAGCTTTATCAACTAAAGGAAATAAAGTGCACCTCTTTGCGATCGATAGTATTGCTTTAACATTAAAACCTTCTTCAGGCTCCGCCCTGATCATACGAAGCTCCTCATTCGTTTCCCGAGCAACCTTACATCAAAAAGTAATGGCAAAATTACAACAAAAAGTTCATGGGAAAAAAGGAAGAAGAAGAAGAGCTATGGCAAAGAAAAGAAGCAGCAAGAGCAAAATGCAAGTAACTTACTGCTCTAATTTTCTCTTCTTTGTCAGATATGCATGGTAATATAGCTCCTAGAATATCAGCATAATAAGGAATGAGCTGATCTCCACCGAGTTTTACAAACTCATTGATCTGCAAAATGATAGTGAAAATCAACTAGAATTGTTGGAATGGCGTGAAATCCACAGATAAAATCATCTTGTCATTATCTAATAAACCATGCTCAATAGACAAAGTAATAGGATAGTAAACCGAGATAATAAACTGAGGACAATCATAATTTAAGACGTTGAGAATGCTTATAATGCATCTTAAACTTACCCATGTTACCGCTGTTAACCTTGTAAACTCATCAAGAGCACCTGCCCTCTGCACCAATATCTCAGCCATGCGGCCATAATCTACAGACTTTCAATAGGAGCACTGCTTGAGTCAGGAGATCATATTTAACAGGACTTTTTTTGAATCAAAATTTCAGGTACAAATAGAAATCTAATGAAAGGGAGGCCAATGCAACAAAACACAATAATTTTTATCACTAACATAAGATGTATTAAGCAGTGTCTGTAGCAAAAAGGATTTCATCATATGTAAGAAAACATACTGGGGAGTTCTTGATCTCTTGGAGAAACTCTGATAGAGCTGCATCGGCTTGTTGTCGAATTTCATGGCTTGAATCACTTAACATGTTAAACAAACCTAAAGATGATAGACTCTATGTAAGTTACCATGTCTAAGGGTAATTTAATCACAAACAAAGGAAAAATATCTATTTGCATGAGTAGCTATTCACCATCTAGGAAATCAGGAAGAAAACCCAGCATATCAATGTCCGGAACACTGTCCAACACAGTTATCCATCCAACTAAAAATTGGCGAACGTATGGATTTAAGACATTCATACGCTCTCTCAGCAAGGGTATAAATTCTTCAATGCTGATAAAAAGAAAGAAAACAATCAGGATAAACATGTAATGGACAGAAAATAGCATATTTATGATTTGAGAAATCCAAAGATACTTTTCAAACTTATAAATCTGGCAATTGCGATCAATATACAACGTACCTGAATTGATCACTCTCAGTGACAATGTCCTGTTATAATAGTAGACACGTGGAAAACCGGTTCAAATAAATAGAAGCAAAATGGTAAGTGACAGATCATATTTCTGTAACTTGAAAGTAAACCCATTTACCTTTACAAGCCGATCCAATAGGTGAGCAGCGCTTTGCACATTGGCATCTGAATCTGCAGACAACTTGCATAAGGCATCAAATATTTGGTTAAAAAAGATGATGAAATCCCCTCTTACAACCTGCGCACAATCCAAAAGTGGCAAAACAAGTCAAAAAGCAATACTCAAAGAAAAGCATGTACAATAGAAGCACTCCAATCAGTCCTCACCTTTGCAATATTATACAGTGCTTCACAAGCATAATAACGAACTCTGCTATCTTGATCAGCAAATGAGTCAAGTACCGGTGGCACAATTTGCTGGCAGAAGCAAATAAAAACGAGACAAAGCAGCATCAACATGACAACAAAGCACAACACTGTAAGACATATTCATCCGAATTAAGACTGTAAGCAAAATCCAGTTTGATACATAGGAAATAAGGCCCCTATGTGTGCTCAACTCTAGGCACAAGAACTTAGAAGTATAAAACGATAGTGTTCTGGGTATGACAACAGTTCCTTTGTTAAACTAGCGATATCCTCCAAGAATCCCTGTCAGTCAATCGAAAAAGAGGAATCCCCTTCCCCCTTCATTCCCTATTGATGATATAGCATTAACGCTGGTCATTGCCAAAAACCTAGCATCGACAAATCAACTAGATAGACTGATGTCTTCCCTACAATCAGAATCATGCATTTCCACTGTAGGTGTGGCCATGGGAGGATGAAACTAAAAATCTAGAACATCTCCAGCGAACATGTAACATCATTCAAAAGAATTAGCCATAATCACTTAGCCTGTGCTTGGTAAGCTGCTTGTGGAGATCGTGAAAAGAAAGGTGGCATGCCATCATAAAAACACAACACATTGGAATGAAAACCTCAGTGTATTCTAAGGAACAAAATGAAATTTATTTGCTTCGGGTGGGATGAGTCTCTGGGATTCTTGGGTCGCTGTATCACATCCAAGTAAATTTGCCTACGCAGGAGAAAGGGAAATACCTCAAGATGCTGAGCTGCCTCAGTACTCAACCCCACAGTCGCAGCAGCTAACCCAATCAGTCCTCCCTACCAAAGAACAGACATAAAAATGAACTCCACACTCCACCAACCAAAACTCAACAGTAAAAGCCCACGGTATCAATCAAGAAAATCAAAATCCTCAAGAGAGCTAGTTCGACTTAAAAACTCATCAATCGGGGTACCTTCCGGTGATTCGCCTGCGCGGACTTCGTGAAGTCATATGTCAGCACGTAGATCACCGCAGAAATCTTATCATGATCCCCCGCCGCAACGAGCTGCTTCACTATTCCCTCAATCTACACACACAATTCACATCGCGCACGCGCACAAACCCCAATCAACATCACCCGACAGTCAGCCACTAAAAAGTTTCGAAAAGGGAAAGGGATAACCCAGACCTCGAGCGCGGCGTTCTTCCGCTTCTCGTAGAGCTTATCGGACAGATTGCGGACCACGGAGGCAGGAATCGCGGTCGTATCGGCCATGGCGGAGAATCAACCAAAAACCCCTAGAGAACCTCCCCCAACCCCACCCCCCACCTCCTCCTCCCCTCCTCCCGCCGCCGCACCCAAAACAACAATCAAAGTCCCCGACCGTCAGAGCCGTTTCCTGATCTTCTCCGGCTCCAATCGGAACATCGCCCGCGCGCGCGCCGCCCTAGGGTTCCCCGCATTCCACCGCAGGCCCCGCCGGCGACCCGGGAAGAATCGGTCGGCGCCGGTCGCCGACGCGGACGCTCGGGTACGATCTTCGCGGCGGAGAGGAAGGGAGGGACAGAAGGGGAGAGAGAGGAAGAGCGGATCCGATTCGGGGAGATACGGATGGGGCAATCGGGCGTGGATTCTTCGGATTTCCGCTGACCTAATTTCCAGGGGGGGACGAAATCGAGTTGCCTTAATTAAGGTTTGATCCGGGTTTGACAGAGGAGGAAGAGAGAGAAAGGAGAGAGATATAAAGAGAGAGAGAGAGAGAGAGAGATGGGCGGTTTCGGATTGGGGCTTTTTGGATCGATGATGATCACGACTCGGGACATCATGGGAGACTTGTCTTTGTCCTCCCCACGGTAGTCGGATTTGTCCAGAAGTGGCTTTTTTTTTTTTTTTTTTTTTTTGCCTCCTCGAATTTATTTTTTTTTGTGTTATTCAAAAAGATAAAAATGATTTGAGTTCTTAATGATCAATTATTTTTGAAGATTTTATATATTGAATATCCAAATCATTATAGATTTTACGTAGTTTAGGTTTGTCTTTCCCCCTCACGTGAAAATGCATTTGTTCGAAAGCCTTTTTTTTTTTTTTTTTTTTTTTTTTTTTTGCTCTAAGGTTTTTATGTTATTTAAGTAAGTAAAAATAGTTTAAATTCTTGTTGACTAAATTTATTTAAGATTTTTATGTTATTTAAGTAAGTAAAAAAAATTGAATTCTTGTTGACAAAATTTATTTATGAGATCTTATAATAATTATGGATTTTACGTTATTTAGGCTTGTTTTTCTCTATTCCACACGTAGCTAAATTTGCTCGAAAGTTTTTTTCATCCCCAGGATTTTTGTGTTATATAAGTAAGCAAAAATGATTTGAGTTCTTGTTGATCCAATTTTTTTATGAAATTTTATATATTAAATATCCAAATTATTATAAGTTTTATTTTATTTAGCTTTGTCTTTCTCCTTCCATACCCAACTGAATTTCTCAAACAGGTTTTTTTCTCTCCCAAGATTTTTTGTGTTATTTAAAGAAGTAAAAATACTTTAAGTTCCTATTGACCAAATTTTTTTTATGGGATTGCATAATCATTAGGGTCAATACCTAAAAAATCCCAAATTGTTACACATGTAATAAATTTATCCTGAACTAATTTTTTAACTATCAAAAATCTAAAATTGATACATTTTTAACAAATTTACTCTAAACTTGTAGAAAGCCATGCTCTTGATGAATTTCTAGAATGTGAATGAACATGCCCTATTCTACTCTATGCAGAATAATCAAGTATCATGTATTCATGTTTCCAGACAAATCCTAAAAGAGAAGCTAGCCAAGCTCCTTCCAAAAACTTGGATTACCAAGTATGAAAAGCTACATCAGACAACAAGCCTCTCCAATCCTCAAATTTCAAATTCGTTAGGAAGAAAGATAGCACCGTTGCCATCAAATTTGGCAAGGAAAATAAAGAAAATCCTTCTATCTTCTAGACCCTGTTTATAATTGAATCATGTATTCCTGAGTCAATCTCCGAGCCAGATCCCTAAAAGCTTGTCTAATATTTTTAGAATAATGGAAATTATGTCAATTACTACAAAGATCAATACGGTCTCTGTTTTTTGGACCCTTTTTGTCCATGCTTTTACTGCACAAATTCTCTCGACGAAATAAACCCAAATGCAAGACCCCGACGAAAACACAAGAAGACAAAGGATACTATGTACCAAAAGTACTTGAACGGAGACTCCTCCATTGATTGTGATAGATTCCAATTCGTGGTCTCTTATGTCCCAACTCCACCACCAGAGTTCACAGTGCCACCTTCCACATCCCCAGCCTTACCACCAACACGACCTCCTCCTCACAAAAGGCCAACTATTTCTCCATTTTATAAGCCAATCTTAGAGTGGGCAAAAAAGCATTCTTACCCACTCGAGGCTCCAAAAGAGGTATCACCCAGTTCTTCCATCTCTATGTTCCAAGAGGTAGATTTTCCTCCTCTTGCTTGAGAAAGCTCGAAACTTTCAATCCCCATCCCAGTAGAATTCATCAACCCACAAGGGAGATATCAACATGCTCCTAAAATATCTGCCCCCATTAATGTAGACGAACGTAACAGACAAAAAAGACTCCTATTGTTGAAACTGTTTGAATTGACAATCAAAGACTCTTTTAGCACACAACAATACGTTCAAAACAATTGTTCCTGTTGAACTAATTTATAAGGAAATGAAATCAAGTTTCCTTAATTAAGTTTTGATATGGGTTTAACAGAGGAGGAAGAGAGAGAAAGGAGAGAGAGAGAGAGATGAAGAAGTGTGGTTTCGAATTAAGGCTTTTTCAATCAACGATGATAACGACCAAAGACATCATGGGAGACTTGTCTTTGTCCACCCCACAAGAGTCGCATTTATCCAGAAGTGCCTTTTTTTTCCCTCCCCGAATTTTTTTTTTTTTGTGTTATTTAAAAAGATAAAATTGATTTGAGTTCTTAGTGATCAATTACTTTTGGAGATTTTATATATTGAATATCCAAATCATTTATGAGTTTTATGTAGTTTAGGTTTGTCTTCCCTCCCCACATGAAGCTACATTTGTCCGAAAGCGTTTTTTTTTTTTTTTTTTTTTTCTACCCTAAGGTTTTTATGTTATTGAGGTTTTTTTTTGTTATTTAAGTAAGTTAAAATAGTTTGAATCCTTATTGACTAAATTTATTTATGAAATTTTATAATTATTATGGATTTTATGTTAGGCTTATTTTTCTCTATTCCACACGTAGCTAAATTTGCTTGAAAGTTTTTTTCATCCCAAGGAAAAAAATTATTTGAATTCTTGTTAATCGAATTTTTTTGTGGAATTTTATATATTAAATATCCAGATTATTATAAGTTTTATGTTATTTAGGTTTGTCTTTTTCCTTTCATAACCAACTGAATTTCTCAACGGGTTTATTTTCCCCCAAGTTTTTTGTGTTATTTAAAAAAGTAAAAATGGTTTGAGTTCTTATTGACCAAATTTTTTTATGAGATTTCATAATCATTAGGGTCAATACCTAAAAATCCCAAATTGATACACATGTAATAAATTTATCCTTAACGAATTTTTGGACTATTAAAAAGTCAAAATTGATATATTTTTGACAAATTTACCTCAAACTGGTAAACTTGTGACAAATTTATCCTAGGTTAATTTTCTTTAAATGTTACTATCAAATTGTTGTGTTTAATATTACGTGATAGTTGACTAGTGTACTAATTTAGGATTTTACTCTTCGTATGTCACAATTATACAATTTTTGTGATTTTTTGTGATGTTAATCCAAATTAACGAATGGTATATTTATCACAAATGTACCATTTTTAGGATTTTTGGCGGTTGAACAAATTAGTTTGGATTAAATTTGTCACAAGTACATAAATTTGGGGTTTTTTGGGATACATTTGTCATATGAACATCGGTTTGGGATTTTTCATGGTAAAAAATTAATTTAAAGTAAATTTGTTAAATGTGTACTAGTTTTGGGTTTTTCAAAATATTAACCCTAATCATTATGGGCTTTATGTTACTTAGGATTTTCTTTCTCTCACCTACACATGGCCGAATTTGTCCAAAAGTGTTTTTTTTTCCCCTCCGTCAAGGTTTTTTATGTTATTTAGAGAAGTAAAATTGGTTTGATTTCTTGTTGACCAATTTTTTTTATGGGATTTTATATATTGAACATCTAAATTAGGTTTTATGTAATTTAAGCATGTATTTCTCCTCCACACCGAGCTGAATTTCTCCAATAGTTTTTTTCTCCCCGTTAAAGTTTTTGTATTATTTAAAGAAGTAAAAATGGTTTAAATTCTTGTTAACCAAATTTTTTTATGAAATTTTATAATCATTATGGGTTTTATGTTATTTACACTTGTCTTTTTTTTAATTATGTAGCTAAATTCATTCAAAAGTGTTTTTTTCCTAGCCAAGGTTTTTTGTATTATCTAGGGAAGTAAAAATGGTTTAAGTTCTTCTTGATAAAATTTTTTTATGAGTTTTTATATATTGAATATCCCAATCAAATTTTATGTTATTTATGTTTATCTTTCTCTCCTTATACGCAGTTGAATTTCTCTGAAAGTTTTTTATTTTTTGCCCCGAGTTTTTTTTATGTTATTTAAAGAAGTAAATAGTTTAAGTTCTTGCTAACCAAATTTTTTTTATCAAATTTTATAATCATTATAGGTTTTATGTTATTTAGACTTATTTTTCTCTCCCCACACATGTAGCCAAATTTGTTCAAATTTTTTTCTCCCTAGAGTATTTTTGTGTTATTTAGGGAAGCAAAAAAGGTTTGAGTTCTTGTTGACCAAGATTTTCTATGAGATTTTATATATTGAATATCCATATTAGGTTTTATGTTATTTAAACTTATCTTTCTCCCTCCACATGTAGCTGAATTTCTCCCAAAGTATTTTTTTGCCCCAAGTTTTTTTGTGTTATTTAGGAAGGAATAAGTGCATTAGAAATCCTAAAACTTATCATGAAAATACAATTGAGTTCTAAAACATTCAAAAATTGTAATTAAGTTTTAAAACTTGTGATGAAAATCCAACCAAGTTCTAAAACTTTAAAAGGTTTAATAAGGTTCTAAAACTTGTCTTGAAAGTGCAACCGAGTTCTAAAACTTTCAAAAAGTGCAATCAATGTAAGAACTTCGATTGAATCACTTTGACAAATTGTACAACTCGATTGCACTTTTTGAAAGTTTTAATGCACTTTGTGACAAATTTAGGACTTAATTGTAATTTTTGAAAGTCTTAGGATTTAATTACATTTTCATGACAAATTTTAGGACTTCCAATGCACTTATCCCATTTAGGAAAGTAAAAATGGTTTGAGTCCTTATTGATCAATTTTTTTATGATATTTTATAACCATTATGAATTTTATATTATTTAGGCTTGTCTTTATCCTCTCTTCACATGTAGCCGAATTTGTCCGAAAGTATTTTTTTCTCCACCAAAGTTTTTTATGTTATTTAGAAAAGTAAAAATGGTTTGAATTCTTATTAACTAAATTTTTTTATGAGATTTCATATATGAGTATCCAGATCATTGTGGGTTTTCTATTATTTAGGTTTGCCACATATATAACTGAATTTGTCCAAAATTTTTTTGTTCTCTCCCCTAAGTTTTTTTATGTTATTTAGGTAAGTAAAAATGGCTTGAGTTCTTAATGATCAATTTTTTTTTATGGGATTTTATAATCATTATAGATTTTATTTTATTTAGGCTTGCCTTTCTCCCATACATTCACACACACAGTTGAATTTGTCTAAAAAAAATTTTCTCCCTCAAATGGTTTTTGTGTAATTTGGGAAGGTAAAAATGGTTTGAATTCTCGTTAACTAAATTTTTATGGGATTTTATATATTGAATATCCAGATGTATTTAGGCTTATCTTTCTTCCTCCACACCAAACTGAATTTTTCCGAAAGTTTTTTTTTTTCTCTCCAAAGGTTTTTGTGTTATTTAGGAAAATAAAAATTGTTTGAGTTCTTATCAACCAATTTTTTTTTTTTTTTGTGAAATATTACAATCATTATGGATTTTACAATCGTTATGGGTTTTATGTTATTTAGATTTGCCTTCCCTCCCACAATTTGCTCGAAATATATTTTTTTTCTCCCCCAAGTGTTTTTCGTGTTTTTTAGGGAAGTGAAAATGGTTTGAATTCTTATTAACCAAATTTTTTATGGGATTTTATATAAGATTAATACCCTAAAAAACCCCGAAACTAGTATATCTGTGAAAAATTTACCTCAACTATTTTTTTTACCACCAAAAACCCCAAACTAATATACATTTGACATGTTTACCCCAAATTAGTACCCAAATTAGTACACTTGTGACAAATTTACCCTTTATTAGTTTTCGTTAAATTTTATTGTTAAATTATTATGTTAAATGACACGTGATAGTTGACTAGTATACCAATTTGGGATTTTATGCTCCGTTTGTTACAGTTTACAATTTTTGTAATTTTTTTGTAGTATTAATCCAATTTAGCGGAGGGTATATTTGTCACAAATTTTCCAGTTTGGGATTTTTTGCGATCGAATAAATTAGTTTTGAGTAAATTTGTCATAAATGTACCAATTTATTATTTTTTGTAATCAATCAGGGTAAATTTGTCACAGGTGTACCAGTTTAGGATTTTTTAGGGTGTTAACCCTTTTATATATTAAATATCTAGATTACTATGAGTTTTATGTTATTTAGACTTATCTTTCTCTCCTACATGCAATTGAATTTCTCCGGAAAATAATTTTCTCTCAAAAAGTTTTTTGTGTTATTTAGAGAATTAAAAATTATTCAAGTTCTTGTTGGCTAAATTTTTTTTATAGAATTTTATAATCATTATAGGTTTTATGTTATTTAGGGTTGTCTTTCTCCCCCTCACATGCAATCGTATTTATTCGAAAGTGTCTTTTTTTTCTGCCAAGGTGTTTTGTGATATTTAGGGAAGTAAAAATAGTTTGGAGTTCTTGTTGACCAAATTTTGTTATGAGATTTTATATATTAAATATGCATATCATTATGGGTTTCATGTTATTTAAACTTATTTATTTCCCTCCCAAACGCAATTGAATTTGTCCAAAAGTTTATTTCCTCCCCTATCGTTTTCTTGTGTTATTTAGTTAAGTAAAAATGGCTAGAATTCTTGTTGATAACTTTTTTTTTATATATAATTATTATGGGTTTTATGTTATTTGGGCTTGTCTTTCCACCCTAAACACGCACTCAATATTGTTCGAATGTGTTTTTTCCTCCCCTAAGGTTTTTTTATGTTATATAGTGAAGTAAAATTTGTTTGAGTTTTTATTTACCAAATTTTTTTTATAGGATTATATATATTGAATATCCAAATCTTTGGGGGCTTTATGTTATATAGGTTTGCTTTCTCCTCATTTCTTGCCACACAAACAATTGAATTTGTCCAAATTGTTATTCAAGAAAGTAAAAATGGTTTGAATTCTTATTGACCAAATTTTTTGAAGAGATTTTATAATCATTATAGGTTTTATATTATTTAGGCTTGTCTTTTTCAACCTTTCACGTAGTGGAATTTGTCTCAAAGGTTTTTTTTTTTTTTTTCTCCCTCAAAGCTTTTATGTGTTATTTAGGGAGTAAAAATACTTTGAATTTCTTTACCAAAAAAAAAAATACTTTGAATTCCTGTTAATCAATTTTTTTTTTGCGGGATTATAAGTGTGTGTGTGTGTGTATATATATATATATATATTAAATATCTAAATCATTATTGGTTTTATTTTATTTAAGTTTGTCTCTCTCCAACTACCTTACACAAAGTTGAATTTGTGTGAAGGTTTTTTTTTGTCTCCCCCAAGGATTGTTGTGTTATTTAGGTATGTAAAAATAATTTGAATTCTTACTGAGCAAGTTTTTTTAATAAAGTTTTATGTTCATATGGGTTTTATGTTACTTAAGCTTACTGTCCCCCCCCCAAACAAAGCTAAATATTGTTTAGAATTTTTTTTTTCTCCCCAAGCTTTGTTGGGTTATTTAGAGAAGTAAATATGATTTGAGTTCCTGTTAACCAAATTTTTTTATGGGATTTTTTAATCATTATGGTTTTTTTGTTATTTAGAATTGTCTTTCTCCCTACACACGCAACTGAATTTGTCCAAAAGTGTTTTGTTTCTTCCCCAAGGTTTTTTGTATTATTTAGGGGTTAATTAAAAAAAAATAGCAACTTTAGTTCAAGTAACAATTCTGGCTCAAACTTTTTTTTTGTCTCATAAAAAAAATCAACTTTAGGCCGAGTGTCAAATCTAACTTAAACTTCTTTTTTGTGTAGTAAAAAAGCACCAATTTTAGGTTGATTGATAATTTTGGCCCCAATTATTTTGTCTCATAAAAAATTTCAAACTTTCACCTTTATTTCAAATTTGACCCATATTGTTAACTTTTTATATGAAGTCAACCTTATTTCTGGAAAAAATATTCTAGTAATGAGTTTGATAGATCTCCTCTATTATATCTCTTGATGAGCGGTGGTTTACAACTTCATATTACGATAAAGCAGCAAAGTCTAGTTAGAGAAATTCAATCCGAAAATATTTCTGATTTGCTATTGAAGCATAGGAGATGATGAATAACTTCACTGTTATTCTTTAAGTTGTGGCTCAGATAAGAAGACAATGAATAGTGCTTTATAGCCGGCCAACAAGTGCACATGAATTTATTGCTAAGGATAATTAGTGGATCTAAGTTAAGAAGGGCAAATTTGGGATTTATGTAAAAATTGGTGATTTTTTTTAGACAAAAAAAAGTTCAAGATAGATTTGTTACTTGACCCAAAGTTGATATCTTTTTTTGGAATTAGCTTTTTATTTAGAGATATAAAAATGTTTCGAGTTCTTATTGACCATTTTTTTTATGGAATATTATATATTGAATATCCAGATCATTATAGGTTTTATGTTATTTATACTTATCTTTCTCCTTCCTCTCCTCTCTACAAGCAACTAAATTTGTTCGAAAGTTTTTTTTCACCCCTAGTCTCTTTGTCTTATTTAGATAAGTAAAAATAATTTGTGTTCTTATTGACCAATTTTTTTTTTTCAGATTTTATAATCGTCATGGGTTTTATGTATTTTAGACTTGCCTTTTTCCTCCCTCACACAACTGAATTTGTCCCAAAGTTTTGTTTCTCCCCCCAAGGTTTTTTGTAGTAATTAGGGAAGTTAAAATAGTTTGAGTTCTTGTTGACCAAATTTTTTAATGGGATTTTATAATTAGTATGGGTTTTATGTTATTTTGACTTACCTTCCCCCCCTTCCCACAAATAAATTTGTCCAAAAAAAAATTTCTCCTCCCCCAAAGTTTTTTATGTTATTTGAGCAAGTTAAAATGGTTTGAGTTCTTGTTGATCAAATTTTTTTATGAGATTTTATATATTGGATATCCAAATCATTATGGGTTTTATATTATTTAAGTTTGTCTTTCTTTACCATGTAGCTAAACTTGCTTGAGAGGTTTTCTTTTCCTTTAAGTTTTTTTTTTTTTTTTTTTGGTGTTATTGAGAGAAGTAAAAATGGTTTGAGTTCTCGTTGACCAAATCTTTTTATGGGATTTTATAATCATGGTTTTTATGTTATCTAGGTTTCTCTTTCTCCCACCCACACATAGCTGAATTTGTCGAAAGTTTTTTTTTTTTTTCAGCTAAGGTTTTTCGTGTTATTTAGGTAAGTAAAAATGGTTTGAATTCTTATTAACCAAATTTTTTTATGGGATTTTACAATCGTTATGAGTTTCATGTTATTTGGCCTTATCTTCCCTCCTCCCCAAAACATGCAGCTCAATTTGTTCACAAGTTTTTTTTTCCCCTCCCCCAAGTCTTTTGTGTTTTTTTGATAAATAAAAATGACTTGAGTTTTTGTTGACCAAATTATTTTATGCAATTTTATCATCTCATGGATTTTATGTTATTTAGGCTTGTCTTTTTCTCCGAAAGTTTTTTTTCTCCCCCAAGATTTTTTGCGTTATTTATGTAAGTAAAAATGGTTTAAGTTCTTGTTGATCAAATTTTTTAATGAGATTTTGTATATTGAATATCCCAATCATTGTGGGTTTCATATTATTTATGCATTTTTGTAAGGGTTTTATATATTAGGGAAAAAACCACGAAAAACCCCAAACTTTGCCCCGAATGACACATTTACCCCAAACTTTTTTTTGTGCCGTGAAAAACCCCAAAACTTTCCAATCGTGACACATTTACCCCAAACTTTTTTTGCGACACCAAAAACCCCGAACTTTCCAAGTGTGACACATTTACCCCAAAATTGAAGGGCATTTTGGTCTTTTCATTTTTAAAATTTTTTTTTTTTTTTTTCTTTTTTTCTTCTTCTTCTTCCCTCCGCCGACTCCGCCATGGCCGGCGGAGGGAAGAAGAAGAAAAAAAGAAAAATAAAAAATAAAAAAAAGAAATTAAAAAGACAAAAATGCCCTTATGGGGTAAATGTGTCACGGTTTAGAAAGTTTGGGGTTTTTCACGGTACAAAAAAAGTTTAGGGTAAATGTGTCACTCGGGGCAAAGTTTGGGGTTTTTGGTGGTTTTTTCCCTATATATTAAAAATCCAAATCATACGCTGCACTTTCTCGTTTTTCAAATTTACCAAGTATTGAATGATAGTAAAACGTTTTCTAAAACCTCCAATTGCATTTATTAATCAACGAGCTACTTGTTTTCTTTTTGTGGGAATATTCTAAGGGTGCATTTGGTAACATTTTCTGTTCAAAAATTGTTCCAGAAACGAGAAATAGAAAAAAATTATTTCTATTCCGTGGAACAATTTTTTAACAGAATAACGCATTTGGTAACTGCACAAAATTTCTGTTCTTGGAATAGAAAAAAACAGAAACACATTTGGTAAACTTGTATAATTTTTGTTTCTTTGAATGTTTTGATATTTTTCTTTTATTTTTTCTTTTTCTTTTTCTCTTTGGGTGGCCGGCGATTGGTCGGGCGACGTAAGGCGAGCTTGTCGAGGCCTCACCCTAGCCTGGCGAGGCTCTAGCGAGCTCGCCGAAGGCCAGCTTGGCCTCATGCCAGCTGGGGAGGCCAAGCCTCGCCGAGGGCCAACGACACTCCAGCGAGGTCGCCGGCCAAAGAAAAAAGAAACATGTTTTTGTTATTTTGTTTCTTTAAAAAGTGTAAACAAATGCGTTTCTATTCTTTTTTTGTTCCCGTAACAAAAGAATGGAAATTTTTGTTCCGGAGAACATAAACAAAAATAAACAAATAGGCCCTAAGAAGTTCACGATTGCGCGGCGCAATGCTCAATGCTAGTTCCAAGATAAAGGAAATTTTGTCTTTTGAGAAAAGAATCAATAAATGAAGCTCCATCTAGCGTGCTTACATTAGGACATCATGCATCTTTATATATTAGGAATAATAATACAAACAATTCTTAAACTTTGACTTAATGAGTAATGTAATTATTGAACTTCTAACTTGTTCAATGTGGCCAATAAATTTTAGCCTAATGTGTAATGTCGTCTCTGAGCTTTTAATTTTGTTCAATATAATTCCTTCATTTTTTCTATGTGTTCAATTTAGTCCCTAAATTATATGAGGATTTTTAAATGTTATCCTTCCATCAATTTAAGTTTAGAGATAACATTGAACATTTTCATATGGTCGAAAGGCTAGATTGAACATATATCAAAAGTTCAAGAATCACATTAAATAAATTAAAAGTTCAAGGATCATATTGCATATTGAACTAAAGTTCATAGTCAATTTGTGTCATTTTCCCTCTACATTACAAGGAAAATTTAAAGAGAAATGTTTAACCTTAAACTTTGTTATAAAATATTATCAAAAAGTTCGTTCTTATCGCAAGATAAAATACTGTAGAAGTAAATTTTCATCACCTTAAATGGATGCAAAATAAATATATATCTTGTTATAATTTCTAGGATTTATTGATAAACCTTCTTTGCTTAAGAATTAGTTGTAGAATTGCTCATGGATTGCTTTTTAGATCAGAATATTAACAACTGATGGCAAGTGAGAGAGATGTCTTACACGGTTTTGCCTTAATGAGCCTCATGTGTGGCTAGTGTCTACTTAGGGATATAGTTTACTCTCTAATCATTTTTAGTAGACTTGGCATTGGCACATGTTCTCTTGACATGTGGCAAATTATCAATGGATCTTGATTCTAAGACAAGGCACAATCTATTAACCATTGATTTCTTTGCGATGGATTACTAGATGGCACAATCTTGTTCGTAACCCTTTCGACTCTCTCATGGTCAGCATATGTGTCTTGTTGATTTATTCTTTTGGAGACTTTTGACCAATAGCACTTTTATATTTCTGAATATCTAGACTTTTGGCACTCTTGAGCTTCGCTATTTCAGCACTCTTGCACTATTAGAGTTATGAGTGTCTAGTTTCCTCAGCTTAAACATCTTCAAACTTTGAAAATTTGGCGGCATCATTATGGAATTCTCCACAGCAAGTTCTTACCAACTTAACTCTCCTTACCTGCCACCTACATTCAAATACCCTACAATCATCCGCTTTTCTTCTCACATCTTATTAACTTCATCACGATTTTCAATATTATTGTTACACTACGTTAACTCTTTCATAATATCAAGTGACCTTCTTAAGAGAGAATCCCTTAGCACATTCTAGCAACCTCTCTAGAATAGAGAACAATTACATAAAAGAAGAACAGTAACTCCATCCCATATTAAAATAGGTAGATCATAATATGACATTGACCTACATGCATCAATTTCATCTTATTCAGATTAATTCAATGCCGAAGAAAGGCACCACTTTCCCGTGTAATTTTCTATGGATTGTTGAGATTACATCTTCAACCAATTTGTGTAGAAATCATTTGTAGATAATCGAAGGGAAGAAGAAGGAAGAAATTCTAATCGAAAACAAAGGTTTAGAGTCTCAAGCTGTTGAAAAAACTCCACCTGGAAGAGAGGGTTTACATGAAAAGAGAGTTACTCAATCAATCAAAAGGAAAGGAAAAAAATTCTTAGAAGAAAACAATGTTTCTCATTTGGTACATAAATATATTCTCTAGAAGTTTTTATGTGTCAACATCAGAAGAATTGTACTGTCAATAATCGTTTTGCAACTCTGAGCCTTGAAGAATTACAATGACGAGAAAAAGAATATGTGAACGAATTTCGATATTTTTATTCCTTTTTTTTTTTTGTATTGTGTTGTAATTCAAGTATTGGCTACTCTAGATCTAGATTTTTTGGTCATAAATTACAGAAAATAAACGCTAAAGAAGATAAGCTCTCAGATGAAAAGTTTCATGAGAATGAAGGAAATGATTATGATAGGAAGATTTCTTTCTATTATGCTTTAATTATTTCC
This sequence comes from Eucalyptus erythrocorys, assembly GCA_014182555.1. Lineage (NCBI taxonomy): Eukaryota > Viridiplantae > Streptophyta > Magnoliopsida > Myrtales > Myrtaceae > Eucalyptus > Eucalyptus erythrocorys. The sequence goes on along the minus strand of CM024603.1, from coordinate 31,139,362 downwards.
TTGTTTTATTCGGTATTCTATATGGCATCAAAGCGTTTCTCTGAGAACATTAAACATGCACTAAACAATAGCTACGAGAGTTCCTAAATTCCAGTATCATGTTCACGAAAACATAGTTAATTTTGTTACAATTAAGTTTGTTGAACATAATTTTCTTCTTTGACAAGTATAGTTTCATAGATTTCTTCGGAGTCGAGAGCTATTTAGGTTTGTCAATGGTGAGATTTCACCATCGTCATAGAAGCTACATGCTAAATTTGATGGTAAGGAGGTTGAAGAGCAAAACCGCAATTATGCAAACTGGATGAGAACTGACCAACTAATATCCTCTTGGATAAGTGGAGTAGTCTCCAAGAACATTTTGTGTTTGATTATCAACTTATAAACATTGTATGAGGTATGGCAGACTCTCTTGAACCAATTTACACAAAAGTCCGTAACTAGAGAGTTTGAGCTAAGGGGCAAACTCCAAGCATATCAAAAATGCGATCAACCATTATCTTATTATCTTAGAGAGTACAAACTAATTTGCGATCAATTGAACACAATCGATAAGCATGTGGATGAGATAACGAAAGGTTTTCGGCATCTTGGACAGGTTAGGATTGAAATATGATAATTTTAGAACAACTATGTAATGTTTGAAGCCTCAACCAGATTACAATGAGGTTAGGATTCAAAATGAGGTTGCAAAATTACTCATCAAGCTAATATAACCCGAATTTCACCTTTTGTTAGCAGAGGAATGTTGAAATAGAGCAAGTTTGACAATGAGGTTGTTCAATCAAATTTTACTTTCGTGGGTAGAGAAGAAACAACAAGTTTTATAAAAATAGAGGTAGACATAATTACAGCAAAGGTGGTCATGGTTATGATAATTGAGGTCATGGTTATGGATTTCAAAGAAGAAATCAGAGTTGTAGATCATTTGATTTAAAGCAAGACCAAGAGATTCAAGCTTATAAACAACAGATCAATAATTTTGGTTCAAGCCAAGGATTTCAACCAGGTGTTTCACAAAGGTATCAAGATGTTAAGTTATATCATTTTCAGAATTCATCCATCAAAAACATCCAAGATGAGAAAGCAACAAACGGTGTGAGATTGGCATGTCAAACCTACAAGCGACCAGGACATGATAAGCTTTGGTGTTGGTATCAGTTCAACAATTCCCTTCAAGGAGAAGACATCTCGACAGCCCTTGCGGAAATGCATCTTGAAGATCTGAAGAGCAGGGAATGGTACACAGGCATGGGTGCCATAGCCTACATAACTGTTAATCCAAGTATTATTTACAACTCCTTAAAGTATAATGGAACGGATACAACAATGATAGGAGATGGGTCGTCTTCCTATGACATTCACTGGAATGCATTTTTACACACTAAGTTTGATGCATTGCCTCTTAATGATGTGTTGGTGGTTCTCAAAATAAGGAAAAAAATCTACTTTTAGTTTCTAAGCTAAGTGATAATTATCCTTGCTCTTTTGTTTTAACAAATACAGTGTTTATTTTAAGGACCATCAAACCAACACAACGGTGATGCTTGGAAGGAAAATTGAGGGTTTCTACAGATGGACCGGCAAACAACCAAGGCTCTTTTTACTCAAAGACATAAAAAGGTTAAGGAATAAGTGTGGCACTAGCGGCTAGCTCACACTAATTCTCAGATTTTAAGGTTTCTTCAAAATGAAAAGATGATCTAGTGCAATAAGACAACTCAGTCTGTATGTAGGAGTTGTCAAATAATAAGAAGTACTAAATTAGCATTGCAGTTGTCTAAGTCTGGAACCAACTTTCCTTTGGAAAGGATTCACCACGACATTTGTGGACCATCGCTAGTAAGATCATTTCAGGGTTTTAGTTTTTATGTTGGGTTTATCCAATGAAGTTAAAGTTGGATTTCTATGATATCTTCGTTTTTGTTTCAAAAATATGTGGGAAATTAATTTGATCACAAAATTTAAGTGTTTCAATGTGACGGCGGGGGTGAATTTTCAAGCGTTAAATTTCATAATTGTTTAAAGGCTTGTGGGATCAAAAATTAGATGTCTCGTCCTTACACTCCGAAACAAAACGAGATTTCTGAACGGGAGCATCATCTTGTGATGGAACTCGGTTTATCAATGTTATATCATGCAAGAGTTATGTTGATTTACTAAGTGGATGCTTTCTTGACTACCGCTGATATGATAAACATGCTTGCCACTCCAAATTTGTAGATGTAGTCTCTTCACAAGCTTTTTGGACAAAAACCAAGTTATGAACATCTACGGGTATTCGGAAGTGCTTGTTATCCTTGTCTCAGACCATATGTGTAACACAAGTTTAATCCTCACTCACTCACTTGTGTGTTTCTCAACTATAGTGACAAACATAAAGAGTGACAGTATCTTGTACCCTTTGATGGCGGAGTTTATATTAGCCGAAATGTCATATTTGATAAAAGTTTCTTCCCTTTTGCGAAGAAGTTGAATGAAGTGTTTCCACATTATACTGCTTTGTATAAGAATTGGGTTGAAGAGGTTGAATTTCTGGATTCAAATAGAAAGAGCAAGTAAGGAATATCACTAACAGCACCGCAGGTTTTTTTCAACGAAGTGGGACACGTTAAATTGGATAGATGTGTATTCCTTATACTACAACTGAGAAGTCACATAAACCATCACATCAACAATCACCATCTATTTCAGAGCTGAAAAGGGAAAGTCCTTCTATCCAACCCATTGTAGCTCTAGTTAATAGCTGTCCGGGTCAAGAAACACAAGTTTTGCACCCTCTCAAACAAATGGAACATCAAAACACACTATGCAAGCCCAGTCCGAGTCAGGGATTGTGAAACCAAATCCCAATGCCTATTTGGCTAAATATCATGTCTCTGCAAAGCCTAAGATTGAGGGATGAAATAAAGGGATGAAAGAAGAAATTAATGCACTTCATAAAAACTAAACCTAGACCTTAGTTTCAAGAACAAATCAAATGCATGTAATAGGGTGCAAATGGGTTTCTAGAAACCAAATTAGCACTTAATGGGAGTCTTAACAAGTTGAAAGTATGATTGGGGTTCCACCAAGAGGAGGGTATTAATTTATTGGAGACATTTAGTCCAGTCGTGAAATAGGCAACAATTCAAATCGCTCTTTAGGTTGCGATCATAAAGAAAGTGGTCAATACATCAATGCGATGTTAAGAATGCTTTTTTGCATGGCACTAGGGGTAAGCATTAGTCCAGGGTCAACCTTAGACCGACCCTTTGACCGGCCCAACCCTGACAGTCCTAGTCCGATTCCCAGAGAGACTAGGTCGGTCCTTGGTCTTAGAATTCCTAGACTAGCACCGTGCGGGTCAATCCTCGGTCCTAAGAATTCCGAGTTAGTCCAACCCGGATTAATCCTAACTATATATATAATTTTTTATATAGAAAAAACCTTAAAATAAACGACGTCAACAATATTAAACAGTTTTTTAGTAAGGAGTTCAAGTAATTTTACATTGTTCTTTAATAATTTAGATTTCTAATGTCTTTTACGGTATCAATAGTCATAATTTATGAAAGAGGAAAATGTTTTTGTAAGGAGTCTTCATGGCGTCCAAAAAGACACCTTATGGCATCCTCCTTTAGTATTCGTTCTCGTATGTTTGATTTGTCCTTTTAGTTTTTAATTTTCCAAAATCGAAAGAAACAATTTTTCCGCTCGCCACTCGACACTCGCCTCGCTCGCTTTGGGTCACTCGTGCCGCTCGCCGCTCAATGTTCACTTGGCTTGTTGCTCCCCAATCAACATTCGATGCTCATTTTGCTCGATGCTCACCCCACTTGACCCTCATCACTTGCCTTTCGTAGATGACCTCACTCATCATTGAACCCATTAGGTCGATACAATCCCCGATTGCCCTTTCAAGGAGTATACAAAATGAAATAAAAAATTATTGGTTGGTTCTGAATTGACCTTGAAGCCAGACCAAACTCATTGGGTCAGTTCGGTCCTTAATCTTTTTTTAAGGAGTACAAAAAATGAAATAAAAAATTATTGGTTGGTCCTAGGTTGACTCTAGAATCAGACTGAATCCATTGGGTCGGTCCAGTCCTCGATCCCAAGCTTAATAGGGTCAGTTCTTAGTCCCAAAAATTAAGGACGACCACTGTGCAAGTTAGTCATAGGGTTAAAGGGTGGACCGACCCAACTTGGACCATGCTCACCCCTACATGGCACAATAAAAGAGAATTTATATGAAGCAACCTCTAGAGTTTGTGCATCCTACACTTACTAATCATGTGTGCTTACTCTGGAAATCCCTTTACGACCTATGACAGGCACCACGCACCTAGTTTGAGAAGTTCAGTAACTTCTTACTTAAGTCGGGATTCTTCTGTAGCACCATGGATTCATCACTCTTTGTGTTTCATAAGGGGCAAGACACAATTCTACTCTTGCTTTATGTGAATGACATTTTGTTAACTAGTAATTCTAATCATTTACTTACACAACTGATCAAAACTCTTGGTTTACCTTTTCAAATGAAGGACTTGGGTTGTATCCATTACTTGTTGGACATAGAAGCAAAGCACACACTCGAGGAACTCTTCCTTTGTCAAACAAGATATGCTGTTCATCTCCTTGAGAGAGCAAACATTAAAGAGGGCAAACCGGTATCAACACCTTTGTTAATGAAACCATCTCATACATCAAATGATGAAGTATTTCTTGATCAACCACTTGAATACTGAAGCTTAGTTAGAGGTCTTCAATATTTAATGATAATGAGACCGGACATTGCTCACATTACCAATATGCTTTGTCAAAAAATGCAGAAACCTACAGTTAGTGATTTCGACAGATTGAAATGAGCTCTTCGTTATGTTAAAGGGACTATCGACTTGAGATTCTTCATTCACTCTAACAATTCATTGACGCTTTATGGGTTTTCATATGCCAATTGGGTAGGTTGCATTGAAACAAGACATCCCACTACCGGGTTTTGTACTTATCTTGGCTCAAATATAATCTCATGATTAGCGAAGAAGCAAACTAACGTATCTCAATTATCAATAGAGGCAGAGTGCTTGCCTCTGCTACTGCTGACCTCACGTGAATAAGTTTCGTTCTTCGGGACATTGGAATATCGTTAGCTTCGCCAATGGTACTCTTTTGTGATAATCAATCGACCATTTCTCTTACTGCAATCCCGTTTTACATGCCAGGACAAAGCACATAGGAATTGATTTTCACTGCGTCTAGGAGCAAATATCCTTGGGTTCTTTCAGTGTATAATATGTTCCGAGAAACCGTCAAATTGCTTACATTTTTACTAAGGCATTGTCAAGACAGGACTATTGCATCATCCAAACCAAACTAGGTTTAGGGTTCAAACCCTTACCCACTTTGCAGGGGGATGTTGAGATTACATCTTCAACCAGTTTGTATGGAAATCATTTGTTGATAATCAAAGGGAAGAAGAAAAAGAAATTATGATCGAAGAAAAAGGTTTTGAGTCTCAAGCTATTACAAAAACTCCAACTAGAAGAGAGGGTTTACATAAAGAGAGAGCTGCTCAATCAATTAGAAGGAAAGGAAAAGAAGTTTTAGAAGAAAACGATGTTGTCTCATCTGGTACACAAATATATTCTCTTAAAGCTTCCAGTAATATGTGTCAACATTAGAAGAATTGCACTCTCAATAACCATTTTGCAATTCTAAAGCTTGAAGAATTATAGTGACAAGAAGAAGAATTTGTGAAGGAATTTCTATATTTTTATTCCTTTATTTTTTGTATGATGAGCTGTAATTAGAGCTGTTAAACGGGTGGGTCGGGTTGGGTTTGGGTCGGGTCATTAATGGGTCGACCCAAATTGACCCATTAACTCATTTATGACCCATTTATGTCTAATGTAAATTTTTCGACCCATACCCGACCCGACCCATACCCGACCCATACCCGACCCGACCCATATTAATAAAATATTTTCATATTTAACCAAATTTAGGAAAACTTATTCTTACATTTTTTTTAAAGATTATATTACTAAAAAACTTCAAAGCAATACAAATCCAATCAATAATTTTTCAATTTTTATAATTTTTTAAAAAAATTATTTCTTATATATATTTAAAAACTAAAATAGTTTTATACATTGGACAATTTTTATAATTTTTTAAATAATTATTTTAAAAATTAAATCAAACCGCTAATACGTACACAACTGCAGTTCCTAAACAAGGAATTATGCCAAGGACGACCTTCGAATAATGATGATAATCCAAGATGAAAAGTAGCCTTAGATAGGACTAATCAAATGAGATGCTCATATCTGCACGAGATCTTGTATGTTGACCGGAGAGCAAACTTTTGTGTCGTTGAAACACATTGAAGCCAAGATGGAGTTAGCCACCTCAGTTGGATGATATCCATCCCAAAAGAAGCGTTTATCGACGTCGGGGCACGGGGTAAGTAATGGAATGCATGTTAAGGTTCCGTTCCCCCACGTTGTGCAGCAAGGGTTACTCGAGTCCGTCAAACCTGTTTCAAGATTGTCAAAATAAAGAAGCCAATGTCGCAAAGCTCGGACGGAGTGATCAACGCCCAATCCTGGCCCTCCGAGGACGGGGACGTGAAGATCATGTCCCTGCATGAGATGGTGACATCAAACGCACTAATCCACCAGATCATGTCCCTCCAAGGCTCGAGCCTCGCCCGATGCCAGTGAGTTCGAGTCTCATCAGATCAGCGAGGCTCGAGCCTCGCCGAGCGTTGGCGAGGCCTCCGCCTCGCCGGATCCAGCGAGCTCGAGCTCGCCGACACCGGCGAGCTCGAGGCTCGCCTAGCCGGTCGTCGGCCATCGCCGTGCCGGCGACGGGAGGAAGAAGGAAAGAAAAAAAAAAGAAGGAGAAAGAAAAAGAAAAAAAGAAAAAATAATTATAATTTCGGTTTTTATAAAAAAAGATTTTGTAAAGGAGGAGAGAGAGATGGTGAGGTTTTGAATGAAAATAAATTGGTTCATTTTTAATGGGTTGATAAATGGGTCATAAACGGGTCAGAGAGCTGACCCATTTAAAATCCATATATCTTAGTCTTGACCCATTAAAACTCACTATGGGTGCTTTATGAAATAAAGTTTTGACCCATTAGTGACCCATTTAACCATAAATGGGTCCATAAATGGGTTGCATAACCCATTTAACACCTCTAGCTGTAATTCAAGTATTGGCTATTCTAAATCTAGATTTTTGGTCATATAATTTATAGAAAATGAATGCTGAAGAAGAGTCATATGAAAAGTTTCTGAGAACGAAGGAAATGGCTATGGCAACAAAATTTCTTTCTATTTTTCTTTAATTATTTCCTTCTTTTATTCAGTTTTCAACAAAAACAACTTAGCAGATTCTCAAGCACCTATCACTAGTAACCTTTAGTGTCATGGAAATTGTATTCTCTTTGTCTAATTGTCCAAGTGTTAGAACTTCAAATGTTTCGTGCTTATGTTTAGCTTTTAAGTAATAGGAATCTTATTTATGTAATAAAAATTTTGAGGTTTGGACATCTCCTAGGAATGTAGGTAGTAAAAGAGGAGAGGTGATTCAAGTCTTCTTTTATATTCAACCAAAATCATTATTTATCGCTCTTTTTTTTCGTTTCTTCTCAATTACCAAGTATTATAAGATAAAACAATATTTTGTCCTCTGGAAGAAAAAATTAATAAATGAAGCTTCATCAAAAATGGCTTGCATGAGGACATCATGCATCTCTTTTATCTCATTACATTTTTCTATATTACAAGAGAGTGTTAAAAGAGTAATATGCAATCTCAAATTTTGTCAAAAAATAACATCAAAAAGTTCATGCTTATTATAAGATGTTTATTCTGGCAGAGGAAATACCATAAGATACACACTATCGGAGCATAATCTAGTCAATTCAAATGGACACAAAATATATATTTGATATAATGTTTTTTAACAATTAATATTCTTTGCTTAGGAATTTATTGTAGATGTGCTTCACCAAGGATTGGTCTACATTTGAGTTTTTAGGATGGTGATGGTAACTTATGGATGATGGAGATCTCTTAGACAATTTTGCCCTGGAGGGGTTCGATGGAGGGCTTGTTCCCTAATCATTTTTAGTAGACTAGGCTTCAGCCTGCGTCCTCTTGACTTATGGCAAACTGTTAGTGGCTTGTGTTCCTAAGACAAGCCACAACCTATCCACCATTAACTTCCTCACTATGGATTGCCAGGCAGCACTGTTATTTGTTGATCATATTCTCACAGAATTTTTGACACCTAGCATTCAACTTCACTACATCAACATTTCCACATTATCGGATTTCTGAATGTCTAGACTCCTTGGATTCTCCATCTTCAAACTTTGAAAGTTCGGCCACAAGTCGTTGAGGAACTTTGCACAACATGGCGTTACCTAACTTAATTCTCCCCACCTACCACTTGCGTTCAAGTCCACTACAATTTTCCATCTCTCTTTTCACGCTTTGTAAACTTCATCCCGCTTTAAGTGTTATCGTGTTATCGTTTTGCAACGTTGACTCTTTCACAAAGCTACGGGACTTTCTTGAGAGGAAATCTCCTTAATAAATTCTGACGACTTCACTATGAAAGAGTGATTACCGTGGGGTGGGTGGCCAGCTCTCCACACACGCTCTTGCGACTCTTGCATCTGTCTATTCCGTGAAAAAGCAGTTTTAAGGTTTTCGTGCACCCAAAAGATCGGGATTTTTTGGAATGCTGATGATGATGATAAAGAAGATTGTCTCTTATTGTTCTCCTTCATTTAATTGTGGGGAAATATGGAGATTTCCAACTTTCTTTTTTCTCTTCGTTAATGCGATTAGAAACTGTATTTAGGGAAATAAACTACTCTTCTATAATAATATTGTATATATTTTTACTGCAGAAATGAAGATTTTGTCTAAATGGAGCTAAGCATCTAGAGGAAGTATTCTTTTGAAGCATCTCCTACCTCTTTCCAAGACGCTCAGAAGTAACATCAAATTTCAAACTTACGTCAAGATATATCATGAAAGGTTTATGTTTACAATAAGACAGACTTACCTTTGGCAAAAAAGAAAGGGGGCATTACCTAACGAGAAGCAAAATGATAATTTACGTCGATCAAACCATAATCGTGAGGGCTTTTTCCTAAAAAAGGTCTTGATGTTCACACGTGGAACGAACTTATCCACAACTTTTAAATGTTTTATAGAAAGGTTCCAACTTTCATCCGTGGACAAATCTAGCCACCGTTAGACTTGCCGTTAGACTTGGCTTATGTGACGTCTAATCTACTTAGAGGATGATGTGACCAATGACAATCGCCACCTTGTGTGGCATATTCCAAAAAAATAAATAAAGGTCATCAAGCTAGGGCTTCATATGAGAGAGAGAAAGAGGGGCACTCGGTTTCGATTACTTACCAATTTTTTATTTGATTGTTCAAACATATTAACTTTTCAAATAATTTACAACATACTGATCTGAGGAGCTTTCCAATGTATTAAAGTTACGACCAAATAAATATTTCCAAGTGAACTCAAAAAAGAGAGGAGCCAGCAATTTTGACGTGCAGATAATATTTGCATGTAAATGTTGGTAAATTATTAAAGCAGGTGGTTATTCTGAAACAACTAAATAAGCATTGGTAACCCAATCGAATAAGAGTCAACAAATCTAAAATTAGATGGTAACAAAAATTCATGAAAAGTTGGTAAACCAGTCATATTAACATTGGTAAATTCGCCGTAAGAATTAATAATTTTAATACAGTGGTAAATTTGATAAGTTATTGGAACAAGAGGTAATTTTGAAACAATCAATAAAGTTCGTTAATGGACTAAACTAGGAGAGGGTGATTTAATGTAAAAATCAATAATTGGTAATTCAAAATAATCACATGACCATTGATACTCCCACGAAACTGTTAACAACTTATCAACAAGTACGGGCAAAATAATTGGTACTTCCATAGAAAACTCATGGAAACATATTACAAGTGAAATAAGTTGCCGGTCAAAATGTACAGGTTCTGAAATTTATCAATAGCTTTAAGGAATCACCAGCACAAAAAATCGTTCCATATTTTCAAGCACAGAACTCTAAAAACCTGCTGAAATTTATTCAAATTTCTACAACTTATCTGATCGTATTTATCACCTTCGAAAAGCATTTATTTTTTTAGATGACAATGAGAAATGCATTTCTGCAGGACACTGGCATTCCACACAATCCGATTTTTAGAATTATAAAATCAACCCTTTTCTTTTAGGCTAAAATCGCCATATTCAAACATCAAAATGCCTAACTCCTCTCTTTAGCACTGTATTGTAAATGAAAGTAAGACGTCTTCTCGTATCTATAGGACTTCAGACAGCCTGCCATCATTTTCTAGAATCAGCTTGAAAGTCAGAATTCTTGAACCTAACAATTTGATTATTGTTCAGTATAAGGACGGCCTCATGCGATGACAGAGCACACGAGAAGCACATTCTCAACGTGGAAAGCCAGGGGAATCTCTAGCGAATATTGGCGTCCCTAGAAGGTGAAGTGATCTTGCTGAAGATTTGCCTGTTTGTGCAAATTGGTGCTCCATATATCCACAATTCCTCTCTCGAGGATAAAGTGACATTACTGCAGAAGGCCCGCGCGAGGTGTTGAACTACACCTATCGTGATTGGTGGAATCAGTCCCTCGCACCGCCACTCTTACGTTCGTGCAAAAAGCAAGCGAGTGAATCGAGTATGAATGGCCATCAAAGGGAAAATTGGAAATTGCATTTACGGGCCCGTGTAATTGCAATGCCGTCTCCCCGGGACAAGGGGGCATTTTGAATGAACTCTTTTCACGGATCAAATGGAAGAAAGCCATACAGAAACATTCCGTACATGCTCCAGAAATACGCTCTCCTAGTCCTCAGAAAAAGCTACTCATGGTAAGGATTTATTGGGATCGTTAGCTAGCTACAATAAGATTACAGTTACATTTCGACACCCAAGCAGAAAACTAATTGTTACAAGATGGACATCGAAACAATCAAAGTCGATCAAAGGAAAAGGGTCTCATGAGAGATTCTTCGAGTTCTCTAAAACCTTGGTAAACCGGCTCCGTTTGGCTCTGTGGAAGGGCTAACCTCCGAACCTCAGTCATGTACCTGTTTTTAAGACATTTTAAGTAATACGCATCAGAATACTTCTTCTAAATGTGAAATCATGAGAAGAAAAAAAAACAGAGAGATTGCAGAATAAAGAAAAATGTTGGAAGATGAACTTCTTGAGTTGATATAAACTATCTCAGTAAGTTTCAGACTGTATTTGTTTCAAACACTATGCCAAAATCTTAAACTTGGTTTGGTAATCTGAGTTAGAAGGGAAATCTGTGAAAGAGTAGACAGAAGAAATGGAAGGAAAGGAAGTAAAACTTCAATTCCCTTCTCTTGTTTGGATGTGTACTGAAGGGAAATAATGTGGAGAGAAACAAAGTGACTTAACTAAAATAGGGTTTGTTTTGTTCAAATTCGTACACAAAGATAAAGATAGTTTTGGGGAAAGCTTAGAATTAGAAAGTTCCTTATGGATCCTCCAACTTTTGGAGCAAATGGAATTTGGGACCAAAGGGTATTAGTTTATTCCAATCTCCCCATTCCCTCCTATTTTATTAACCAAACAAGAGATAAGTCTCCCTTGGGTATTATCTCCCTTCAATCACTAACGGGCTCCCACAAAAAAAGTTAGAAAAAGGACCAGGACCATTAGGGGAAAGAACGGGTCAACAGTAGTATAAGCAGTATAAAGTATGAAGAAGCCATCTGCGCAGATTGAGCAATAGTTCCATGATACCATGATAGTACATGTTGCAACAGCTACATTTGAAGTTTGACAAAAGGAGTTAAGGTATGGTAACATGACACTTTCTCTCTTATTTTTATCTTTCTGATGATATTACAAACTGAAATTTAAAATCACCTCCTAGACTGGCATTACAAGGACTGCCATAATAGATTTCATTTATGAAATTTTAAGCATGGTAGTAGAAAGTAAAAACAAACGCTAACCTGTTAGCAGCATTAGCAATCTTATCTCGAACCCCCTGGTTTATTACCGCTGTTTGCTCAAATGAGTAGGAGCCCATAATTAATGAAGCTCCCGTGATGCTTGTATTCATTCGTTGTGCAAATGTAGACATTGCCCATTCACGAAGCACTGCCAACACTGATCTAAGAAGCCTTAACCTGAGGCTAGGTGATGGTAAAATAGCTCCACTTGAAAGCAATTGATCATATGTGTTTAAAACAGGCTCAGTGGAACCCTTGCAAGCAGCAAGAAGAGCCCTTGCAACATCTTCATCCCCGACAGATTCAACTCCCGAATTCAATCTTTCCTGTACAAAAGGAGTACAGTCACAAAAAGGCAGCAAAACAAGATCAAATTCATCAACCAGCTCTCCTTTCCCACCTAAAAGGGTCCAAATATAAGTGGCTCCATAAAGAGGCAAAACAGCAAACGCATATATGACTAAATTCAAGCTGTTCAAGTAATTAAGTAAACTAACCAACGCAGCTTTCTCAAGGTGGATGCAGAGAGTGTCCAAAGGTAAAACAGCCCCATCTCCAGGGTACATGTGAGAACCAACCCTCTTCAGCACCGAACAAGCTTCAGCTATACCACCACATGATATAGCTTGATCAATTAATCTGGCCCAGGTTTCTCTTACAATGCTGCTATCTGGATCGCCAGAATAGTTTGCGAAGTACAACATCTCCAGACAAACCTGTGAATATACAAGTCAATAGCCTGAAGCATTCTATTTAAGGTTGGTTGCAAAACCAACGTCTCTGATTCTCTATTCATCTAATGAGCAAATGAATTTGCACACAATCAAGTTTGCATAGGCGGTGCTGAGAAGGTGTACCTATCCTAAAGCAATTCCAAGATTCATCTGACACAAGCATTTTGATAACTTCATCAAATTACTCTTCTATAGTCAATCAAATTTCAATTGGTTCAACAGTCTGGCTCTTTGGACTGACTTAAGAGCTAGTGGAATGAAATCTTGCCAATTCAGCAAACTACAATCAACAAAGCTGCTTAGGCAATTTTATGATTATTTATTAAAAGTCAACATCCGTGGGTGATTTATTCACGAGGATTTGAGAAATTCATTTTATGCGCCTTCCTTTTCTCCCACTCATGCATCCAGGGAGAGATATCATTCGCCAAATTTTGCTCAGCCTTCTTGAGCTAAAAATTTACGGGATCATTCCAATCATCCTACCAAGGGAACACTTCCCCCAATTCTTTCATGGAAAGAAAACAGAGCCTTTAATCTCAATACAGCTCTCTTGCCAGCCTCAAGTGGGTCAGTCGCTCTCCTAAACCCTTACAGTTAACTTACAAACTTGCAAGCTTATATAAAACAGCCCAAATAGCAAATCCAGTTTAGCATTTTCACATCTGCATCCAATAGCTTATGTTACCAGGCAGATTTGCCACTCAATAAAACTGTCCCAGAACCCACCTCTATCCATCTCAAAACATAAATAACTGAATCAATCAGTGAGAACCAGAGGAGATTCTGGACATAAACCACTGATCATGGGAGAACAGAGGAGATTCTCACTAATTCTAGTCTAAGAGAAACAGAGTTTGTCAAAGCATTGATCATGGGTTAAGAAGATTAACAGGTTAACTAATAGAAAAGGCCAGAGCTGCAGTGAATTCAAACAGAGGACTTCATTTTCTCATGATTGATGCATACCCTAAATTGAGACACAACTAATAACCATTACCTACCACCATAAAGGGCAAGCAAGCACTCAACGCAACCAACTCAATAGTGTGCCCCATGAAATATTTAAATCATGTACAAAATTCATCTACTCGAAATTGACATGAAAGAGATAGGAGCTCTACACCAGTCTAAAACCTGCCTTCAGCACAAATGCCCACCTCAAAATCAATTCCATGAAATCTATGCATGCTCAGTGACGATAGAGCTGGTAGATCATCTTCATTGACTCTATTGCAACTGTTTCTAGTGAAATTGGATCAATAAGAAAATATATTAAGAAAGGTGTACCTCCCAAAGCTCAAATGGAACTGCATATTCATTGTAAAGCTCCGTTATGCTCTTCATATCTAATGATAACTCTCTGGCCTTCTCTCGTGCAGCTCTAGCATAAGTAGTGTCCTCGGTCATGCCATCATCAGCTGGGGCAGAATCAGACATGCCTTGCGAGCTTTCTAACCTGGAAGCTATAGCCTCAAGTTCCTCCTTAATCTTTATTTGAAATCGGAGAACCGCGAGTTTCCCCTCAAGCAAATCTAGCAGTCCACTGTCAAAGGTCTGGTTAGAACCTGGCAGGCCATCATTTGCACTTGCATTCTTTGCCTGTAAAACTGCATTGCTGAGGTACTGAAACCTGAGTGGAAAAATTGGGAGAAAAAATTAATAAAGAATGCAATGCAAGACTGTTAATAGTTACAATTAGTAAAAACTCTTATTCAATGCTGAAATGCAGATGACAAGGAGAAAAAAAAAATGCTAAATGAAGGCTGCTTGAGGTGAACTGCCCAGGTAAATCACAAAAACATAAATATCAGGTGTATAAGAAATTGGAGAGCATCTTAGCTTGAGCGATCTAAGGTGCTTAAAACCAAGAGGTCCTAGTTTCTATTGCAGATAACTATAGACAAAATTGCAGATTACACCCTGAACTTTTTCTTTAGTTTCATTCCACCTGCCTCAACTTTATCTTGTGTCAGATCCCACAAATTTCCTCTTTTCATGCAGGGATCACCTGACAGCCCTCCATGGACATTCTAAATGTTCACCTTTATTATTATTTTCCTTGATTTCAAAAATGCTCGGTGCAAGTTTACGAGCAAAAAATTGCCATTTTGACGATATTACAATGCATCACAGTCAAGGGGCAACCCTATAGGTACTGTTCTCAGGTCCAATGACACTTTATTGAATTGGTTGGACAGAAAAAAGTGCATATCTCATTAATTATTTTGGAAAGTGATAGGCTACACCTCTGTTATGAGCATGAGTACACTTTGCATCCCAACTTTCCACATGTCACATTTTACATTCTTAAGTGTTGGACTTTGAAAACCCTCAAAATCGCATATAAAGTACCATTAGGATAATCAACTTATTTACATATGTGCCAAGCCGTAACCATACCACGCCTGCATATGGACTTGCTGAGCAACATTATCCTTATAAGCAATAATATCCTTAAAAAGAAATGTTACTTAGGCTCCGTTTGTTTCACAAAAAACAAATAACTTGAAAATTATTTTTCTAAAAATGATCTCTTGTATTGCTTAAATAATTTGTCAATAAAAATGTTTTCATTATTGAGAACTATTTATGGCTGAACATTTTCATGAACAATATAAACATTTTTTGTTCATTCCTTTTTTATAGTACAAGCAATCATTTTATGAAAATGTTTTCCAAATTTTTTATTTTCCTGGAAATAAACGCACCCTTAGGATCCATTCATCTCATAATCTGCTTGCTTGCAGCTTGAAAGAACCAAACAGAAGAATTCACAATAAAAGTAACCTTTGCTCTAGAGTCGGAGCATCCCCTGCATTGTTTGATCGCCTCTCTGCCAGTCTAAGCAAGACATGAGCTGCAAGCACATGCTGCCTCTTTGAGACATAATACCGTGCAAGAAGATCAAAATACTTTGCCTGATTACTTTGGATAGCTCCACCAAGTTGACCTGCTGGAGAAGTAGCTGACAATACCCCAGAAACAGCTCGAACCTTCAAAGTAGACAGTAGAGAGCATAAATTATGAAAGAAATGGGGGAAAAAAAGAAAGAAAGAAAGAAAGAAGGAGAGAACCAAAACTTATATGCACTATGAAAGAAGGAGAGAACCAAAACTTATATGCACTATGAAAGAAGGAGAGAACCAAAACTTATATGCACTATGTGCAGATTCACACTAAGGAAAAATGAACTCAATTGTTGTTTGAATGAAGTAGGAAAAAAAGAGATCAAGGAAAACGATTACTTCTTGGATAGTTTGCCGGCCTGCACTCTGAAGAAAAGGTACCAAATCTGGGCCTCCATATTCCAACAATTCATTTTCCAGGCCCAAATTGATCATAGCACGATACAGGTACTCATGAAATAATCGATCAGGTGACTGAACTCCAAGTTGAACAATTTGGCAGATATATTTCTTCCGAGAAGCCTGATCAAGGATTGACCGTGCAGCAACGGGCTTAACAGGGGAACCAAATTCTCTGTGTGAAGCCTCGCCTTTCAGAGAACGCAGCGCACTGATGATAATTTCATAGCATTGCTCCCGCTTAGCAAGTGCATGCTCACGAACTGCTGCATCAACTTGGTCATTCATTGCATCACCAGTGGGGTCGAGAGCTTGTGCCTTCTCTAAAGGCAAACGCACCACAGCTTCATAAAATCTGTATCACTTTCTAAAGTTATGTTTCTATATTTGATGGCTTAATGACAACTACAAAAAATAAAAAACTGCAGTAAGGTTATGAAGTTAACCTTAAGTCCTCAAATCTTTTGCAGACGGTTTGCAAGTCAGCAGATTCTGGAACTTTACTCAAGGAATTGAAGGCCTCCCTTGCAAGGTTCGCCCTCTCCTCAATGTCTGAAGTTACAGCAGCTCTCTCGAGACATTCCACAGCCAAGAAAAACTTGTAATCGGACTCTTTGAAGTAACTTGGACAACCCTCACGCAATCTGGCACTGATGTCATCCACTGTTCCCCTACCATCAGGACCAGTATAATTCTGGGCACACGAGTTACATTCAATTCAGAGTGGAGTTTTAACATGCAGAGCCATCACAAAAGCAAAATGGAGAATGTTAAAGAGTGCCCCTAGGGCATTTGCTGAGCATTGCCGTGGAAATGTATTTCAATACGATGTAACTTTCTTAAAGTGACATTCAGATTTTCAAGGCCTCTCGAAAAGTGTTATTTCCACCCTTAGTTAACTTAACCAGGGCCCTAGGGGCACTTTTTAAAAAAACCCTAACAAATTGAAGAAAGTTGTACAAAAGAAGAAAATTTCTTCATTATAAGCAATATAATTACTCATTACCTCCATTAGAACAGATATAAGCCTTGTGGCAATGCGGTCCCCCTCCTCAGAGCAAACCAGTTGATGGAAGGTTAGCTGAACCAAGGACTGCTGAAAACTAGAATCAAATCCCTGAACCAAGCGTGTTAAATGATGTTGGGAAAGAAGCTGAAGCAAAAATAATGCTTCACTAGATCTGAGAAGCAACTGTCTGATGCATTCCATTGCTCGCACCTGTGTTATCAGACAAAGAAAATGAAAAGGCAATAAACTAAAAGAGCATCGCAGTAGAAAAAGCAGACCTAACTATTACAGTTTTCTCGGGCAAAATCAACCAACCTCCATAGCAGCCAACTCTGCAGGACTATATGGTAGCCGCTGCCTTTTATTGGCTGTCCCACTACCATTAGAATCAACATTCCGAGAGTAAGAACCAAATAAATTTCTCATAAGACTCCTATCACCGACCCCTGATTCTGGATGTGTCCCATACAAGATAGAGCCTGTCCAGTCTCCTAGACCAGCCACACACCCGTAAAGTCCCCTCCTCTGGTCCCTTCTGGACCTCAGAAACTTCTCCAATGAACGCAGCTTGTTTTCGAGAATTTGCATAGCCCCAAAGGAAAGTCTACAGACAATTACACCACTTTCCGACGGCACATCAGCAGAGGAACCAAAGCCCCCTTTCTTAATCATGACAGGAAGCTCCCACATCGGATACAGCAACCTTGATGAGCACAAGCAAAGCCCTTGATGGGCACCAGAAAATACAGGCTCAGCCTCCTGTACAACCTGCCCCATGCTAAATCCCCCACTGGCAGTTCTTGTATTGGACAATCCACCACTACCATCAAGCTGCGGTACTCCCACAAGTCTTGGATCCTCAAAAGACTCGGCAGCCTTCTCAGCAACAGCATTGCTAATAATATTTTCAGAATCAACTATCCTGCCAGCTAGCATCAGACACATTGCAGCTGCCTCACCAGCTCCAAATCGGTTGAAGAAGTCTTCCAAAACAGACCTCGGAGAGCTGGACTCAAACAACCTTCTCAATATGTCCACAGGCCTGTTAAAAACAACTTCCATCAAGCCCATTGTGCTGAATACAACAACTTTTCTCCTAGGCAATATGTGTTGTATTGCAAGGTCACTTCTGGCCCAAAGTTTCCCAGATATCTTTTCTGAGGACTCCCCCGAATTTTCAATCCTACAAAACTCAAGTTCTGAATACAGTGACTGAACAGTGGCTGCGGTATCTGGTGGAGGTAGAACATCTGCCACAGAAAGCATTCGACCTTCAATGGGTAGGGAAGAAACAGATTCCCGTAATGCACGAGAACTTCTTACACTTGTTCCTAATGCACCTGATGAAGATGATTGTGTGCTTGAATCTTTGCTCACAATAAGAAGAGAAGAGACAGTGGGTGATGATGAATCAGAAAGGACAAGAGTCCCTGTGGAGTAGTAGGCAGATTCAACCTTCAGTGAGAGATCCTCACTAGGAGATCTAGCTGAGAGAGATATGTTTCCAAAGGAAAGGCCACCACTGACCCCCAAAGGAGGGGAAGGTCTAGATGTTACTACTTTTAAGCAGCTTGGCATATAATGGCTTGCATCAAATCCACCCAGCCCACCAACACTACCGGTGTTTCCATTAGATGACGAAGTTGAAAGGTACATTCGTCTTCCATCTGATAATACCGCAACAAGGTGTAGCCACTTTGATTCAACTGTTGATAAAGGCGAAATACAAACTATCGAGGGCTTTCCTGGTCGAGTTGAGGCTCTCTGAGTTGTTGATTGTCTAGCTCCATAATGTGCATCCCTCTGATTTATAAGATTTTTTTCTTCTGTTACTTTCTTCAATGGCCCATCTCCATTTGATAATAGAACAAAAACCTGCACTTTCATTTCTTCTGTCCGTGCATACAGAATTTGTCTTTCATTATCGAAAACCATTTCTACAATAGGGTCCACTGCGGCAAACTTAAATACATTTGGAACAACCCACCTGAAAAGGAGAAACCGGTTCTCAAATCTATGAACAAGCAAAATACAAACACACTAGAGAATTTCAACTTGACAGACAAAATTAGTTATCTAACATTAAAAATTATCAATGTTGGACAAATGTGCAGTAATACCTTGAAATAACGGTACCTAAACCAGCAGTAACGCAAACCTTTCGACAGCGTTTGTGCCAGCCAGAACCAGTGGTGTATAAAAGTTCATAAATGTGTCCATCACGGCCAGCCAGGAAAATACGACCTTTCTCAGTACAGGTGATTGATGTCATGGTAACTCCATCAGATGGAATTGTGTATTCTGGCAGAAGCTGTAGAGAGACCTCAGAATATGGATCGGTGCCATCAGCTCCTCCAGAGCTACATACTCCGACAAGAATCAACTGACAGAAAATTGAATCTGATAAGAGATTATAAATTTGCACAGAAAAAGAATAAATCATAATTATGGTGAGAAAACACATACAGAAATCCTAATCAATGAGAGACTTGTAAAAGTTATGAAGTTTGGGTTCGAGATAGGGCGCAGAAATTACACATATTTCTTCCCTTTCATGGAAAATTACACCTGACAAAAAAAAAAAAAAAAAAAAAAAAATGCCATATCTAGTAACAGGAGACAAAAGTAGAAATTTGAATTACCTCAAGAGGCGTCGCTAAAATCAATAGATACTGGATGGCCTCAATAAAGATGCCAGCTTTGGATTTACAGAGGCCAACAGCACATATAGCTTGTTCCTCAACGTTGAATTCAGGACATTGACCATCCCTGAACATGAGAGAATGAGAACAGGCTGAAAATTATCAAATGGTAATTAAAACAATAAGCCTTCTGAAAAGCCTTCCAAATTCTCCCAAGGGTCATGACTCTAATTTGAATCACAAGCCACCAAATTATATTCCAGTGCCATCCCTAGGATGCAGGCCATTGCTAGATGAAAATTTTGCATATCTAAGGAATCATTAAGTTAAAGCAGTCTATTCGTCGTACCATCAAAGGTGAATGATGTATCATTTGACTAGCAAATCTATCAATTAAAAAAAAGGGAACAAAACACGAGTACAGCTTCACATATTTGGAGGTTTGTAGAAACACAAATAGCTATATAGTTTTTGTGATGCGATGATTAGCACAAGGACTTCATTTGCTCTGCAAAATAATGTACAAACAATACAACCTGGCTGTACTTGTATCAGGTAGGCTGCCTAGAAGATAATAACTATCCAGCCTAACTACCGACATTGCTTGACATGGTGTAATATTATTGAGTACTAATGTCTCCCCAAATATTGATAGCTTTACAATATAAGGAAAGCAGCCAATCTTTTTTCCCGAAGCATGTAACCTTGCACTTCTTTCGAGGATTTCACAGTCACTGCTTTAGTTGCACTTGCAGCCCAAGGTCAGATGTTTTATTGAAACGTAGGCAAATCTAAGTATTCTAAGAAAAGAGGACCCTCATTAAAAGACACGGTTAAATTGCAACATGGTGTTCTCTATGAAGGACTAGAAATAAAAGTAGCCACATGTCCTCCTTTCATGAGTTGCACGTGGTCTCGGCTGATTTTCCAGAATCAACAAAATCGAGTATTTTCCTATGAATATATTTGGGCCTATCTACTACAATACCTTAGAAAACACCATCTATGATTACCCCATCTTTCACACATGAAATCAACCCAAGTCAATACATAAAAAAGATGCAAGATTCATGGCCTACAATTGACATCCTTGTACGTGGTTAAAACTCTCAATCGGCTGATTGAGTGGCAATAAAAAAAAAAAAAAAAATCCTGAAAAGAAGAACATTTCAAAGGAGCAAAAAGCTTGCAGATGTCAAAGTGAAGAAGTCCGAAGTCGAAAGATATTGTGTACCCACCACCGATCAAACCGCCAAAGAAATAAAGAATTATCAACCGATGCCCATGCCCTGTGTATTTCCGGAAAAATTCCGCATAAAGCTGTTCCTTCCCCTCCAGCAGCATTATATCTTTCAATGAGTACAGGTGGTAACTCCCAGGTCTCCGAAATCTCTACCAAAGGAGGCCACTGCAACAAAAGTGCAAAACATCATCCAAAAGGAAACTTGTAACTCCTCCATACCTCAATTATTCATCCCATAAAAGCTGGTCCTTTAAAATATAACATATTTCAAGACGCAAAATTCGACCGCCCAAAAAGAGAATAACACGACTAGTAACCAATACACAACGACCCATCGGCTATTCCAATTGTGCGAGATAAAATCTGCCGGCCATTCAAAAGCACCTCAGAGCCGACAAGATTTATCGCGAGAGCACAATTACACAGAAAACCTTCTCAGGAGAAGGAAAACGATAAACGGCCAAAATCGACCTTAGTTTCCAAGAGCGGGTAACTTCGAATCACCGCCTCCAATCCCTGCCGAAGTCGGCACTTTCGCGAGAGCCGCTACTCCTCTCCGTTAGCTTTCTCTAATACCAGTTCACCCGGCCCCCCACTCTCGTAGCCACTAACAACCCACGACTCACTCTAACGCCGATTTCCACGGGACTGCAGATGACGTACCTCCCTGGGGTGGGTCGAGTACGGATGGCTGACGTATCTGGAGGCCTCGAGGGCTTCCTCGAGGTCGGTGTGGGACGCGGCCTCCCGGCCGATGCGGTCGCTCAGGACGATCCCGGCGTTGGCGACGTCCCGCATCACGACCTCCTCTTCGTACGACATCCTGCTTGCAAGCGGCGGCGGCGGCGGCGGAAAAGGGCCGAGAACGAGGCGCGCCGGCCGGCGACCGGGCAAAACCCTCGAATTGCGCCCTCTCCGGGAGGGCCGCTGGAAGAGGGGATTTCGGGAATGGCGGAAAAGGTTGGAACTTTGGGAAGAGAGGGAGAGTTTGAATAGGGTTTTTGGGAGGGTTTTGATTTTTCGGGGGGGAGCTAAAAGTTTTCTTTCTTTTTTCTTTTTTTTTTTACTTTTAGTGGGGTGGCGGGCAACTATTCAGTAGTTAAAGCTTCTCTTTTTTAAAAAACGGGCGGATTCCTGTTTTTTTTTTTTTTGGGTAAAAATCTGTTTTTGGGTCGGATTTCCTTTTTTATAAAACTTTGAGCACAAGCAAAATATGACCGTTATAATACAAAAACAAATCAAAGCCGAAAGGGCTTGGGGAGGATATAAGGTTCAATTAGTAGGTTTTTCTTATGTTGGACTTTGGCAACTCGATCAGCCACCTTATTCACTTTTCAATTGCAATGTGCCGCTTTAGGATCCAAATAAAACCTAAGCGGGGCATGAAGCAAACTCACCTCCCAAGAAGCTCTTTCCTGGATAGGCCATTTATCATAGGGTTAATACCTTGAAAAACTCCAAACTGGTACACTTATGACAAATTTACCCCAAACTATTTTTTTGACCATAAAAAACCCCAAACTGGTACATCTGTGACAAATTTACCCCGACTAACTATGAAAAACCCTAAACCGGTATATTTATGACAAATTTACCCCAAACTAATTTATTCGACTAAAAAAAAAAAAACCCCAAACCGGTAAATTTGTGACTAATATACCCCCCGCTAAATTAAATTAATACCACAAAAAAATTACAAAAATTATAAACTGTGACAAATAGAGTGTAAAATCCCAAATTGATATACCGGTCAATTGTCACATGTCATTTAACTTTATAATTTAACAAGAAAATTTAACTAAAACTAACGAGAGGGTAAATTTGTCACAAGTGTACCAGTTTAGGGTAAATTTGTCAAAAGTATACAAGTTTGGGATTTTTGGTGGTCAAAAAAATAGTTTGGGGTAGATTTGTCACAGATGTACCAGTTTGGGGTTTTTCAGGGTATTAACCCTTTATCATATCAAAATTGATATGGGTACAATTCAAAAAATACAGTATGCTCTGAAAAATTTTACATGTTAGGGTCTTGTTTTGTGCTAAAGACGGTACCATGATAGTTCATACAAAGTCTTTCGAGAGAAAGCCGTAGCTATTGCAACACACACATGCTATGGCTCCTTTGTTTGTCATGTCTAAGTAAGATCCGTCAATGTTTAATTTCAAAACATCTTGTTTCAGCAGTTTCCAAACTCAATTCGGAACGCATTAGGTCGTATTAGTATAAATTCCTTTGCTCTTGCTAGACACACTTCTTACCGTGCGCCTCTCATACTCATTCTTGCTGTCCACATTGTGCATAATTTTAAGTCATATTTCTCCAAACGGCTTTCGAAGCAATCAAGATTGGGCATCTTGAAATCGCGGACTCTCAAATTTACTTTAAATTATTTTTTTATTCACAAAAAATTACAAATTGATATATTTATGACAAAATTATCACAAATGTACAAGCTTGAAATTTTTTTACAGTTAAAAAAATTAATTTTTGGTAAATTAGTTTGGGTTAACAACATGATGAAATAATTTGGAGTTTATCGTGTCATTAAGCCAGAGGATTACATTAAAATGAGGTGACGGGGCACCACAATAGGTATTGATGTGATGGGTCGACAGCCGGAGGGTAAACCTTGGGGTGGCACGTAAACGGGAGAATCCACTACCCCGCGTCACACTTAAGTCCCCAAGCGACTATGAGGGGAATCGAACTCCTCCTCTTGCGTTAGGGGGAGAAAGCCCAAACCATCACGGCCACCAAAGCAGTGGTTTGACACATGTCTGCTGATGTGGAATCGAATGAACAAAAGAGTTAATAACATAAAAACTCAAAATTGATATACATGTAACAAATTTGTCTCAAACTAATTCGCTTACCAGAAAATAAAAATATCAAATTAATATATTTGTGACAAATTTACCTTCTATTAATTTCCATTAAATTTTACATCAAATTGCCGAGTTGGAAGATATATTGGGTTTTACCCCCATTTGTTACAGATGCAATGGTTTGTAGTTTTTCGTGACTTAAATCCAATTTAAAAAAAACTAATGACAGGTAAATTGTCACAAATATACCAATTTTGGGTTTTTGAATAATTTGTCAAAAGCGTACAAGTTTAGGGTTCATGGTAGTCAACAAATTAGTTTTAGATAAATTTGTTATATATGCACAAATTTTAGGTTTTTTATGGTATTAATCGTAGCGAAATTAAAAAGGGTTAATACAAAAAAAAAAAAAAAAAAACTCAAGCTAGAACAATTGAAACTAATTTTTTTGACCACAAAAAATTTCAAATTATTACACTTATGATAAATTTAAGCTAAACTAATTTTTTGACAGTCAAAACTCCAAATTTGTATATTTGTGACAATACCATTCATTAAATTAGATCAATATCACAAAAAATCACAAAATTAGTACAATTGTCATGTGTTATTCAATTTAATAATTTGATAGTAAAATTTAATGAAAATTAAAATAAGATAATTTTGTCACAAATATATCAATTTGAGATAAATTTGTCAAATAAGTACCAATTTGAGATAAATTTAAATAAATATATAAGTTTAGAATTTATGTGGTATTAACCCAATTAAAAATATGCTCCGTTTTGCTACGGAGTTCTCTTCGCTTCATCGAAGTTCTGTTTTCGCCGCTGGAGTCACTGGCGCTGCATCCCCGTCGACCACCGTTCCTTGTGGTCATAGAAGCAGCTGTCGCCAGATTTGGAGATCTAACGCCATGGCTCCAAATCTGGAAGTTCGCAAGCCAGATCTAGAGGCAGCCTTGGCGACTGCAGAAGCACAAAATCGACCGGATATGGTGGTAATGCCGCTGATCCAGATTAGAAATTGTGCCTCCAAATCTGGCCACAACAGCCTTTCCATATCTGGCGATCAGCCGTGGACGAGAACAAAGAGAAAACAGAGGAAGACGAAGCCGGCCATGGATGAGGTGCCATCGTCGATCCATGCATAAGCCCGCGTCACCGGCCAACATGGAGCTCAGAAAACCGTGGACGAGGGCACTCTGAGGATGAAGCGCCGACGTCGACGGGCCGCCGTTCATGGCCGACCGCCACGGTCCAAATTTTAGCGGTCGGCCACCACCTTCTAGATCTGGCTTAAACAAATTTCATGTCAGTTGCTTTGATTCCCACGTCAACTTCTTATTTATTTGCTCTTAGACGTGTCCCAAAAGTTAGGTGAATGTTAATACGGATTCCCACGTCAACTTCTTATTTATTTACTATTAAACGTGTGTCAATAGTTAGGTGAATATTAATAGGTAAAAGCATGTCACATTTTTTTTTTGTCAGTCCTATTCTACACCTATTCTACACTCATTCTCAGACTTTCCTAGTGGTTGCATGTCACATTATAAGCTGATAAAGTGATGTTTTGAAACCACCAAATATTCTTTTTATTTTATTTACAGATTTTTTTTGGGAGAATTTGCCTATCACAATTTGATTTTTATTTAACAGTAATTATGTAGAACCTCCAAAAAGGTACATATGTCGAGAACATAAAATCACCAGTAACTTTTTCGCCATTTTTCGAAACTTAAAATATGCTATTTCATTCTCTAATTCCAGAAAAAGTCCGCAGTACAAGTAATACAGCAGTTTCCTTGTCCTCCCTTACCTCCTTTTCCCCCTCCCGAGGCATTAATCTTTGCTAAAACAAGGTCAAAAAGTTTCAATTCCTGAACTTCCATTTCACTGGCTTCTCAGTTCCATAATCTTATGCTCTAGATCCCCTGCCAAATGCACTAGCAATGGCTGAAAGCTCAAGCAAGGAAAAACAGGGAGTTTTATGAATCAGTCTCAGCAGTACAGCACTACACAATTTCCTCTTCAACAAATTTACAAAGGAAGCAATTCAAGCAATGAGTGAAGCATCAATCAAACTGTCTGTCTAGGAGCTTCACAATACAACAACCAATACAAACAATAAGAAACTCTGACAATGCAGGGAGAACACGCAAAAACGAAGCTCAATCAACAGATTGCTATAACTTATTTTAAATTAAATGTTAGGAGGAAATCTCTGGTTCTGATGTTCTCTATCTATACATAAGGACCATCCGAGAGGGGTGAGCATGAGCACTTCTGTGATTTTTCCTTGTTTCCCTAACATTATATCTGTTCATTTCCTTTGAGAATGTTGTACTTGCAGAGAGGACAGGTCGCATTCATCTTGAGCCATTTCACGATACATGTTGAATGGAAATGGTGGTTGCAGGGGAGAGCATGGAGCTCTGTTCCGTCCTCATATGAGGTGAGACATATACAGCACTCCTGAGGAAAATCAAAGGAGAAAATTCATCTTAGATGCAAGATATGTGCCAAAATGCTAATAACACAATACAAGTTCCATACTCTAAGGAGATGTTATATTAGAAATTCCTAGCTCCGGTATTCGCAAACATAACTTAAATCAAACCTATCGAGTGTTTTTTCTCACATACTGCTAATTAGACCCTGAACCTTGCTAGGAATGATGGATGAAAGGGCAATATCTGCCATTACCCAATCCAAATGTAACCAAAGTCTAAATAGAGCAGAGAAAACTATAAGTGCACATGGACGGCATAGCAGGAGACCCACAACATCCAATTTCCAAGATCAGGTACATTTCAAGTTGGTAGAGTGCATGATGGCACCTTCAAAGACAATTGGAGGAGATTGTCACATGATTACAGAGAAAAACAGAGTTTACCGCCTGCTCTTTATCAGGAGCTTGTGATTTAGATTTTGATGTAGCAAATAGTAGAAAACAAACCAGCTGATTAAGTAGCATGGGCTGCAATGGGGAGTGGCATGTTCTTAATTGGTCTGCCACAGAAGCAAGACCTTATCTAGCTTGAATGCAATATCCACAAGATCAGGGTTGCTACTTATATCGATTAAACAAATTGTTCGAAGCATTCTACAAGAGCCATATACTCTTTAAGTTGATCAACGTCATGTGAACCAGGGCAAGATCTGGCTAGACAAACTGAAAACTCAGGCTGAATTTTTTCTACTTTCGCCATTGTCCCTAGGGATCTATCTGAAGTGTAGAATAGTTGGGTTCTGATGCTTTGATCATGAATGAGGTTTTACCATCATTCTCAAATTGCTGATGACCCAAAAATAAATACATGCAGATTGTCTACCATTTTATTTGAGGCAGTGTAGAATAGTTGAGTTTTGATGCTTCGATCATGAATAAGGTTGTGCTATCATTCTTGAAGTGCTGATGACCCAAAAATAGATAAATGTAGATTGTCAGTGTTTCTTTTTCCAATGTCTTTCTTTAATCACAGATTTGGATCATTGGATAACATTGCCACCAGTAGTCAGAACATGTATCCGATGCATAGCCCATATTATCAAGCAAAATAATCTGTTAGAAAACCAAAGTTGTCATCATAGCACAATAACTCACCGCATCCTCAGGCAGAAGCAATCTTTCATTTGCAAGATATCCGCTAGTTGTTTCAACAGGAACCATCTTTCCAGCTCCAACAACAGTTTTTTCACCATTGCTCAACATATGAAACTTGTATTTAGGAAGGATACTGAGATCGGCCTCTGATGCACCCTCCTGTTTAGTCGTGATAACAGAAAAGACAATTAAAAACGGCCCCCAAAGAAAAAGTTGTGGCAAAAAAACAGGGCCCTTTATTATACGAAAGGCTCATACCTGTCCAGCCACAGCATAAAGAATTGCAATAATGCATGGCAGACAGCAACAAAGAGCAATCCCAATCAGACATGCCAAAACAACACAAAAGATGGCAAAGAATACGTCAAATGCCAGAAACACCACAGCCAACCTGCACAAACTCAGAATTAGAAAGTCCAGTGGTAGTAATTCTTGTTTTCTTGTATCCAATGTTATTCAATAGTCATTCTTCTCTGTGCAAAAAAAGTCATTGCATGAATGATGAATGAGAGAGAGAAGAAGAAGAAGAAGAAGAAGACCAACAATCGGTGATATGGAACATCCCCTCCCCCCCCTTCTCCCCTTTATGATCAAGATATTAGGTCGTCACTGACAACACAAGGCAGTTCACCAAAGATGTAACCAATAATTGAAGTGCCTAAGCGACATGTAGTCCAAGATTAACGTCCCAACCCAACCCAACCCCCCGCCCCAAAAAAAAAAAAAAAAAATATTCCCCATTTCCATAATACAACAGTGATGGAGTTGGCTACATGGGTTGCAGGATCCAAATACTAAATGCCTCAAACAAGAAAAAACATAAAACTGAAGTCCTCTTAACACAAGAAAGAAATCAAGAAGGGTCGACATCATACCAGTAGAGACGAGGCGCTTCAGCTAAAAGAATATCTCCACCAGATACAACCCAGTAAAAGCCAACTATCCACCACAGAAATGAGGCCATGGTATTCACCGATTCACAGCGTTTGGTGACACTGCAGAAGTCATCATCAATAAACAATTAATAGTCAATAATAAGTGAAACTTTACAACTCCAGCTAAGCGACTAAACACAGAGTCAGTTTGAGAGCAAAGGTTGAGCATCAGTGCCAAGATCACAAAATGCCCCTGCATAGACTTTGCAACCGCAAAAGCATGGCCCGACCATTTGCTAACTTCAGTCATTAAGACGGATCTTCCTAGAATATCCCATTAAATTGAATTGAATATGTCCAGAAAATAAAAGTATATTAATTAGAGTGATCATTGTGAACTGCAAATTATACCTAGAAGTAGAACTCCAGAATAACTTCATATTAGCTTCTCAACAAGGAGCATTAAGGATTCTCTCTTAAAAATGAGCTTTCTATTTAGAAATTTGCATTCATTAGAACTCCCGTCAAATTAAGCACTCCATGGAAAACACTTAACTAAGCTCTTCATTACATACTGCAACTAAAGAATGTGAACAAGATGGTGGTATCTGTCATTTCCCCTGACATTATCCCCTGCCTCGCTTTTTATTATGCATCACTACTCTTCATGTGAGTGCCCAAGAAAATTCTTACAACCCATACAAACAAAGACCACATCACATGCAACCTTTAGCAGAGTGTCAACAAGAAATGAACAAAATGTCAAAATATTAAAGATGGGCCACGGGGGGATCACTCATAAGGAACATGAAATGATAAATGAGAGGAAGCGTTCTCACTCTCATTTGGTCATTCATGTAATAGGATGGAAGAAAAAGTACAGTGCGGGTCCATTTCTGTCATATTCAAAGTCACCACTTCAAGAAGCTAACGTTTATGTCACGTTTTAGAAGTCTGCATTTTATGCTCCAGTAATTCTCCATTTCATCTAACATTTTTGTTTCTAGAAAGAAAAATATGAATTTGGGACATCCTAATTTCCTACCGTTTCCCCCGTTTGTCAAGTGGTCAATGGAGGAGATTTCCTCTTGGCCAAAACCCTCTTCTCTACATTCCACATTAAAAAAAAAAAAAAAAAAAAAAAAAACAAATTGCATCTCGATGAAATTGATGACTCTCTAATCACCCAATTAAGAGATTTCTAGTCATAGAAAAACATGCTCCTGATCAGTCATAGTTCAAATGGATAACTTTCCCAAATGGTTTTTTTTTCTACATTATTACAGTAATCCTTTGTCCTACTTCGCCTTGCAACCATTGAGTACCATCTTGCCATTTCTCTGCATTTCCTCTAACTTCGAAGAAGGAAATTTCCGCGAACTGCCACTGTTTCACATGCAAAATCCGCAAGTGCCAAATATCAAGAATCATGTCCAACTAAATCCAATTCCACTACTCAAACTAGAAGTCAACCACTGCAATCAAACTCAAAACGAAACAATCCAGAGAAACAAACTAAACTCACTTCGACTGAGCCGTGCCGCCCAGAGCCGTGTCCACGCCGGCTTCCTCGTCCTCGCTGTCGTTCACGT
This sequence comes from Eucalyptus erythrocorys, assembly GCA_014182555.1. Lineage (NCBI taxonomy): Eukaryota > Viridiplantae > Streptophyta > Magnoliopsida > Myrtales > Myrtaceae > Eucalyptus > Eucalyptus erythrocorys. The sequence goes on along the minus strand of CM024603.1, from coordinate 31,109,463 downwards.
AATTGTAGTTCTGCTGGCGCTCCTCGTCCCGGACCCTCCGCGCGCTGCGCCGCCGGTACTCAATCCACACGAGGACCATGTGGACCAGGCACTGCGCGGCGTACCCGCAGATCCAGAGCCGGATCGGGGTGTTGGGGTGCTCGTCCGCGGTGACGACGAGCATGACCACGGACACCACCACGAACGCCGCGTTCCACATGATGTCCAGCGCGACCACGGGCCGGGAGTACCCCCAGTCGGCGCGCCGCTGCTCGAGCTCCCGCGCCGCCGTCTCCCGGACCAGCATGGAGGGCCCGCGCCGGCCCGTGGCCCGGCCGAGGAGGACGGCGAGGGAGGGCGGGCGGGGCCCGGAGTCGGAGCCGCCGCCGTCGTCGGCGCCGCTGCCCTGGCGGGAGGCGAGGAGCGGGGCCTGCTGGTCGGAGCCCGCCGCGGCCGCGGAGGAGGAATTGGCGGCGGAGGAGGAGGAGGAAGACATGGTGGCGGCCGGGGACTAACTGGGTTGGGGACAGGGGGCTTGCATAACTGGAAAGTTCGTTCCTTTTCAACTGGGTTTTCGCACAGTAGAGAGAGAAAGATAGAGAGAGAAGTGGAGAGATGGGTCTTTTCTGCTGGTTCTGCTGGGACCGCTGGGTCTTCTCCGTTGTTTGGCTTTGGTCGATGTTGTTGTTGCTGCTGCTGAGGTTGAACGGTAGATGCGAGGAAGCGAATCGTGTCGTGGAGCGCGCTCCAACTCTCCCTCTCTCTCTCTCTACTTCTCTTCTTTGCGGCTGAACGACAGGCTTCGCGGGCGGTGTTTTGGCCGGTGGGGGCGGGATGCGGTGTGCTAAAAAAGACCGGACCGAATCTGGAATAGGGGCCTCAAAATGGACTCATATTTTATTTACATGAGTCGTGGACATGGGTATGAATCGTGGATAGGGGTTAGATGAGTCAAAAAAAGTGATTTTGATTTAAATGTGTTGAAAATGGATCAGATTTAAAATATAAAGTAGGTTAGAACCTTAGAATTCATTTCTAAATTTCCAACCCAAAGCTCCACACAATCTTTTCCCGTTTACCTTCATAAAAATATTTTTTTTAATAAAAAATCGAACTTATAATTATTTTCATATTTCAATTTTCCTTTTTTTTTTCTTTTTTCTTTTGTTTTCCTCCTTCCTTTAGCCGGTGACCGGTGATAGGCATGGCGAGGCTCGAGCCTCGCCGGATCTAGCGAGACTCAAGCTCCCCGGCGTCGGGCGGCGCCTCGGCCTCGGCAGATCGACGAGATCGAATTTTTAATCATTTTTTATAAAAATGATTAAAATTTTGATTTTTTAATATATTTTAAAAAGAATTATAAAAATTTTCCTTTATGTTTGTATGGCATAAAAGTGTTTTAGTAATTTATTTTATAAAAAAATCATAAAAATGAATTCTCTTAAGTTTAGTTAAAGATTTTTTATATTACAGTTTTCAGTTACTCAATAGTATGTTCACTTCAAACAAGAGAATCATGTGCATCATCTAATTATTTATAAATATTTCAATGTATAGTTTTTTTTTTTTAACTTTTTTTACTTACTATTTTTAATTTAATTTGAAGTTTTAATCCAATTAGCGAGATAGTAGATGTGGGTTTTCCTAGAATATTAATAGATTTTAGCAATACGGGTCGGGTCGGGTATATATTGAGTATAAGTCAAGTTAGATATGAGTTACTAGATTTACATTACATGAATATGGGTTAAAACGGATTAAATGGATCAAATATGGATTGACTCATTTTCAACCCGACTCGACCTGACTCGCCCATTTGACAGGTCTAATTTGGAACAAACTGGATTAGACCGGACCAATTGATTTGATCTAATTCTTGAGAGTGTTGGTCTGGTTCTCGATTTTTAAAAGTGGGATCAGTGTCTAGACGGTCCAATTCCTAATTCCAAAGGAAAATTGGACCAAACTCACTAAATATACTTCTTTTTATTTTATAATTTCTCAAAAAAACTAATAAAATGTAAACTAAACATTATCTCGATTCGATTCTAAGTAGGAAAAAAAAGTAATAGAAAATAAATAGTAAGAAAAAATAAGTGACCAATCGTTTGGTTTTGGTTCTGATTTTTTGCAACCAATCCTCTCAGTTCAATTCTCGACTCCATCTTCAAAACAGACCTGACTAAAAACCAATCATTCCTATGGGGGTTGGGCAAACAGAGTGCGCACGTGCTTGCGCGCGCCTCACTTCCTTCTCCGCTCGTGGGGTCCCAGCGTTTTTCTCCCTTTTTCAACGACACGACGTGGCGAGTTAGCTGAAATTTTTCCGGTCGTTTTAATCGGGAGAGCGTACCTTATTTTCTCCTTCGTTTTAAACAGGGTCGTCTCGTGCCTTGTTTTTCAACGGGCGACCCTGTTTTATCTGCTATTCTAACATTCTCTTTGGTGGGGTTGAGTACGTCCGCGGATCTCGTCGAGTCGTTTCAGTCATTAGTCATTCGATCGCTACCACCACGAGTTGCTCGCGTCGGATCAATGATATGTCCCTTTTGTCCTCTCGAGTTTTGCTAAGTCGTATTCGGTTCCCTTTTTGGCAATTGTTTCATCTCACTTTGCCTTTCCTTGGGTTGATTTACTCGAATTGTCGAAATCGGTTGCTTTGGTGGAGGGCAACTTCTACTGTTGCCATATTGTACCGTGCAACATGACAAAGCACATTAGACTGTTAAAACATCGAGAATTGTCGATTGAGGAGGCCTGGAGTTGAAACTCCCAACACTCATTCATGCTTGGTTATGGGCTAAACGCGTCACTCATTAAGAAATCCATTTAGGAGGCGGCTAGGCAAGAGCTTTCCTGTCAAATTGCTACATCTTGGATCAAGAATTTGTCACGGCCCCCACTTTCGGTTTTCAAAAGAACTGTGATCGTGACTCATACCGACATGCCTGCGTAATCAAACAGACCAAAGCCGATTGACCATAAACTAAACAGAGCACCACTCATTTCCCCTCTCCCAAAAGATGTTCCCAAATCACCTGATATGATTAAAGAGGCGAACTCAAGTCTAGAGTTTTTATAGTAGAGATCAATTTCCACGCAAGCTGCTCATCTCCCGCTAACCAACTGCAGCATAAAAACATGGATCCGCATCCCCCGAGGGGGTGATCACCGACTCTATAAGGACATTGGTCTGTCGAGCAAACGGCGACATGAAGCGACTCCACCTTAATGTATTCCCCGAAATCTTGGATTTCCTCTTGACGAAATTCTTTTGAGAGTTCGCAGAGTAAAGCCTGAAGTAAAGAACATTGCCTTGAAGAGCACTGTAAACCGTCTGTGAAATTATGATCTGGCTCTTCATTTTTCTTGCTCGAATGTGCAGGGAAACAGTAAGCAAACTTTACTTCATGCCTTTCTTTCCTTAGAAAGTGCGGAAGCTCATCTTGGTGGATAACTTTAGCCGCTTTGTTGCTTTCGATCACGACAATTCCTTCAGCTACCCTTTCATCCCTTACTTGCAAATATGGCCTCGCTTCAGTGTCTCCTGAATGTAAAAATCCGTATTCCCCGATCCTTCTGGAGAACTTGAAGTTCGGGCTCAATGAACTCCGCACAAATGCATCCGATGCACATGCTTTGACAAAGTGCGTCGATGGAACACTCACATTCTCGTTATTTGCAGGGTCATAACATGGAATTCCTAATTCAGACTCGATTTTCCCCTTCAGAGAAGCCATTTTAGGCTTCTCCCCGTGCATGAGTATTACATGCTTCGGTGAAAGAAATTTAACAAGATCCATTATCCCTTTTGCATCTGTGTGGGGACTGAAGGATAATTGATGAATCTGGACACGAAGCACAGAAAGTTAGCATATATTACAACATGGATGAATTGCATCACCTTGCAGGTTCTTCTACATAATAATTATACTGTTCTTCTAAAGCAAGCTTGTTTGGTAAGTGCACATTCATATATGAAGAAGGGGGAGTGTATGATTTGACATAATTGATGACATCGAATCAGCGATGCCATCAAATTATAGACCAGAGCCTGATGATAAATATTTTCACACAGTGACTCCAAAGTTGGTATCATGGATAAGAGACTGACAAAAGCTATAGATAAAGGCTTTAGGTAGAGCTGCCAAGGTGAGTCAACCATGCAAAGCAAACTTGGACACCAAGAGGGGAAATTGACACTTCAAGTTCTCATCCATTTTTCAGTAGCTGACTTTGCCTAGGTACATTGTTCGACAGTCTTGGTTTATTTTAACTGCGAAAGCATTCTTTAGATACAAATTAAAAATACTTACTAGGTAAATTTACAAATAAACCCAGGTGGGGTAAAGTGGAGAGAGCTGAAACAAAGCAAAAGGAAGACATTCTTTTTCATGCAGTTATAGAAAGATTTTAGAACTAACTTGAATAAGAATGACAGGTTTAACTAAAATATAAAGAAGAGTGCTTTGGTAGATGGTACACTGACAACAAATATGATACAAGCATGATATACAGGAGATGATACAAACCTGACATCGAACATCAATCTGCGTGTCCTTATCCAAGTCAATTTTAGTGGGTTTCCCAGACATCAATTTATGTCCTATGGTTCCAGCCACGCAATACCTGGAAGGTAAGCAGCAAAGGAGGAAACTGAGACATGATTGCTGTGGGATGATAGATACTATGCATGTGGTTTTGCTTTCCCGCTTATATAGTCCAAGCCCCAGATATAGGAAGGGCAGTAAGTACCAACTCATGAAAGTTGTTTATGAGTCTCAATATGCAAGTAGTCATACAAAAGGTCATGATGGCTTGAATTCATAATTTGGACTACCATCTATTAGGAGGTTCCACAAGTTTGAAGGGGAAGAAGCTCGTTAAATTACCACTTTGGGACCTTCCCAAAAATAATAATTTTAAGTTGCCACTAAAACTTGTGGAACCCACTATACATCGTAGATCCAATGAAATATGATAGGGTTTGATTTCTACATGTTTCGCTCTTCATCCCTAAAACCACCCACAAAGACATTATTGAACTATCATATGGATGAAGAAAAGGGATTCACCCAGGCAGCGTAACAAGATTGATTTCAGAAGGTGCCCAGTTCTTGAAAACTTCTAGGGAAAATCCACCACTGATCATCCCAGGTGTTGCGAAAAGCACACAGGGTCCAGGAGAATTAATCATGGAACGGTCAAAATTGCGAACTGCAACATCAGAAACTAGATTATGAGATATTGAAACTCCAAGCTATCTAAATTACTTAGCCATACAAACTATTTTATCAATATGCCAGATGTACCAAGAGGAAGCTCCAACTAACTATTTTATCAATACTACTCTGCTGAATTTTTCGGCAAGGAAAAAAAAAAAAAAACAACCATGCTAACAATACAAAAGTGATGCTGAGTTTCATCCAATTAATCAATTACGAGCCTGTACAATAAACTTCATGGCAGGAAAATGAAACTAAAAGCTAATCTTGCTATCCGCATTAATCATATCATTAACTTCAAAAGCATATTATGGCGGGATTAATAATCCATCAAAAGGTAGCTAAATCACTAAAAAGTTCATGTTTTTGGCAACTTTGGTCTTTAGACATTTTTCAAGCAAATGGCATACATAAGATGGCCAGGGACTGTCTCTCAGCTGATCATCAACAGAAAAATCAAGCTAGACATTTCGACAACCATACTTGCTCTCTGCCTGAACTAATCACCATATAATGAATGCTTAAGGTTGCCCGTAGCCCGGCACCCATCATGACTGAGGACAGACAATAATACTAACGACTAGTGGTCCTTATAAATCTGATGCCAAGAGAAAGGTAAATGCCCATGTAAACCGTGCAATATTTTCTTTCAATTTCTTGCATCTTGATATGAAAACCACTTCAATTGATGAGTGGCCAATTAGTGGAAATTTAGAGTATTATGCTGTAATTTCTTCATTCGTTGTTGCTGCAACTAATATTGCAAATCATCTCATATAGCAACATGATTGTCTGAAGGAACAAGTTCAGCTGCAATTTCATTGCCAAGGGTTGTCCTAATAGGAAAGCTGCAAAACTATCAGGAAAGGCTTTTTTACCGTGCCTACAAGCTACAGCAATGTATCTCAATTTTCTACAGCAATGAATCTCAACAGTTTTTCTTATTAGGTGAGAAAACTAAAGCATGCTAATTAGTACAAGATTCTCATACAGACTTTAAAAAGCAATGCATGCCAACAGGTAATGACATAAAAGAAATGTGAAGTTAAAATGTTAAGTAGGTGTTATCCCGACTACAACCCTGAAGTATTCTAGTTTTGCTTGACAATTGCTAGAAATGAGAGTACCATTTTTGAAGTCAAATGGATTGCGTGTTACATATGTCTCTTTGACCTTTTGGCTAGTCCAATTGATAAGCATTTTATAGTACATGTTGGCTTGAATTGTCAGACCTGCAAGAAAGGTATCTAAATCATCAACAGAACATGAACAATCTTACAACTCCAGCATCAAGGAAGAAGATAGAGCATACCACAATGGAAGAAAACACGAGAACTTTCATCAGGATTTACAAATATCCATGTAAGTCACGATTATTCATAGAGCAATCATAGCAGAAATATTATAGTTCAAAAGACAAGTAAGTTGACATAAAAAATATGAATGCATTTCGCAGCATAGCATAGTCACTATTACACGACTTTCTGCTCAGGTATGCAGCATAAATAGTAAACAATTACCAATTCATTGAACGCTATACTTGTCCACAATGTCCAACAGCAATGTAAAGATTGAAGCTGAGAATACGATTTTCAGCTCATATGATCAGAACTATTAGGCAAACAGAACAGGAATTATGCTTCTTATTTTAACTCCGAGTTTTGAAAAGCAATCTTAGTCTAGACTCTACAAAAGAAGCAACTTTGACAAAGAGGCTATTGGAGACACCCAATCTCGGGAAGATTGTAGAACGCCTGATTCTCCCAAAAGCTTAAGCTGTTAGGAAACCTTCAGCAACTTATAACAAGCGTATATTTTAGTCCTCCCCCTTGTGTTTAAATCTAACCTTGCATGTGACACGAAGGGTGGAACATGCATGCAATGACATTACTGGAGACACAAACCTAATTCAATCAACCATATGATAAGGAGGAATACCAGTATTCAAACTCTTAAATGTGCTCTAATACCTAGTTAAATAAACCCTATTTTCTTAAAAATTTAACCAATAAGGAGATGGAAACACAATGTTTATCTAGCATGTTTCTTTATGAAGATAAAATTTAAAAACATACTGTAGAGTAGAAACTCCTACTACATGTAAAGCTTCCTGGAAAAAACTACATTCAAAGAAAGGTAACATTGATGCAGCTGATGCCACCAACATGCAGAAAGAATGGCTCACATGAAAGAATCTGTCGGAATGCTATTCTCGCCTGTTCAATAGCCATATGATGCTTACACTGTACAACTTGTTTATCAAACTTCCGTTCCTACAAGCAGCTCAGTCACTCTACTCAAACTAAGTACAAGGTGCAGAATAATTCCCTGTCTGAGTCACATTTGAAAGAAGAATCTGATCTGCCATTAATTAAAACCACAGATTTTCTATACTAGTTTCCCAGTTTTGTTGGTTGTGCATACGACGTGCCACCTTTAATGTCAAGTGGGGTGGTGCTACCATATCAATCTTAAGCATTGTAGGTTATGCTTGCCTCGGATAGCCATCTTTACTAAAAGTTCTAAAAGCAGATTTCTTGGACCACTCTAAAGTTCCCAAATGAATTAACCTTAGCTCTCATCTTTGATCTAACCCAAGGGATTACTAGCTCCTCATAAGCATCAACTTATTATAGATGGAAAAGTAATCAGTCAGATACATACACAAACCAGTGAAAACTTTGGCCAATATATTGTTACCACTGAAGTAGGTTACAATGACAGAATGCTCTGTGGATATTTGATAAAGTTACAACTTATGTAAAGTGCAGGCATTGCTAACTTTCAGATGCTTTTTTCTATGTATGTTCAGCCTGCATACTAACCACATTGCTGACCCAACAAGATAACAGAAACAAAACTAAGTCAAGTTTTTCCGCTGAATGATGCTAAATGTCAAAGTACACAATGCATTAATTTTAGGGGAAAGAAGAGCACTACAAAACCTGCCGAAAAGTATATAGGAACATTCAGATTCATACGCTCCCAGTAGTCATCCAGCAACATACAGAGTTCCTTCATGTTAGAGCAACTATGTCAGAGAAAAGAAACTGCACAGCTACAATGAGTCATGGAAAGTAAGCATTTCCTAAAATGCACATAGAACCTCTAACAGTTTTTATATATATGTTAACACCACCAAAATTGTAATTGAGCTCACCAAAAAAAATCAAATAATCCATGAGTCAAAAAGGTCATGTTCTCATTTTTCTGTTGTTTAATGGAAAGGCACCTTGCTTCTGACTCTGAACGGTGGTTGACAAAGCTATAAGACCTACACTAACATTTGGAACTTCTGGTAAACTTGCTAAGTCAGGTTATAAAGTCTTAAGAGATCAGGTCAGCCGGGTGTTGAAGACAAGCAAGGAATGCATTGTCAAATTGACAGCACTTTGCAAAAAGAGTATCAAATCCACAAACAAGGAATTTGAGAGGGAAAATTACAGCCCAGCAGACTGAGCATTTAAATAGTACAGCCCTAATGATGATATAGCATGCAAACACGTTGCTGTGCTTACATGAACAAGCAAGCGTATTTAACCATGAAAGAATGAGAGGAAGAAGGTGGAATCCGTTGATAGCAGCCAATGCTTATGGCCATGAATGTGGCTTTTGCATGGGTTTTATGGTGGCTTTTTCAAAAGAAATTTACGTACTATAACTCTTGGATATTGATGTAAGTATCATGGTTTCACCAGCTAAAGAACTATACCAAGAATAAGGGTGGGCTGTATCTCACATCAAATTTAAGGGATAATTGTACATTTCTTACGGTTAGTTACATCCAAAGACGAGGCTTTTGGGGGCCCAACAGTACGGGCAAATAATCGACATAAAACTTATCCAAGTTTCAGGTCATTTAATTTTCACCAAGTTTTGGGCATGCAATTAAATAAGCCACTTAATTTGAGTCTGCTAGGAACAAGAAAATTTCCGATACATGGATATTCAAGTACACAAAGGCATGTAATGAAGAAAATTTGAAGCTTGAAAATAGATTTCTAATAAATCCAAATGCAGATATACATGTCCGTCTGTCTTTTGTGCATGGGCGCAAAAAAGTGCGTGCGTGCGTGCATGTGTGTGTGTGTGTGTGAGAGAGAGAGAGAGAGAGAGAGAGAGAGAGTAATAAAAAGATAATATGAACTTCAACCAAGATAGTCCTCGGTTGTCATGACTAGGATTGAGGTACCTGAGCTCTTCCAAGGGCAAATGTTGGAATGAGCACCTTTCCTCCTCCAGCAACACATTTATGGACCTGTAGGGAACTGATTTAAAATCTGAAGGCAGAGAAAATTTTGAACAATCCAAAGCTATGAGTTAACAAGCCAATAAAGAAATTTGAGCATATCCTTAATACTCCCCTTCACTTGTAGGAAACCATACTTTCAGACTCTATGCAGGTCTACTAGTGGAATTCATAAATAACCACATAGAAAAAGGAGAAAAAGACAATAATCAGAGATCAGAATGAAATGAGAACATTGGAACTTGAAACAAGGAAAGTGAGTATCAGACTGAATCAAGCAATTATCCGACAGCTTGATAGCTAGGAGATTCTGCCAGGTAATGATTCATTCCAGAGAATTAATTCAGAAGAAGTAGGCACACAATATAGGATAATTAGCAGCTCATAGAAATACTAGGTCAATTACTTAATTATTGAACACCGAATGACTTGTTAATAGGATTCTATCTAATGAAGCATGATTAATAAGTCCCTAGAATTAGATAGCAAGTTCCCTTTTCAATCATCAGTTGCTCAAGACCCACTTTATTGCAAAGTCAAGAGTTAAACATTACTGATTATTAGACAACTATTTTTCCCAAAGCTGTTGGGTAAATGGGCAGCAAATAATCATTGTGAAGCTTATAATAATCTCCACTATCTCTCTTATGAGAGATTTGGAATAAATGGTCTCAAATATTTTCTGATTGTCAAACAATCAAAGAAGGCAAATTAAAGGCCAAGGACGAGAGCAAATCAAGTTTAGATATTTGCTTTCTGTTTCTAACAAATAAGATATCACCGGTGGATACTCTTTTGGATCAAAAAGTCTAAAGCACAGTTGTAGAAAAAGTCACAGAAGTGGCAAAAGCATTGAAACTCCAAAACTGTGAAATTCACATACAGCCATGAGGAACTCCCTTTCACGAGTATATTTGGAATCCCGCACTGTCGTTGCATATGTTGACCTATGAAAGAAATGTATCAGATATGAACTTCAAATATGTCAAGAGGTATGAGCAACACATAAGTTAAATCTGCAATTCCAGATGATCCACAAAAAATCAGTGCCTAAAGAAACAAAAGAACTTTGCATTAGGGAAATCCAGGATATGGGAATAATGGATGCTAAAAAAAGAGTTATTGCAGAAGACTTGAGATATTCAGGAAAAAAAATTAGGAAAAAGCAGCAGTTTCGAGTAACAAAATGGGTTAACAGCCAAATTCACTACTACAGGTCAGAGCATACATTCCCCACGTGGTCAAACAGAAAAGGGAAAAAAAAAAAATCTCACTTCACTAGTTATTTTATCAGAAGCATGTGTACAAATTAATCTCAAGAGTCCACTTCAACCAGTGGTCCTTCATTGCAATTAGGTCTGAGAAGCTTCTCAAGTGGTCTGATCTCAGATTGCAGGTTTACAGGTGATATCAGAAAGAAAATGAAGTGAACTGAGTAACCATCATAAATTAACTTGCAGTAATAGATTCACTGTTTCCCCGGATTTATCTCATAAAGATACCTACTATTCAATAGGTCTACAAGTTACACGGCAACTAAAGGAAATTAGCAGACCTACTCATCACAAAAAATGAATGGTAGATAATTGAATGTCAGGGACAAAAAGATTTCACTTTTGAGTGTATCTTTGGACTAATTTCAGGAGGACAAATTTAGGACTGCATCAGCAAATAGGAACTTTTTGCTGTTATGGTGAAGTCCAATAGGAAGTAAGAACCATGAAATTTACTGTTCCATTTCATTGGCATTTAGCTACAAGTAAATATCCACAAAGATTTTTCTCTCTTTTCAATGTTACAGACACACATTCAGGTGTCAAGCAGAGAAAAAGTTTGTGTAGACTAGACATACAGCACAGGTTTGATTTCCCATACCACAAGTGCAAATGATCCTAAGTTTAGGCCACCTATCCAAGCTTTACTTTGCTTCATTTCCATGAGGTAGGTTGCTTAATACATGGACCATGGTTAACCTACCAAAGGTTGACATCATTGTCATGAAAAAGAGAGGTTTTCACGCTTGGTCATATACTCATGTCAAAATGAATTTCCGTACTCTGTGATTAAAAGGTCCAGATGTAGTCGGTCGATTTGAGCAGCTCCAAGATGTCTATCAGGTGTCATGTTATAGTCTCCTGTGTAAACCAAAGCAGAATCTCCCACCTTTGCATAGAACATGGCAGCTCCTATGACCTTACAATCATATTAAAAGAAGACAAAACAGAAACAAGAAAAAGATCCAAATCTTAGAATGTTAGCTTGAAAGTACATTGCTTAGTGAAATCCTAACCTAAATTTTGAACTTTTCACTACAGTCATACAGAATAAAGCAATTTATCATATCATATATGACAACCATATGATTTGCTCATGATGGTGTACAGCTTGGGTTATTTGTTCAGAACAAACTTACGTTCACTTGCCATTTGCTAAAGTTAACTCTTTCCAAATTTTATTAATTCATTTTCATTGTAGTCAAAGAAACCTCCGCATACACAACCTAATCTACAAGAAACTTCCCACAATTCACCTTGTTTGAGCTTTTTACTGTTTCTATTCAAATACTCTTACTAAGATGAGTACAAGTCAAGCAACTAAGTATGTGCCAAAGAAATGAAACTTGAAAACCTACATGCCCAGCATAGTAAGCACGAATTTGGAGCTCGCTGTCAACCTGCACAGTTTGCTTGAGGTCCACAGCTATCACTACAGGAACAGAGATTTAAAAAAATTATTTAATAATTGACTATATGTGCTCATGAAAATAAAAAAGAAAAACATAGTTTCAAGCATCAATGTGTATGACCTGTTTTATCCAAACAACAAACACTATGCATAACCACAAGATTGTTCTCCATATCGATGCTATACTGAAAATGAGCCCATTTTTGAATCAATCTTGACTTCCTTTGGAAAGGTACCTCAGCTTCCAGCTAACATCATATAGAAGACATGATGCTATGCTTAAGCCCTCAAATTCCATAATCAAGCAAAACTTTTGCACGAAGAGCAGATGACTTTTTCCAGTAGATTACTTAATCTTCTATTTCCAAGTTTGAAGAAGCACCATTTATTGAATGAATGAGATGAATTCATGGCATACCATTTAGATGACACAATCCTCATATGACCTACAGGACTTCTTCCTTCTCATCAGTTATGTTCCTAACCACATCTGATGATGTAAGAAACAAATAAACCACTAGAAATCCCAGTAAACTTATTATTCCAGTTATTTAACTCCTGCTGCCAAGGAATGTGTTGATATGGAATATTTCTATCTAATCCAACCATACAAATGTAGTACATCATGATCTTAATCAACCAGACTGTGGCTAATTATCAGACATGCCGCACACAAACGTGGCAGGAGGATATGCTCAGTCAACTTCATGACAATTGATGACGATCATCCCACAATCACGGCATGTTGTCTTGATGTTACAGAGAGGCCAGTAGAGTAAGCAGGGCTCACAAAGCAAACAAAATGGACAACACAAGAAGCAAGTACCTTTCTTCATGCAGGCCGCAATATGCTCTGCAGTAAACTGTTCTTCTTCACCTCTCCTTTCCACCATCACTTTGCGATAATCTTCCAGCATCAAAGGAGCCAATGCCTTAGTAGGATACTGCAGCCAATTCTCAAATCAAGAATTTATCAGGTCCCCTAACAGAAGCCATGATCAAAGGGCGTACAAAGAGCACTAATTGCTTCCACATCACTTTGGAGGCATCACGATCGCAGTTTTCCTTTCAGTTACGTGAAAAGGAAGGTGGGACTCAAGCTAAGACAATTTCAACCATCTAATCCATGACCGACTGGTAATTAAGGAAGACAAACTCAATTTAATTACTTGTACACCTTTCGACCCATACATTAGGACAACAACAAAAACGATGCGTGATCCGATCATGGGCCAACAAAAAAAACGAAAAAACGCAACTTGATGTTTTAACTAAACATGATCTCATAGCATAGCAACAACCAGCCACCACAAAAGACAACGCCGCATTTCATCGAACACATAGAACCTACCGTCATGTAGATGGGTCCGTGATAGCCGCAGACTTCGGTGAAGTAAGGAAGAGCCCCGACGTGATCCAGATGACTGCAAGAACACGCGCGCACCCACGTTTCAATCACACGTGACGGGAAGCGTCGAGTAGAGCTATCGCTATTCACTTACAAGTGAGTGATGACGATGCAATCGAGAGCGCCGGTGAAGTCGCGGTCCGGAGCGACGCGCGAGAAGTCGGGGTAGCGGCGGCGGTCGAGGTACCCCATGTGCATGCCGCAGTCGAACATGATCCTCTTGCGGCCGATCGTCACCACCGCGCAGCTCTTCCCGACTTCCTGACCCGCGCCTGAAGGAATCCCCGTCGCGAGAAAGAGGCGTGAGTCTTGCAGTTCCAGAAGAGAGAGAGAGAGAGAGAGAGAGAAGGAAGGAAGGAAGGAAGGTGATACCGAGGACGAGGCAGTCGATCGCCATGGGAGGGAGGAGGACGCGCTTCTTCGGAAGCGAGCGGCGGAGCCTCCGGCGGGGTGGTATTTTGGCGCGCCTTCGAAGGGGTTTTTGCTTGAAAAAGTTCTTTCTTCTATCGAAATCGGTCCGACCCGAAAAAACAAGTTTATACCTTGTTTTACGTTTTTTTTTTTTTTTTTTGAAAAATTACCGTCGAAGTTATGAATATGCGTTTTAATTTGAGAAGTGAATTTGATTTTTCTTCGAATGAGTTTACCTTATATAAGTAAAAATCATTGATAGATGGAATTATGGCATGCTTTACTGCGTAAGTATACCCTACAAATAAATCTCATCGAGTGCAATAAAAAAAGGAAAATCACGGTAACTAACAAAAAAAATTCGACTGAATTAAAAAATAAAAAGCGAGGGAAATTAATAGTGATTAAAGTTAGTCAGAGATGATGGACACAAACTGGATGGCAAGAGGTATGAAATTGAGCAATGGTATGAAATAAAACCATCCATGAAGTGATTTCGAAATTTATGTTCATGACGCCAAATTTTGCTTCCGATTATAAATTTGCTAGATTTGTATTGCTTGAAGTAATTAATTAGTTAAAAGTGTTTCATTATTGATAACAATTTATGTCTAAGAATTTTTGTGAATGATGAAAAAATTTCATTTATTTGCTTTTATAGGTCATCTTTAGAAAAATATTATTCAAATAATTCATTTTCCACAAAATAGGTAAATTTTATGATATCATGTTGGACACTAGAAGCCCATTTGGTAGAAGTCTAGTATTATCATAAGGTCTCAGTGTCATAGTTATTACATGGTAGTAAAATAGAGGGTGTTTGGTTCGGCTTTCCCAAGGGGCTTTGAACCCTCAAAGCCCCTTGGGAAAAATAAATGGGTGTTTGGTTCGGCTTTTGAAGGCTATTTGGCAAAATGCAAGTCTTTGGAATGTTGAAAGCCCAAAGTAGGTCCCCACCTGCTTTGGGCATTCCAGCATTTTCGGCATGCAGGTGGGAGGATTAATGAATTTTTGCTTATTACCCATTTTACCCTCAAAATTTTATTAAAAGTCCAGCTTTACCCATAACAAAACGAAACCCTACCTTTCTTTCCTCTCTTTCATCTCCGCTACGCTCTTTCCTCTCCTCTGTTTTGCAGTCCATCACGCCTTCGACTCTTTTCTTTCGGTCGATTCTCGCAGCATTCGCTCTCGCCGATTCTTGCAGCATCGCCTCCACTCTCGCCGCCTCTCTTTCACTCCTCTCTATTCTACCAGGTACGCCTCTCTCTCTCTCTCTTCCTCCCTCTTTACTTTTCGTCGCTGGATGGTAAACGGATCTGCCATAAATCGGTCTTCTCGGTTTGTTCCCTCTCTCTCTCTCTCGCGCACACTCGATCCCTCTCTCTTTTCTCCCCCTATTCTTGTTCGTCCGTTTAGGTGTTTGTTCAATTTCGATTCGTGGGTATGATTCTATTTTTTTTAGTAGAGTTCGCATCCGAACCGAATTCTAATAAAAAAATTTCAGTGGTCAAATTAGATGTTTCAATATGTTTGCGTCCTTGATTTTAAACGTTCGTCTATGGCCGATGTTTGCGTCCTTCTCCAAGGCGTTTTCGTCAAATTTAGGTCACTCTGCAAATCTGAAACTTGGTTTAGCGACCGCAGACACAAATCCATGGGGCCATGAAAATCCCAAGAAGATAAGAAAACTCCAACGCAAACGAAAAAAATTACAAAACATACAAATCCAAATATCAAAAAAGAAAAAAGAAATTCATTTCAATGTCGTAAGTTGTCCACAAGAGTTTCTGTACATCTGTATGAAATTTTCAACGATTTTATACATTCAACTAAAACACATCCTACTCGTTTCTCTTAGGAACGCCCGATCGAAGAAGGCGAGGACGAGTTGCTGTGTGGTGCCGAGTCCGGGTGGGTCGAAGCTCGAACGTGGTGTGATCACTTGGCCTCCCTATGCTCCGATCTCATTCACATTCCGACCCCCGACATGCCCTGCAAGAGGTTGGTCTACATTCTTGCTTGCTTTGATTGATGCATTGGTATGAATTTTCGTGCCTCGTCGAATGGTGGGTTCAGTTTCACCAACTTTCATCATGGTAGCTGTAAAGTGTTATAGTTGGAAGATAGCAGAGTAGAATTGAATGAGTGATAGTTCGATGTCTGTGTTGTAGAGCGGGAGGGGTTTTGATCCCTTCTGTTGAATAGATGAATGCTTTGTTTCGTCAATTGACACAATCGACTCCCTATCGGCTTCTACCAATGTATGAGTGCCCCGAGGTTTCCTTCCGGCTGGTAGTTGTTTGTTGGAACGTTACATGCTTTCCCACGATACATTGAAATTCATGTTATGATGACGAATTGTGAAGAGAGTTGTTTTTTTTTTTTTTTTTGGACATAGTGAAGAGAATTGTTTGTGTTGGTGATGGTGTGACCTTTAAAGGTTAAGCTGATATATTTTAAAGCATTTCTAGGGTTATATCTAATTTTAACTTCTCTTTTCCAGTTCTTCCGAGAACTCTTTTATAACAATTTTTCGACATTAAAGTTGTGAAATGCTGTTTGTTAAGACTAACTTCCCGATCTCTTTGGACTTGGGGGGGGTTGCGGCTTACATTTGTGAATCGACAGCATCGATGACACTTTGTCTAAAGATTTAGATATTTTATCTTGAGCCAGTCCTTGACAATCATTATCTAAGCTGTCGTGGATATTCACATAACATTTCTTGTTGGCTCAATGAGAGAACTTATGGCTGTCAAAATTATTAGAGTTCAAGGAGAACAATGTTGAATGACTTCACTGGTGTAGATTAGTTTTCAAAATATTGGGAGTGATTGCATCGTGTGGAGTGCATAAGGCTGAGAAGAATATCATTATTTAGATTTCATGGATTGTCTTGGAGCTTAAAAGCGCCGTGGAATCGGTGGAAAAGCTTGAAACCGACAAGTGAGATCGATTGAATCCCATATGAGAAAGTGTGGATTGGACTGCTGGAATTTATTAGAGAGCCGGTTGAATTATGAGGGATTAATCTCTCCCAGTGCATATACTTTTTGGAGTGAGAAAATGGTATGAGGGATTGATCTCTCACAGAAACCGGTTTTCTTTTCTCACCATTGCGATTATATTGAGAGCCTTCAGAAGCGAATGATTTTTCGGTAGTCTATATCATAACTATATATCCGCAACTATGGCTTGAGTCATGATGTATGTAGAGGCTTCAAAATATGTTTTCTCCCGTTGGTCAACCAATAATCAAACTGTCAACTTTGCTATCTTTCACTTGTAGATTTGGCATTCAGGAAATAACATTCCTGACTTGAACTTTTAAGAATTGGCTTAAGAAAATTTTCTTGATCGGTGTCGCGACCCCTTTTTTTCGAGGCGCCCGACCGGATCGGGTACTAGCGCCTAGGGAGGCTAATGGCTCAGCTGGGTTTAATTAAAGCCTGGACTCTCCCAAGTCCGCCAATTCACGACTTTAAAATATTTGGTTTGTAAATTGATTTTTAAAACGGAGTCGCCACTAATCAATTTGGGGTAAGTTGATTAGAAACCCAAGCAAAGTATCGGGAGAAATACTCGCTCCTGCGCAATCAGAGAAATTAGGATCGGGGACTTGATTACACCAGTTAATCACTAATGCCCTTTCGATACCTAATCTTGTTTAAACTCTAAGGTTTTTTGAATGTTTGGGGATTTTCCATGCGTTTTTTGGAAAAATCACATTTTTTGGGTGTTTTTCTCATTTTTGGACATAAAAGGGATTTTTGGGGTATTTTTGGAAAAATACAAGTCTTTTGGCATTTTATGAAAATTTTGGGCTTTTTAGGAAATTTGGCAATTTTCGGGATTTTTTTGGCAATTTTTGATTTTTTGAAAAATATTTAAACATTTCAACATTTTTGGAAAATAATAATCTTTTTGATTTTTCTAAACATTTTTGGAAATAAATAATTTTTGTTTTGATTTTTGATTTTTTTGAAAATTTAAAACATTTTAAAACATTTTTGATTTTTTTTTTTAAATTTAAAATGATTTTTAAAATGATTTTTGATTTTTTATTATTAAAATATTATGAAAACCGGTCAGGGTCAAATCCGCGGGTCGATTCGACCGGGCCAAAGACGAAACGGGCCAAGTCCCGCGTTTTGGGGTGAGGAGCCAAAACGGCGTCGTCGGGTATGGATACCCGACTCGACTCGACGACCCATTCGGACGACCCTGTTCCCACTTAGCGCAAAACGGCGTCGTTCTGTTTGCAAAACGGCGCCGTAGCCTTCCGGACCGGGAGACCCGGATCATAGGGCAAAACCCTACTCGGATCCGGCCCGGATTCCGACCCGACTTTCCTACAAAACATGAAACGACGCCGCTTCGAACGGGCGGTCGACTCGGATCCCTACGCCACTCGAAACGACGCCGTTCTTGGACACCTGACCCGAATCCGACTCGGACCGCGAACCAACCTCCTTTTCAACGCGAAACGGCGCTGTTTCCATAGACACCCGACCCGTATCCGACCCGCTCCGCGACCCGGACCCGACTTCCAGCCGTTTCTAACCTTCATGGAACCCTACCCGGTTCCCAATCCGGGTCCGACCCGGTGACCCGGGATCGCGACCCGGAAAATTGGGAACCCTAGGGTTCCAGATTGGGGGAGATAGCGGCGGCGACAGGGGCGGCCGTGATGACGCCAATGGTGACGGAGGGGGTACGACGGGTGGCAAGGCGGGATCTTCACCTGCTTTTTGGCCGACGGCGATGGCGGCTTCGATGGTGGTGCGGCGGCAACGGTAGGCCCCTGCTCGGATTCCCTCCTCCCGTGTTTCTCTCTCTCTCTCTCTCTCTCTCTCTCTGCAATTGGCTCCGGCGAGAGCTTGCATTCGTGAATCGCGAATCCTCAGCCCCACTGAAGTCTCTCAACGGGTATCCGAGGCTCGCGATTCTTCCTCCTCCTGCTTCTCTGCCCGCCTTGGTGTGTTTGAAATCGAAGGGGGAGGGGGTATTTATAGGCCGCGGACGGCCGGCCGACGAGGGCTCGACCGGTGGCCGCCGCGGCTGAACCGGTGTCCCATCAGCCCTACGTCCCATCGGCGACTGCTCCGCCTGCTTCACGTGCTCCGATCACTGTTCCTCCCGCTGCCGTGCACTCCACCATCTGCCTTGCTTTTCTCCTGCCGTCGCGGCTCAGGCGCGTGTAGCGCACCTAACCGGGCGAAGACGGAGGTGCCCGCGGGTCGAGCGCGGGTCGGGCTGACCCGCGGGGGGGAGGGGCGCGGCTTTGGGCCGCGAAGGCCCAGAGGGCTGTTTTTTTTCTGCTTTTTTCTGTTTTCTTGTTTTTCTTTTTAGTTTTTTCTGGTTTTGTTTATTTTATTAGCCGAAATAAAGAAAATAAAAATTAATAAAACAAAATAAAACCTAGGTAAAATTGAGGCGTCAACAATCGGTAAAACAAATATTTGTCTTGACTCCCAAATGGGCAATCCAAGGACTTAACCTTTTTCTTCGGCTGACTATCTTCTTCCCTTTTTGAAAGAAGTAGAAGAATGTCTGATAGAATCAAGAAGTCTTCTTTCTGTTTGATCAATATTATTACGGAATAGATGAAGTTTGGATCTCTTTACGATGTGGGCTTTTTTCCAAGTTTCTCTCTCCTTTTGTTATTTTTTGTGTAGCTCTTCCCGGTATGTTCTTTTGTGCACTTCCAGTGTACTAGGGTTGTACTTCTTTTTTACTCCCTTCAGTAAACTTTACTTAGACAAAAAGATTATCTTACTCCTTTTGGTCATTGAAAGACAAAATGTTTTTCTCAAAGGAGTTGAGAGTTTACCATTCTACTGACATGGAGACAAATTTAGTTTATGAATTTTGTGCTGACTGCTAACTGATTGTTTAACTCATGCTAACCAGTACGTGTTATTCTTGGAAATTGACATTTTGGAGCAGAAATAATGCGTGTAACTACACTCTTGGAGAATGCATCAGTTTTAGGTCAAAGTGGGCTTGAACATAACCTTTCTCCATCTAATTTTACTGTTTATAGAAGCATTCTTGACACTCTTCTCCTTATTCATGCTAACTTATGACCATCTATTTAAATGCTTGTACTTTGAATTTTTACTTTCAGTTGGGGTAACGTCATAGGAAATGAAAGGTACTTATATCTTAGCATCTACTTTTAGATCTCGATATAGAATTAAGTTCTTCCATCTTGTTAGATGCCAAGACAAGATGGTTATTTGCTGAGTAGATCAAGAACTTATTACTAATATAACCATGATCTTATCGTACTGGTATAACCATGCTCTTATCTAACCCTGTAATAATGCAAAACTTGAGAGAACTAGGCAAGGGGATTTTATTTTGCTCATTTGTGCCCTGATTTCTTTAATTAACCATCTCTTGTTGGAAAAATAACGTGACTGATATGGATTTTGAACAAGCAGAATTGGATCCCGATTATGGATATTCAGTTGATCATGATGATGCAAATGAAGGGGTGGGTGCTTCAAATTCGTATGCATCTCCGGACATACGTGATGAAATAGCCATAAGTTTACAAACTCGTTGAGGTCTGTAATACTAAGTATAACGTATTTCTTTTTTGCGGACATATATGACCATCTTTACTATTATGAAATGACTCTTCCTAGTCAAAATTGTATGAGAGGCACTTGGTTTTATTTTTATTTTTTGTTAATTAGGACCTCCCTTTTTATATGCTAATTTTTTGAGTAAGCACCGCATATAAACTAAGTAGTCAGCACAAAATTCATAAACTGAATTTGTCTCCATGACAGTAGAATACTAAACTCTCAACTCCTTTGAGAAAAACATTTTGTCTTTCAATGACCAAAAGGAGTAAGATAATCTTTTTGTCTAAGTAAAGTTTACTGAAGGAAGTGAAAAAGAAGTACAACCCTAGTACACTGGAAGTGCACAAAAGAACATACTGGGAAGACCTACACAAAAAATAACAAAAGGAGAGAGAAACTTGGAAAAAAGCCCACATCGTAAAGAGATCCAAATTTCGTCTATTCCATAATAATATTGATCAAACAGAAAGAAGACTTCTTGATTCTATCAGACATTCTTCTACTTTTTTCAAAAAGGGAAGAACATAGTCAGCCGAAGAAAAAGGTTAAGTCCTTGGATTGCCCATTTGGGAGTCAAGACAGATATTTGTTTTACCGATCAAGAAAATTTTCTTAAGCCAATTCTTAAAAGTTCAAGTCAGGAATGTTATTTCCTGAATGCCAAATCTACAAGTGAAAGATAGCAAAGTTGACAGTTTGATTATTGGTTGACCAACGGGAGAAAACATATTTTGAAGCCTCTACATACATCATGACTCAAGCCATAGTTGCGGATATATAGTTATGATATAGACTACCGAAAAATCATTCGCTTCCTGAAGGCTCTCAATATAATCGCAATGGTGAGAAAAGAAAACCGGTTTCTGTGAGAGATCAATCCCTCATACCATTTTCTCACTCCAAAAAGTATATGCACCGGGAGAGATCAATCCCTCATAATTCAACCGGCTCTCTAATAAATTCTAGCCTAGGAAGCACGGACACGTTGTCCGTGCTTCCATGTCGTGTCCGACACGTGTCGGAGCGTGTCGGACACGTCGACACGCTCGGACACAGTCGGACACGCGTTGACCGCGTGTCCGATTTTTCGACACGCGGTCAACTTTTCGACACGCGTGTCGACGCGTGTCCGGAAGACTCCGGGCGAAGGCGAGGAAGGGGAGGGTGCAGAGGCCGCGAGCGACGGCGACGGACAACCAGAGAGAGGAAGAGAAGAGGAAGGGATCAAGGCTCGAGGGGGCGGTGGCGGTGGCGGCGGCGGCGGCGGCAACGGCATCGGCTCGGACGCGCATCTCCTCCTCCTCGGCGTTGCGTCCGCTCCATCGTCGGAAGCGAGAGACGATACAAGGTGTGAAAGAAAGGAGTGAGGTCTACTGTCCGCGTGTTTGTCTTGGTCCGGTGTTTTTGTGCGAGCGGTAGAAGGGGGAAAGAGAGGGTCGCTAGGGTTTGTGATGAGGGAATTAAAAAATAATAAAAAGAGGGGGACAAATGGCGTGTCTTTTGAGTTTTGAAGGAGGGGAGGTGAGGCTGACAGTGACAGCCTGTCCATCAGTGATTTTGGGAGGGAAAAAAAAGTAAAATAAGTTTGGGGTGGAGGGAAATGGACAAATAAAAGAAAGAGTGGATTTGGGGATTTATTGTTATAGAAAAATTAAATAAATGAAATTGAAAAATAATTTCGAAAAGTAAAAGTATTGAATTTTGAATAATGATAAATTTTGATTATTCTAAAAAATCATGAATTTATTTAAATAAATTGATTCTAATTTCTTATTAATTATTAGTTTTATCAATAACTTTTGTTAAAATTAAAAATATGTTTTGCATTAATTATGAATATATCTTTCGAATTTCAAATGAATTGATTTATTAATATTATTAGTGTAAATTTATTATAGGCTTTTTTTAATTAATTAATTATTTATAAATTTGAATCAAATTAATTAAAAATAAAAATATTTATTTAATATTCAACGTGTCGGAACGTGTCGGAATTCTCTATTTTTCAGAAATGATGTGTCGACATGTCGTGTCGTGTCGCGTGTCGGTGCTACCTAGATTCCAGCAGTCCAATCCACACTTTCTCATATGGGATTCAATCAGATCTCACTTGTCAGTTTCAAGCTTTTCCACTGATTCCACGAAGCAGTTTTAAGCTCCAAGACAATCCATGAAATCTAAATAATGATATTCTTCTCAGCCTTATGCACTCCACACGATGCAATCACTCCCAATATTTTGAAAACTAATCTACACCAGTGAAGTCATTCAGCATTGTTCTCCTTGAACTCTAATAATTTTGACAGCCATAAGTTCTCTCATTGAGCCAACAAGAAATGTTATGTGAATATCCACGACAGCTTAGATAATGATTGTCAAGGACTGGCTCAAGATAAAATATCTAAATCTTTAGACGGTGTCATCGATCTTTGTCAGTTCACAATGTAAGCTGCAACCCCCAAGTCCAAAGAGATCGGGGAAGTTAGTCTTAACAAATAGCATTTCACAACTTTAATGTCGAAAAATTGTTATAAAAGAGTTCTCAGAAGAACTGGAAAAGAGAAGTTAAAATTAGATATAACCTAGAAATGCTTTAAAATATATCAGCTTAACCTTTAAAGGTCACACCATCACCAACACAAACAACTCTCTTCACAATTCGTCATCATAACATGAATTTCGATGTATCTGTGGGAAAGCATGTGACGTTCCAACAAACAACTACCAGCCGGAAGGAAACCTCAGGGCACTCATACATTGGTAGAAGCTGATAGGGAGTCAGATTGTGTCAATTGATGAAACAGCATTCATCTATTCAACAGGAAGGGATCAAAACCCCTCCTGCTCTACAACACAGGACATCGAACTATCACTCATTCAATTCTACTCTGCTGTCTTCCAACTATAACACTTTACAGCTACCATGATGAAAGGTGGTGAAACCGAACCCACCATTCGACGGGGCACGAAAATCCATACCAATGCATCAATCAAAGCAAGCAAGAATGTAGACCAACCTCTTGCAGGGCGTGTCGGGGGTCGGAAAGTGAACGAGATCGGAGCACAGGGAGGCCAAGTGATCGCACCACGTTCGAGCTTCGACCCACCCGGACTCGGCACCACACAGCAACTTGTCCTCGCCTTCTTCGATCGGGCGTTCCTGAGAGAAACGAGTAGGATGTGTTTTAGTTGAATGTGTAAAATCATTGAAAATTTCATACAGATGTACAGAAACTCTTGTGGACAGACTTACGACATTGAAATGAATTTCTTTTTTCTTTTTTGGTATTTGGATTTGTATGTTTTGTAATTTTTTTCGTTTGCTTTGGAGTTTTCTTATCTTCTTGGGATTTTCATGGCCCTATGGATTTGTGTCTGCGGTCGCTAAACCAAGTTTCAGATTTGCAGAGTGATCTAAATTTGACAAAAACGCCTTGGAGAAGGACGCAAACATCTGGCCATAGACTGAACGTTTAAAATCAAGGACGCAAACATATTGAAACATCTAATTTGACCACTGAAATTTTTTTATTAGAATTCGGTTCGGATGCGAACTCCACTAAAAAAAATAGAATCATACCCACGAATCGAAATTGAACAAACACCTAAACGGACGAACAAGAACAGGGGGAGAAAAGAGAGAGGGATCGAGTGTGCGCGCGAGAGAGAGAGGGAACAAACTGAGAAGATCGATTTATGGCAGATCCGTTTACCATCCAGCGACGAAAAGTAAAGAGGGAGGAAGAGAGAGAGAGAGAGAGAGAGAGGCGTACCTGGTAGAAGAGAGAGGAGTGAAAGAGAGGCGGTGAGAGTGGAGGCAATGCTGCGAGAATCGGCAAGAGCGAATGCTGCAAGAATCGACCGAAAGAAAAGAGCCGAAGGCGTGATGGACTGCAAAACAGAGGAGAGGAAAGAGTGTAGCGGAGAGGAAAGAGAGGAAAGAAAGGTAGGGT
The DNA here is from genome assembly GCA_014182555.1 of Eucalyptus erythrocorys. NCBI lineage: Eukaryota > Viridiplantae > Streptophyta > Magnoliopsida > Myrtales > Myrtaceae > Eucalyptus > Eucalyptus erythrocorys. The sequence goes on along the minus strand of CM024603.1, from coordinate 31,084,951 downwards.
TTCATTTTGTTAAGGGTAAAGCTGGACTTTTAATAAAATTTTGAGGGTAAAATGGGTAATAAGCAAAAATTCATTAATCCTCCCACCTGCATGCCGAAAATGCTGGAATGCCCAAAGTAGGTGGAGACCTGCTTTGGGCTTTCAGCATTCCAAAGGCTTGCATTTTGCCAAATAGCCTTCAAAAGCCGACCAAACACCCCCACCTGAAAGGTATTTGCATTCTCCCAAGGATATTTCCCCAAAGCTGAACCAAACGAGCCCTTAGAAAGGTATGATATTAGAAAGTACTCGTATTCAACTTTGTTGATGATCCCTATATCTTTGTTATGCTTGCATTTGGGTCACTAATCTTTAATCATTATCCTATGAAGTGGCAAAGCATACAAGTTGTTAGACCTATCAACCCATTTCTTAACTTATATATAATAAGTTGAGTTGTTATATGGGTTTCATATTCAGTAAATAGGTTATGAATGGGTTTAAGCATAATATGGGTCTCATTGACTCTCTCTTCATTTTCTCTCACCTTCTCTCTTGCCTTCACTCGATCTCGCACTCACTCATTACACACTCTAATTTTAATTTGAGTATAAGACTTCCTAGTTTATGAGTAGGGTCGAGTATGTGTGAAGTATGAATTGGGTTGGGTATGACTCATTAAATTTACATTACTTAGAAATGAGTCAAAATGGGTTAATGGATCTATTTGGGCCAGATCATTTTTAATCCAATCCACCCGTCTGATAGGTCTACAAACTGTCTTGTTAAAACATAATTCTAACCCCAACTTTTTTTTTTTAAAAAGAAAAAAGGGACACAAAAATTCACTATAGTTCCAAATCCACACTGCGTCCAAAATTTATCACTAGTTTTTTTCAAAATCATCAACATCAAGGTAGTTAAGGGTTCATTTTCAGAATGCACCTTCCCTGACACCCTCACGTCCTGATGTTGATAATTTTGAAGTACCCAGCGGTGGTTTTCGAATGCAAGGTAGATTTAGGATTATAGTGAAAGTCGGTAATTTTTTCAAAGTAAAGAAATTTAAGGCATAATTGGGATTCAACCTAAAGTTGAAGTTTTTTCAGGGAATTAGACCTCATTTCAGTGTCATTATTGCATAGGTTAATACATTGAGTCTTTTAAAATATTTATATATTAGACACAATATTTGTATAGCAACTTAATCTATTGAAATAGTTTATGACTATTTGTATGTGATATGGAGGTCTTGGTTTTAAATATTTTCCAAGCACCAGTTTGCTCCCCTATTAGGTATTCCCACATTTTAGTCTTATGAAAAAATCTAGCCTACACTTGAAGAAGAGCATTAAAATACTTGATACTACCACTTCATTTGTTTCAAAGAAAATGAATGAATTTTAAAAATATTTTAAAAAAATGATTGCTTGTATCATTTGAAATAATTAGTTCATAGAAAATATTTTTATTATTGATAATATTTAATTTTTAAATATATTCACAAATGATGAAAACATTTTTCGTTCATTAATTTTTGCAAGCGACACGAGCTATCATTTTTAGCAAAAAATATAAGATTATTTATTTTCTATGAAATAACAAAGCTTAAATCTTGCATTCATTTGATATCTAAGGTTTTTGGAAAAAAAATTAGAAGAGGTCCACAAAAATTATGAGCGAACGCAATGGCAAGGTTCAGATTAGGGGTGTGCATGGTTCGGGCGGGCGGTTCCCGACCTAGAACTAGGAACCGCCCGCTAAGGACCAGTTCCGAAAAATTGGAACCGGGATCCACCCGTTTGTTGCATGGATCCACCCAAGAACCGGACCGCCCGTCCGGTCCGGTTCCCGGGTAGATCCATGGAACCGGTCTCAGTGTACACAGTGAGAGAGAGAGAGAAGTTTCCTAGACACGCTTCTTTTATCCCTTTCCGTTCCTCTGGTAAATAGATTAGACGCCAATGACTATCACACTCAAATTGATAATGCCAAATTCCGACACAACCAGGGGATCTTGAAACCAAAACAAAGAAAGAAGGAGCTCCGTGAAGCAAAGAGGAACATGCAAGCGAAAAACTTCGACAATTAACTCAAAGGACTCATTTCTAGGAGGAGTATTGGATGTTCCAGATTCTTGTGGAGGCCTAGAGATAAGTTGAGAGACATACAACAAAAAAGGATATACACTGGACCACTCCGCTGACATTCTAAAGCTACATGGCCAAGAAAGCTACTACTGCTTCAGCCTCGCCGACTTGACTTGAGAACTCGGGAAGTAGGAGGGATTCGAGAAAATAGCCAGCGAATGGCGAAAAACTCGCCGAAGGAGTAAAAACAAGGAACATTTCAAAAGGTCTCGCTTCCACCAAGGCTCCAACCCCTCCAATTTGAGCTTCATAATCACTTTTCCCTCACGTCGCAGTCATCCCAAAAAACGAAAAAGTACATTGCAGAATAAATTGTAAAAGCACAACCAAGTTACGTTGCCTACCACAATTGTGAATTATCAACCTCCATGACCGGAATGTATTCGTACACTTTCGCTGCCACTAAAAAACATGAATCCATCACGCCATGAACACCAAACTTCCCTCATTCTTCACCGCATTGACCATTCCCAAAGCCATACCCGAAGACTCGAACACAATCGAATCAAACACCAGCTGAAAAAGAAAATTACGAAAACAGCTCCTTACCTTTTGTACAATTCGCCGAACATGCCGCCCCAGAGCCTCTTCCTGAACAGCCCCTCGGCGTACTGATGCCCTTCCCATAGCTCGAGCTTGCCCGTCACGATCCCGGGCACGAAGACCACGGGGTGCCGCGCCGCCAGTCCCTCCTTCCTCAGCTTGACCCCGGGCAGGTCCGGCAGCAGCCCGGTGATCGCCTCCGTCACGTACTGCGGGAACGACGCTGGCATCGCGTTGAGCAGGAACAACAGGAGCCACCAAATCGAGCACACGCACCCCACGAACCAGCAGCAGCTGTCGACGCACGACCACCGCCTCAGCCGCTCACCCCCTCCCTGACCTTGCTTCCTCCTCGATTTCGAGATGAGAGTTGAGAGTCGGGAGAGAGGGTCTGATTTTGAGTTTTTGACCTAGGTATTTTTTTAGTATTTTTTTTTTAATATTAAAAGGGAACCGGTCCGATTCGAGTGGGCGGGCGGGCGGATCTGCCCATGGAACCGGGAACCGGACCGGTTCCCTCGAGAATCGCCGATTCCAGGTGGTTCCGATCCGATTCCGAGCGGTCGGGCAGTTTCCGGGTATTTTGCACACCCTTAATTCAGATGACCTCAAAATAGGGTGACAGCGAAGGGAGTTTTGCTCAAAGTGTAATTAGCCCTAGCGAGGACAAGCTATCAATTCCATTCTTTAAGAATAACCATGAAAATGCTTATTTCAAGTAGGTCAACGAGTAATTTCAGCACGTAAAAGTTCGATAGCTGACAATGCACCCACCTTGATTGCGATAAATATCCATGTACCCACCTTCCACGAAAGTATCCTTTCATCTTTCATGCCTATGTGACTGCGCACTGCCCATCCTCCCCACCTGAGAGATCCTCTTAGACATATTTTTCTTCCCCATCTAGGAAGAAATACTCCCAAGTTTTACGTCCCAAATTTTGGACGAAGTAATTTAAGATTTCTTATGTGTTGTGTAAAACTTAACACTAATTGTATATCAAGTATACTCAAAAGCTTTACCAAAAAAAAAAAAAAAAAAAAAAAAAGTATACTCAGAAGCATCTTTTGGACAACCCCTTAATACGATCTTGTTAATTGATTAATTGATTTAAAGCATAGCTATTCTCTTTAATTTTTGTTCTTTGCTCTTTTAGTATCAACATCTAGGTGTATGTAATCTATCATTAGCAATCAAGAAAACAAAAAAGGTTGAATAAGATCCCTTGTAATACAAGTAAAGTACACAGCCTTTGTTTTTTTTTATTCACATGCGCTCGTCACTGGGGAACGAATGGTAAAACTTCTACCATAGAAGCCATACTTTCATTTGCCAAAATTTAATTCTAAACTCATCAATATATCCAAACCAACTCATGAGACCACGCTATTTATGAGAATCATTCTTTTAGATATTTAGTAAACACCGATATACATCAAGAGTGGTCATTTGTTGGCAAATGCATAGAAGTCTGATACTTTCATCCGAGAGATTGTTAAAAGAGAATCGAAATTCGAGCATGTTAGCATATTTAGTTTGACTTAACTTCACATAAAAGTTTATGCCAATAAGTCATGGATTAATTATGATTTTTCCAATGCGAAACTTTATAACACAATTCATACGTGCATCTCGATACTCATTACTTTATTTTTGTCCATACGTCCACTACTTTTATCTTTTTTCTAGGAGTGAAAATGAGTGTTGGTTAGACACGTGCTTAGTACAATGTCTAGAACTAGCTTGGTTTTAGACACTAACCAATAGGAAGTAAGCTTTTAACAAGAGCTTTCAGTAGTAGTCTGGTAACCTGGACCCAGCTTGAATGCGCATCTTATTTTAGCATGCTAGTGCCCACACGCCTTGTCCCTTTAATTGGAAAGAAAGTTTTTCTTCCCTTACCTCTGGAATATCCTGAATTGTATGCTCTATAGTTCTTTTTTTTTTTTTTTTCTTTTTTTTTGATCAGTGCTCTGGAGTTCAAATGAAACGGTTTTATGATATACTCAGGTCCGTCTTTTTATCTTTTTTCCTAGAGTGAAAATGGGTGATTGGCAGTGGCGCTCCCCCAACTCCTCAGCATAGAATTTTCACACTCGTGGTCGGAATATGGGCTTGAGTTATGAATATTTTTGATTGTATCGAGTCTGTTACTGTCACATCACCTGATGCAAGTAACGCCTAAACGATTCAATTTAAAATCGTCGTCTTGTTGGAAAAAGAACAGATTCGCGGGCATGCCTACACAGAGATGCCGACGACAACCGTCATGCTCCAAAGTGATCCAACTCAAGAGGATTGAGAGCGAGATCGTGATCATGACCGCTCCGCGCGCAAATGGAGGTCGAATGAAGTATGCATTCTATCAATCCAAGCGCGATGAAATCGAAATTACATAGAAGCTATAAACTGCTCGAAATCGAAAGCACATCAAACGCTAGTTACAAGGAAATTGGACGGAACGAGAATACGAGAAAATGCAAAAAGGATAAAACTCTCGGCGGAGTGTGGGAAGGTGGCGCGTGTCCTTGTCTACATTCGGTCGGGACGCTTGAAAGCGTCGCCTTGTTTTGTCGGGAGAAAGACCACGACATGGCCACGTTCTTCGAAGCAAGCCTCTAGGTAACTTCCAAATGCATGCCACGAATTCAGCCCGTTTTTACAAAAAATGAAATTTTTTTATGATGGCTTTCAATTTTTAAATAAAATAAATAAATGAAAAATGTCTTTATTATTTACGATATATTTAAGTATAAATTGCCGTCGATAATAAAAATATTTTTTCATTATCTAATCATTTCAAACAATGCAAATAATTATATTTAAGATTTTTATTCAAATTATTTAGTTTTGGATAAAATAAACGAATAAAAGCTATTAAAATAACATGCGGTAAATAAGAATGGTTCTTTCTTTTTGCGACACGTCGTGAGAAATTATGTGCAATTACTCAATTTGATCGGCGGTTGAAAGTTTAAAAGTGAATTATATTTATTTTTTTGTCAAAACCGAAGCAAATTTTTGTTTTGAAAAGGACAAGATGCAGCGCGAGTAATTATTTTCATCCTCTTGCTAAGATCAAGAGGACCCGACGAACAATTATCTAGTGATTATGTCGACTATTATTGACGGAGTTTTTGAATTTGGTATCTCACTTTTAATATCGAAATCTGTTCCTACGATTATACCGTGACAAAAAGATAATTACTTGATTACCCGTAACTGCGTAAAGGGGAAAATATGCAATTCTCTTGGAAGAATTTCGCTAAAAAGGAGCTAGGGTCCACTTTCTCGTCAATCTCCGTCACTTTCGAAGAGGATCTCTCTTTCATCACCCAGCACGTATATGAAGATGATGTTGGGAAATAATCTCTCGATCGGGATAAATAGATTAAACATTGAGATGTGAAAACATTGTTTTTAATGAATTATTTACTTACTAGCAAAAAAGCCTCCAAGATATAAGATATAATAAAATCTCAAACGAGAATATCAAATAGCAATCTTAATGTCTCTCCAAGACTCTTGAAGGGGAATCAATCGAAAACAATGACTATATTTAAAAAAAAAAAAAATCGATGAAAGTTAAGGTATTGAGATAGAAACAACAAATATATAGTAGCGAAACTCTTTTATGAACAAAAGGACAGAATTCATTTCTTTTAAGCCGTAAATTCAAATATAACACACATTCATATCCTTTTAATATTGGACAATGCAGCTCTTTCAAAAAAATAATCGCAAATTAATCGCCACACATTCATATCATTTAGATGGGGCATAATGCACACATGTTTGTCTTTTTCACAAACAAATTATCATAAGATGATCCAAATTTTATTGAGTAAGCAAGCCGCATCATCAATTGTGCTAAACTATTGTGGAGTAATTGAATCATGTCAAACCATGTCAATGTAACATGGCAAGGAGGCTTCTCATTGTGTCAAACTTAGAAAGTTAATGTATTTGATTGTAAAACGAGAAAAAATTTTAGATTCCTAGAATGTCATTTAAAGAAAAAAAATGGAGCGCATTAAGTGGAAAATTGGTTTTATCAAGTGGAACGAGGAAAAAAATAAAATAAAATGATCAGTATAATGAAAAGTTTCAACTGATATACTTGTAATCTACCCCAAACTAATTTTTCGATTATAAGGAACCTCAAACTAATACATTTATGATAAATTTATCTTAAAACAATATGAATTTTCACATGAACTTATCTTATTTATTGCGTTATTAACATATATCATTTAAATTAGTAATTTTATGATAAAAATTGACAAAAGCTTGGTGATCCAAAAATTAATTTGAGATAAATATATCACATTAAGTTTATAGTAAATTTATTACAGATGCGTTAATTTGAAACTTTTGGTGGTATAAATCAATAATATAAAATTGGTTCAAAGATAAAAAATAAAGAATGAAGGATAAAAGTAAAGTAGTCACGACTGACGCCTCGCGATATAAATAGTCATGCAGATCCAGCGTCGTGCCGAATTGGCGGTTTTTCCGTTGCCTCTGTCTCTCTCTCTCCCATTTTTTTTATTGCTTCGTCGATACGTCGGCCACCAGTTGGTTCGCTTCGCTCCTTTCCTGCATCTGTGAATCGGCCCGCTTTTCGTCTCCCGATCGATCGATCGATCCATTCTCGATCCTCCCGATCTGTGACCCCAACCTGCGTCCGACATTCCCGTCTCGTCCGTTGCGTTCCGTTTTCTGTTCCCGATCCGAGAGTCCTCGAATCTCGTCTCGTCCCGCGTTCGTCGGTAAATCGACGACGATCCGTAGCGCCGATTTCTTGCCCCTCCCCCCGGCATTGCGGCCCGGCGATCCTAGGAGATGGCGACGATGGAGAGCTTGATCGGCCTCGTGAACCGGATCCAGCGGGCCTGCACCGTCTTGGGCGACCACGGCGGCGAGGGGCTGTCCCTCTGGGAGGCGCTCCCGTCGGTCGCGGTGGTCGGCGGCCAGGTAAACAGGCGATCTCCCCCGTCTCTCGTCGCGCTTCGGTGGATCGGATTGCTGAGCCTCTTTTTTTTTTTTTTTTTTTTTTTGGTTTTTTTGGTTGGGATTTTTTAGAGTTCCGGAAAGTCTTCGGTGCTCGAGAGCGTGGTCGGAAGGGATTTCCTGCCTCGTGGATCCGGTGAGTTCGACTTCCGTCAGCAATGCTAGATCGCTAGCTCCTTTTAGTGCTTGTCGTGGGAATCGCTTGAATGTGCTTGCTTTCGCGCTTTCATTTCGGGCGACTGCATATTGCGAGCCGGACGTCCTGTTTCTGAAATCCGGGTCTGTTGCTTTCAGGCATAGTCACGCGGAGGCCGTTGGTGTTGCAGCTTCATAAGACGGATCGAGGGCAAACAGAGTACGCGGAGTTTCTCCATGCCCCTAAGAGGAGGCTTACTGATTTCGGTATGCACGTTTTGACAAGACCTGCATTTTGTAGTTGGGCAACGTTGTCAAGCGTGGAAATTTATGTTTCAGACCTCGATCATTATAGATATAACTTTGGTGGGTAAACCACAACTTTCGTCACCGGTTAAAAGAATAGCATGAGTCTAGCCGAAGTACTGGATTTAATTTTTCTATCACCCTATGTAGTCCTCTGAGTCGCTTTACAAATACCAAAGAATTTTCTGGACAGTGCGGTTGTGGAAGGAGCTGCTGTAGAAGTGGATTAGTGGCACTTCAATGGTGTATACATATATTTTACAATAAGAGGTTATCTGTGAGCTTAAGGCTACAATGAGCTGCCATACCTTCCCTGGAGTTGTTATCAAAGCCTGTAGTGAATTGACTCTTTTAGTCCTCTCTCTTTCCCGTGCAAGCAGATACACACTCTCTGGCATTGGAGCAGCATAATCCCACAATGCCAGATAGAACTGGTAGAAAATGGAAAAGAGAGAAGCAATAAAGGTCCTCAACAAAGAGATCGAGTTTCATTGATCTCGTGGTCAAACTTTTGGAAAAGAATTTCGGCCTTATTTGGAATAGTAGGGTAAAGTCTAAATGTCATAGCTGTAAATGTGAGAATACCCTTGAAGTATCAAGACAACATTGTTATGACAATCCTGAAAGGAATCTCAGGGTGGAGGTCCTACCTCTGTAACAAATGGAAGGCATTCCAGAATACCAAGATACCAAACGTATGATGGCGTTTACTCTAGCAATGAACTCGAGGGTAACATATGGTGTCTGATTTTTCCTTCTTTCTGACCATATAGGAGTTGTTACAAGTATGTTTAATAGTATGACATAATCAAAAAGCAAACCTCGAACTGGTCACCAGCTAAAAGATAAGGGCAATATGTCTAAATATATGACGGTGATGATGATGATAAAAATAAGGATAATTTTCATGGTTGGAAAGAAAAGTGCAACTGGAGGAATATGTAGTAGTCTCATTTCACAGATTTTGTGAGAGAGGTTTGTTGGCCATAATTGCAGATTTTTGGAAGCTATAACATTCAGACAGCAGCAAAATGTACCTAGAGTTGTTTGAGGAGTGAAGGACCCACATTTTTATTGAGATCCATGCTTTTCTAAGATTTTAGGTGAGCTGAGGATTCTCGTGAAATGGTCCAAACCAACTTCTTGGATCATGGGCTAGATATTGAGATACATGGACAGAAGTTATGTTAAACAAGGGAAAAAATTGTCATAGTACTTTTTTCCGATAAAATTATTAGTGGGAAAAATATGAGGAGGAATATGAGACAGAAGAAAAAGGAGGTTAGTGCAGTATCATTAAAATGGTCAGAATCCTTAGACAGTGGCCCACAATCTGAGTTAGCCAATGGTGTCGAGAAATAAACGTTGCTACAGCGGCTTGAAAATTTTTTACCTTATGATCCTGCCTGAACAAGAAAAGGAAGAGAGGAGACCAGTAAAAGTTTTGTACTAGCAGTTACTGGAAATTATCTTTGCTAGCACTTCAGGACTTAAATTCCCGTTAAAAAAAAAAAAAAAAAAAAAAAAAGTGCTTCTGTTCTATTTAGGTAGCGGAAGCATTAGTAGCTCTGTCTTTCTCAACATTGTGAAACCAACTAACTAAAATGTAGCTCAGAACCTAGAACTTTCTTAAGCATCACAGTAGTTAATGATCAAACTTTACTATGGAAATCTTGCATTACTTTTGCTGATGACGTTAAAAGTCATGTTTTACCTGCTTTGTTGCACCAAGTACTGCCAGCTGAAATGTATGTAATTGCATTTTGAATATTATGCGCTTTCTGAATTGGATGTCAGACCTATTTATTGGCTTAAGCGCATGATTGTCATCACACCCGGACATTTCTGAAGATGGGCTAGCTGAAAGGTTGCTTCTGAGTGCACCTTCCCAGCTGGCTGGCTGAGATCTGTTACTGTCCTTCGTCATGTTGTACTATACCATCATGCTCATAGAATCTTCTGAAAATCTTTTCTCTGCATACCTTTTGCTTGTAGTCTTTCTTAGGAATATAGACAGTGAGTTGCAAAATCTTTTCATATTAGCATCACTTGTTCTGTATTTATTTTACATAAGAAAATATTCATCTTATATGATCCAAAAGCTGTCTGGTGCAACAAGTTCTTGTCAGAGTTAAGTTAAAGCTATCTTGCTTGGACTCTGATGCAGTGATAATTCTTCTTTTGTGCAGCTGCTGTTCGGAAGGAAATTCAAGATGAAACAGATCGTATAACAGGGAAATCAAAGCAAATATCAAATATTCCAATTCAACTGAGCATTTATTCTCCAAACGGTATGTGCTCTCTTTCTTGAGATATGCTGACTAGATTTTTTGGTCCTAGTAACTGAAAGAAATTTTATTTAATATTGGCAGCTATATATATGTACTTATGATTACGTGGATCTCTAGCAAAACATCATGTAAATAGAGAAGTTTGTGCATTTGGGCATGAAGCTAGTCTGATCTTTCTTGCCTTTGCCTAGTAAATTCATTACACATGTTTCTCTCTCACCATCTTGCTCTCATACAAGCAAGTTAGCATGCACAGGTTCGTGTGCCTTTCTGTTATCTATTTGGTTGCACACTTCTGATGAATTTTCTGTGTTATTTTTTCTGTAGACATGGAACTATATTATCAGGGGCAGATTTTGTTACTTTTGACACCTTCTCAGGGAGGGATGGGGTGGGGACGCGCAAGTTTCAGGAGTGGGTTTCGACGCCCACGCCCTGCAAGAGGCAGGGCAAAAGTCTGAGAGTGAGTGTAGACTAGGTATAGAGTAGGACTGACCAAAAAAAAAAAAAAATCTAATATACAATCATATCTCGTGATTATATGTCCTCTGTATGATTGGAAAAAATTTTCTTCATGCTGTAGTATGATTTGTTGTTCTTAACTTGTGAGTCTTCTTACATGATTAAAACTTTGATTTTGAGTCATTTATTAATAACTTTCGCTTGATACAGAGTTGAGTGCAATGGCACAAAAAGATTAATATAGTTCACAGTGGGATAAGGCTTACTTTTCTCATCGTTGTTGCTTGAGACATGAATGGCGCTTTCATCTATGTTGCTAGGTTTTTCAAATTAATTATATGTTAACTACGAGACCAGAATGTCATCTTGGTCCAATCCTTTCTTAACCTGGCTTTTCTGCCAATTGACAAAAGGTAGAATGCTCTAATGCTGATTAGGGTTTAGATAGACGTATAAAAACACTTATCATGTTTAAATGTTGGTATAAAATATGAATGGGGTAGTACTAGTGAGAATTGTGTGCAACCGAAAGAAAAGCCATGGCCTGAACCGGCTTACTAGTGCTCATTTGTTAGACTGTGACAGTTGCAATCAGAGCTATCACTATGGTGGGAGGCCAAATTTTAAATGATTTGTGAGGGCTGAAAAATAAGTTACATGAAAAAAGGGCTGGTAGAAACTTGGCTTATTAGTTGCCAACAGCTAATATCTAGAGATTGAATGCTTAATTCTTTAAAAAGGCATGCATTTTGTTTCAAGTCAAGATTTTTGGGTTAGCTGATGTTTTGAGCTGTGAGAGGTTTGAGTTTTTCCTTTATTCAAGAAAAATTTCTCTTCGATAGATGTTTAATTTATTGGAAATTATCACCTTAATTTTCTTATGACATTATATGAGATGTCTAAAATTATTGCTGATATCTTTTCTTTACCTATTGAAAATGTTGATGAACATTGTTTTGTGTGGCAGTTGTAAACTTGACGCTCATAGATCTTCCTGGGTTGACAAAGGTTGCTGTAGGTAATCTTTTGAGAACACATATTTCTTGCTGTACCTTTTGCCTCTTGTTTTTGTTTGCATGAATGATTTGCTTTTCTGAGGTATGCAGAAGGACAGCCCGATACTATTGTTGAAGACATTGAAAATATGGTGCGCTCCTATGTTGAAAATGTAAGGGAACTTAGCTATTGATTTAAATTGACTTACATCTTGTCATAGAGTTCTTAATGGCTGGTAACAAATGTGTGCAAACTGAACTTAATGAAGTTCTGCATGGGAAAAAGAAAGTTGACTTTTTACAATTCCATCAATTTTTACAAGGAGAAACTGCTAGATGGTGACATGTCCTCTAAACTAATCTAGAAGCTGGTATTCATCCTCTTTTTTTATGAGATTATGTCTTGCATTCAGTCATCAGTTTGATCTAGAGTCTAGTCCTGATTTTCATTATAGGGAAAGCATTACTTTATAGATTGTCATATGAAATTTAAGTTACAATTTCTCCCTTATGTCTGGGGAAAAAAAATTACTCTAGGCATCACTTCTCATATGGGACCAACTTTTATTTTCCTTTTGAGGATGAATAGTAGATGAAATCAACATTAGTTCTACTTCCACCTCCTCCTTTGTTGATTAAGTTTATTCAAATAGATACTGTTTTTAGATTTGGATGCCTACATTGTTACACAACTGAAAGATAATTACCATTATCCAGCCCAACTGCATCATATTGGCAATATCACCTGCTAACCAAGATATTGCTACTTCGGATGCCATCAAACTCGCAAGAGAAGTTGATCCTTCAGGTTAAAAGTTATAGTGCTGAAATTTTAAATTTGTCTGGTAGTGAATATACTGCCCATTTAACCATCTGGGGTGTATTTAGGGGATAGAACATTTGGAGTACTGACGAAACTTGACCTGATGGACAAAGGAACTAATGCTCTTGAGGTAAGGGCAGTTTTTCACTTACTATGTTTCCTCAGGCTCTTATTTGATGTAATTGATGAGCTATGCACGAAAATTCAAGGTTCTTGAAGGAAGGTCATACAGATTACGGCATCCTTGGGTTGGAATAGTTAACCGTTCACAAGCTGATATCAACAGGAACGTTGACATGATTGCTGCCCGTAGAAAAGAGCGTGAATACTTTGAAACAAGCCCCGAGTATGGACACTTGGCAAGCAAAATGGGTTCAGAGTATCTTGCCAAGCTCTTATCTCAGGTTTTTCCATTCTTCTGTCATAAAAATTAGCTAAGACTACATCATCCTTCCTACCTGTCTAAGTTTTGTTTATTTTTTATCTATACAAGAAACTTAGTAGAAAATTTATTTGCCAGCATTTGGAGCTTGTTATCCGACAGCGCATTCCAAGTATTATTGCCTTGATAAACAAGACAATAGATGAACTTAATGCAGAGTTGGACCGTATTGGCAGACCCATTGCAGTGGATTCAGGGGTAGCAGTCTGCTTACTCTTTTCATACTCAAATTAACTTTCTTCCCTGACAAATGTACCTGAAGTATGTTCATTCCTCCTTTAGGCCCAGCTCTACACTATTTTGGAACTTTGCCGTGCGTTTGATCGTGTATTTAAGGAGCACCTGGATGGAGGGTAATTTCTTCATATATATTTTTTTGGCAGTTGGTGCAGTTTTAAGCTCTGGATCCTTTACTGATTTTTTATCTTCAATTAAACTGATTGTTGTTGTAGGAGCCCTGTTAACTAATCCATACAAAGTTCTAGTTATGATGGCTGATGAATAAGATCCTCAATCCATTCTTCTACAAGAGTACACATAGAAAAGGACAATAGGGAGCCATGCAACATTTAAGAACCATGCAACATTGCTTGAGAAACGGATAATGGAATGGTGGCACTTCGTTGTTGTCAAAATTAGCCATTTCTTCTAGCAGATCGAACATAGGGATGGGTTGGATAAAAGAAGTGGTAAAACTAGGAAGCAATATTATTTCCTCTTTTAGGTATATTGCATTAAGAAAAGGTCATAGGGAGCCGATTGGATTAGTTGAGTTATATTCTTGGAGTTGAAGTCCATATTTGGCTCTTCTGATTCAATTGTTCATGGACTTAGTAAAAAAATATCAATAATATTGACATTGATGGATACTGGTGACAGTAGTGTGGTTGGTTCGTTGTCAAAGAAAAGGGGTTATCAGCTTAGCTATTGGGCCCACTGCCTTAGCTTTTTCAGAGGAATGCCTACATTATGAAATATGGTTGTCTAATATTGTGCAAATTTGTAAATGGGAGGACTTACAATGATTGATATATCTTTGTTGTTGTTGCTGATGCAATTGCTGCTAAAGATGGTATGCTATTAACTGAATGTCTAAAATGACAATGATTTTTATATGTATTTAAATTGGTTTATGGTCAGAGAGAAGGCATGCACAGTAAAACTGTCTTAAGTTATCGTTAGAAGTACAGATAGATAAGATATGCCAATTAACCAAAACATTAGCATCTCAATATGTCACCATGGGTCTACAGCTCAACTTTTAGATGGATTTCTAGTGGGTCCGTAAACACCATGGGTTTAACATGTATCAGATTAAGAGGCTCCATGGTTGAATCTGTATGACTCCTGTTCGACAGTCTTGGCTTGATCCATTATGCTAGTTCATGGATGGGGGGAGTGCTTTTAATGAATAAGCTTTTAAATGTTCTTGCCATTATGGAATTGAGTTTAGGTTCATCAAAACTTTTGCCAAAAACTCCTTGAAATACTCTGGATGGATAAATTTTTCTCTAGTGAGAATATGATGCTGTTTGACATAGAGACGACTAAATTTACAATTATGCCCTGTGAGAACCAAAGATAGCTGAGTGCCAAGTTGCTGTCCAGGCGACCTGGTGGTGATCGGATATATGGGGTTTTTGACCATCAATTGCCAGCTGCTTTAAAGAAGCTCCCTTTTGATCGCCATCTTTCTTTGAGGAATGTGCAAAAAGTTGTATCTGAGGCTGATGGTTATCAGCCCCACTTGATTGCTCCAGAACAAGGGTACCGAAGACTCATTGATGGATCTATTAACTACTTCAAAGGCCCAGCTGAAGCCTCGGTAGATGCGGTAATTCCTTCATTTCACTATTGCTCTAGTGGGTGGAAAATGCTGTCTTTTTTGTTAGGAGAAATGCATGCTCTTATGTTGCTGCTTCTTGTTTCTGTATCAGATTAGATGTGGTAGGTTTGAAAGACCAACTTTTGGTACATGCACAGAGTACATGGTTGAAGACCTTTTTGTTTTGTGTCCACAAGATCTTCCTGTTCAGCATGTAAATGGATTTGTAGTGGTAACATTTAAACAATCGCACAATATTTTACACATGCTTGCATGTGCGGCCACACACACACACACACACACACTCTTTTATAAATGGTAAGACTAAATTTCAACAATAGTGAATTTGTTTACTGCCTTGTTCTCACATATTCATGAATGAGAGCTTTGTTGAAGATAAGAATTGTAAGAGGATGATCCCGTAGCTTATGCTGGTCATAATTGTTACATTTTCTTTTTCACATGGACCTGATGCATGTTTTCTTTTTAACAACCGGTAAAGTGCAAGATTCTCTATTAGTTTCTCGAATGATTAAACTATCTTTCTCCTCAGGTGCACCTGGTTTTGAAAGAGCTTGTACGCAAATCAATTGTTGCGACAGAGGTAAGCGACTTGTGTTTTGGAAAACATAAACTGTTATCTTGATTGCGGTAATATGAAAATCTTGAAATTTGCTGGTGGTTATACTTTGTACCTCTCCAAATAAGAAAGACACGACTAAATATCAACTCAATTTTTTTCAATTGTGGTTAGAGTTAGAGGGAAATAATTGAGCAGAAAAGATCAAAATAAACTAATTCTTGAAATTATTGAACCATGTCAACTTTGGAAGGCTTTACATTCTCTTCCGGAAATGACCAATGGAAGAATTGTCAAATTTTTCAAGACATAGAATATTCTGTTCAGGTGTCTCTCAGGACATGTAAATTATCTGGCATTCCTTGCTGCTTTTCGTATATGCAACTCGTAATTGTAATTTTAGTTGCAATGGTGCGGTCTTGCTTTGAACGACTCTATGATGTACGATGGCAATTCACACTTAAAAAATTAGAACTGTATAATTGAAAAAAACCCTATCTTTCGGCAAACAAATATTCTTGCTGCTCACATATGTCTCTGCCATTTCAGAGTGCTGATTTAAATTTCAGAATGAAATGCCTTTGAATGGCCATGAGCTTTTGAGACTGAATATTAGCAAGTACAAAATTTAAGTGCAGTGACGCAATAGATACAAGTAATTATGAGTAATCATAAGCACCCATTGTTCTCAATTGGTGACCATTGTCTTTGTCTTTCATATTGTTGTTAGTATCTTGTTCACCGAATGAGAGATGCTGGTAGATATCATCACTTTGCTTTTTTGACGAGACTCTCAATAAAAAGATGATTGCTGATCCTTTTGACCTGAACTTGTTTGTTCATTGGTAATTCTAGGAGTTGAAGCGGTTTCCATCACTTCAAGCAGACATTGCTAATGCTGCAAACGAATCACTGGAAAGATTCCGTGAAGAAAGCCGTAGAACAGTTATCCGTCTTGTTGATATGGAATCTAGCTACCTAACAGTGGAATTTTTCCGGAAGCTTCATCTTGAACCAGAAAAGACTCCAAATTCAAACCCCAATGCCCCTAATGCTGCGGATCGCTACTCAGATAATAATTTTAGGAGGATAGGTATGTGGTCTTATAGTATTGTCACGGAACAGGGAAATTGCTGTGTATGTATGCATGAAAGAATTAGCAAACACACTATTCTTGCTTCAGAGTAATGTCAGAGTTCGCCTTTTAGCCTTTCAAGTTCTCTATTAATGGATAAATGCTCTATGGTTTCCCCTTATGTAATGCTCATTGCATCATTTATCTGCCCATACTCAGATTAAACTTGTGAGCTTTAACTGGAAAATAAATGGAGTCACTATTGATTGAGAAATAATCATGCTGTATGCTGTTCAGGGGCCAATGTTAGTGCTTATATCGGTATGGTTTGTGATACCTTAAAAAATACAATTCCCAAGGCTGTTGTGCATTGTCAAGTACGAGAGGCTAAGAGAGCACTGCTGAACAACTTCTATGTTCAAGTTGGGAGGAGAGAGGTAATTTTCAGGACTCTACTATTATTTTGCTGATTCTCATTCCGGTAAATGCACTTCTTTTTGTCAAATGACTCAAAACAAACATCAAGTTGACAAATTCTCGTGAGCATGAACGTAAAGATAAATTAAATTAAAAGTGGTGAAGCATTAGTTCATTGAAATTTTTGAACTTGATTGTCATGATTTTTACCTATGTCCCTCTGTGTGGACATTCACAGTTGCTCCCAACATATGTTGATTCTATTATTTTTGATATTTCATTTTAAGGTTGTATGACCTCTATATCCAGTGCAGATTCAAGAGCATGAGTTTTAACTTGCCTAACTGGTAGAAACTCATCTCAATTTAGCTATTTTTTATGTTAATGATATGATAATTGTTGAATCCTAAAAGTTGAAGAAACTGGCCCCTATCATTCCTACATGCACATTTGGCTGAGTTTTCTTTATCTTTTTATACACTTTAGGAATGAGACATTTGAAATGGGATGCAAAGTAAAGAATCTACATGGAAAATGGAACAGAATGTTACCTTTTGTTGGTTACTATTTATGGATGCTGACAACTATAATATAAAGAATTTGTAGAACTTCATTTCCTTATCAGATATTTCTCCTTACAAAAATTACCAAAGCCAAGCTGCCATTGTAAATCTGCCTTTCAGTTGGGTCCTCTTACTCTTGTTTATTCCTCTTAATTCCAAGTTAGGAGATGACCTTAGGAAAGTGAATGACCACTCTTAGAGCTTCTCTCTTACATTTTATATTGGTTGGGGTTTAATAACAACAGAAGAAGAGGTGGACAAGGTTTTAGAACACAGGTTGATGGGCAGCAAAAGGACAGGTGGAGTGATTGAAAAGATGCAAAGCCAATGTAGAAATGAGACTAAGCATGCAGAGTACATCGAGTTAAATTCAAGCTGAGCAAGGGATAAATGTTGGCAAATGAGAAAATTATTTGGAATTCAATAACTTATGTAGTAGGATAAATAATGTTTGACAAGTGACTTGAAATGATTTCATTGATAGGGTCATCAAAATTGATGTGGTTGAAATTTAAGTAAATGAATCAGAGATGGCAGTAACAATGGTGATTTGTTGCCTTATTTCGGGTGGAGTCTAAATCTCGATACTCTTTGTAGAGTGATAAGGAGAGATGTAGAGAAGACAGAGCACTATTAGACATAAAGATAGATAAAGTCATAAGCACATGGCTTGACTATTGTGTAGTTGCTTAGTCATACATTCAATCAATGACCTGCTATATCAACAATTAAAGCTAATAATATCATAATTATTAAAGCCATTACACAGATGACAAATGAAATATGGTAAAGATATATCTGTAGTCTTTACAGGCGCTTAACTTTTAATTTGATGGAAGATCTAGTTTTGCCTTTGTTTTTCCTTATATGTAGTGATGCTGGATCTATTGAGTTAGTGGCACTACATAAAGTGACATTGTAACCTGCAACTGAAAGAAATGGCTGTGTAAACTTTGTTTGAAGTTGCTTTGATTATTCTTGTTACTCTTTCTACCAATTCAGATGAGTTTATATTATTCATGAACTACATTAGCACTGATTTGGCAAATATACAGAGGGAACAACTAGGTGCGATGTTAGATGAGGACCCAACTCTCATGGAGAAGAGAACAGCCATCGCAAAAAGGCTAGAATTGTACAAATCAGCTAGGGATGAGATTGATGCAGTGGCGTGGAAGTGAGGAAAACGTCACATTGCATTATTGTCCAGTTTTGATAATCATTTTCTCCACTTGAATCAGCAGCTGATGTGTAGATCCGCAACAAATCATTGATATTCTTCATCTATTGGTATTGACAAAGCACGTTATATGAGTTCTCTTATTTCCTTTCTGAATGCGTCATTGGTTTAGTTTTGCTTCCTATGTGTAATATAGTTCCTGCCGATTTGTGTATGCACACTGTCCATCAATTTCACGATGAGTTTGCTTATGAAGAGAAAATGCATTTTCTTGAGATTTGGTGGTGATTGATACCTTAACTGGATTGTATCCTTATTGATGAAATATTTTGAACTTCTGGTATCGAATTTATGCTGTGCACTTATGAGAAAAGTGTTACCTTTTCATATTTTATGACTGGAATCATATTTATAAAACTATTTGACAGAGCTGATAGCCTTTAAGTGGGGACATCATATCTGCAAAAGCTGTAGCATTGCAGAGGAATTAGCAAATGGCTTGCCATCATGTTCGAGGACTTTGCTAGCCTTTGGATGTTTGGCATGATGTGATTCATTCTATGGAGATCTACGAATCACATGATACAAAGTCTTTGTTACAAACATAAGCTACCGATACGATGTTCATGATCATGAAGAGGAACTTTAGTTTTATCACTCAGAGGCATGTCATCCAAATTTGATAAGTTTCAACTCTCACGTGGGATGTTTCATGCTAGGGTTGTGCTTGATGCCCATATCTGAGAATCACCTTTCCTGTTATATATCATTTAAATAATTAAAATTTTAGCTATCGAGCACAAGAAGATCAAAGACACCGTTTACATTTCATCTTAAGGTCAGCTTGGAAATATGTATTGAATGTTGGTTGCCTCAATTGATAAGAAAGGAAATACGGATAGAGAGAGAGAGAGAGAGGTTTGCTTACTAAACGGTTCCTACGAATGGGTACTTGAAAAGCTTGTTCGAACAGAAGCATGGTAATCACTCTGATTTATGTCTTTAGCGTTTGGATAATCCTATCTATTGCTTGAATGCAAGATATTAGGATGCTGCTTATCTCTGGGGCGTGCTTTCAAAAGAGAAGCTCCACAGAGTGCGTCATTGCCTCAATACAAAATTCATCATTCACGGTATGCAGATGAGTATTTGAAGGAATAGGGCCTAATAGATTATCAAATGAGAGATTGAGACAACTTAGAGACAACTTAGAAATTCCAAACTGGATATGCTTTTGAGGGATTCTACCTGAACTCTTGTTGTGGGATAGGTCAAGCGATTCTAAATTTTGGAGGCTGCCAATGTTTGAAGGAACTTTTCCACTCATATTGTCTTCAGAGAGGTTTAAATTCTGAAGTGCGATGTGCTTGGTCAACTGTCCTGGTATTTCTCCATTTTAACTAGTTCGCGACAAGTTCAATGGAATAGAAGAATTGAAGCGTCTTGCTAAATGTTTGGCCAGTTCTCTTTACATGAATCATTATGTGAATCGATGACATAACTGTGGCATCCTAAAATCTCATGACAACCTCTGGAGTACTATGAATCATGATTAGGTAATGGAATTGCCATTGAATTATGTATTAGCCATTGAATTTCAATTAAATTAAGGCCAAGCGTTGTAATGGATAATTATTTGGATGGAGATGTGTCTACAAGTGATCCGAGGTTTTTATTAAGCTGCATTTGATATAGAAATCTTATTCTTGGTGGTGCACTTTATAGGTACAATTTTATTGATTTAAATTACAAAGTTTTGTGGCCTTATAAGTTGTAATTAGGTATTTATTTAAATGAGGGCTAAAGGGAATAGGAATAGGAGAGGGTGGGCTGATTTTTAGGCCCAAAGACCGTCCAACCAGCCCACGCCACCCCCCTAGTCGACCGGCCCATGAAGGCCCAAGACTAGCCTAGCCTTGAAGCCCATAAGCCTTGCATGTAGTTGGACAAGTGGCATGGAGGTGGAGCCAAGTGTGGCTGCCCCCATCGGCTCCCTTGGGCGGCTCCGTGCAATCAAATGATTACAAATCTTTGTAGGGGAAAAGAAAGGGGGACGGTGAGCTCGGGAGAGAGGGGGTGGCGTCCGAAGAAGAGAGAAAGAGAGGAAGAGAGAAAGAAAGGAAGAGAGGAAGCAGGCATGCGAGAGGAAGAAGAAGAACACCGTCGTTGCGTCACCTAGTCCCGCAGTTGTTCTTGCTGTGTTTTCTTTGGATTTGAGGCAAGTAGAGTCCGTTAATCTACACTTTGTTTGCTATGGTTTGTTTGTTGTGATGATGTATGATGCATGGTGGAATTCGAATGTGGTAGAGGTGAGTATTTTTGAAGATGAAGAAGTTGTGTTCTAAGCTTAGCATTCTGTTTTCTGGAGAAACAGTTTGTCCTTTGATGATTTCGTGAGCTGCATGTGACTTTTTAGTTGGAATCTCACTTTGACTTCTTGATGAAAATTGTAGAGAACTTCTTGATGGTTAACATACTAAAAATTGAGATGAAACGGAAATGTATTAGTTGGTGAAATGATTTTCTTGTGAAGGTACTGGATCTGGAAACCGTTATGTTGACCTTTGGTAATTTCGTGAGCTGCATGCAATGTTTTATTTGGAATCTTACTTTGACTTCTTGATTAAAGTTGTAGAGGACTTCATGATGGTTAACATACTAAAATTTGAGACGAAATGGACAAGTATTGCGTTATGAAACCCTTTTTCTTCGAAAGTACTAGATCTGGAAAACTGCTTTGTTGACCTCTTACGATTCTGTGAATTTTATAAAATGTTCCAATTCGAATTTGACTTCTACCCTTGATAAAAATTGTAGATGACATTTTTAGGAACAACATACTGAAATTTCAGAACAAATGGACCAGTAATGACCAAGGAAACGATTTTTCTTCAACACGAGTAGATATGGAAAAACGATACTGAGAACAGGAAAAGTAAATCGATTTTAGCTTTTAATCCAGAACGAATTGGACTTTGATTTCTTCATGAAACTTGTACCTCTAGATCTTAACTACAATGTGTCCAAATTTCAGAATTTTCTGAGTTCATTTAAGGGTTTAATCGAAATTTTTTCAAAACTGTGCATGGGTGATGTTAAAAATCCTTTTTCGGTGATATATGGACCTGTACGTATTCTGTGAAGCCTTGTTGGATATGGTGTTCTCCACGAAATATGTTTTCTTAGATCTTATCTACAATGTGGTGAATTTTCAGAATTAATTTCCATCGTTTACTAATTTTCCAGAATTTTTCATGAACAGCATGCATTCTTTTTAAGCTGGAAACTGTTTTATTTACTGGTTATTTGATTTGTTATATAAATCATGATATCTTGGATGATTAATCGTGCAATGATGTGGTGACATTCATGCATGTCATGTGACATCAAAAGCTAGTTGAGACCTTTGATATTGTTGCATCAAATGCCATGTTGAAATTGAGATACATGTGTGATTATAAATTATGATAATAATGATACCGTCGGAGGTGTGAGCCGACGATGTCCCGGGAGTGTCGGGATGCCTAGAGTGTGGGTGCCGAATGCCCGGAGGTGTGTACCGAATGCCTCGGGAGTGTCAAGATGCCCGCAGGTGTGTGCGGGAAGCCCTGGAGGTGTGTGCCAGGAGGGATTCCTCGTGATGCCAGTTGGGGTACGGGATGCCCGAAGGTGTGTGCCGGATGCCCGGAGGTGTGTGCCGGAGGTTCCTCGCGATGCCAGGTTGGATGCGAGCGATAAATTGTGGGATGCAAACATCGGTCCCTGGAAAGAAAAATGATGAGATCCTTGTGAAAGATAAAATTGAGAACTTAAATCATGCGCATGGATGTGTGCATATGGCATGGGATGAACCTCATGGAAATGCAAGCATGTAGTGCATGGTGGTATATGCACGTTGCATGATGATATATGCATGGTTGTTTGATGATATATGTATATGTGCATGGATGTATATGCACGTTACACGGTGATATATGCATGGCTGCTTGATGGTATATGTATAAGTGCATGGTGGCATATGCACATTGCATGGTGATATATGCATGGCTGTAAGGTGAGGTATGCTTGAATGCATAAATGATATGTTTATTCATGATACCTTGATTGCTTTGCTTGCTGCATTGTGTAGCTTTGTGGATCTTTACTGTTAAGTGGTTGTACTCACTCCTTTTGAGGATTAACATTTCAAATTAGAAGATGCCTTTAGCACCTGTCACGCATGGTATGTTTTATGGTATTCCATTTGATATCGAGGTCGAGTGCACGGAGCACCCCTGCATAGGTGTCCCCTGGTTTGGTGTTTATATGTGTACGTGTTTTGATCATGTATGATGTGGGCCTTCCTGATGGCCCTGTGATCCAAGAGTTTTTGTCAGTCTACGTTTGCCACGATGGGACTATGAGGGGGATGCTACCGCCGCCACCGGCCGATGCACCTGGCTAGATGTGATAGGAGCGCGTGACTGGTGAAGGCTAACACTTTTTGGGATGGCTGACACTAGGTGATGGACTAGCTCGTATGACTGACGTAGAGTCGAGTACTTTTGGGTGTAGCCAAGCCTAGCAGAGCTCTGGCCTTTTGTTGTATCGACTCCCCTGATGTCCATCTTTAGTTATGTAAATAAAGTACTTCGGCCCTAACTTTTCGTGCTAATGAAATGTGTAGTTGGTGTGCATTGCATTATTGTTTTTAGAGTAAGGGATGGTGAGACTCGTTTATGTTTCCGTTATATGAACTGCGCTGGGACATTTACAATAAAAAAAAAGTTATTAGATTGGTATATAGTAGGATAAGTGATAAGTACCTGTGATGACCCTAATGGATCGAGGAGCATGCCGAGTTGGGGTGCCACAAATACCAAAACTGGCTATGGCACCCCAACTCGGCATGCTCCCCGATCCGTTAGGGTCACCACAGTACTTATCAGTTATCCTACTACATATCAATCTAATAACTTTTTTTTTATAAAGGTTCCAGCGCAGTTCATATGACGGAAGCATAAACGAGTCTCACCATCCCTTATTCTAAAAACAATAATGCAATGCACACCAACTACACATTTCATTAGTATGGAAAGTTAGGCCGAAGCACTTTATTTACATAATTAAAGATGAACATCAGGGGAGTCGATACAACAAAAGGCCAGAGTTCTGCTAGGCTTGGCTACACTCAAAAGTACTCGACTCTACATCAGTCATACGAGCTAGTCCATCACCTAGTGTCGGCCATCCCAAAAAGTGTCAGCCTTCACTAGTCATGCGCTCCTATCACATCCAGCCAAGTGCATCGGCCGATGGTGGTGGTAACATCCCCCTCATAGTCCCATCGCGGCAGATGTGGACTGACAAAAACTCTTGGATCATAAGGCCATCAGGAAGGCCCACATCATACATGATCAAAACACGTACACGTATAAACACCAAATTGGGACACCTACGCAGGGGTGCTCCGTGCACTCGACCTCGATATCAGATGGAATACCATAAAACTTACCATGCGTGACAGGTGCTAAAGGCATCTTCTAATTTGAAATGTTAATCCTCAAAAGGGATAAGTACAACCACTCAGTAGTAAAGATCCATAAAGCTACACAATGCAGCAAGCAAAGCAATCAAAGTACCATGAATAAACACATATCATTCATGCATTCAAGCATACCTCACCTTACAGCCATACATATATCACCATGCAATGTGCATATGCCACCATACACTTATACATATACCATCAAGGAGCCATGCATATATCACCGTGCAACGTGCATATACCTCCATGCACATATACATATCTCATCAAACAACCATGCATATATCACCATGCAACGTGCATATACCACCATGCACTACATGCTTGCATTTCCATGAGGTTCATCCCATGCCATATGCACACATCCATGCGCATGATTTAAGTTCTCAATTTTATCTTTCACAAGGATCTCATCATTTTTCTTTCCAGGGAACCGATGTTTGCATCCCACAATTTATCGCTCGCATCCAACCTGGCATCGCGAGGAACCTCCGACACACACCTCCGGGCATCCCGTACCCCAACTGGCATCATGAGGAATCCCCCCTGGCACACACCTCCAGGGCTTCCAGCACACACCTCCGGGCATCCCGACACTCCCAGGGCATTTGGCACACACCGGAACCCACACTCCGGGCATCCCGACACTCCGAGGGTATCGTCGGCTCACACCTCCGACGGTATCATTATTATCATAATTTATAATCACACATGTATCTCAATTTCAACATGGCATTTGATGCAACAATATCAAAGGTCTCAACCAGCTTTTGATGTCACATGACATGCATGAATGTCACCACATCTTGCATGATTAATCATCCAAGATATCATGATTTATATAACAAATCAAATAACCAGTAAATAAAACAGTTTTCAGCTTAAACAGAATGCATGCTGTTCATGAAAAATTCTGGAAAATTAGTTAACATGGAAATTAATTCTAAAAATTCACCACATTGTAGATAAGATCTAAGAAAACACATTTCGTGAAGAACACCATATCCAACAAGGCTTCACAGAATACGTACAAGTCCATATATCACCGAAAAAGGATTTTTAACATCATCCATGCACAATTTCGAAAATAATTTCGATTAAACCCTTAAATAAACTCAGAAAATTCTGAAATTTGGACACGTTGTAGTTAATACCTAGGGGTACAAGTTTCATGAAGAAATCATTGTCCAATTCGTTCTTGATTAAAAGTTAAAATCGATTTACTTTTCCTGTTATCGGTACCGTTTTCCAGATCTACCCGTGTTGAAGAAAAATCATTTCCTTGGTCATTACTGGTCCATTTATTCTGAAATTTCAGTATGTTGTTCCTCAAGATGTTATATACAATTTTTATCAAGAGCACAAAATCAAATTCGAAGTGGAACATATTATAAAATTCACAGAGTTGTAAGAGGTCAAAGAGCAATTTTCCAGATCTAGTATTTTCGAAGAAAAAGGGTTTCGCCACTCAATACTTGTCCATTTCATCTCAAATTTTAGTATGTTAACAATCAAGAAGTCCTCTACAACTTTCATCAAGAAGTCAAAGTGAGATTCCAACTAAAAAGTTACATGCAGCTCACAAAATCATCAAGGGTCGAATTGTTTTTCCAAAAAACAGAATGCTAGGCTTAGAACACAACTTCTTCATCTTCAAAAATAGTCACCTCTACCACATTCGAATTCCACCATGCATCACACATCATCACAGCAAACAAACCACAGCAAAAAAACCATAGATTAATGGACTCTACTTGCCTCTAATCTGAGCAAAACACAGCAAGCAAAGATGGCGGGACAAGGCGGGACTCAGCAGCTCGATGGCAGCGACGATTGGCAGCAAACGGCCTCCCTCTTCCCCTTCTTCTCTCGCATGCTTTCTCTTCCTCTCTCTCTCGGTTTCACTCTCTCTCTCTCCCTCGGTCGATCACCCTCATCAAAACTGCCTCCCCTCTCTCTAATTTCCTTCCCCTTAATCATTTGCAATCATTCGATTGCATGCAGCTGCCGAAGGAAGCCAGTGGGGGCAGCCATACTTGGCTCAATCCCCATGCCACTTGGCAACTTACATGCAAGGTTTATGGGCTTCAAGGCTGGGCCGGTCGACCAGGGGGTGGCGTGGGCTGGTTGGACGGTCTTTGGGCCTAAAAATCAGCCCACCCTCTCCTATTCCTATTCCCTTTAGCCCTCATTTAAATAAATACCTAATTACAACTTATAAGGCCACAAAACTTTGTAATTTAAATCAATAAAATTCTACTTATAAAGTGCACCGCCAAGAATAAGATTTCTATATCAAATGCACCTTAATAAAAAACTTGGATCACTTGTAGACACATCTCCATCCAAATAATTATCCATTACAATGCTCGGCCTTAATTTAATTGAAATTCAATGGCTAATACATAATCCAATGGCAATTCCATTACCTAATCATGGTTCATAGTACTCCAAAGGTTGTCATGAGATTTTAGGATGCCACAATTCTCCCCTCCTTAGAGAATTTCGTCCTCGAAATTAGACATTACTTATGTCTCCTCAAACAAGTGAGAGTACCTTTCCCTTATCTCGTTTTCACTCTCCCATGTGACTTCCTCCACATCATGATGTCGCCATAATATATTAACCAATGGAATCTTCTTAGTCCTAAGGACTTGCTCTCTTCGGCCTAGTATCTATATAGGCTCTTCAATGTATCTCACTTTCTCATCGTCAGTACCGTTTTTCCAGATCTACCCGTGTTGAAGAAAAATCGTTTCCTTGGTCATTACTGGTCCATTTATTTTGAAATTTCAGTATGATACTTGATATGTTGAACCATACGAGAATCCATCAAAATATAGCTGAATGATTCAGAAATATCATTCCATGCTAGGCTTGAGAACTCGAAATGATTAAGTTGGCAGAGTTGCAAGGGAATGCCTCTAGTGAAACTATTGCGCTAGAGATCGATCTGGCGATAATTGAGAATGTTGTCCAAATGGAGGTATTCCGCCTGTGAAGTTATTACCATTGAAATCAAGGAGAAGCAGTTTAGCTAGGTTCAACGAACACTTGGGAAGCACTTCATTGAAGCCATTTTTATGCAGGATCAAAACTTTTAATTGCTGAAAACGGGCAGAAAGTGTTAGTGGTCTCCCAGCCAAATCCATTCAGAAACAAGGGTAGTCTCCCGGATAGATGGTTATTTTACAGAGAGATGGACAATTAGCTTTGTGAATGAGCTGCTTTTAATGAACACTTTGAATATGATATCTCAACTTGCGATGCAGCGAGAGTGGAATGTGCTTTTGCCTTCCAAGTTTTTTGAACATGAAAAGATTCAAAATAAAGACGTTGCATTTTCCTCTTAATGAAAGAATCATGTAAATTCGACCCAAAAGAAAAAAAAGAAGAAAGAATACGAAATGATAATGAACTTGAACAGATGCAGCAACAAGATACATGTAATTTAAGTATAATTTTGGATAATCTTGGGAAAGGAAAAAGGTTGATATAACGTATTGAACACTTACATATATTCATAATGAAATTAAATTATGTCCAAGCATTTATATGGAATGTGTCTTGTCTAATTCATAGTGAGTGTATTAGTGAGTCCATGGTACATTTCTCTAGAAGAAATCACTCGAGCAATGGAAATAGTTAAAATTTCGTTGACTTCTCTTTTTTTTCCTTGCTAAATGGCAAGTTTTTTTCCTAGCCTTGAGCTATCATAGAACGAGTGATCTGAACAATAAGATGTGCAGTTCCATGTGGGGATCTACCAAAACCAATGGTTCAAATTACTGGTTCCATGCTCAAAGCAGACCAAGTTTATGCAAGGAACTTTCTTCCTGAAAGTGGTGTTCATGCAGGCCCATGACGCTCATAGAAATAAAACAAAATGTGGGTTCTAACGACTCGGCTTGGGCTAACAGAAGTCTGGTCATTGTCTGACCATCGCTCTAGTCGGGCACGACGTATGGAGGACATATGGAGGACAAAAATGGCGTCTGCAACCTAAGACATGAGGATGGTTCATACGAATGTGTACATTTGGTCAACCTGAATGTTTTACCCTTTTCACTGCCCGAGCTGATTAACCACCCACCGTCATTCTTACTCTTGGCTTGGCATACTTAAGACGCATTTTTCGAATCCCTTCAGGTCCCTTCGTTGGCAGGAACATAGGCACTGACCTTTCCGACATGCTGAGCCCAACCCGGGTGGTGGCACTTCTGAGAGCTCGGACCATACGGCATGTTAGGCTTTACAACACCGACCAAGCTCAGTAAAAGCCAACAAAAGGAATTGTCGGTGTAAATATCTTGTTCCTAAATTCGATTCTGAATCGATTCTTTTGAGATGGACACTTCAGAGTGCACCAGAAAGTCATGCAAATCAGGCCATGCTTCTTGTAATTATTAAAATAGGGTTCGCGTTGCCTCATTTTCATCAACATATTTAAACTATTCACTCTCTTTTCTGGAATTTCAAGCAAGCAACATTACCCTGACGGATAGTAAGTAGGAACCGGCACTGCTCGGAGAAACTTCCTGGAAGGAATTGCCTTCATTTTACAGTAATGTTGGTAATTGATTGTTGTTTGCCTTAGAATGTGCTCTCAGTTTATAAATTTATGATCGTTGTTACCCTGTATATGAGGGAATTAAATCGGAACAAGAATACCCACAAAGTTTCATGGTGGCGTTGGCTGCGAAATGGATGTTTCTGTGCTTCTTGAGACGGCAAGTTCTGTTGTCTAGCAAGCTTTTGGTTTATTGATGTACTAGTAGAATGCATTGTACAGAACAGATGGACACTCCATATAGATTGATACTGCCAAATGAAGATACAATCAAGGGGAAAAAAAGAGACCCTACAAGGGCTTTTGTGTTTTTATTTCTGGAGCATTTCAGCTGAGTTGAGGTGATTTTCAATCTCTACTTCATCATGCCTACAGGAGGAACTGGAGCCATTGGGATTCCTCTGTTCTGCCTGTCCATATTCTCATGCCACCCTAAACATAATCACAGAAAATGAAGTTCAGGAACGCAATCGTCGGTCCAGTTTTTCCAATAATCTCCATAATCAGAAGAACCCCATTTTAGATGCATCACGTACTTTAGGACTATTACACTACGAAAATTGATCGTCCTGAATTATTCTGGAAAATCAACATTCCTAAGGAAACATCATTACATGCATCTTGATTCAAAGGAGGAGAGCCACACGTACCGAGGGACATGTCAAATCCGCGCCTTTTGAGCTCGCGGTACTCCTGGGTTAAAGCACAGGTTTCGCAGCAGAAATGGACTAAGCAATCAGCGCAAGGACCCTCTTGCAGCTGGTATTGCTGTCTCATCTTGGTGCGGTAGAAGCAGGAGTAGCAGCAGGCGCAACCGGTCAACAAGGCGATCACTGTGTAAATAGCTCCGTGCACAGGGCATGCTGCAACAAAAACCGATCCGAGTGAGCAAGTCTAATGTCACTCCCTTTTTCAATTTGCGCAAACGTTATCATATTCTACTTACAAACTGATCCATGATCAGCAATCTCCGCGATTCGCCCAAATGTGACGCAAGGGCACCAGAATGACAAGCAACCTGTGAGATTAAGAAGATATCAACCTACATAAGCCATAAAATAACACGATTGCATCGCTGGGTTTACTCAATCTCCACATGTTACCAAAGTCGTATGAGATCATTCTATCGCTAAATTCTTAAAACATGTCGAAACCTGCTCGATTAGGCTATCGTAGTTAGAAAGCTCGCATGCATTAACTGTCCAACTTTTCATCATTGACGTCGCCTAGTAAACTTACACATGGGCATAACTGTTGAGAATTTTCCAGAGTACTTACAAATTGGAATGTCGCCGAAGCAACTGAAAAGCCCAGAGGACCAAGGCACGTTGTCCACGGGTTGAGCATGGAAACCTGCGTTATTCCCATAATTTGGTTTCATGGGTTGCCCCGGGACGACGCCCTCTGCCGGCGGCGGCGGCGGCGGCGGCAGAGAAGCGGAGGCACCCGGCTTTTGTGGGTGACCATCAAATGCGTTTGAGGAGTCCATAATCTTGAACTGCACTATAGATATCTGATTCCAAAGATCGAAGAAGATGATACGATAGAAGATCAGACAAGGGAATGAATCGGGTAAGGATATAGAGGATTGAACAATGAGATGCTAGGTGGTCCACAGATGATATATATCCATCTCTATGCATGTCTGTTAATATATGTTGCGTAAAAGATTTTTCTAATAAATGTTGTCACTAGAAGCCGGCAGGGCCATGTGGTTAATCCGCGTTTGAATGAATTCGTGTCTTGAATTTTCCCTTGAGATAGAGTTGTAGTTGCGGCGACGACAAGTAGCCAACGTCGAAGGTTGATACTGATAGTTTTTTGAAAAGTAATGCCTAATTCAAGCAGGAAGCTATTTTTATATGATTTAAATAATCATAATCTGCACTACTAATCGTCAACAGATTTGCCCCACCCTAGATTGAGGTTTGCCCATTTGATTCTTGGGGAGAAGTTGCGTACGAGTTTAGTGCGGCGGACGACGTTGACGGTAAAATAAATTAAGACTAGGTCAGGCATTTTGGATGTGGATCCACATTCTATGCATCTTCTTATGTGCAATTTTATTAATCTATCGTATGCTTTTTGGACGGAGATCAACTTCTAAAGTTGGACACGATTTCGCTGTTATGACTTGACCGTTGCACTTTCACATTGATTGCAAGTGTGAACTTGTTTTCTCGAGGAAAAAAAATAAAAACACTCCATTTGACCTGATGAGCAATTTCATACTCAAACTTTTAATTCTTTCAATGTGATTTTTAAATTATTTCTAGTTATTTGATCTAGCCCCTCAACTTTAAATAGAAAAGTCGAAAAATTTTGTAATTATACCATTGTCCAGATTTTTAAATATATTTCAATTTCAGTTCGTTTCCTAAATCAACCAAAAAAAAAATGTTTATTTTTCATTTTTTAAAAGTTTTTTGGTCTTTATGAATAGGGATAAATGCATTAGAAGTCCTACAATTATCACGAAAGTGCAATTGAGTCTTAAAATTTCAAAAAGTATAATTAAGTCATGGAACTTATAACGAAAGTACAATCGATTCTTAAAATTTTCAAAAGGTGTAATTTGCGAAAGGACTTGATTAGATCAATTTAACAAGATTTAAGACATAATTGCATTATTTGAAAATTTTAGGACGCAATCATACTTTCGTGATAAGTTTTAGAACTTAAATATACTTTAAAAAAAAGATTTAATTGCATTTTCATAATAAGTTTAAAAACTTACAATGTACTTATCCCACATGAATATTACAATAATTCCATTGAAGTATATTTGAGCTTATGATCTCTGTAATAGTAAAAGTAAAGCCTCGGTTTACTGCCCTGGTTAGAAATTATTTAATTAATATTCTTGATAAAATAGTACCATCTATTATTAAAGTGGATAATTGAATACTAGTCGGTAACTTACAGTTAGAAAAGCTGGTAAATTACTCAAATAAAAGTTGATTTGTTTTTTTTTAATAAAAGGTAATTCTAACATCGCAATTAACTTATATAAAAGCGATAAGTTATTCATATAAGAGGGAATCATTATCCAAAAAGTCTTAAATTTATTGTACGGTGGTCAATTCGGTCTTAAATATTTTAATTGTACCAATTTAATCCTAAATATTTGGATCACTTGTTAATTTAGTCTTAAACCTTTTGAAAATTTGCTAATTTAGTCCTAAACCATTTGACGACTTGTCGATTTAGTCATTTTGGCCAAATTTGACTGGAAATAATTGATGTGGATGTTGACTATTATACGTGACGTAACCGATGCTGATATGGATAATTTTTGTATTCTTTTGCAAAAGATTTTTTTTTTTTCCCTTTGGCCTGTGGCCGTTACTCAGCCTTGTCCAGCATCCTGTCGAGCTTTAATCTTATGCCGTTCGATGAAAGATAAAGTAACTTCTTGCAGTCCTCGGACATCGATTCTTCACATTTTTCATAAGCGTTCTTGCTGTACATTGAACAAATCGTAAGATGCCAAATAAATTTGCACTCAAAGTCCCCGTTGAATCTTGAAGTTGTACTTCAACACGGCACCTGATATTGAAATTTTCAGGAGATGGTACAAATGGCTATTTCATTTCTTTATCCTGAAAACATGATCAGATACAAAATGATACGCCTTGGCTTGCCAGTGACTTATGTTCTTTTGCAGATCATGCGCGTGAGAACTGATTCGAAGTCAGCTCTTCCTTTGCCGCACTCACTGCATGCCATGTAGAAGAAACGTTGTCACAGATTTCGCATCGACTATCGATGCTTTAATCCAAAAGAAGTTTTGCTGCAACCATAAGTCAGCTCTGGATTGGGGATGATAGCTTCTCTTTCGATAGTGAAGTACAACTTTTTTATCGGCAATATCATCCAACAGTTCAATGTTCTATAAAGAAGCCAATTTCAAAAGAGAATAAATAAGAACATGCTCACATGATATAGTTCAGTATGCCGAAGCTCACGAAGTTGGAATGTTTGAACCAGGTTATGTGCGAAAGAGGTGGCAACTTATGATTTGTTTATTTAGTGCTTCCCTGTCAAATCGGTGGTGGTGTGGATCAAATTCAATTTGTCCTATAAGGTTTGGCTTACTCGATTATCCTTACCTTCAATTCGATTCGATGTATCCACATTTATTATTTAGTATAAGGTTCAGCTTACACAATGCTTTAGTTGTAGGTTTTGGAAAAAAGTTACATATGACATATGCGCGCTAGATGCTCCCAAAAAGTGTTGAAGTATAATTATGAATATTGATTACTAGTTAGTTAGGACGTCATCATATATAAGGAAACCGGAGTCCTATTACTATCGACTGTCGAACTTTAGACATGGAGCCATCTACCGATTCTTTTGTCAGGCTATCGAGTAAAGAGGTAATCTTTGACTATTTTCTTTCTTGCCCAGCAGCCACTCGCAGTTTGCCTTCCTACCTCCTTCTCTTTATAAAAATAAATAACTTTAGTTTATTTTTTAGTGTAATTTAAATAATATTCAGAATAAAAATCATTCTCCATGTCTTAGCCACTTGGCGCCACATAGGAAAGAGAACATATTAAAAAATTACATTAGCATTTTCTGTTAGCCAAATTAGACAAAGTTAATGGAAGGATTTGATTGCTATGAATAAGAGTTGGTAATTTCCAATAAGAGTTATTAGATTTAATACATTCGTATACTTTAAAAATAACTATTAGTAAATTATTAACACCATCATTAATTTCAAAAGAATTAAACAAATGCTAGTAACTCGCTCAAATAAAAGTTAGCAAAACTAAAGTTAGTTGGTAACTAAACCCGCAAAAAGTTGATAAATCACCCGAATCAAGACTGATAGTTTTTCGTGAGAGTTTAATAATTTTTACGCCTTGTTAATTTTACAAATAAATTTTATTAAATCGTTGGAGCAATCGGAAATTTGGAAACGGTGTCATCAATGTTGACAAGTGGACTCAAATGAGTTGATAATTTTAGATAAAAGTTTGTAGCTTTAACACATTGATATATTATATAAATAAATGTTGGCAAACTGTTGAAATAGTTGGTAAGTTAAGATATTTAGTAATCAGTGGTAATTTTATAAAAGTGCTGGTAACTTATTAGCGTGTTATCGACTGAACAATTAGCCAATTAAAAGTTTCTTACTAATGTGTCTTGATGGTTATCAATGCTTTTCACATGTTACAAGTATAGAACGAAGTTGCACTTTTACCCACTAGAACATTAGACTCGTCCAATTTCAGCTCACATTGTCGGCTCATTTTACAATAAACGTATACATCTTATTTCATAGGACAAAAACAAGAGATTTGTCTTTTTATAGCCAAATGGAAAGAAAGAGAGAAATACTGGAGAGTAATGAGTACAACTTCTTTATAACTTGAAACTTCAATAGCAATTTTCCATCTTGAAGAAAGGAATTATGAGTTTCATAGCAGTTGTGGTGGCGCATGTCTTCGGAATTTGGATAAGGAAATTAATACTTTCATGCAAGGTATTATCTGCAATTCACAAATATAAGAGAAAAATGCTAGAAACATTTAACAACATCTATCGACAAAGTAAATGAGTGTGGGGAAAAGAAAATACGGATGGAGAGAGAGAGAGAGAGAGAGATTTTACTTACTTAAATAGCTCTTATTCCTGTGGTTGAAATTGAGAAGCTCTCTCAAACCAAAGCACAGTAATCATCCTTGCTATTGATAATTTTTCGATAATCTTATCCACCATCTGGAAATAAGAGATCCTCCAAGATTGATTGTAATGTAATATGCTGTAGAATTCCAAGAATCCCACCAATAAACCCGGTCCTAATCCCGAATAAAACCAATCAACTATAAAATAGTCTTCATTAGACTCATCTTCACTAGAATTGTGACCATCATGTTTGTCCAAATCATTATGCTCATCTCTAGGACAAACTTTCGGAAGAGGACCTCCGCAAAGTCCATCATTGCCACGATAAACAAATTGATCCTCCAAAGTGCTTAACTGATTGCTTGATGGAATAGGACCTGATAAATTGTTGAAGGAAAGATCCAAATAACTTAGAAAGTCTAATTTGGATATGCTAGGAGGAATTTTACCTGATAGCTTGTTGTTGGACAGATCCAATGATTCTAAATTTCTCAAGTTGCCAATACTCGAAGGGATTTTTCCAATCAGCTTGTTCTGAGAGAGGTTCAAATTCTGAAGTCGAGCAAGCCAAGTTAGCCCTTTTGGTATTTGTCCATCTAATGAGTTGCTTGAAAGGTCGAGAGAAAATAAATATGGGAGTGTCTTGGTGAATTCTATGTTTTTTCCTTTTATATTAACCATAAGGGAAAACACATGTTCTAATTTGATATACGGAATAGAAGTGGAATTGGCCCACATGCGAGAGAAGTTGTTGAAGCAAAGCGGAATGCCTCCAGAAATGTTGTTATGAGCTAGGCTTAAATACTGGAGATCAGCAAGATGACATAGTTGTAAAGGAATGTCCCCGATAAAGTAATTTCTCTCAAGATTAATTATTGTAAATGATAGAGACTGTTGTCCAAACGAAAGCATTCTACCGGTGAATTGATTGTCACTAAGATCGAGGACTACCAAATTTAGCTTTAGCAAACATTCTGGAAGCACTCCACTCAAGCCATTTTCATGCAGGCCTAGAACTACTAATCGCTCCAAATGGCACAGAGAGTTTGGAATCGGACCATTTAACTTGTTCTCTCCCAATGAAATCCATCCCAAATTCATTTGTGACTTCCTCCAACATTGCGGAAGTCTCCCAGACAATTTGTTCCTAGAGAGATCAAGAAAGGACAATCCATCAAACATGCATAATGAATTTGGAATGTTACCACTGAGGTTGTTCCTAGAAAGTGATACTTGAAATAAGTATGGCATATTTTCTCCAATAATTTGGGATATGTTGCCTCTTAGCATATTGCTCGAGAGATCCAAGTCCATAACATTAGATAAAATGTCAGGTAACCAATGGGGAACTTCATCTGAGATGCTAGCATTTCGCATGTCCAATTTTCGAATTTTCTTTTGCGTTCGGAGCCAATTTGGGAATTGTGGTCCCACTTTGCAACTTGACATGACAATCACATGAATTTGAAAAGGAGGAATCCAAGATGTGCTGACATTTATAACAAGCTCATTCGAATCTAAGTACAACTCGATCAAGCTAGTGAGATTTGCAAAGTGAAGTTCGTTGACAGCTCCATGTAACTGATTATTCGCAATGTCCATCACCTCTAGATTGGATGGTAGCCCAATACTTTCTGGAATGCTCCCACTCAATTTGTTAGAAGAGAGGTACAATTTTCTTAAAGATGACAACTGGCTCATAGTAATGGGAATAGGACCTGAAATTGAGTTTGATGAAAGATCAAGGAATTCTAGATTTTTGAAATTCCAAAATTGATTGGGCAGGTGACCACTAAAATTGTTGTTGCAAACATCAATAATCTTCAAGTCACTTTGTCCACAGATTAGAGCATCGTCCTTGGTATCAGAAATCTGTCCACTAAATTTGTTAGAACGCAAGTTTAGTACTTGCATTTTGCAGAAAATGGTCAAGTTTTTCAAAAGTTCACCTTCTAGCCTATTTGAAGAGACATCAAGGAACTTAAGCCATTGGCTATTTTCAAGGATGAAAGTGGGGAATATGCCTTGGAGATCATTAGAACTTAAATCTAGATGGCTGAGTTTACTAAAGTTTTGAATCCAAGGAGGAATGGATGGATTAATGAAGTTGTTACTTAGATCAAGGAATCTAAGAGAAGTGAAATTGACATGTAGAGAGGCTGAAGCGTCTCTCAAATAACATCCCCTCAATATTAAAACTTCTAAAGAGGAAAGCATGTTGATAGGACTTAACCAGTCTTTGGGGTTGAGAAGGGAGACATAAGACAGGTCCAAGTACTTCAAGTTAGAAAATGTCGATAACCATTGAAGGTTCTTTGTTTGTAAAGGGTGCTCCAATCGATCACTACTAAGATCCAAGTACTGTAACTTGGAAAGGTTACTAAGTTGACTTGGAAGATCTCCATAGAAGCCTCCATGTGAGAGGTTGAGATACTCCAAATTTTGAAGAGAAGCTAAGGATGCAGGGATTTTTTGGGTTGAGAAATTATTGAAGCTGAGGTCTAGATACTTCAAATGGTTCAATTCGTATACAATGATATTTATCTTACCTCCTAAGGTGCACTTCCAAGATCCATCGCAAGGATTACGAAGATCAAGCTTTGAGACATGACCAGTCTCCTCATTGCATTCAACTCCTTCCCACTTGCAACAATCCTTGCCGGTCCACGACCACAAACGTCTAGAAGGATTAGTGAGATCATGCTTGAACTTCAAAAGAGCTTCCCTCTCAACTCTGATGCAACTTACATTTGTTAAAGCTTTGGAGTAACTGAATTTCAAGGCTTGAATGACAAGGAGTGCACACAAGAGTGTAGGCACGAAGCCAGTGGACGTGTAGAATGTCATTGTTGTCTATAATGAACCCAAGAATTTCTGTTTATATAGGCCAAACAAACACTTCCCTTAAGGAAGATATTATTTTCTTCCTTTTACGGATCTTGGTCTCGATTCACGAAAAAAAAGGGGGGAAAAGAAGGAGATCAACATCTCTTCAAAGTCCTTTTCTCTGGCCGCTGGCAACCGGAATTGACTTATAATTCCAAGTCGTGCCTTGCCTTGCAAGACCCGTCCGACGGTCAAGACATCAAATGCGACCAATACTACATAGGGTTTCTTATACTTAATGAGACGAATCTCTAATTTTATTGCAAAAATTATCGCCATTACAAGAGTTATGTCAATTAATTTGTCGAGGATTGAATGTTGAAGATATCGTCTGAAGCAATTGGTATCCAGCCGTCCCATGCAAGACCCGTCAATTGGTCTAGACATCAAATGTAGCCAATAATAACTGTGGAAAGCATGTGAAGTAATTGGTTCATATGAACGTGTCGAGGATGTTAGTATAAACGAAGTAAATAGTGTTGTGAAAAAAATGTTACTCAAATAAAGAAACCCAATACAATCATATAAATCAAAAATAGATTTTCAATATCTTTAAGATTAAGAAAAAGAAGGAATTTGTTAACACTCAAGTATTAAAACTTGTGAAGGAATTCATTAACACTCAAATATTGAAACTTGTGATTTTTAATTCACTGTCGCTGTGTTATAAGCCCCCAGAGGAATCAGTATTAAGACCAAAAAAAATAAAATTGCAGGCTTATTGACTAATTCTTAACTTTTTGGGGAATGTTACTTTTGTATAAGTGCAAAAGATTGGATTTTTTTTTTTTTTTTTCTAGAGAAAGGGAATGCCGTGAGCATCGTGGAAGCGAGAGCTGTGAACATGGGCTTGCATAGAGTCAAGGGAGTCAATTAGAGAATCTTCTTTTTGATGCCAAGCGCGTAAATGGTGAAGAATAGTCGACTAATCTAGAATCACATGTTTGAATTGTAATTTTTTTTTTTTGAAATAATATTACTCAAGTAAAGAAACCCAATACAATTATATAAACCAAAAATAGATTTTAGATATCTTTAAGATTAAGAAAAAGAAGGAATTCGTTAACACAAGTATTAAAACTTGCGAAGGAATTCGTTAACACACAAATATTAAAACTTGTGATTTTTTTAATTCACTGCTAATGTGTTATAAGCTCCCAGAGCAATCGTTATTAAGACCAAAAAAAAAAAAAAATTTGCAGGCTCATTGACTAATTCTTAACTTTTTGGGAAATGTTATTCTCGTATGAAGTGCAATAGATTGGATTTTTTTTCTAGAGAAAGGGAATGCCGTGAGCCTCGCGGAAGTGAGAGGTGTGAACATGGGCTTGCATAGAGTCAAGAGAGTCAATAGTGTAGATTGTACGTGTAACGGGCGCGCTTTTTGTCCCGCAGATGAAAGGCTGGGTTTTATTTTCAAATGTTTCAAATGTTGTGAAATATTTCTTTCTTACATGGATCTAGGTCTCGATTCACCAAAGAAAAAAGGGAAAAAGAAAAAGACATTAACATCTTTTCAAAGTCCTTTTCTCTTGGGGACTGCTAATCTAAATTGACTCAGAATTCCAAGTCGTGCCTTGCAAGACCTGTCCATCGGTCAAGACATCAAATGCGACCATTCTTATACATAGTGAGATGAATCTCTAATTTTATTGCAAAAATTAGCGTCATTACAAGAGTTATGTCAATTACATTGTCAAGAATTGGAGGTTGAAGATATCGTGTGAAGTAATTGGTACTCAGTCGTGCCGTGCAAGACCCATCAATTGATCTTGACATCAAACGTGACCCATGATAATTGTGGAAAGTATGTGAAGTAATTGATTCATATGAACGTGACGAGGATGTTAGTATAAACAAAGTAAATAGTGTTATAAATTATTATTATTTTTTAAAAACGTTGCTCAAATAAAGAAACCCAATACAAACATATAAACCAAAGATAGATTTTCGATATCATTAAGATTTTTTTTTAGAAAAAAGGAGGAATTTGCTAATACTGAAATATTAAAACTTGTGATTTTTAATTCACTATCTCTGTGTTATAAGCTCCTAGAGCAATCGTTGTTTAGACAAAAATAAAAATTTGCGGGCTCATTGACTAATTCTCACCTTCTTGGGGAACATTGTTTTTGTATAAGTGCAAAAGATTGCAAAGCAGGAAGGCTGAATCGCTGTGTGGTGACTTACGCGTGGCACCGGGATGGTGGTTTCCCCGCTAGTGACACCTGAGGTTTACGTGGCAGCTGTTGGCCAAAGCGGTTCCTTCAGCACCCAAATAAAAAAAAAAAAAAAAAAAAAGATTGGGCTTTTTTTCTACAGAAAGGGAATACCGTGTGCCCCGCGGAAGAGAGAGGTGTGAACGTTGGCTTGCATAGAGTCAAGGGAGACAATTAGAGAATCTTCGTTTTGATGCCAATGACCCAAATGGCAAAGAATAGTTGACTAATCTCGAATCATACGCATAAAGGACTGCCCAACCCATCAACATTCAACCCCATGTTTGGAAGTCGTTGTTAGTAGGGAAGCAAATGGGCTGAGGAAAACCAGTTCTCTTCTTGTCATCCCATTGCTCACCTACGTAAAAGATCAGTACTTCTACACGTAGTATTTGCGTTACTATTAATAAAACTTCTCTCTCTTATGCATGTTTGTTCAAGATAATTCGCATTCATGACATTCTTCTGAGTTCCACCTCGAATGAGAGAGTTCATGATAAATGATTCATAAATAAACACCGATCCTCAAATTATTCCCATCTTATATAGTCACTTCAAGCACTCACCAAGGTGTTACACTAATTGGAAAGAGATGATATGATGTGTATGACTTGATTTGCGTGAATCTACAGAACGGAAAAGGTATTTCATGTGATTGTCATGTCCCATGACAGTAACATGCAATTTAATAAGCTAATTAAGAGTGGATGATTCTAAAGTATACACATCACATGTGATGACAAACATATCATGTGGCTTCATTCGAGTCATGGAACCAGCATTGGAAATCCCGACCTCCGTACATTGAGAGGTTGTCAAGTTCATCTCTCCGATCACCTCAAAAGTCAGACAAAGTCATTCCCCGAGAGGGTACTCAATTTTTATCAATGCAAGTTAGTTTTGCTCGAGGGAGAGATGTTAATGATCCTCATCAGTCTCTTAGCATCATAAGCCGGATCAATCCTACAGCTTTTTGCAGGACTTTGTTCATAAACTGCTAGAGTAGCAACAGCATATTTAAGTGCTAACCCCAAGAAGCGACAATCTGCCGTGCAGTAGAGCGAAGAACTTAGAGCAAGATCGCCTCACATAAGCAAATAGACTGCAAAGATCCACTGCTTACACAGGTCTTAACAGGAAAAGTTCCCGACATTTGGACACAGACCCAGACCGGGTCTTCAGGGGGGCTAACTGCGAATGGTCCCAAATTTTTTTTGTTGATTAGGCATGTGCATTCAAACAGAGTCACTTACAAGAACCACCAAATCTCTTCATCTGTAACCTTTTCCACGATTCATATGTCCACCAATCACAATATCACCAGCAGTAGATAATTCTGTATTGGCAACTAGACTAGACAGAATGGAGAAGTAATATGCAGACGAACAAGAATTGAGCTCCGTCAAACAAGTAATAGCATGTTCACCACCTATCAGCATAATGTACAAAGAGTCACCAAGTGAACAGGGCTAATTTTACAGAAACGTGTGGAGGAAAAAGATGACAGAAACTTTGGATCAAGAAACTAATTTACATTACCGGGAAAAGTAACTGGTGAGGGATGAAAGGGAGAGAAGAAAGCAGCAAGCTCAAAA
Organism: Eucalyptus erythrocorys; assembly: GCA_014182555.1. Lineage (NCBI taxonomy): Eukaryota > Viridiplantae > Streptophyta > Magnoliopsida > Myrtales > Myrtaceae > Eucalyptus > Eucalyptus erythrocorys. The sequence continues at coordinate 31,043,731 of CM024603.1, read as the reverse complement.
ACTCTCTTGCAGGACTAAGCGCAAACCAAGAACTCAAGCATCTAGTCGTAAATCACTCATCTGAAGCGGCATCCATATCTTGCCAGCTCGCCAAGCACAGTTCATGCAATTCATTCAGGATCCATTCTTCCCCAGTATGACCACCTAATACCAGAACTCGCGTGCCTCCAACAACACATGTACTGTGTCCCCATGCGTATTTCGGCGGTTGTCCTGGAGCATTAAGAATCCTCCAAGATGGTTTCTCTTCGGAAGGATCCAATAGGAAGACTTGAGATGGTGAGTGCAAGCCCGCAATAGAACCACCAAAGATCAAAATCCTACCACAAGGCATGCTGACCGCCACATGGTCCAGTCTAGGAGGTGGGACCACAGCGCTTTGACTGCCAATGCCAGTCAATGCGCTGCACTCCAACAGTCTCCACTGCGGCTCTTCATCATCCAAGTCAATTGTGTAGGCCTCACCCGATCGCAGCCTCAAGTGCCCACTTTTTGCCAACCCGCCAAACATGAGGAGTTTTGTCCTACCGTAAACTGAGAGAGAATGTCCCAATCTTGATGGTGGAGCCCAGGAAGTCGGGATCTCCTTCCATGCAGGCTTGTCTGTGGTGAGATCCAACAAGTAAGTGTCGCTGAGGAGTACTCCAGCATCAGTGCAACCACCAGAGACAACCAGTTTAGAACCCTCTACTGTGCAAGAGCTGTGCCAAGATCTAGGAAGAGGTGGGGTCCCACCCAAGACTTCTTTCCATGTTGGCTGTTTAGCATCCAAATCCAGCACAAACACGTCATTGAGCAATCCTTGCCTCCCACAACCTCCAAACACCACCAACCACGATCCATTGATGCATGAAAGTGTGTGGCCCCACCGGCCTGGGGGAGAAGACTCCACACTGACACGTCTCCACTCTGGATTTGCAGCATCAAGGTTGAGCACAAATGTATCATCCATCGGCTGCATGTTAACCCCTTCACCTCCAAACAGCACAAGCCGATTCCCTGCAGCACAAGCACTGAAGTTGCACCTAGAAGGTTCCACTGCTCCTCCAACTGTCAATTTCCTCCAGCAAACAGCCTCCAAAGTCGTTAATTCCCTAGCCAAACGCCCCCAGCCTAACTTCTCGGTCATCCTTTCCAAAGCGCCTGTGACGTCTCTTCCCCAAGCATTTTGACAAACCATCTTCCTTAGATGCTCATTCTTCGTTAGGTGACGAATCCTTCTACAGACAGATCCAATTGATGCCACGTCCCTTGGTGTCAGCCGTGACAAAATATTGTGTGCTAAAACTTCATCGGATAGTTGAAGTATCCCACACATTTCCTGATCTTGTACAAAAGGCAATGGCCCATCTTTCGGAGTGTATACTCTCATCTGCTCACACTCATTGTTGTAGGTCTCCTTGAAAACAGGATAAGATATGCAGTTCATATCAATTTTTGCTTCAGAAAATATTTGAATGCCTATTACATGTGTGACTATTCCATCATCATCGTGTATCGGAGCTAGCTTTAACCTATTCACCAAAGGAGTGCCATCCTTCCTAAAATTGAGGAGCTCGCCTTGAAATTCAAGACCTTGCTCGAGACATCGTCTGATTTCAGAAACAACCACTGGATCGACCAAAGGATGCCGTCTCTGTGCACGAGGATCTCTATATTGCAAGAATCGGCTGAAACAAAGGAGTATCAGAAGAGTCAAATGAGAAGCTAACAAGCTCCCAAAAGCAACACAGACGCAATACTCCAAACATAGCAATATCATGATGAACATGAAAGAGAAGACAGTGCAAAAGACTCAGATGTCCATCAAGAAAATTTTTGGATTAAATAGTCTGGCCTCCCCGATGTAGCCCATTCTAAAACAGATAGGCACACAGTAGAAGCTCCATCATTTATCTCTTCAACAACAAGCCATCAATGACAATCTTGGGTGATCATGTCCCTAAACAGTTCTCAACCACTTGAAGAGCTTAAGTGATTCGACCAAAAAAAAAAAAAAAATAGAGCTTAAGTTAAAGCTACAAAGATCATATCTATGTCATCTTGGGGAAAACAATGAAGATAAAAGCTTTATGTCCACCGTAAGTGTAAATCAATGGTCATATAAACTCCAAGTGTTAGCTGTTTGGCTTCTTTACCTCGATCTGTCTTTCCTTCTCTCTTTAGTCCATACATACAGGTTTAAACAAATTACAGGATTGTTAATGCCTGTCGTAGATTCTGATTGGTCTGCCTATTAAGTACGCTATATCTATATTACATGACCACCCCCCAAATTGAAATTATTACTGATGATGTACCAATAAAACCTCCCTATTTTCACGCTCTCTGGTACATCAATCAACATCTCTTCCCCCGTATTCCTTCTATCCTTCAAATTCTCTCACATACCAAACGAGTTAACACGAACCCTCCACGAAAAGTCGCTCCTTTACAACAAATCTAAAACATCAAAGCAACAAGGTCTCCTTCATTCTTCACATAGATCCCAGGACTACCCCCAAACAGTAAAACAAAGAAGATCAGAGCCCAGAAATCCTCTCCATTTTTTACCACCCACTAGAACGACCAGAACAGAGGCAGCCGGAAAAATCGCACCTTCACAACAAATCTCAAACATCAAAACAACAAGCTCTCCTCCATTCTCCAGATAGATCCTAGGAATACCCCCATACAGTAAAACAAAAGAAGAGCATAGCCGAGAAATCCTCTCCATTTCCACTACCCACCCCCACGAATCAAATCGACACGAGAGGGACGAACTCACCAGTTCCGACCCAGGACCTCGTCGGCCCTGTACCCGGTGAAGCTCTCGAAGACGGTGTTCACGTAAATGATGGGGAAATCGGGCTCCAGGGCGTCGGACACGACGAAGGACGTGGGCGTCAGCGGGTAGAAGAAGAGCCCGGGCTTCAGCGGGAGCTCGCTGTCCTCCTCCTCCTCCTCCTCCAGTTGCTCATCGCCATCATCACCACCATCATCACCCCCGCCATCTTCTGCTGCCGCCACTCCTTCCTCCGCCTCTTCCAATGGCCTGACGTCCTCCTCCGCGACGACCGCTCTGTAGCGGCCGGTCACGGAGCACTTGAGCCTCTTGCCGGACCCCTTCAGCTCCTCCTCCTCCTTGCTTGCCGCCATGCTGGGGAGATTCTTCTGCGGGTTTCTCGCTCTAGCGCGAGCGAAAGAAAGAGAGAGAGAGAGGGAGATGAAGAGCTGCGGGACGGGGTTGAAATGAGGTGGAGTCATGGGCAAGTCGGCGGCGTTTGGCGGAAATGGCCCTGCTCGTGCATCTTAATTACGAGTCTTGCCATCCCCGTGAAGGGCCACGGTCAACTTCTGGTTGACAAGTTCCGCCACGACGTTCTTGAGGTACAGCGACTGTTTTAGTTTTCCCTACCTTCGCATGTGTACGTAATAATCAGACCACGTGAAGGTTGCGACCCGACACCGTATATCGCATTGAAACAGCTTTTCACCGTACTTCGTCTTCCTAATCTGATCGAGCGTCATTTTCATGAGAAATGAAATTATTTTCTTTTCTTTTCTTTCCTTTTTTTTACTACAAAAACTTTTGTCACGAATCAAAGTTTAAAATAGACTTTCATGTTGTTCACGTTTTTAGCATATTGCCTGTTTGACAAGTGTTTGGAGTCCTCAACCGTGGACGGAAGGGAGCCGATAGAGCAATTAGGTGTCTAGTGCAATTTTTAGTGATAATTCATTAAAATTCCCAAATATCATTTTTTTTAGGTTAATATCATGAAAAATTATAAACTAATACATTCATGATAAATTTATCAAAAATTAATATTTTTACGATAAAAAATCCTAAGCCAGTATACTTATAACAAATTTACCTTCTATTAATTTCTGTTAAATTTTACTAATAGTTGATTAGTATAACAGTTTAAGATTCTATTGTCTATTTCTCATGATTATACCGATTTTATGATTTTTGTGGTATTAATTCAATTTAATGGTGGATATATTTATCATAAATATATCAATTTATAATTTTTAGTCATAAAAAAATAAATTTATGATAACTTAATAATATGTATATCAGTTTTTGTTTTTTATGATCATTCTAGATAAATTTATAGTATTTAAAAAGATAATTTTGGATAAATTTATTAATAAATATATCGGAATTTTTCGTGATATAAAATATTCTCCTTTTACTTATAAAATTAAGATTTCCTGATGACCTTTTCTCATGTTGGTCATATAATCAAAAAGTTATTTTATGAGATACGATTACCGATTTGGAAAAAAAAAAAAAAAAAAAAGATGGCCGTTGAAATTTATTGCCGCCCCTGCAATTGTTAAAACCAAAAAAAAAAAAAAAAAAAAAAGAAGTAGAAGAAGTAGTCGACCGTCCATCGTACGTTTAATTTTAAGATTTAATTCAGTTCCCATGTGCGGGCGCTGGCGGTTTACCGGCACAAGGGGAGTGGCAATTCGGTAGTTTCTACCCAAGTGCGAGGGCGAGGATGGTCGGGAGGAGTCCACGTCGGTTGCGAGCGAGGAGAGCACGTGGCAGGCTGATATTTCGGGACGAAAATATCTTGGGGAGAGAGGGGGAGAAGGGGGAGGAACCATCCACCAAGCGGCCTCCACGTCACCGTCTTTGTCGGAGCCCAGCAAGATATTTTCTCTCTCGCGCCCCTCTTGCGGCTCCTCGCTCCATTCCCACTTTCGGCTCCCGCCGTCCAATCCCATGCCCCCTCGTCGAAGCCGAACGGCTGTCCAAGTCCAATCCCCAGTGGGCGTGGGGCTGGCGGTGTCGCTGCTTTGCTTTTGCTTCGGTGCGGCGCGACTCCTCGTTCTCCCCCCACCACCAGAGAGAAAAAGAAACGCGAGGCCAAGGGACGAGGCCAGTGGCCACCCGCGCATGCACACGCGGAGGAATATTGCTGTTCTTGCGCCCCATGCGGCCGTGCCACCGCGGAGATATTGGGGGGAAATATCTTCCGATTCGATCGGGAAGCCGAACTTTCCGTGGAAAATCGGGGGAACTTTTAATTCGACCCTTCGATTTGTGCTTCAGGTGATGAGGAAAATGACAATTGTCAAAAGTCATCTCTCGTGACCTATCGTGCTTTCCGTTAGTTCAATCGTAAACTTTCTATTTTTATCAACTGAGTTATAAATATTTTTTGCGTTTTGTCAATCGAGTTCGTATAACCATATTTGAATTAGAAATTGCTGATATGGATATGAGGCCGTTTTACGTGGTGTGGCCCTTGCTAGCACTTGCCTAGGCAATCGCAGTTAGAGGAGGAAGAAAGGAAGAAAAGAAGAAAAGAGGAGAAAAAAAAGGAAAAAATATGATTAAAAATTATTCACATCAGTACCAATCGTATCACATAGGACGATCGTCATTCATATTAGTGATATTCAATCAAAATTGACTGGATGGATTTTATCGGCAAAATATAAAAATATATTGGACTTAACTGACAAAATTAAAATGTTTATGATTTAATTGACAAAATTATAATAGGTTTAGGACTTTTTGAACAATTTTCCAAAATTAAATTATCAGAGAACTCTAAATTGGTTGCGTATTCCAACCTATATTTAATAGCGTAGATCATAAATGGGTTACTTTGAATTTTGAAGAGTGTAGTGGGTTATATGGATTAATTAACAATTTATTGAGTTTCAAATGGGTTAGTCATCTAAGTTTAAGAAGGTCATGGATAAATAAGTTATTTTTAATAATTCTTTTAATATTCTAAATTTTCATAATTTTTATTTTTTTGTTTTCTTTTTTATAGCAAATTCGACAAAGGTTGCTAGCCAATCGCCAATTGTCAGTCACTACGCGATGCCATCAATGGCTATTGCCGATCGCCAATCACTGTTGGGCGTCAATATTCGATTGTTGCCGGCCGGTCATTGGTCACTGCCACTTGTTGCGGATCATCAGTCACTGGACATACAATGGAAAAAAAAAAAACAAAAAGAAAGAAAAAAAATATAAAATATAAAAGAAAGCAAAGCAGCGACCGCCAGGCCCACGCCCACTGGGGGATTGGACTTGGACAGCCGTTTGGCTTCGACGAGGGGGGATGGGATTGGATGGAGGGAGCCGAAAGTGGGATGGAGCGAGGAGCCGCGAGAGAAAATATCTTCCTGGCGGAGTCGCTGCTTTGCTTCGGTGCGGCGCGACTCCTCGTTCTTCCCCACCAATAGAGAAAAGAAACGCGAGGCCAAGGGACGACGAGGCCACCCGCGCATGCACACGCGGAGGAATATGCTGTTCTCGCCCATGCGGCCATGCCACCGCGGAGATATTGGGGGGAAATATCTTGCGATTCGATCGGGAAGCCGGACTTTCCGTGGAAATTGGGGGAACTTTTTCTTTGAGCCTTCGGTTTGTGCGTCAGGTGATGAGGAGAAAGTCCGATGACGATTGTTAAAAGCCGTCTGGGGAGACATATTGCGCTTTCCGTTAGTTCGGTCGTGAACTTTTTTATTTTTATCGATTGAGTTATAAATAATTTTCGTGTTTTGTCGATTGAATTCGTATGACTAAATTTGGACCAAAAATCGTTGATGTGAACGTGAAGCCGTCCTACGCGGCGTGGCCCTTGCTAGTCATTGCCTAGGCCAAGCGATTAGTTAGAGGAGGAAGAAAGGAAGAAAAGAAAAGAGAAAAAGAAGGAAAAAATTAATAAAATAAATAAATAAAAATTATTCACATCAGTACCAATCGTATCATATAAGAGGATTGGTATCCATATTAGTGATTTCCAATCAAAAGTGACTAGATGAATTTTATTAGCAAAATATGAAAATGTATATGACTCAATTAATAAATTAAAATGTTTATGACTCAATTGACAAAAGTGTAATAGATTTATGACTTTTTAGACAACTTTCCTAAATTAAATTATCAGAGAACTCTAAACGTTACAAGATGAAGCCCGAGCTAGTCGATTTTTCTCGATATAACATGTACCTGGTTTTTCGTATGGATGCACGACTTTTGCGCATTGAGAAAAAGAAGGACAAAGATTCATTTTTTCACCTCAAAGGAAATAAATTGTAGACAATAGGGTTTTTATTAATCTAATAATGCTTGCATACCAAACAAATTGCTCCTTATGTAGGCGTGATACATCTTTTTTTTTTTTTTGCTTAGGCATGTAAAAATACTCTAGCTATTCCAACAAAGCTAGCTGTGACCATCCTAGGTTTCAGGTAGAGGTGATAAAATGGATTTAAAATTCATATCATAATCTATATTTAATGGTGCGGGTCATAAATGGGTTGCATATTCTAACATATATTTAATAGTGTGGGTCATAAATGGGTTACTTTGAGTTTTGAAGAGTGAAGTTGGTTATATGGATTAGTTAACAATTTTTTTTTTTTTTAGTCGGTAGGATTAGTTAACAATTTATTGAGTTTTAAATTGGTAAGTTATCTAATAAGTTTAAGTGGGTCATGGATAAATAAGTCATTTTCTTAAAATTCTTTTAATTTTCTAAATTTTCTAAATTTTTATTATTTTCTTTTCCTTTTTTAAATTCAATAAAGGTTGCTAGCCGATCGTCGATTGTCGATCACGCTTGACGCCATCAATGGCTACGCCGATTGCCAATCACCGTTGGGCGTCAATATTCGATTGTTGCTAGTCAATCATTGGTCATTGCCACTTGTTGCGGATCATCGGTCACCGGACATACAATAAAAAAAAAAAACAAAAAGAAAAAAAATATAAAAAATACTATCTTTTATAAAATTATAAAAATTGTTATAGTGTTTTAGCAATATATATTTTTAAAAATTTATAAGAAACGAGTTTTTCTAAATTGTATTTAATATTGAAGTCTTTTAACAATACAAGTCATGTTGAATATGAGTAACTAGATTTGTATTGTATAAAAATTGATCAAATAGATTAAATGGGTCAACATGGGTCGGACCATTTTCGACTTGGCCCATTTGTTTGATGGGTCTAGTTTTGGGTATTGTGTTTTTTTTAAGATAAATATATTGAAAGTCTTAAAACTTGTCACAAAAGTTTAATGGGTTAATACTTGAAAAATCCCAAACTACTATGATAAATTAACCAAAATTAACTTTTTACTAAAAGCCCCAAACTACTATACATTGACAAATTTATTCTACACCGGTACACTTGTGACAAATTTATCTTTTGCTAGTTTCCATTAAATTTTACCGTCAAATTGTTAAGTTTGATGATACATGACAATTAAATGGTGTATTGGTTTGAGATATTACTCTCTGCTTGTCATAGTTGTACTAGTTTTGTATTTTTTGTAATACTAATCCAATTTAACGGAGAGTATATTTGTCATAAATGTACCAGTTTGTGATTTTTGACAGTTAAAGAGATAAACTTGTCACAACTGTACTAGTTTAAGGTTTTTTGTAGTCATTTGGAATAAATTTATTACAAACATACCAATTTGGAGTTTTTGGTAGTCAAAAAGTTAATTTTGAGTAAATTTATCATAATATACTAATTTAGGGTTTATCGTGATATTAAATCAAGTTTAATTAATTTTTAAAACTTTTAAAGCATGCAATTAAATCTTAAAAGTTATTATGGAAGCACAATTGAGTTTTAAAATTTTCAAAAAATGCAATTAAATCTTAAAATTCATCAAGCTAACACTTGTTAAGCTAATGTAATTAAGTCCTAAAACCTGTTGGTATTTCCTATTTGTTAAGTTGGATGGAGTTAATGGAATGACTTGGTTGCATAAACTTGATAAGTTTTATTATTTGATTACACTTTTTGAAAATTTTAAGATTCAATTGCACCTTTATGACCAATTTTAGGACTTCTAAGACATTAATCCTATCTTTTTCAATAACTTAACTAGTCATAAAAACTTTGAGAATCAATGTAACTAAATCTTAAACTCAGCAATAGAATTGCGTCAGGGTAGGACCAAGTAAGAGTAAAAATTCCTATATACACTTAATGTATGCAAAATGAATTATCGTATTTTTTAGTTTGATGGATCTCACGTTTAGCACGATTTGCCAAATTTAACCGCTCTTCTTTCGGACAACACATCTAATATTTTGGATTGGCCACATACTTGCTTGATTCGTGGGATGACTCTAAAGTTCACCGTAAAATAAAGAACTTTCAAATTTGTTCTAGTCGAGTCAAATATTTGTTTTTGTGAGGTTTAGAGCTCCAAATCACTTAACTTATTTATACTTCTATTCACTTTATCCTAAAACAACTTCACAAGGCTTAGAGTAAAGTTGATAGTCGTAGTCTATTATAAAAAAATGTGATAAGTGTATTGAAAGTCTTTAATTAAACTTATCATAAAAATGCAATTAAATCTTAAAATTTATTGAAAATGCAATTAAGTTTTAAAACTTTTAAAAAGAACAATCAATTCCTAAAAATTGTCAAATTGATCCAATCAAGTCCTTATGTTGAGTACATTTTTTGAAAATTTTAAGATTCAATTGCACTTTCATAACAAGTTTTAGGATTTATTAATATTTTGAAAGTTTTACGATCCGAATGCACTTTTAGGACAAATTTTATGACTTAATTATACATTTTTTTTAAAAAAAAATTTAGGATTTAATTGCATTTTTATGATAAGTTTTGCATTTTCATAATAAATTTTAGGATTTCCAATATAGTTATCCTTGAAAGAACTTATATGTCTAAAAAACTTGCTTCAATTGGGCTAATCCTTGATCTTGCTTGATTTATAACTTTTAAGTCACATAATTTTATTTTTTTAATAATTGTATTCGTTTTGATTATAAAAGATTTTCCCATAGTTTGAAGTACAAGGTGATAGTCATAGTCTTTTGAATTAGGCATCTTTCGTATTTGTGGAATACATGAGTCATATCATCACAAAACTCTATTCCCACTATCTTTAAATAAGTTAGGATAAAAATAATAAGGAAACACTCACCCCCATCAGTTCTAACATTATATGTATTCAAGATGATAGTTTAATAGCTATCCCTATATCAAATATTCTCATCACATAAAAGTGTCTTGCAGAATAAGATCGTCCAATTGACCATAATTGCCTAATTAACGAAGAAAGAAAGACAACAATACATTGAAATTTACACGGATTGCTCTCGAGTGGATACCTACATGCACGGAAGTGCAGTAGCAATAAAGTCACTATGAACAAGAAGATTACGAGCTTGGAACCATGTCACTCTCTATCTCAAGTCTTGATTACCGAAAATGAATCCCGACTCATTGTTTCACACCATCTCCCACCAGTGTTATCCTCTCAAATCTCACAAAGAGCAATCCTGGAAACACTCTCTAGAGGCCCTTGTGTGTAATGTATGTAAAACCCTCGAAAAACAGGCTTTTGAGCCGGTCCATGTCGAGTTTATGTCGTCTCTCGAGCACCTGGCCGAGTTTGGCCGGACTTGTGCTTTATGGCCATTGCGCTTGGGCTTATCCAGGCACGGGGCCAACTGCCCAGGCCCTTGTGCTCAGGTGCCTGGCCATCCTTGCCTCCTTTATTTTCCTAGCCAAACGTCTTTGGGCATGTGCACATGTTCGAGCTTCAATCATCCCTCGAATCATTGGCCAAAGCTCGAGACGAACTCAACAAATTTTCTCCTTGGCTCGAGCTTGCGGCCAAGTCCCGGTCTTGATTCGTCACTCCGTATTACCAATCATTTTTGGGTCAAGTTGCCGGCCAGCCTTGCAGGCGCATGGCCGACCTTGTGAGTGCTCTAGTCATGAACGGTAGGGGGGGGCCGAAAAGCAGGAGCCTTGCCAGGAGCTCAAGAGATGCCGTAAACTCAGTCTCGTTTTAAAGCTTATGTTTCGAGGGATTAACATATACTGCACATCAAAGCATATTTTCTTTTAGGGTTTCTCTTTGTGAGTTTGGAGAAGAAAATGTTGTTAGATTATGCAAAACATCGAATCCATTGAGAATTTCCCTTTTCAAAAAGAATTAAACTAGCTCAAAGATGGCCAAATGACTAGCCAAGATGAATGATTATAAAGTTGATTCAATGCTCTCAGATTTATAAGTGAGCCTACACTTTATTGTAGTACTTATCGTGGTACACATACATACAAACTCTTCCTATTTTACTTTCCAGTAGGACTTGTTTTTAAATGTCTTTAACATTAGAAAGAATACCAACATACCCTGCATCTCAAGTGAATACTCCGTACTTTTATATTACGTTTTTCTTTGTAGGATATGGAAAGCAATATTATGTAATATATGGTAAACTTTTCGATTAGCAAAACAGAAGAGAGAGAAAATCCTAAAAAAATGCCCATAAAACAAGAAAACAAAAAGAAGTGACATTGCAAGAGTATTTTCATTTGGGTGCGAGAAATTGCTTGAAATTTTCCCATGTCAATCCTTTCTCGATGTACTCAATGTTAGAAGGGTCGAAAGGTCCCTTGATTCTATCAATCGACTTGATCTGTGCCTTTGCCGGAAGAACACTTTTTGATGGGTCCGGCGCTGTTTCATAGCTCAAGCTTGAAGAAAATCCCTGAAAATTAGTTGTGCAACATAAATTTTACATATAGCAACCACGCAAAAGTCATTTTATTAAATATATGCCCCCTCCCCCACCCCCAAACCCCCAAAAAAATATATTCTAGAAATTGAGCCGAAGTGAAATTTATACCTTGCATTATACCTGCTCTACGCCTATAATTTTCACAGTGAAATTTATACCTTGCATTATACATTTTCCTAAAAATTTCTCAGAAATTTTCGATGGACTGACCTTATAGATGAGGACTTCTACTTCCTCTCCGCCCACATCGGCATGCACCACAAGAGCTTCCCCTCTTGCGGACTGGCTGTACAGCTCCAGCGTCGCAATCTCCTCGTTGGGGCCGTACTCTTCCCCGTCGCCCTCAGCCTCCTCCTCCTCCTCCTCGGTGCTGCCGCCGTATCGCGCCGACCTCCTCCTCGCGGCGCACCGGATGGCCGTGCCGTGGGGACGGCTCTTGTGTTGCTTTCGAGCTAGGAGTGCCGTGGATGCGCAAGGTTGCTCGTGAGTGGTTGGGAGGCGAGGGAGCTTGGGCGGCGAAGGAAGGGCCGCCCATTTGCCCAAGATGTGAAGCATTTCCGCGTGTGTTGAGCGTTTATGGTCAAACGTTGTGGCTCTGAGAGGATAAGGTCATGTGGTTCGTGACCTAATAGTTGAAGTTGGGGAAGAACCACAACCTACTCTAATTTGACTTTCGTTATTATTATTATTATCATTATTAATATTATTTTTTTTTTTATGTTTCCTCTGAAAATTCAAAGATCTCACGACTTTTAGAGAAATAGGAGACGAGCTTATATGATTTGATGTATTGACATTTATAATATTTTGAGGGGGTATTACCTTGAAACACGGAATGATATGACATTTATCATGATTTACGATGAATTAGGTGAGCTTTCATAATTGATAGGATGCATCTACATAAGATATGATTGATATCTCATGCCTCGTGTGAGATCTCATTATAATTGACTTGAATTAGTCATTGCCCAAATCCAGAATGTGGCATTATCGAATCAATAACGTAACATTCATAAATTCTTGACACAGACACCCGTCGTCACTTTCATGGAATGAGTTTGATCTTCATTTTTTCACACTTTAACCCAATGGCTAAGGCCTTACTCATAAGCAGATCTAGTTTAGACGAGAATGGAGACTGCTAGGCATCATGAATTTTCTAGACTTGGCTAAGAGTGTTGTTGTAATAAAAAAAGAAAATCACTTTTTGGACTTGCCTTTAGCCAATCAAGCCTAGGCCATTGGAAGACTTGGTAGGTGGATAACCTTTCTCCTCGTGCAAGGCCCAACTTCATAAGTCGATCCACACCCAAACATCAGATGAGCCCATGGGATCTAACTTGCAACGATTCGACCCAATGGAGACTTGCCCCCCCTCAAGGAGCAAGCTTCACCCCCTCATAAATGCATAAGCCTCACGGTAAAGTAAGTATATTACTTTAATCTCCATACACATTAGCTTTCTTTTGTTTCATCATGCATGCACTGTATCAATTGAAATGTTAGAAAGTTTTTTTGAGGCCAAAGTTGATAAGACTTCTCTTTTCCGTGACGAGCGGGACCAACCTGCCTCTTCTGGAGTCCGGCATGGCTAGGAACATATCCAAAAAAAGCCATGCATCAACATGTATCCTAGGACCTAAGGTCGTATCAAAAAATGGGGTGCTTTGCCGTCGGTGCCAGGCTACTTAGCCTCTCCGAAAACGGCGCCGTGGAGCCGAACTCAAAGACGGAACAGATTAAAACCGCACGCGAGTGGGCTGCCGCGCGTGGGACTGGACGGCGGGGCCACGATATCCCATCGACTGCCGCGCCCCCCCAATTATTGGCGCCTTTCTCTCTCTCACTCTTGCGGCCGCGTCAACTCTCCTCGGCCACCTGTCGCGTCTTAATTCTTTAATTAATTAAAAAAATCACAAGCTCGAATCGCGGCAGCAGAATAATAATAATTAAAAAACAAAAAAGAATAAAATACCTTCTCCATGCTGGAAAATAGCCTATTCCGATGACGTCATAAATCGCGACGACGGCGCGTGAGGCGCAAGTTAAAGAAAGCTCGCGGCGGCGCGTCGGCCTTCGTTTTCGCTTCGGGAGGAATTAATCGAATGGAATTAAAAAAAGAGCGCTCCACCGGAAGACCGGAAGAGTCAGTCAGCAGTGATTAGTAGTATTTTATCGTCTTCGTCGCCGTCGCCGTCGTCGTCCCTCTTCATTACCTCATCATCACCGTCATCTCCTCCCCTCCGCTCCTCAATCATCGCGCCGCTTCTGAAGTCCCTGCCGACCGACCGACCGACCGACCGACCGACCGACCTCTCCGACTCCCGCGGCGGCGGCCGGCGTTCCGCCCCACCTCTCTTCTCCCGCTCGCCTCGCTTCGCCGCTCGGAGTCCTAGGGTTCCCCGCCTCAGATCCGCCGCTGCTCGGCTTCGCCGTCGGCTCCGGTTTCCCCTCCTCTGACGATCGCGGGAGCAAAGAAGAAATGGCGCTCCCTAGCTTCGCGGACACCGGCACGGACTAGAGCTCGGCGGTTCTTTTGGGTTTTTTTTCGAGCGGGGGGTTCCGGCGATGGATGCGTTGCAGAGGGCTGTTCAGCCGCCGGCGGCGGCCGGATACGGTCCGCACGCCTCGGGCAGGGGCGGCGGCGGCGGCGGCGATTTAGCGGTGCCCGATCAGTTCCCGGCGGGTCTGAGGGTTCTCGTGGTGGACGACGACCTCATTTGCTTGAAAGTGCTGGAGCAGATGCTTCGCCGCTGCGCGTATACCGGTAGATTGCTTGATTACTTGCCCCAATTTGTGAATTTTCAATTTTGCTGTCGTCTTGGTGAGTGGAAATGTATTCTGTGAGGGTGATGGCTCCTAGTTCTCAAGTAACCATTTCGTGCTCGACTGTGGAGGCCAACTTCCAAGTGCTTGAGTGGGGATCGATAGGGTAATTGATCTTCATGGGAGTGGGTGATTGGGAAAGTCGGCATGCTTTTCAATTTTTCGAAGCAATTGCTTCTAGGGCAGGTCAAGCAATATTTCTAAGTACGTTTGCTAGTTGTAATAGATTTACAGAGTGAGAACAGATGACAGATTGCTTAATCTTAGGTGGACAGCTCCTCTTGATGGATCAAGGCTGAAACTGTGTAGGGAATCTGAGGTGGTGGGAGGTGGTGGAGTTATGTGTTGAATAAGTATGACCAAGAATATTTAGATTCTGATTGGTGATGGCATTTTGTTGGTAACTTCATTTGTTACTACTTATTGTCGGGATTTAGGGATGATATCATCTCCTTTTTCATATGCTGTGAAGTGCTAGGGCATTTTTGCTGTATGACCAAGAACCATACGATAAAGAAAATGAAACTATTTGAGGAAATGGACCAATCTGAAGCTGTTCTGTGGGCCGCAGGGATCAACTTTCTTACCACTAACTGTTGAATACCAACAATCTCAGCAAATGTGAGAGTTAAAATTCTGTAACTGTTATTGCTAGACTTCTGTAGTTCCATGTATATGTGAAATTCACTGCATTCATCTATTAGAGTAAATTTGATGACTAAAGCAGCCGAAATGTACAGTTATTGTCCCTCATGCTCTGCACAGGTACAAAGAGGAATCATACTGCGATGACAACTGTGGAATAATAAAAGAGTTTGCAATAAAACAAATGGATTTGAAATTGTGATTGGAAATTGTGATTGAGAAGAAAGGGCTATTGTCAAGCTAGGAAGCGGGCATTTCGTCAAGACCTTTTGTTTTCTAGAACTTTCAGAAATTGCGTACATGCAATTAGCATTGTAGACGAATTGCAGCCTAGTTAGTGTCACTTTTTTCATTTGGCAGATTGTGGAAAATTGAGGGAAAGGGGAGATGGATGACAAATGAATAATTGAAATAGTATTATAACCGACAGTATCTTTGGTTGGGGAGATTTGGTGGGAAGAGAAGAGATTTTGGGGAGGGACTTGAAGAGTGCATTGTTTGGTTGGTTTAACTTGAAGGAGTTGGATGTATATGGAGAGATTCTTCCCTGCTCTCTTGTTAGTTTTAAGTAACTCGTGAATCCCTCCAAGTCTGTCCAAAAGTGGGATGATTGGGATGGGTTGGATTGTTACTTATCATTTAGGTCACATTTGTTTGATCTATGTTTATTTCCTCTGTTGCCGTTTCAATTTCTTGATCTCATCCAAACTACTAGAAACTAAAATTAATTCTTTTCTGTTCTCATCTTTTCTCTAGTTCTTTTTTTTTTCTCTTGTTTCCAAATCATGGCATCCAAACATATTGTAGGAATCCATAAGTGGTTGATGCAGAATGCTTGAAAGCATCCAAGAATGGAAACAAGTCATGTAGGAAAATGCGAGGAGCATGTTTGGTAATGGTCTGGGCTGGTGGCATGTAGCATTTAATCATCCATTTAATTTGGTTCTCAGTAAGGCGAAGTGCCAAAAAAAAAAAAAAAATAATAAAAAAAATTTCACTTCCTGAAAGCTGCATTGCGTTGGTTGACATTTTTTTACAAATATATATTTTAAGGAAGCATTTGAAATTGGAGACTGGAAAACTTATTTGTGGTAATTCACACCTTGAATGTTAATTTTATTTTTATTTTTATTTTTAAAAAGATGAAGGTAAATGGTTCCGGACAAGCAATTGAAGGAAAGTAGAATAAGCATGGATATATTCATCTCTTGTTGTTCTACTTGGTAGTGAAATGAGAAAGAGCAAAAGAAATAATGGAAGAATACCTGGTCTAGAAGCAATGACGTTTTGATGGTGGATATACAAGGTATCGAAGTATACAAAGCTTTTCAAAGTTGAGGTTATGATTTTGAGGTGCTTCCCTCGTTACAGTCTATTTAAGAATTTGTACATCTACAGTACTATGTGGTCTTTAAATTTTGAATGAATTAAATTTAAACCTCCTTTTTGTGGAAACCAATTCGTATCCTAAAAATCATGTAAAGAATGGTATAATTGCTATATCATAATCTCTACACCACCTATATCACATCATGGAAGTACTCACCGGGGCATCTTACACGTTTTCTTTTTCCTAATACTGTAGTTAGATGCCCTTTTAACAGACATTGCTTGGAAAAAAACTATTGTCAAAGAAGTGGTGCTTGGTGCCACAATCTGCAGTACATTCCTTTTTTCTCCTTGATTTTGGTTGGCATAGCCAAAATCTTCTGGCTGACAATTCATATGATAAATATGCAACTAGTTCACAGTTTAGAGGTAGCTGAGATCTTGGTGCTTAAACTCTGGCAAACTCTTTTGATGACCTTTTTTTGGCTGCAGTTACAACTTGCGCCCAGGCTACTGTGGCGTTGAATCTGCTTCGAGAGAAGAAAGGCTGTTTTGACATCGTTTTAAGTGATGTTCACATGCCTGATATGGATGGTTATAAACTCCTTGAACATGTTGGGCTTGAGATGGACCTTCCTGTTATTAGTAAGTATATTTTGTTTGCTTGAGGTATGGATTTCCCTCTTGTTATGAAAACCAAATTTGACGGGATCCTATTGCAGTGATGTCTGGTGATGGAAGCACGAATGCTGTTATGAGAGGAATTAGACATGGAGCATGTGATTATCTTATTAAACCTATTCGCCCCGAAGAGCTTCAGAATATATGGCAACATGTCGTTAGGAAAAAATGGAATGGAAATAAGGAGATTGAACATTCAGGAAGCCTAGAAGATAATGATCGGCATAAGCGAGGAAGTGATGATGCTGATGGTTCTGCTGTTAATGAAGGGGCGGAAGGCTTGCTGAAAAACCAGAAAAAGCGCAGCATTTCTAAAGAAGAAGATGAACCTGAATTAGATAGTGATGATCCTGCTACATCAAAGAAACCACGTGTAGTGTGGTCAGTGGAGCTCCATCAACAATTTGTCAGTGCTGTAAACCAACTTGGAATTGACAGTATGGTCCTAGACTGTAATTTTGTGCTTTGTTTTCTTTGTGTGCTGGTTTTATCATGATATGAAGGTACTTAAAGTAGAAATAGTAAAGGAGGTATCCTCATTATAGTTTTCAGGACATAAGCATCATCAAAGTTGTAGCCACTGTTTGCTACCTCTGAAATGGTTCCTTTGGTTTCTTTTTCAGAGGCTGTGCCAAAACGAATCCTAGAATTGATGAATGTTCCTGGCTTAACTAGGGAGAATGTTGCAAGTCATCTGCAGGTTTGTTTACTTCTCCTTCCTCACATGCTGGTTGGTTTCCATTGGCCATATATTGTTTCTTTTATGTTGATAGCTCTATCAGGGAATGGTGACTGATATCCTCTTATGAGAAACATCAAGGCCTTCCTGTGAAAAATTTAGGGGCCAAGTAGTTGATGTGTATTACCAAGTTATTTTTCTTCTTTCATTTCAAAAGCAATTCTTATCCTTTGGCACTTCAAAACAGACCCTAGGTGAAACTGCTAGAAATAAGGCAGGCTTTCCAGATAAGCGTTGCATAGGGATAAAGTTGAACTTTGTCTAATCAATAGGATTTTTGGCCGTTGTAGCTGAAAATCCTTGATGGCAGAGCTGTTTTGCTGATGTTCCTTGTAGCTTCAATGAAATTTTAGAGCCTTTTTTTGACATACGACTTGAGTATTTCTGGCTGCTTGTAGTTCCCTTTTGAATTTGTTGCTGAAATGCTTGTAAATTGAAGAGAGGCAGCTTTTGAAAATTTTGATGCTGAAGAACTTAATTTTATGGATTTTAGGTCAGTGTAGGTTTCACTTGGATGAGTCTTTAATTTCTTTGGATATTTTTGATAAGTGAAAGGAACCTACTGCTGAATGTTGCATTGCTGCATTAGATCATAGTCTTAGGTTAGCTTTCATTTGCTTGCTGAAGTCTAAATTGGATGGAGATGTCTGGGGAAGTTCCTTTTTTCTGAATACAGTAGCCAAACAGACTTGATGTGAGGATTCTATACAGTTCAGAATGTTTTCAATGCAGAGGCTTTTTAATAGCTCAACTATTTTTATTTTCTGAAAAAGGACCATTAAATCACATGTTATCTCTTAGCTGTACCTCGGTTTTATAAGAATTGTTATCAAGCCATTCGGTCCTTGGTTGAGTATTAGTGGTTGGTTCTTGATGAGAAGTTACCATCAGATCAGCTTTCATTTAGTGACTATTCAGTTAAGAAGGAAAAGAGGTGGTGTAGAGGCAAGCAAGAATGGTTGTGAACTTGTGAAAGGGGATGGTGTCGTTGCAGTGATGTGCAACTTACATTATTGGTCAATCACTAAAAAAACTATGAATTAATTAACTTGTTATTGTGCTCGCAATTATTTCTTTTAAGGGATAGATGACACAAATCGTCCCTCTCAATATACAATGTGGTCCCTGAACTTTAAATTTGTTCAATGTGTCTTTGAACTTTAGCCCAATGTGCAATGCCCTTCCTAAACTATTAATTTGTTCAATACGATATCTGGACTTTTGTAACATGTTCAATTTAGTCCCTGGAGTCGGGACCACATTGAACAAATTTAAAGTTTAGGAACCACATTGTTTATTGGACCAAAGTTCATAGACCATTTGTGTCATTTACCCTTTTCTTTTAAACTTCTTTTGATGCTGATGTAGCGTGAATAAGTAATTATTTGTAGAATTCAATGGTTTTGCAGAAACTGCTTACTGTTGTAGCTGTTGTTGAACTGAATATGATATCATCTTTTGTGACTTGCACAGAATGTCTAGTTGATCTAGTTTGCATATGATCATCTTGTCTGGGTACTGAGTTTTGCCGGCTGTGTCAAACAATTTCAGAAATTTAGGTTGTATTTGAAGAGATTAAGTGGAGTAGCTCAGCAGCAAGGTGGGATATCTAGTTCATTCTGTGGACCTGTAGAATCAAATATCAAGTTGGGTCCCCTGGGAAGATATGATTTCCAAACTTTGGCAGCCTCTGGTCAGATTTCTCCACAGGCATTAGCAGCACTGCAATCTGAGCTTTTGGGTCGACCAACAAGCAACCTAGTGTTACCATCATTTGATCAGCCAACTCTCTTGCAAGCTTCCCTGCAGGGATCCAAGTGTCTTCCTGTTGAACATGGTGTGGCCTTTGGTCAGCCTCTGATTAAATGCACATCTAATATCTCCAAGCAGTATCAACAGTCCATTCTATCGAGTCAGGATGCACCTTCGGGATTTGGACCGTGGCAAGCTACTAGCCTTAGTACAGTTGGAAACAATAACATTGTTGCAGGGTCGAATATTCAGAGTAATAACACTTTGATGGATATATTTCAAAGACAACAGCAGTATCAGCAAAAGCAGCAATTACAGCAGCAGCAGCAGCAGCAGCAGCAGCAGCAACAGCAACAACCGCCACAACAGCCTCTCCTAGAGCCTAGCCGTTTAATTAATGTGCAACCATCTTGCCTTGTTGTTCCCCACTCATCAGCTGGTTTTCAAGCGGCGGGTAGTCCTGCTTCTGTGAACCAGAGTTCCACCTACAATAGAAGTGCCATCATTGACTACAGTCTTCCATCATATCAAGGCAATACTGCTTTAAATACTGGTCTGGCCTCGGATAAAGATCTCAAAACCTCTGGCGTACTTAGTGGCTACTCTGTACAAGGTTCCATTTCACCGACTTTGTCGTCTAGTTCAGCGAATGCTGACAGTAGCAATAGCTGTCCACTTCGGAATCCATCTGCAAAATATAACATCATTGGACAAGCACCAGGTGTTGTTTCTGATTTTTCCAATATCCAGGGTTCTTATGATGCTAAGTCAGGTGAAGCTATTGATCAAGGACTGCTAAAGAATCTAGGATTTGTTAGTAAGGGATTGGGCACCCCAAGCCTTTTAACAGTTGATGAATTTGGACCATCGTTGAAACAAATATACAGTGGAAAAGTCCATCTGGAGAGTAGTGCAGGTAGAGTCAAACAAGAACCGAGCTTTGACTTTGTGGATGCAAAAGTGTCTATCCCAGTATTGGAGCAACTTTCGTCGAATGAGCTTATGAGCGTTTTCACTGAATAGGTAAAGTTTTTTTCTATTTTGTTATTCTTCTGTCCATTTTCTTATGCGCATAATACTGTAAGAAATCATGACTTCTATGTAATGTTCTCGTGTCTTTACTATTTTTCTGGAATCTCCACCTTCCCCTTCGATGTAGGACCTTGATCAATTTTGTTGCTATGTTATAGACAGCCTTCCAAGAATGTAAGCTGTCTCTGTGGGTGTTTCTGCATCCCTTTGTACTAATATCCACTGTCTCCCTGGACATAGGACCATGTCACCTTGATGGATTTTTGTTTAACAAATTGTGGTTGATAACTTTGTCAAATATGGTCAGCGGTGAACTGGTTATGAGGTGGCGGTAAAATTGAATGAGTGTGCAAAATGATTGACCTTTCCAACAATTTTCTTAAAACAATGTTTTTCCAGCACAGTATGTATGAGAAACTGCGAGGGCCATTCTCTGTGTCTCTGCCAGGCACTTGTTAAACTATGACTGCTGAATCGCAGCATGTCCAAGGAATTTCACACAGCAGTAGTTTCTTCATTGTGCTCCTACTTTAGTACAGCTGGCATTATGTCTACTATATGCAAGCTTGGACTTCAAAGTCTCTGCCTGTCATTTAATTCAATTGTATGAATTTGCAGTCAGTATTAGTTGAAACTTAATGCACATGATGGTCATTCATAATTATCTGATGACCTAAGCCTTGACCCTCTTTTACGATAACCGTAGTTACATGCAATTGCCTAACAAATTGCCCTTTCCGCAGGATGCCTATGCTGTTTGATTGGTTTGGAGGCTCTGTTCCATTTGATCGAGAAGCACAGATTTATCCACTTCTCGGGGTGGGACGGATTCTGGTTCGAAACTGTAATGTTTTCTTCTAGAGACTTACTAATTGTTGCCAAACCGCGTGTATAAATGCATTTCATTAAACTTATGCACAGTTCCGAGGCGAAAATAAGCTGTATGTAATATTTAGGGGCTTGGTTTCACTTCTCGGACTCACATTTGACTGATGTGTAGTCATTTGGACTAGGATGTTGATATCCATTTATTCATTATCACCACCTTCTTAAGCTGTGATACCGATGCTGCTGCTGTCTTTCCTCGAGATGCAGAAAACTGTTTGTAACCTGTTGGTGCTTAGGCTGCTTTTGCCGCTGCGACACTCTGATGTGTAGTAATTTGGAATAGGATGTTGATATCCATTTATTGATTTCTCAATCGTTCCCTCCTCCACCACCCACCCCCCAGCAGCCCCGGGGGGCGGGAGGAAGGGCGATTTTCTTCCTACTCTGAACTGAGGACATATTTGGTATGTATGGGAAAATAAAAGTGGAATAGGAACTTATATTCAGCATGTTTAGTTACTTCCCTCATATAGAATAACTAATTACAAGACCGAATTACTAGCTATATAAATACGTTAATGGTTATTATTTTCTAGGGAAAAAGCGCCCCCCAAAAAAAAAAAAATTCATATTGTGCTAGTGTGACACATTTATTCTTGACTTTTTTTGGTAGTATCAAAAATCCCAAATTTATATCTATGAAACCTAATTTGCCCTCCGTCTAAATTTTAAAAATCTGCCTACATGGACGTTGGATGATTTAAAAATTTTGATGGAAATATCGTTTGATGGAACTTTGATGGATGGTAAATGTGTTAGATAGGTACAAATTTAAATTGAGGGTAAATATGTCATAGTGGATATGGGTAGGGTTTTTTGTGGCTTTTTTTTTTTTTTTAATTCCTCTTTTTTTCTATTGAATCTTATACTTGTGTAGTGAAATCGTTGTAGCACTTATGGAGAAGTTACTGGCAATCTATATATATGTGGCAATCTATATATATGTGGCAATCGTTGTGTGTATAAATAGACTTTCGATATTTCTGACAAAACTTTACTAGGATGTGATTAGGTAGTAGTTCCGCAACTTTTCATTAGGAAATATAAAGCATCAATAGTTGAGTACGCCATTCTTATCTTTGTGTGTGATTAGTAAGGAGAAGGGTATGCATATGTCAAAAACTCATAATTATTTTCGCGAGATTAGTGATTTATCATGGGGACAAATAACTTTCATTCTCTAAATAGTTGACAACTTATTCATAGGAATTGGTGACTTTATGTGCTTGAAGAGTTAGTATGCATTAGTCGCTACTGATATTTTCATGGTCGGTAGATTTTCAACCAGACGAGTATCTTTGACACCATTTTTCATACGATAAAAGTATCAATATGTCAAGTATGTTGCCGATTAACTTGTTACGTGATTAATAACTTTTCCATAAATTGATTAGTTTTTGTTGAGAATATATGTCAAGTTTGAGTACGCAAAGAACTTTGATTTTCTTAATTTGGTTAGGTTTTCTAGCTTTAGTAGTGTCTCTTATTTTGGAAAGAAATAAGAGACACTAGATGAAGTGTTAAGATTTTTTTTTTTTAATGTACATTTTTTGAGTGAATTTTCCATACGAGATTACGATATGATACTTGAGGCTTTACTTTGTTTATGATTAATGCTTGGGAAACACTTGAGTAATTGAAAGACAGTAAAATATATACTCCCTAGATTCATAGTAGATCTTATGGGAGTTAATTTTCTCACGGGGTAGGTATTGACACTTGAAATGAACCGTGTAAATCTCTAGTGACTAATTGTTCACCGTTAATTTCTATGGTAATTTTTTGTTCCTCCAAGTGCAAGATCCGTTAGTTTCACAACATTTTTCTTAAGAATAAGTAACTTTCGACTCATCAATAATTAGTAACTAACTTTTCATATAGAACACTTTTAACCCATTATGAATTGCACACTGTGTAGTATTATTATTTTTATTTAATTATTATACTTTGAAATTTTTCATAAATATGTACTTCGATTACTTAAAAACTTATCTACCAATAAAAATCCAAAAACAAAAACTCTTGTATGGTATAATATGAGATTCAAATTGCTACTGCTCGATGAGAAGGATAGGAGGGTCGACGCTTGCCCGCACGCCGGCGAGCGGAAGTTGTGTCAATGGTGGAGGGGGTGACATGGTCGCTACACATGCCATCCTCCTGAAATCTTCTTTCCATCCTCTTAAATTGATCCCACATTATCTCAAGATGTTAAGAGTAAGTCGTAAAAGTGTTATCTAACAGATCAAATAAGTTGAAATTCTTCGATGACCAAACGGGACAAGAGATCTTGAGCTTGATCTGAAGTATTGATATTCAAAGAAACTAGTCAATGGGTCTTGATTAGAGTCTAATTAACCTCACTGGGTAATCAAACAAGGCAACAATGTTTTGGGATTGTTAATAAGTTCTATTGCAAATTTAATTTAGGTGGACCTTGTTAGGATACACACATGAGTTGCATTAGAGAAATTTAATATTAGAGAACTGATGTAGTAGAGAGTAGTTAATATATCTTAATTGGCTCATAACTCATTGATTTAAACTTTTGAGTGAATATGGGTCCAACTGAATATATTGACAGGCTCGCACTTGAGCTCTTTCTTGATGATTTCTTTAAGTGAAGGTATTGTCTCAACAAATGGTATTAAATCCTATGATTTCGGTTTTTGGGTAGATACGAGTTGTGGCGTAGGAAGTTGATATGCAGGAAGATGCCTGAACTAAGGTGAAGGGAAGTATCGAGTCCACGTCGGAACGTCACCAATGGAAAGGGCAACAAAAAAAAATGAGAAAAAGAGGGTAGGAGAACCAATGGCCTACCGACACGTGGCCGGCAGGGTAGACTCTATCGTCCTGGGTCCCGGATGGGTCCCGAGGCCAATTGCTTCCTTAACTTGACGAGCACGTTGGCTCATGCAGCGCCGTCGCAACCTTCGCATTCGTCATCGTCACCAGGAATGGCCCGCGAAGCGGTGGGAATCCTGGCTTTTCTACTCTCTCTCTCTCGCTCCTGTCGTTACGGAGCAGTGACGGAGAGAATGACTGACTAGTGCAATGCAGTGGTATCTTGCAACGGGGGGTTGTTGACTGAGAGAGGTTGACTCGGAGTTAGACGACGAAGGAGACGCTCTCCCTTCTCTTCGCCACTCTCCTTTTCCACTTCCTCTCCCTTTCTCTTTCTCTCAACACTGAGACAGACCATTCCTTCCCTGCTGTGCCAGCTCTTCCGGGTAACTGCGCTTCTTCTTCTTCTTCTTCTTCTTCTTCTTCTTCTTCTTCTTCTTCTTCTTCTTCTACTTCTACTTCTACTTCTTCTTGTCAGTCGAGCTTGGGTTTTCGATGATCGCCGTTCTCTCTCGCTGTAACTTGACATCATGTTCGAGAGTGCGAACTCCTTGCGACTGTCTCTTACGATCGTGCGTGGATCTTGTGGTTTTCCGTGACTGCTTCACAGAGCGAGATGGTGCACGTTGAGAAGGGGTCTTAAGTACCGTGAAGGATTCACGATTATTAGCACGTGACGTGAGTCTCTTTAGGAAGGCAACGTCATTATCTGGAATTAGAATCCATCGCCGTCGTACGTCCCTCATGGTTGCCTGAACTTATAGGCTATTCTGATGTTTTTTTCTGGGTGCCGGTCGCTCTTTCCCTTAAGGTGTACAATGCTGATTGATCCCTTGCGCCTGTGTATAGTTTTTCTGAGTGCTTTTCAAATAGCAGTGATCAAGCATTCATTTTGATAATCAATTACTGGGATGATCCGCGGTAGTTTGAGGCAACCATTACTTTATGTAAGTTCTCATGTTTCCTGTCTAATGGTCCAACTTGTTTTTGAAGGACCCTAGGCTGCAGACGGCGGACGCTGCTCTGTCACTGCTGGTGACCTCCTTGATACGGTGTAACAGAGCGCTATAAAGTTCTCGTCAGTAGAATGGGTAAGACTATACTCGTACGCGGATTCTCTTCATTAGTGACGAATGATACAGTCAGGAAATTCCTGGAGCAAAAGACCGGGAAAGATACTGTTTACGCCATCAAGGTTAGACCAAACAAAGGTGGGGATGGATCCCATGCTTATGTCCAGTTTATCGACCCTGAATATGCTGAGTCGATTATTTCATCGGCTAGTCAAGGTTTGTGGTATCAGTGTTCTCGTCTGAATGTTCGGGAGGCTGATTACGATATTGTGCAGAAGCCAAGAACCCTTTGGCCTGCGATGGAAGGTATAGCTCTGCATTTTGGCTGCCAGGTATCAGCTAAAAGGTTCTCTAGACTGTGGACAGGGGCGAATGTCACTGTGAATTTTGGAACGAAGCGGAGAAAATTCTGCTTTTTCGTGTCTCATTTCGATGCGGAGTATAAGCTTGAGTTATCCTACGAAAACATCTGGCAGATGGAGCTACACCGTCCAAGAGGCCGTAGGACAATGCATCTCGTGATTCAGGTGAGTGAACTTCATTCAGATCAGGGGACTAATTTACTATTTTACACTAATATCGTGATTCATCCTCCGATGCATAATTGGTTTTTAGATTTGATCAGACATCGCCTTGTGTGCAACCTCCTAATTCTAATGAACGTTAGGGGTTGTTTCAGGCTCCCAGTAGTTACTTTTTGTTTAAATTTTATTGTATTTTCCAGACCTTAACAGAGAAATGGCAGGCAAACTCCAATCATTTTTGGTGGGCTCTAGTTGGGACTAGGAAAAGGGGTTCCGGTTTGGCCTCGTCTTATCAATTGGGATTCAGGGGGGTCATTCGGATAGGTTGCTACGAAGGGTCAAGGTAGCAAGTTTTGTGGGAGTAAATGATGAGTTCTCTAGTATTTACAATCTGCAAGGAATTACTTAAAGATTGGACCCGTATAGTGTATGTTCCAAAGAGACATGGGCAATAATAGCATTGTCAATTGAGAGAGAGAGAGAGACAGATGGCGGAAGAGGGTTCCTTAGAAAAGATATGGTTGAATTTTTTTTTCTTAGGATGCACGTGGACTTAGTTTGGAAATCAAAGAATATGTTGTACTGCGCACCAATGACTAAATGTGCGTTTGGTAATATTTCTATTATGAAAAATAATTTCTTTTTAGAAAATTTTTTTCTATTTCTATTTTCCGGAACAATTTATGAGTAAAAGAACACGTTTGGTAACTACACAAAATTTCTATTTTTGCAATATAAAAGCAATATGGATGCGTTTGATACGATCCACAATTTTTTCTGTAACGTAGAATTTTTTGAATTTTTGAATTTTTTTAGATTTTTCTTTTTCCCTCTCTTCTTCTTCTTCTTACTCCTCCTCTAGCCGGTGGTGGTGGTGGGTGGTGGCCGGTGGGGGCAACGAATGG
The DNA here is from genome assembly GCA_014182555.1 of Eucalyptus erythrocorys. Taxonomy (NCBI): domain Eukaryota; kingdom Viridiplantae; phylum Streptophyta; class Magnoliopsida; order Myrtales; family Myrtaceae; genus Eucalyptus; species Eucalyptus erythrocorys. The sequence goes on along the minus strand of CM024603.1, from coordinate 31,016,937 downwards.
TGGGGGCAGCAACTAGCGAGGAAGAAAAAGAAAAGAAAAAATGACTTATTTCTAAAAATTATTTCCGAGAATAAGAAGTTATTTTTTCTATTTTTTGTTTTTATTCTAAATTTATTTCCGACTACTTTTCTATTTTAGAAAATAGAAAAATTAGTTGACATTACCTGACGAATTTCTATAACTTTTGTTCTCGTGGATGTTAGCTGTATGGGGCTCCTCGTATTCATAAAAAAGTTGTTCAGCATTCGGAATCGGAGAATATCTGGGGCAGTCATCTCTACGACTTTTTCAAAGATGGTTCTGATGACCAGTGGGTTAGAGCGACTGATTTTACTTCATTGGCTTGCATTGGACAGTCGTGTGCTGTCTGTTTAGAGATTCCTCGGGAATGCACGGTTCCAGATTTTCAGGAAAACTTTGTCAATTATAAGGAAACCGATGGAACATTATATATGGAAGTTGGTTCTCCTTTCTCCTCCAGTGCGGATCTGGTTCCAATCGTAGGTCCTCCCAGGGGACTCGACTTGCCGTATGAGATTGTCTTTAAGATCAATTTGTTAGTTCAGATTGGCTGTCTAGCAGGACCTTGTCTTGATTCTTTATTTTCTCAAATAGTTGATAGATGGAGGATATACATGGACATGATCCTAGATGCCTTAGACAAACTGTTCCATATGAAAGAATGTTGTTATGAACCCTCAAAGTGGCTGATTAAGCAGTTCAAGAAATATCTCACCTCCCGGCATTCTACAAAACTGTCTTCAATATCGTTAGATGCTGGCTTGGTTTATGTACATAGGGTGCAAATAACACCATGCAGGGTGTATTTTTTTGGTCCAGAAATTAATGTCTCAAATCATGTATTGCGGAGTTATTCTCAGTACATTGACAATTTTATCCGCATTTCTTTTGTGGATGAGGACTTGGATAAAATGCATTCAACTGATTTGTCTCCTCGCACTGATTTGAGACATGGAAGGACGGATATATATGAAAGGATCCTTTCTGTACTCAAGAATGGCATAAGAATAGGTGATAAGGAGTTTGAATTTCTTGCCTTCTCGTCCAGTCAGTTACACGAAAATTCTGCTTGGATGTTTGCTCCAATGAATGGTACAACTGCTGCAACTATTAGGGCAAAGATGGGTGAATTCAGTCAAATAAGAAATGTCGCAAGATATGCCGCAAGACTCGGCCAATCCTTTAGTTCATCTACTGAAACTCTCAATGTCAGTAGACGTGAAGTTGAAGTCATTCCGGATGTTAAAGTCAAATCACAGGTTGAGGATAAATATTATAACTTCTCTGACGGAATCGGGAAAATATCTGAAAAGTTCGCTCGGAAAGTTGCAAGAAAATGTGGCTTCAACGGCTATACTCCTTCAGCATTTCAGATTCGCTATGGCGGATACAAAGGTGTTGTAGCTGTTGATCCGACATCCTCTGTTAAACTGTCACTCAGAGAGAGCATGTCCAAGTATGAATCGAATGAGACAAAGCTAAATGTCTTGGCGTGGAGCAAATATCAGCCTTGCTTTTTGAATCGCCAGTTGATCACTCTTCTCTCAACGCTTGGCGTTCCAGATCATGTGTTTGAGAAAAAACAAAGAAATGCTGTAGATCAGCTAAATGCTATTTTAGTTGATCCCTTACGAGCACAAGAGGCTCTAGATTTAATGTCCCCCGGTGAGAATGGTAACGTTCTCAAAGAAATGCTGAAGTGTGGTTATGAACCTGATGCTGAGCCATTTCTATCGATGATGCTGCGAACATTCAGAGCCGCAAAATTGTTTCTTTTACGGACAAAAACAAAGATATTTCTTCCTGAAGGAAGATACATGATGGGATGCCTTGATGAAACCCAAACTTTACAATATGGTGAGGTGTTTGTGCAGTATTCTGGTAGAAGGAAAAAACAGATGTGGGATGAGTCAATCATGTTCATAAGTTCTGACTCAGATCAAACTGTTGTACAGGGAAATGTAGTTGTTGCGAGGAATCCTTGCTTACATCCCGGTGATGTTCGTGTTCTAACTGCCATAGATGTGCCAGCTTTACGTCATATGGTGGATTGTGTTGTTTTTCCACAAAAAGGAAAACGGTATGACTCGAACATGCCTTGTTATTGGCTTACAATGACCTTAGTTGCACTGGCACTTGTCAAGGATCTATTCTGGGCTTGTTTTCGCTTTTGGTTGTGGATCTTTGACTATTGTTTTGATTTGGGCTCGATCATAGTAATAAGGTCTAAAATTTCTGATATTATGTATGTATTAGGTCTGAAATAAATGGTTGGATGTGTAACCCAATTTAATCTTTTCCTCATTTTCCATAGCCAAGGATAATTTTGACGGTTCTTTAGAAATAGTTTTGGGCCTGCTTTTCTATCACCTCTGAGTTTTGAGAATAAATGCTCAAATGTTTATCCAGTGGGACTTGATGGCTAGATTTGAACCCTTGTTAATCTTGCTCCTGGTTTCTTTTTCTTGAATGTGGTTTGAGTTCACCGATCCGAGGCTGATGAGTAGATTTTGGGTCCAACCTTGCTAAGAAGCATCCTCTATGTTGTCGCTGTTCTATGCTTCTGATAGTTCTGGTTCTGGATAAATCCCGTTCGTTTTTCCCCTTAATACTAGTAGCTATAAAAGTAGAGGCAAAAAAATTCCTTCCCCATAATTTGGTTAAACTTTTCTACTTTTAATCCTCCCTAACACTGTTAGTTGATAAAAGTAGAAAGCAAAACATAATATTGATCTGCACTTATTTTGATTCTCATCTCAGACAATTTCTCTTTCTTAATGCATCTTACGCTTCTTGCACAAAATAGGCCGCATCCCAGTGAGTGTGCAGGGGGTGATTTGGATGGAGATGGTTACTTCGTCTCCTGGGACTCAGAATTAGTTCCACCTCTCCAGAGCGAACCTATGGATTACACACCTGCCCCAATTGAACAGTTGGATCACGATGTCACTATTGAGGTAATGCTTTTCCTGAGCATTTTCAGGGAATTCTATACCCTGTAATAACTTTTTTCTGGTACCATGAGACTTATATAACAGATTACAGTTATAGTAGGAAATACATCTAGCATCCATTATCTTCACATTGCCTTTCTTTTAATTCGACTTGGCTTGTCCAACATGATGCTTGGATTGCATTTCGTCCTTGCGGAGGAATTAGGCATGTGAGCATCATGTCATGTCACCCCTGCTATGTCCTTCTGGTTCTTTCTTCCTACCCTGGGTTGGAAGAACCCCTAGGAACCCCTAAGTTTGCACCTTTGGCAAGCAGATGATAGCTTAAAAGATTACTTACGAATCATACAGCTGAGTATAACTGGGCTCATTGATTCAACCATTACGTTGATAGGATTCATAAAGCCGAACCATACATCTTCTGTCCTAAAAGCTAAACGCCAAATTTTCGGTCACAACTTCAGACGCCACTTTAAACAAAGTGATAAACATTTGCAGGGAAACAAAAAGCGATTATGGTAAATAATGAAGCACTAGATGCTGTGGTGTTATGCTGTGGTGTTATCTAGATGGCTAGGCAACAACGGAAATATCGATCATCTAAAATTGGAGGTACAGTACATCGGTCCATTCAATTTCCTTATTGCGAAGAAACTCTTCCAGAGAACAGAGATTCATCATGATAACTCATCCTTGCTTTTGGGGGAAAAGGGCTGGGGCTCATACTTTGGTGTTAGCTATTTGCTTGTTTCAACTGTGGCTTCACTTAATTTGGGTTTGTATGGAGGTTATCATTTACGATGGTGATGTATGAGTTTGTATGGAAAAGAATCTTTAGATCTTTATAATAAGATTTTGTTGCCACGCAAATCTACAAGTAAAATTTCGGGATAATTACCTACTTAGTTTTAAATCTATTATATTTTGCCAATGTAGTCCCGATTTTTTGTGCAAAATTTCAATATAGTTCCTTCAGCCAATTGCCGCCGGAAATTGCTAAGGTGGAGTCCAATCATCACTGGCTTTCCTACATAACATGCTAGTGTGGACAATTTGTGAATCGTGACATTAGCTATTTTGGGCGGCAATTGACCATAAGGAATAAAAGTGTGATTTTGCACAAACGTTTAGAACTACATTGACAAAGTTGGAAAATTTAAAATTGAATTGAAATCCATACATTAGGTTTAGGATTTAATTGGTAATTATTCCTAGAACTTGGCCTTGATACTTGATTGTACCTTCCTGACGTTGGATTTGGAACCTGCTCTTCACTGCTGTTGAGAATCTCCTTTCTTTTTTTTTTTTAAGTGTAGTCATTATTAGGCTATACTCTCCCATGCATATTCGTTTTTACTAAGATGGGTGTATACGTTGTTCTTTTGCTATGCGGAACATTTCCTTTTCGTGATGATGAAATGAACGGATTATCGGGAAACATTGGGAATGCTGGAGCAGGAAATGGTCAACATGTACCTTGAAGTGCTTACGAGAATAGTATATACCAGCGTACCTTTGTTTTCATAAGGTAGTCGATGATGAAATACATGGGAAATCGATAAGTTTGCCTGTCTACCTTTATTTTGTAAGGTAATCGATAATCGATTATGCGGGAGATGAATGAGTTGCATCCAGTTTGAAATTCACCCCTTGATTTCTCTAGTAATGCTTCATGGATGTAGGGGTTAATTCAACTCTTTTTGTGGTGGTGTTGTTGCTTAAACAGGAAGTGGAAGAGTATTTTGTAAATTTCATGCTCAATGACAGCCTTGGAATTATTGCCGATGCCCACACAGCGTTTGCGGATAGTAAGCCCGGAAAGGCCATGAACCCTGAATGTTTAGAGCTTGCCAGACTTTTCTCTATTGCTGTCGACTTTCCAAAAACTGGCGTACCTGCTGTGATTCCTCCTAATCTGTATGCCAAAGAATGCCCAGACTTCATGGAGAAGCCTGACAAGTCCAGCTACCCATCCAATAACGTGATCGGAAAGCTTTTCCGGGAAGTCAAAGAGCCAGCATATGCATCAAGCTCTATTCAGAAGTTCACGCTGGAAATGGCAAGGCAATCTTATGACCCAGAGATGGAAGTGGACGGATTTGAGGAATACGTCGATGATGCTTTCTATCACAAGGGTAATTATGATTACAAGCTGGGTAATATGATGGAGTACTATGGGATTAACACAGAGGCCGAAATACTCAGTGGCTACATAATGAAAATGTCCAAATCTTTCACCAAGAGGAGGGATGCTGACAGCATTACTAGGGCTGTAAAATCCCTGAGAAAGGAAGCTCGGAACTGGTTTAATGATAAGGGAAGTGGTTCAGATTCTGAGGCTGTCGATGAATATGCAAAAGCGTCTGCTTGGTATCATGTCACATATCACCCGAGTTATTGGGGTTGCTATAACGAGGGTCTGAATCGAGATCATTATCTTAGCTTTCCTTGGTGTATATGACAAACTGATCCAAATTAAGAAGAAAAAACGAGGTAGGATAACTGATAATATGTCCACTCTTGAAGACCACTTGACCCGTGGACTGTACCTGACAAATCCCACTCAGATATCTTCTTAGTTGGAGAGAGCGGAGTTATTGTGTTTTTGTGCCTTCTGCAATGCGCAGGCAATGTTACTCCTAGACTCCTGCTTTTATTTAGCAAAGCTTGAATACTGGCTGCTGTTTGTGCATGCATTACTACATGATGGTAATGCCTGACGGTTGTTCACAGTTTACAGTCTCTCTGAACGGGACTTTCCATGGCGTCACAATAAACGTTGTGTACCCCGTAAATTTCAGTGAATGACGGTTATTCTTCCATGACATAGGTTCCTCCGATTCCTAAGGGAGGGGGATTTGAACGTTAAAAGATTTCTGTAATTACAGATGACAGCCCTAGTCCAGATGATGCTGCATCAGATTTAGTTTGTCGTGGAATTTGAGAATAATATTATGCTCTTGCAATGTGTGATGTTGGAAAATTTTGCAGCAATTTGTGATCACGGGAACGGTACACTTTGTAGCAGCACATAGGAATTTTATTTTTTTGGGTCGAAAAGCACACAATAAATTACAACTGCACTGAAATATGCAATTTGAAAAACAGCTTCCGGTCAAGCAATCATTGTCACACCCCAAAATCACAAAAATAATGGGGATGACACGGCCGCCCTTCCACATGAAAGACACAGCTTCAAATATAACCAACAACCTGATGTGTATATATAAATATTAATCAACAGGTTGATCACAACATCATAATTTCTATAAATCCACAAAAAAAAAAAAACAGTTATAACTAGAACTTAGTCAACCCAATACCTAGCAACAACTATGCATACCACTTTCTCAAACCATACCAAAAAATAGTCCCAAAAGTTTCCCGTCGACAGTGCTCTCGCTCTACTCGCCGCTAACTGAGGAATCTGAAAAAAATTAAAGGATGAATGGAATGAGCAACAATAGCTCAGTGAGTAGTACATATCTTCCAAGTAGATCGAGCAATCACTATGCATGTATACAAAGTAATGCCAAACTTCATAACTCGAACCTAATATATAAAATACATATTGAATCATATAAAAGTTATTTCTTATTATTAAAACTTTATACTAATATGAAAAACTCATTTAAATTACCATCACAATTCAAGTATCAATTGGAAAAAATGTGGAACTCACTCTGAGGGGCGCATTATTTACACTTTAGTATCTTTACTAATTGGCTTCCTTGAATGTAGATTTGAGGATAAGCCGAAACACTATATATTGTTGTGTGCTACTTTCTATCTATTCATTATTGCTTTAACTGCCTGTTAGAAGCATCGGCTTACTTATTGTTGTTAATCTATTCTTGCTACTGTCAAAGTACATCATGTTATCTTCTGCAAGAAAAATTGTTTTAAGTTTTTAATAGACCTGTTCACCCCCTCTAAGTTATATTGCTAGCCTCACTAATCAATATCAGATCTTTTTGCTTGTTATTTGAAGTAAAATCTTATCTATGTTTAACATTATTGGTTTTGGTGCTCCTCATGGTCAAGCTCCCAGTAAGCTAGCTTACTTTGATGGTACCAACGACAACTACTGGAAACAAAAAATGAAAGTGTTTCTTCAAGCTACAGAGATTCCTACGTGGGACGTAATTGAGAATGGATTGGTAATTCATCCACCAGCAAGACCTCCTATTTCACCAGCTAGAGAAGAACATCCACTAGCTCCATTTGCTGCTAATCGTGACGAAATAAAACTTGCACAAAATGCTAAAACTATTTTTTTTGGTAAAATGTAATTTATATTGACTTTAAACCAAAGAGCTATATATAGCTATACAGTAAGAACTCGGCACAAAAAACTTACACTCACAAAGACAATAGTCATAGCGAGTGGAAGGGTGCTAAGGTAAAATAACTGAAGGCAAAGCCAAAACAGTGGCAAAAGCACTCAAAGAGGCTGCTAACAAGCAAAACAAACAGCACAAAGGCAACCCTTACAATAAAACAAGAGCAGGGAAAGGATCCCAGCTCAAAGATTGGTAGATAAGGACAATCCCACCGCTGAAAAAGCTTCGAAGAAACCAGTTACGGCCCCGTCTTCAGCTTCAAACTTCAACAACAAGGATACTGGGAGAAACCTTCGGACAAAAGAAATTTATTGAAATCATGAATGCCCTTGCCAATCAAGGAAGGTAATTTTCCATGCTAAAAAGGTGAACTTACTCTTGAGAGCGCTTCCAAAGGAGTGCAGTCACCTAAGAACATTTGTTTGTGAAATCATGAGAATCCAACCCATATGGATGAGACGATAGGGACGCTGATGTCTTACGAAACTGAGCATATGAATGAAGAAAACAATAGTAAAGGTAAGAAAGTTCTTACCTTCAAAGCTGATTATGATGATGCAGGCGATCAAATATCGTCAGAAGGTGAAGATGGCGAGGACATGGCGCTACTCACAAGGAAATTCAAGAGCATCATGAGAAAAAGGGAAGGAGCTTCAAAGGCAAGAGACTAGTGAGATCCTCTGAAGATAATGAAGTTCTCCAAATATAAAATGAGAATAAATGTCAGGATGCACTTGGCTATGAATGCAGGAAACCTGATCATGTCAAACCAGAAGTTCACTAGACCAAAAGGAAGAATAGCAAGTTTGAAAAGAAGAAAAGAGTGCTGAAAGCAAAAGCGTGGAGATAATAAGGTCGAGAATCATATAGCTCATCCCATAAGGAAGAGAGTTTTAAATTTTGAGGAGCATCTAGGCCTTTGCGTTAAAAATTTAGAGGCCCAAGTAGGAAATATTACCATGACCCTCCGATGGAATTGCATCAAACGAGCATATCTCGACTCTTGAGACGTCTTTTCACTTTTGCTTTTGTGTTTTTTTTTTTTTTTTCGGTCCATCAGTATAAGTTACTTGTGCAATAAATACATTGTAGTCACTTATGGAATAGTTATTGGATATTGATCACATGTGTAGTGATGGTGAAGGCCTTGCTAATTAAAGGTAAATATACTTTCGGTATTTGTTAAAACTTAGTTGGATATATCATCCATGCCGGTGCTGCCATGTTGCTTAGGATAACTAGCATTGACTGCACTATCACGTTAACAATCTCTAGCTAAAGTTAGCTTATATGACTAAATTAATAAATCATCAAAATATTTATACTTAATTTGGCAAAATGATGGAAATGTTTATGACTAAATTGGTGCAACTGTAACGGATTTTAGACTAAATTGATCAAATTGAAATGTTTAAGACTTAATTGGCACAAGTATAATAAGTTTAAGACTTTTTTGATAATTTTCCTTAGGAATTGGTGACTTTATGTACTTGAAGAGTTAATATGCATAAGTTCCTAGTAATTTTTCGTAGTTGTTAAGTACCTTTAACATTGCTTTTTATTCGAAAAAATATCAATATGTTGCTGATTGACTTGTCCCGTGATTAGTAAGTTTTCCATACATTAGTAAGCTTATGTTGAGAATCTGACTTAAATTTGAGCCAATCTAAAATAGGCTCCTTAGTTTATGTAGGTTTCCTAATTTGAGTAGTTTCAACGAGTTTTCTAAAGTTTTTTATTTTGGATACAAGCATCATGTGGAATTCAAATTGGTGAACCCACTAGAGCAAACAAAAACAGTTTTAAGAGTTTTTCTGAAATTTTTTTAAGTGAATTCTCCATAAGAGGTTAGTGCTTGGGAAACGCTTGACCAATCGAAAGATTGATAAATCTGTACCATGTGGATTCATAGTGAATCTCCTAGTGACTGGCTTAGGTTCTGAAGCCCGAAGCAAATTAAGTATCATTCATTGCTAATTTCTCTTAAAATTTCTTCTTCTCACATGACATTTGAATCGCAAAATTCATTAGCTTTTGACCACTTTCCATGGAGGATAAGTAGCTTCCAACTCATTATGAAAACACGTCGTGTAAATTCTTTTATTATTATGAGTTTTTAATCAATATGGGTGATTGGTTTTCAATTGATCAATTCATGGCCTAGAATTGAGAATCAACCTTGTGGCTCCCAATTCCGAAGCTTGGAATTGGGAACCGGACCAAGTGGTTCTGGAATTAAGAAAAGGTTCTAGGTTTCAGTTTAGTTTAATTTTTGATTTTATTTACGAAGGAACTGAGTAAAATACAGCTGTTCTCAACTATATTCGCTTTGTTATTTTTTAAATAAGTCATTAATTTAACCAAAAAATTGAAAAGACAGGTACCTTACTTCTTTTTTTTTTTGAGTCCTCGTGGGACCAAAGCAACATTTACCTAAGAAAGTGTGCACAGAGGGAATTGACAAGCTACTAGGGAAATATTTTTGTGGATGTCCCTTTTCCTTTTATTATTATTATTAGAACACCCGCATTTCTCTCTTTATACTTTCCCTCTACTCTCTGTCGTCGCATCAAGCACCCAAGGGTTCCTCCGTTGACGAACCTCTTTCATCTTTCTCACCCTAAATTTCCACACGAGGAGCTTCGCTGTGATGGTGGTTGCTCGAGACCATGGTGGTGGTTGCACGAAAGAGAGGTGAGCAGCTCCGAGCGGCGAGAAGCTTTGGTCTAAAAGAGAGAGAAAGAGCTCTAACTTTACTTTAGGGTTACCTCCTACTGGTTTTGAAGTTTTGGTTTGGTCTAGTTTCATAGAAGGGACCGAACACGCGGTCGGTTCATGATTCCAAAATTGGATCGATTATTCCCAATTCCACATTTTTAGAACTAGGAATTAGATTGATTCTCGTGGAAACCACCCAGAATTAATCGATTCGATCAAATCCAATCCGATTCTTGGGCTGGATTGGACCGATATACACTTTTATTAACTAGTGTTCAAAAGAAAAAAATAGTAAAAGTATCATAACTTTCATATAACTCTTAGTGACAAAATTTTTCGAGAGATCACTTGAGTGTTACTTTTGGAAAAAAAAATCACTTTATTATCAACGGTGATTTGTATGATTCGAAAATCCGACATCACGTTAATTTACCATAAATCAATTGACGTGGCTTGCCAAAGAAAATCTTTAAAGTTTGTGTACAATTGACTGAAGAAAATACACACTACAATCTGGAATTGAAAAGAAAAGGACTGGGCGGATTCGGTGGAGGGATTGTTTGCAAGATACAAGAGTGAACTTGGCAAAAAAAATTTGGTAGAAGATGTTCAAGCCAAGAGCTTAAAAAGTGGAAAAAAAAAAAAATCTAACTGGACAGAAGGAGCTGCAGAAATGTTTAGGAAGATGCAGGCGATTTTCCACTAATGCACCCAACGTGCCAGCTCCGTAACCTTCGATTTGTCTGCGATTTGCAGGATTCCGGCAAGGCATACCACGATTCATGTCCCAAAACCAGCAAGTTCTTTGTGATTCATTCAAATCAAGCGCATTTCCTTGTGTCACGTTATTTCGTCATCATCTCGACCTCACCGAAGTCGATTCGACCGATCCCTACTTTGCCATCTCGTAAGCTCGATCCTCTCCACTGCTCATCTCATCTTGAATTTCTCCACTGCTCAAGCTTCTCGGGAGAGGAATCCCTTCGTAGAATTTAGGGCTTCGGTTTCGAATGAATTTGGGTAACAAAAGGGCCAAAACGAATCATTCTTTGTCATGTCGATTGAAGATTGTCCACCTTAGACTTAGATTTTTCTTTTGGAAAGCTACGATCGTTCTAAAAAAATAATTTGAAAAGTCACGAGGGATAATTAGCGTGAAGTGAATGATTTTTTCATTGACGTTACATTTAAGTAGTTGATAAAAAAGTTTTGATATTAAAACGAGTGCCGCACGAAAGTTATGACACTTTTAATATAAGTTTCCACTACCTAATTAATCTCATGGGTTATCAAATAATGCTTAGCCTCATTTTATTTTGTGGATGACGGATAATTTGACTAAAATTAATCGTCGATCGGAATAATTAATCAATGAATTTTTTTTCATTATCAATTATAATTCTTATCGAAAATATCTTCATGATCACAATAAAAATATGACTGACTCGTCCATTTACTTTTATAAGTCATATAAGTGATACTTTTTTATGAAATATTTTTCAAATCATATATTTTTTATTGTGAAAGATATGGAATCAGGATTATTTTTGCCGGTTGATTCGGGCGGCCAGAATTTCTTCAATAAGTTTGGGAAGTGGAAAAGGGAAAGAGAAAAATTGAAAAAGGGGAGGAGAAGCAGTCGCCTCTCGAAACGTGGCAGTACGGCAATATTCGTCTCTTCGTGCGCGTGTGGGGTCCCGTCCCGAGGAAACACCTTCCTTAACAAGGAACTCGCTCCGCTTCATGCAGAGGGGATCGTCGCGTTCTCATTCGTCAGCCAGCATGGCCCGCGAAGGAAGGAATTGTCGCTTTTTCCTCTCTCTCTCTCTCTCTTCCCCCGCCCCCCAACCCCTATATCAAATGCAGAAGAGCAGGAGCGACTGAGCTTGAGTGAGTGAGTGAGAGAGAGAGAGAGAGAGAGAGAGAGAGAGTGATTGATTGACTTTTTAGTGCAGTGTGGTGTTGTTGACTGAGGGGTTGACTCGGGGTGGACGTCGGCGGAGGGGACGCTGCTCCGTCGTCTTTACTGGGCACTTTCCTTTTCTACTACTCTCTGTGTCGCCGCAGAGACAGACCCTTCTTGCTTCCCTGCTCGGCGAGCTCTCAGAGGTAACTGGGTTTCTTCTTGTTGTTGTCGTCGTCAGTAAAGTTTGGATTTTTTCTGATCCCCGTGTTTTTTTTGGTTGTACTGGGACATTGTATTCAAGAGTGCGAACTCCGGCGTGTGAAGAACGTTTGCGATCTCGTAAGGATCTCACGGTTCTTTTTTTTTTTTTTTTTTTTTTTTTGGGGGGGGTGGGGGTGCGGGGCGGGGGTTTGGTTCGGAGAAGCTACATGGTGTGGGAATTTGCTTCAGGAGTGAGATGGTGCTTGGGTATAGGGGAAAAGAAAAGATAAAAAAACGCAAGCGTGGGCTTGCTGATGGTTTACTTCCTATTATGTTGATTGGTTCTGCCGCTCAAGTGGCGTGTGGCGCGCTACATTCCGCTCTTCGTGTCGACTTGTGTCCTCTTTTGCTGCTTGCACTGAAATGCTGAATTGTGGCCCTGTCGTTGCCAAGATGGGACTTTTGCCCTTTTTTTTCTTGTTTGATGTGTGTTTTGTGTGCAACTTCTTCGAAAGAGTTTTTGTATCCCCGTCTAAATATCATTAGAGAAGTCAAGTGATTGGAAAAGAAAAGCTCCGGACATTTGAGAAGAATTACGACATTTTCTCCGATGATATTTAGATGTGGCTACAAAAGGGAATTTCTGCTTCCTTGTTCGTTTTATGTTCTAGAGTGTGAATGTTAGAATTGCAACCTTTTCTCAACTATAAAATATAAACATTGACTCGGGAGGAATTTTTCAAGAAGCATTGTGGAGAATCTAATTGCAATTTGACATAGTATTATGGACTTGTGGGAGGTATTCATCTTGGTACTTTACATTCCTAGCAGAATTATCTATTTCTTTTGTATGCCTGTCAAAAAACCATTGGGAAAGGTTTAGGAATTCCTTCTGTTTCACCTCTGTAGCAATTTGTTCGTTGGAAAGCTCAGTTTGGTCCTGTTATTCCATTCACGAACGTGTTTGGACAGCATCCTGAGAACTTCCGCTGCTTGAAATTTGACTTAAGTTTAGTTGGGATCAACACATCTTGGGTTTTCGTGGATACTTTTATCAGCATGGATCCGAGATTGAAGCAACAATAGTTGCGAACTAGTGATTTCTCTCTGTCATTTTGATTTGTGCCAAGATACAGATTTGGTTCTGCTACAATTGCTGGCAGCTGACATAAAGTGTTAACTACCCTTCAACAATAATTCTCCTCCAATCCTCATTCGGAGAGAATGAGGTTCGCCTGAATGATAAAAGTGCACATGATTTTACAGCAGTGAGTTGTTCTGCTACAGTTGCTGGGAGCTGATGTAAATTGCTAAGTACCCTTCAACAATAATTCTCCTCCAATACTCTTTCTCTCTGAATGAGGTTCGCCTAAATGATAAAAGTGCACATGAGTTGTTCTGCTACAACTGCTGGCAGCTGATATAAAGTGCTAGGTACCCTTCAACAACGATTCTCTTCCAACACTCATTCTCTCCGAATGAAGTTTGCCTGAATGATAAAAGTGCACATGATTTCACAATAGTGAGTTGGTTGCAGTTTCACACTATTCTCTTGTGGGTTAAGAAGGACTCAGTGTGCTGTGAATGTCCCAATGATATTCTTATTTTGAATTCCTTATTTTGCTTCGTTGAAGAATTCATGATTATCAACATGTAGATCTTTTCGGGAAGGCATTTTTGTTGATTGGAAATAAAGTCCATCACTGTCATATGTTGATATGGTTGCCTAAAATTGCAGGCCGTTTTGATGTTTTTCTGATGCTGGTCACTCTTTTTCTTACTGTGAACCAGCTGTTTGAAGCCCATTATGCTTGTAAATAGTTTTCTCGAGATGGAGAAATCAATTGTTCATTTGATGATCAATCGCTATGATGATTTGTGGTAGTTTGAGGCAACAATCAGTTTATATAAATTTTCATGTTTCCTGTCTAATTTTTTCCCCTTTCAGTACGGCAAACTTCATGCTTGGAGTTGAATGGTCCATGTGCTTTTCAAAGGCCCTAGGCTGGCATTCTTCTGTCATTCCTGGTGATGGCCTTGATATGGTGTAACAGAGTGCTATAAAGTTTGCATCAGTTAAATGGGTAAGACTATAAACGTGCACGGATTCCCTTCATTAGTGACTGTAGATACAGTCAGGGCATGCCTGGAGCAAAGGACTGGCAGAGGTACTATTTATGCCATCAAAGTTAGACAAGATAAACGTGGGGTTCGATCATTTGCGATTGTCCAATTTATGAATGCTGAACATGCGGAGTTGATTATTTTACTTGCTAGTCAAAAAGATTTGTGGTATGGGCGATCTTATCTAACTGCTCGCAGGGTTGAGCATGATATTGTACAAAGGCCAAGAACCCTTTTGCATTCAATGGAAGGTATCACTTTGCATTTTGGCTGTCAGGTATCAAGTAAAAGGTTCTCTACTCTGTGGAAAGGGGTGAATGTCTCCCTAAATTTTGGGATTGGGATGAGAAAATTCTGCTTCCTTTTATCTTATTACAATACGGAGTATAAGCTCGAGTTATCCTATGAAAATATTTGGCAGATTGAGCTACATCGTGCAAGAGGCCATAAAACAATGTATCTTGTGATTCAGGTGAGTGGACTTCATTCAGATTACAAGAGACTGATTTACTATTTTGTGCTAATATTGTGATTTATCCTACAATGCATGTTTGGTTTTTATATTTGACTGGACATCATTTTGGGTGTGATCTTCTAATTCCAATGAACATTAAAATTCTTCGTACTACATTCTTCCCCATAGTGTTGGGATTTAATTTTTAGCTCACTAAATGGGGTTATTCAAGCTCCCAGTTAATGACTTGATGCAACACATTTAGAACATGTTTTTTTTTTTTTTTTTTTTGCCCCCTGTTTAACCTTCATGGTATTTCTGCCTGGATCAAATGTGTCATGAACATAGATAGCTTGCCAAGACCTTATCTTAACAGAGAAATGGCTGGCAGAACTCCAAACGTTATTGGTTGGCTCTGGCTGGATGAGGAAAATTCTGGTACAGCCACTCGTCTTGGGACCCAAGGGTCATTGAGCTAGGTTGCGACAATGGGTCAAGGTAGTGAGTTTGTGGGAGTGAAGGATGAGTTCTCCAGTATCTACAATCTGCAAGGAATTTCTTAAAAATTGGACCAGTATAATGGATGTTGAAGGGAGACTTAGACAAAAACAACTTTGTAAATTAAGAGAGAGATTGTGGAAGAGGACTCTTTAGAAAAGATATGGTTGAAACTTTCATTGTAGGAAGCACACGGATTTAGTTTAAAATCAAGGACATGTTCTGCTGACACACCAATTACTAAGTGGTCACCATCTACTACCCCCTTCAAATCCCAGATATGGAAAAAATAAACCTTGTGCACGAGCAGCCATGGTGGCTGCAAGCTCAAGGTTTGGTGAGCTCCAGATCTGGTAGCCATAGCAGCCGCAAGCTGGAGCTGGAGCTCGAGTGGCCAAGGCAAGCTCCAGAACTGGTGGCCATGGCCGCGAGCTCAAGGTTTGGGGAACTCCAAATCTAGTGGCCATGGAGGCCACGAGCTCGGGCGCCATGGTTGCATGCTCCGGATCAAGTGGCCATGGCCAAGAGTCCATGCTCCTGTCTCTCTCTTTTTTGTTTTTTTGATTTTTATGTTGTCTGATGCGGTTCCTTTTTGGCGCCACATAAAAAAATTCCGTGAATCATAAGACAGCATGCGTGCTTTGACGTTCAACTTAGTAATTCGATTATTTATGCAAACAAGAGAAAACACGTAACAGAGGGAGTAATGTGGAACTTTTTAAATAAAGGGATGCATACGAATCGGGAGAAAGAAAGTAGAGGGATGAAGCAAGTTCTGCAGGGACCACTGGTGATACGCCTATTGGAGATTACATTAGGGGCTACCTTGTACTTAGGTTGCATGCTATTTGATTGATAGGAAAAAGTGTATTAGAAGTCATAAAACTTGAGTATAGTATGAAGCAAGTTCTGCACTTGTAAATATGTGCGATCAAATTTTGGACTTTTTGAAAAATTATCCAATTAGGTTCTTCCTGAAATGCAGACGTGGTAGCTTGAGACAGGCTGCCAGACAAGAGAACTGCTAGACAAGAGAACTCAAATTGAGTTATGGCTAGGAAGACTTGATTGCAACAATCGAAAGGTTATGACTTCAGGATTTACGACATTCAATGCCATTTTCCATGGTTGATAATTTCCTAACTGAAACTCAGTTTTTGAAAACTCACTAAGGCACAGTATCACAACAAGACATGATAGAATTTTGTAAACACTCTTAAAGGATAAGGCTTGGAGGTTTATGATTATAATTTTTCATGAGGTTGTTGTTTCTTCATTTTAGGAATCATGCGATTTGTTAGGTTAAATAATTTCAATCTTCTTAGGCTACTGTTAGTGTTAGATGAAGACTCTTGTCTGATTCGTGTATTGTTAATTGAATTTAATGAACTTCTGGGTCATGGCAAGGTTGGTTAATTAGGAGGCTAAGCGGGGTACACCAGTTCCCCTCAGTGATAGAGATAAGAGTTCATATCTGCTGATCATATTCTCGCTTCTGGCTAATTTGGAACTTTTGAATGTTTTAGAGCCTAAAAGGTTTATAATTTTACACTTTTGGCATAGTGGCAAATCTTCCATGGAGGCAAATATCTTGATGGACATCATGGATTTTCCTTTATAAGGAGCCAGCTTCTGGGGCTTTGGCTTCAGCCCCCCAAACCTTCACTTTCACTGACATGAAAGAAACCCAGTACTTTATCTATTTTCTTATGCTTGCACTTCCCATTCAACCATGCATGCTTTTCTGCATAATATGCTGCTTATGATAGAGGACCTAATATATTTCTATAAATTTTGTTCTTGTGGATGTTAGCTGTACGGGGCTCCCTATATTCGTAAAAAAGTTGTTCAATATTCAGTGGATGTTTTGGTCAGTTATCTCTACAACTTTTTCAAAGATGGCTCTGATGACCAGTGGGTGAGAGCAATTGATTTTACTCCCTCAGCTTGCATTGGACAGTCTTCTGCTGTATGTTTAGAACTTCCTTGTGAATATCCACTTCCAAATTTTCACCAGAACTTTGTCAATTATAAGGAAACCGATGGAACATTTTCTATGGAAAATGGTTCTCCTTTCTCCTGCAGTGCGGATCTAGTTCCAATCGTAGGCCCTCCCAGAGGAGTTGACTTACCTTATGAGATCATCTTTAAGATAAATTTGTTAGTTCAGAATGGCTGTCTAGCTGGACCTTCTCTTGATTTGTCCTTTTATCGAATGGTTGATCCATGGAGGATGGCAGTGTCGTCCTCCGTGGATGATGACACTGCCTTGGACAAGCTGTTCACTTTGAGCATGGACATAATCCTAGATGCCTTGGACAAGCTGTTCCATTTGAAAGAATGTTGTTATGAGCCTTCAAAGTGGTTGATTGAGCAACGCAAGAAATATCTCACCTCCCGGCATTCTACAAAACTGTCTTCAATATCGTTAGATGCTGGCTTGGTTTACGTACATAGGGTGCAAATAACACCATGCAGGGTGTATTTTTTTGGTCCAGAAATTAATGTCTCAAATCATGTATTGCGGCGTTATTCTGAGTACATTGACAATTTTATCCGTATTTCTTTTGTGGATGAGAACCTGGATAAAATGTATTCAACTGATTTATCTCCTCGCACTGCTTCGGGACATGGGAGAACGGATATATATGAAAGGATCCTTTCTATTCTCAAGAATGGCATAAAAATAGGTGATAAGCATTTTGAATTTCTCGCCTTCTCATCCAGTCAGTTACGCGAAAATTCTGCTTGGATGTTTTCTCCAACAAATGGTACAACTGCTGCAACTATTAGGGCAAAGATGGGTGAATTCAGTGCAATAAGAAATGTGGCAAAATATGCCGCGAGACTTGGCCAATCCTTGAGTTCATCTACCGAAACTCTCAATGTAGATAGAGATGACGTTGAACTCATTCCGGATATTGAAGTCAAATCACTTGTTGAGAATATGAATTATGTCTTTTCTGATGGAATTGGGAAAATATCTGGAGAGTTTGCTCGGAAAGTTGCAAGAAAATGTGGCTTCAAGGGCTATACTCCTTCTGCATTTCAAATTCGCTATGCTGGATATAAAGGTGTTGTAGCGGTTGATCCAACGTCACGTGTTAAACTATCACTCAGAAAGAGCATGTTAAAGTATGAATCAGATGAGATAAAGCTAAATGTCTTGGGATGGAGCAAATATCAGCCTTGCTTTCTGAATCGCCAGTTGATCACTCTTCTATCAACACTTGGCGTTCGAGATCATGTGTTCGAGAAAAAACAAAAGAATGCCGTAGATCAGCTAAATGCCATTTTAGTTGATCCCCTACGAGCACAAGAGGCTCTAGATTTAATGTCCCCGGGGGAGAATGGTAACATTCTCAAGGAAATGCTAAAGTGTGGTTATAAGCCTGATGCTGAGCCTTTTCTATCGATGATGCTGCGAACATTCAGAGCAACAAAATTGTCTGAATTGCGGACAAAAACAAGGATATTTCTTCCTGAAGGAAGATCAATGATGGGATGCCTTGACGAAACCCAAACTTTGGAATATGGCCAGGTGTTTGTGCAGTACTCCGGTAGAAGAAAAGAACAGATGTGGGATCAGTCAATCATGTTCATTGGTACTGACTCTCAAAGCTTTGTTGTACAGGGAAAAGTAGTTGTTGCCAAGAATCCTTGCTTACATCCAGGTGATGTGCGTGTTCTAACTGCTATAGATGTGCCAGCTTTACATCATATGGTGGATTGTGTTGTTTTTCCACAGAAGGGAAAAAGGTATGACTCTAACATGCCTTGTTATTGGCTTTGCAATTACCTCAGTTGCACTGGCACTTGTCATGGATCCATTTTGGACTTGTTTTTGCTTTTGGTTGTGGATCTTTGGCTATTGTTTTGATTTGGTTCAGTTATAGTAATAAGGTCTAAAATTTCTAATATTATGTTTGTACTAGGTCTAAAATAAATGAACTGATGTGCAACCCAATTCAATTTTTTCCTAATTTTACATAGCCAAGGATAATTTTGACATTTTTTCTTTAGAAATAGTTTTGGGCCTGCTTTTCTATCACCTTTAAGCTTTAAGAATAAATGCTAGAATATTTATCCAGTGGGATTTGGTGGCTAGATTTGAAATTTTGTTGATCCTGCTTCTGGTTTGTCTCTTTCTTGTATGAGGTCTGAGTTCACCGATCCAAGGCTTGTATGTAGATTCTGTGTACATGTGATGCGACTTTGCTAAGAGGCATCCTCTACTATGCTGTTGTTCTATGCTTCTGATAGTTTTAGTTCTGGATAAACACTGATAGGTTTACCCTTTAATTCTACTAGCTAAAAGTAGAGGCAAAAAATTCCTTCCCCATAATTTGAGTAATTCGGGTTGACTTTCTTCTACTTTTAATTGTCCCAAACACACTTTTGATAGATAAAAGTAGAAAGTAAAATATGATATTGATCTGTCCTTTTAATGATTCTCATCTCAGACAATTTCTCTTGTTAATGCATATTGCGATTCTTGAATGAAATAGGCCTCATCCAGATGAGTGTTCAGGGAGTGATTTGGATGGAGATATCTACTTTGTCTCCTGGGACTCAGAATTAATTCCGCATCACCAGAGACAACCTATGGATTACACACCTGCCCCAAGTGAGAGGTTAGATCATGATGTCACGATTGAGGTAATGCTTTCTCAGGATTTCCATGGAATTATATATCTTGTAATGGCTTTTTATGATGCTGTGAAACGTTTTGAACAGCTTACAGTTATAGTAGGAAATCCATCTAGCATCCATCATCTTGGCATTCTCTATCTTTTCACTTGGCTTGTCTGACATGATACTTGGATAATTTTATCTTTGCTGAGGAATTTGGCATGTGAGCAAAATGTCATGTCAAACCTGCTGTATTCTTTTGGTTTCTTATTGGTTCCTTTTACTTATAAATTTGTGTGCTTCTCTTCCTTCCTTCCCTGGGCTGGAAGAACCCCTGAGAAGCTAAAATTTGCACCCTCTGCAAGCAGATGATAGCTTAAAAATTAGTTACGAAGCAAACAGTTGAGTATGAGTGGGCTCGTTAATTCAACCATTAGGTCAATAGGATTCTTATAGTCAAAGATCTGTTTATGCCTTACATTACATGGAATTGGCTGTTTGACCAGGACTATTCTATGAGCAGTCCCTGGAAAGAACTTGCACTCAGAATTCTCCACATGTAGTTCATTAATTTTTGCTTGTTTGGAGGCTTCCCTAGTTTGTCAATGCTTCTATTCATCTTCTGCCCTAAAAGCTAACTGCCAAATTTTGCTCACTCGACTTCAGGCACAACTGCACACAAAGTGATATGAATCTTTGTGGGGAAACAAAAAGCGATTATGGTAAATAATGAAGCACTTGAGTCTGTAGTGTTGTCTTGACTCGGACGTGGGTTTACCTATGATTAAGAGCCGCTCATCAAATGTATCTATAAAGGCTAGCAGAGCCATTTCACTGGTTCTGAAACCCTATTTCAACATTTCATATATTTTGCCAAACTTAGAGGTGTATTTGGTCAGGCATTGTGCTTGGCTGCAGTTCAAGTGACTGTTGTGGCGGGACATAGCTAATTTTTTAAGTAAAGATGAGGGAATGAAAAAGTAGGCTTACTTTAATGATGCACGGGTTTTGTTAATATTCCGGCTGTTTTGAATCTAAATAATATGTGAATCTGTTATGTTAAATTTGATTATTATCTAGGAAATATCAACGCAATAGGAAGTGATGGATTAAAGTGTGTGATCATGGAAAGCATCATTTTCATCACCAAGTGAAACTACCTTACTACTGTGGTATTTTTCCTTATCTAGAAGGCTGGCCATCATAGGAAATATTAATGATCTGAAATTAGAAATACCTTGGGTTGGTCCATTCAGTTTCCTCCTTGTGAAGAAATTCTTCTAGAGAACAAAGATTCATACATGATAGCTCATCCTTGCTATTGGGGGGAATAGGATTGGGCTCATGCTTTGGGGTTAGCTGTATACTTGTTTTAACTGTGGCGTTTCTTAAATTTGGGTTTGGAAGTTATCATTATGATAATGATGCATGGGTTTATGGAAAGAATCTTTAGGTCTTTATAATAAGTTTTGTTCCAGCGTGACTTTATAAGTAATTGCCTATGTTCTTGACCTTGGATTTGGTACCCACTCTTCACTGCTGTTGAGAATTCCTTGTTCTTTTAGGTGGCAGTCGTTATGAGGCTTCCATTCTCTGATTGGTATTATTGTTTTTATTAAGATTGATTCTGCTAGAAATACTGTGGCGATAAGCATCTACCTGCAAGCCTATACTTGCCCATGCATATACATCTACTAAGATTGGTTTATGCATTGTTCTTTTGCGTTACAGAACATTTCCTTTTCTTGACAATGAAATGAGCGGATTATTTTGAATCATCGAGAACATTGAAATTGGAAGTGGCCAGCAATATATACCTTGAACTCTTAAGAGAAGATGTATATCTGAGCACACTCTATTTTTGAAGGGTTATTGATGATCAATTTGCCAAAATCAATGAGTTGCATTCGGAAATTCGCCGCTTGATTTTTCTTGTAATGCTCTATGGATATGTGGGTAATTAAAACCCTTTTGTGGTTTTGTTGCTTAAACAGGAAGTGGAGGAGTACTTTGTAAATTACATACTTAATGACAGCCTTGGAATTATTGCCAATGCCCACACCGTCTTTGCTGATTGTAAGCCTGAAAAGGCCATGAGCCCTGAATGTTTAGACCTTGCCAGACTTTTCTCTATTGCGGTTGACTTCCCAAAAACTGGTGTACCTGCTGTGATACCACCTCATCTGTATGTCAAGGAATACCCAGACTTCATGGAGAAGCTCGACAAGTCCAGCTACCCATCTAATAACGTGATCGGAAAGCTTTTCCGGGAAGTCAAAGAGGAAGCATATGCATCAAGCTCTATTCGGAAGTTCACGCTGGAAATGGCGAGGCAATCTTATGACCCAGAGATGGAAGTGGACGGATTTGAGGAATATGTCGATGACGCTTTCTATCACAAGGGTAATTATGATTACAAGCTGGGGAATCTGATGGAGTATTATGGGATTGACACAGAGGCTGAAATACTTAGTGGCTGCATAATGAAAATGTCCAAATCTTTCACCAAGAGGAGGGACGCTGAATCCATCACTATGGCGGTAAAATCCCTGAAAAAGGAAGCTCGGACCTGGTTTAATGATAAGGGAAGTGGTTCATATTCTGAGCCCGTTGATGAATATGCAAAAGCATCTGCGTGGTATCATGTCACGTATCATCCGGAGTATTGGGGTTGCTACAACGAGGGTTTGAAACGAGATCATTATCTTAGCTTTCCTTGGTGTGTATATGATAAACTAATCCAAATTAAGAAGGAAAAACGAGGTAGGATAACTGCTCGTATGTCCACTCTTGAAGACTACTTCCCCCGATTGCGTCTGAATTGAGAAATCCAACTTGGATATTTTCTCAGTTGAAGAAACTGAAGTTGTTGTATTTGGGTCTTCTGCAAATGTGTAGGCAACGGTACTCCTAAATTCCTGCTGTTTGTATAGCGAAGCTTAAATAACATTCTGACTGCTATTTGTGTGTGCAATACATCTTTTTGTACATAATGGTAAAGTCAAACGGCTGTTCAATGTTTATAGTCTTTCTGAATTGGAATTTCCGTATCACGATAAACTTTGCATACCCCATAAATTTCTGTGTATGATAGTTATTCTTCCATGCCACAGGTTCCTGGGATTCCTAATGCTGGTGGGTTTGAACATAATAACATTTCTGTAATCTCACATAATGGCTCTAGGCCAGATGATGCTGCATCAGTTTTGGTTTGTCATGGAATTTGAGAATAGATCATGCTTTTGCCATGGCTGATGGGGAAAAGTTTGCAGCAGCTGTTATCATGGGGATGGAACATTCCTCAGCACAAAGGAGATTAACAAGATTTTCTTATGAGGAATTTAAAGATCATATTGATGCCAAAAGTACAATATTATCTTAAAAAGTAGGAGCAGAAAAATTGGTGACTCATTATCTCACTGCATCAAAATCTGCAGTTTGGAAATCAACTTCCAGTGAAGCAATTATTTACTAGCTCGATCCTAGGTCTCACAATATACAATCTGCCTAGTTTCTTTCTTCTTTTCTCGTGGGATAAATCGAAAGAAGTTATGCAGTCCAGCTCAGCAGAAAAGAAAGCCCAACACATCAAATTTCAAATATTTAAATTACTTATAGAATCAAAACATTAGAATTATGTGCCAAAGCTACTCCATGTATGAGGACAAGCATCGTAATGCTGCTTGACTTTATTTCTTGATGAAGCACCTTCTTGGTGCACGTCATTGCAGAGGTGATGACATCTTGCTTAACGAAGTCTCAGAGTACCAAAAGTTCAATGCATTGATACTTCATCAAAAATTGCAATACAAATACTGTGAAGATCATACCAGGACAAATGCTAAATATCCTCACCTTATTCAGATTTCGAGTGCCTTATTATATGGGACATAAGAATTCGAAGAGGAAAGTAGATATCTGGAACTTTATTTGAAAAAAGTGCGGACCCCACTCCCAGGTGCGCATTATTTGCGCTTCAGTATTGCTACCAGTTGGCTTCCTTGACGAAATGAAGAGTTTAAACGGTCGGAAAATTCATTGGTTTTCCCGAGAAAACGATCAAACAGGTCGTCAATTATCTCGCTTCCAAAATGTTTGCTGATGATGCCTTCCATTCCAGCTCTTAAGTGCAGCATGCAAGCATGCCCTCCGAACGAGTCATCGATCTTCGTTCCAGGAGCTGCTAAATCCATCCTCTCTATGCTAAAACACCCATTGCTCTCTACTAGTGCCGTCATCTCGTCAGGAGAGGGAGCGTACACTGGCAAATTGAATGAATCCACCTGAGCCTCACTTATTATACCCTGTAGAGAGTTACTTACATCAAGTCATCTGTGCAACTCAATGGGATTGCTTTGAATATAAGTGAACTAACGATGGAATGAAAGCCTTAGGAAATCCGTTAGTCCACATGCATATGATAAACACATTAAGACATGCACAAATGAGACATGAACTACGGATTATCTATATTTTCGCTAAATTCAAATTTGTGAGACCTGTAAGTGAACCATGCTGATATACACTTGCACACATATATAACTATTTTTGGTAAGAAAATTTTGCCGACAAAGTTTCCAGTTTTTACCTCCTTTGCCATATCCATCAAGCTGAACCCCAAAAGGTCGAACATCACGCCTGATGGTATACGTGAATAAGGAACGCCATTAGCAATCCCGGGCATGACTAGAACCATGATGCCTCCACTCACAATTTCCTCACCTCTAGCGTGCAGAAATGTCACCATGTCCTTTGCAAACTGAGATGTATAAGCATCGCTCACTTCGCGTGGAGCACTTGTGTAGTGAACTCTCCCCCTGTTAAACGCTGGGGAATTTGGATCAACCAATTCTTTAGGCACCTTGGAAAGCCATTGAAGCGCATAAGACGAATGCACGAAATGGAGGGACGCCTTGGGGAACAGTCGCCCATGGAAGGATCCTGGCACACCAGCCGCGTAGTACGGACGGTCAGATGGCAGGGAAGCGAAGAGGGTGTTGAAATCATTGGACGCGTGGTCGCTGAACAGGACTTGGAAATCAGGCAGTTGGGAGGAGAGGCCTTGTGATTCGTACTTGCGTCGGACTGCCTCTATGATGTTTTGGACCGCCAGGAAGGTGTTTGGCCCGACCGAACAGCCTAAATCCGCGATCTGGAATGTGGTCAGAGCAGGAGAAAATTGCTTTATGTCGAGCTTCTCTGCGATCACCTCGTCGATTGTCGCCCGGGCGACGTTGGTTGCCGCTCTCTGCGATACACGTCAGAGTAGCAAGTTCGATATTTGATGATTTGATTCTTGTCTCGTTGAAACCATAAGGGGTCACAAGAGATGAACGACCAGAGAGTAGTTTCAAAAGCTGAATTCAGGCAAAGCTTAGCGAAAGACAGAACAATCAATTCTATCATTTAGCTCTTATTCCATGAAATTTAAGAAATGGTTGCTTGGAAATGCATCTACTTGACATCAAATGAAGAACCTGCAAATAAG
Source organism: Eucalyptus erythrocorys (assembly GCA_014182555.1). Classification (NCBI taxonomy): domain Eukaryota; kingdom Viridiplantae; phylum Streptophyta; class Magnoliopsida; order Myrtales; family Myrtaceae; genus Eucalyptus; species Eucalyptus erythrocorys. The sequence goes on along the minus strand of CM024603.1, from coordinate 30,991,598 downwards.
AGTTCTTGTTGTAGCTGAATGTGTCATCCCCACCGTTCATCGGGTACGATTCCATAGCCGCCACCTCCTCCGTGCCGCTGCTGCTCATCTCTCTCTCTCTCTCGGCTAGTTAAGTTTTATGAGCTAGTGCTCTGGTCAAGTCCTCTTCTTTGTGTGCGTTTCATCTAAAGCCTTTACCATTATATATTCTCCGACTGTTGGCACAGCACTCATAGCCAAACGTGATGTTTCTTCAGTCCGCCCCATTGGCCTTCAAAGGTTCTCCTAATTTGTCTTCGGTTGGAAGTCACCCTGCCTTCTTTGACTCTGTCATGTCTTCATCTCATGTCCAGCTATTCAAGGTGGCTTCGTAATATTTTACTTTTCAAAGCGTTGCGGGCCCCCAAAAAAAGAAATATAATTGGTTAACCGTACCCTTAGCTTGGAAAATGGACGGTGAATCCCCAGCCACACATTTTGTGGACTCCATAAAAGATCACATGCACCCAAGCAAAATACAATTCTCCCCTCTCTCTCTCTCTCTCTCTCTCAAAATATTTGGCTGAGGATTAATCATATGAGGGTACGGTTAACTAAGCATATTCCTAACCAAAAAAAAACATAGAAGGAAAGCAAAAACAGGGCACGTCTTTATCGCCGGCCGGCCAAGGTTGACCTCGTAAGGGTGGTGGGACCCGCAATAAAAAGAGGAAAACAAAATAAAATAAGGAAAAAGGAGAAGGAAAGCAGAAACAAGTCACGCTCGGTTTTTAAAAGGGACCGAGAGCTCCCGGGCGAGAGATAGAGAGAGAGAGAGAGAGAGAGAGAGGGCATTTCATATGCGCATGCCCATAAAACCTCGCCAACCTGATTTGACTACGTGGCATAACGCTTAAACCGCAAGACAATATGAGTACCTTTCATTGTTTGGTTGTAGATAACGAGGTCATGGTACTCATATTTTCTTTGATTTTCTAAAACTTATGTATTGAAATAAAGATAATTTGATGTATACATATATATGGAAGTGAGGACATATTTATTGTATAAAGCTGAATAAAATATTTGAAACTTTTGAGTTATTGGGAATGGTTCGATAAACTATTCTTGAAGGGTCATGCGTGCTATTTTATACATTTGATTTATGAGATAACTCTTGTAAGATGATATGTTTTGGGTTCAGAAAACTAATTGTAATGTGAATTGGTAAATGATTAAGTATTACATGATAACGAAATTTCATGTGAACCACCTTCAGAGCTTTCTAGTCAAGAGTTAAGTATTACATGATAACTTAAGTCATATGGGAGCCACCTCTAAGGTTTTGCACAATTGACATGTGTAATAAAGAACTGAGTATTGCATGATAGTGTATTTGTGGGAGTCATCTCGGGCCATGTATTTTTGATATACATTGGGTAAGGACTAAATATTATACGATAACATAAATTCGTGAGAGTTATTTTTGGAGCATTGAGTTAGATATTGAGCATGGAATGAACCATTGATATGAGATATAAGGAGTTCAATTATTGAATTGAACCAATGATACATGTTTTGATTTTATAGATGAAAGGGAAATGCTGCTATTGATATAGTTGGGTTGAAATAATATAGAACTCTACTTATTCTTGTGAGTTGTTATATTTTGATTGGCATAAATGAGTCATGTCTTTAAGTTCTAAATATGTAATATGGAGGCTTGATCTACTCAAAAGTTATATATTACTCATTGAGCTGTTGTTGTTCATTCTACTCATTGTTCAAGTTTTTTTAGGTCCCTAGGTTAACAACAAGTAGGATGAGAGTAATATAATGGGAAACTTTTGGGAGTCATACTTTTGGGTATAGCTTAAGGAAGCGGTGTCTATTATTCTTTTAAGTTTGTTGGGAGAGTTTTGGTTGTACATGTTCTCTGTGGTGGATTAAGGAAACTCTGATATTGTAACCAACCAGTTGGTTTATCTGATACGTATATATGGTTGGAGATATATATTTTGATATCGCATAGTTATTTATATTTGAAGCTGCATCTTTCGTGGGGAGGACAGCCACGTCATCTCCATTTTTTTTTTGTAATTTTGGGGCTTGACATATTTTGGTATAGAGTTTAAGTTTTAACTTTTACGAGTACATATTTCAAACAATGTGAGATCATATAATAGAATTTAGTGCTTAGGCTTTTAGATACTAATATATAGTTTCATTCTTGGTTACTGGTGACCATGCGTTCCAACTCAGAGACGCTTGCCTCACTTCATAGGAGTTGCAAAGGTAAGGGAGTCGCTACCCCCCACGCTAGAGATATGCCTCAAGCTTCTCGAGGCATAGCTTCAAGGAGGAGGATGGGAGTCTCAACTTGCATGAAGCCAAGGAAAAGTCCCAAGAGTTGGTTCCTCCGACTAAGTTCATGCAGGCAATGATTCACTAATATAGTCAAGTGAAAGAATTAACTGAAGATGGAGTAACTGGCTTATGCACCTTCATCCAATTGAGAATGGTGGACCCATCTAAGTAAAGCAAAATTGGATCCTTTCAAAGCCAACTGTTGGATTAGAAACATGGAGGGGATTTTCATAGCCAAGAATGTTCGTGATGAACAAAAGGTCAACTTTGCCACTTGATATTTTGAAGGCAAAGCTATTTGTCGGTGGGAAGGAACTAGACCGGCCTTCGAAGGTTATGATGCAGTCATTTCATGGAAGGATTTTTGTGAAGGTTTCAATGCATAGTTCTTTTCAGAGTCCTTCCAAGTAAAGATAAGAAGTGACTTTGTCAATATGTCTGAAGGTATCTCAACAATTATGTAGTATGTGACCCGTTTTAATCAATTAAGTAGATTTGAAGATGGTTTTGCGACTAGTGAAAGACATAAGGGTTAACACTTTCAATGCTACTCCAATTGGATATCTGTACTATGCTCATACCTTTTGAACTAACAATGTACAAAGATGTTTTGAATTGAGCAATTACAATCGAGCAAGACACTTTGGAGCATGGCATACAAGGAGTGCCTCAATACAAGAGGTTTAAGCCCATTAATTACCAGGACAGTCGCACTAGCGATAACGAAAAGTGAAGAGATTTCAATCAGCCGAGAAGGTCTTGAAATCAAAGTAATCAAAGCCCTTATGCTACTTTTGGGAAACTTCACGGTGGTCGTTGGTATCGTAAGTTATGAGCGTGTTTTCTTTGCTAAAAAATGGAACATATGGTGCGCAATTGTCCCACAAAGAAGGATGTCCCTACAGATAGTAAAATATGTTTTTCGTGTGGAGAACAAGGACACGTAGCATGCAGATGCTCCAGGTGAAAGAATGCCCCTTCAGTTGGTAGGCCTCAAGAGAACCAAGAAAGATAGGGGATAAGTGGGAAAGTTTTTGCAATGACGAAGGAGGACGTGATGGCATCTAACGTAATTGTTGCAGCTAATATTTCTTCTAGCTCGCAATGTGCTTATGTGTTGTTTGATCCTAGTGCTATACATTCATTCATTTCAACTGATATTTACAAAGAAGCTTCATGTGTTGCCTGAGCCTCTTAGATATGAATTGTGTGTTAATATTCCTATTGATGATTTCTTGGATGCTAATCATGTATTCAACAGATGTGTGCTTCGAATTAATAATGTTGAAATGCTCGTGGATCCAGTGGAATTAAATATTCGAGAATAATGAGAATGGATTGGGTATCTACATATCATGCTACTGTTGATTATTTTTCGAAGAAAATGATTTTTAGACTTCCGAATCAATTGGAATTCTCTTTTTTGGGAAGTTATAAAGATATCTTGGAAAGGTTAATCTCGACCTTGCAAGGGAGGAAACTTTTGAGAAAAGATCGTTATGGTTATCTAACTTGTATAAAAGACACAAGTAAGGTCATAGTGAAGTTGGAGAATGTTCTTGTTATTAGAGAGTTTCTAAGTGTGCTTTATGAGGATTTACCACATATGACTCCTGATAGAGAAGTTGAGTTTTGTATTGAATTGATGCCTGGCATGGCACTGATCTTTAAGGCATCATGTCAAATGACACTTGTTGAATTGAAATAACTGAAAACACTACTACAAGAGTTTTTGGATAAGGGTTTCATCAAACCTAGTGTTTCGCCTAGGGGAGCTCCAGCTCTATTTATGAAAAAGAATTCCACTAGTGCTCTGGTTATGTCCTCTTCTTTGTATGCGTTCCATCTACGACTTTTTCTATTATCTTGTTCGACTGCTGGCACAACAATCATAGCCAAACGCGATGTTTCTTTAGTCCACCCCATTGGCGTTCAGAAATTCTCCTAGCTTGTCTTCCGTTGGATGTCGCCCTGCCTTGTTGACCTTGCCATTCCTCTGTCTCATGTCTAGCCATCCAAGGTTGACCGTTGTTTCTTTCTTTGATTTTCCCTTGTTAAAGACAAAATCGAAAACTTAATGGCCAAGAAAAGTCTAACCCTAGAAGAAAAGGCTGGGTCCGAGGACTAAGATCTCAGCCTGAGAAACGGCCCCAAAGAACCGAATGCATGCGGACGGGCCTGCCCATGACCGGTTTAAGACCAAGGAAAGTGTGAACTCAATTCATCTCATTTTATACGAGCCTTCCTAACATAATTAAAAAAAAAAAGAAAAAAAAAGAAAAAAGAAAAAAAAGAAATTGTAATTCTTAGTTCGTATGATATATTAGTGCCATAGGGACGCCATAAAAGTTAAAAATTCCTAATCGTTCTTGTTATATGACAAAAGGAGATTATCTATGTAATCAACTACATTACTTTACTATTACAAGAACGTAGTGAAGATTATCAGAGAAAATATTTGATAGAAAGTGCTAACACTCAAAGTCGGCCGCACTATCATGTGCTGGTCACAAAGGAGATGGACAAGTTGGTTACAAAGAAAAAGGGATGAGTCTAAAGTTGGAAGCAATTACTATAAGAAGGACAAAAGCTCAGCATTTACCAAATTTCTATATAAATATCCCAATCATCCAAAGGAAACCCCCCTCGGGGCCAAACAACACATCAAATGTTATCTCTTTATTTCTGCATCATCTTAGTTTTCTCTAGCAATAACTTTTAAATTCCCATCATTGATTAAATTTTGGCGAGCGTCTATATATTGGTGCAGCGTCATTGATTAAATTTCGATGTTGTATCTCTAGTGCAGCGTTATTGGTTAGGTTCCGAGGTTATGTCTTATATCTAGTCACATTGTCGTTAATTAAATTCTTGCAATGTGTCATATTATCTTAAAGTTGTGCCATCAATTAAATTCTAGCATAGTTTGAGCTGGGTTGTGAGGCCACCAGCACGCCATGGCTAACACCATTATTAAATTCTTTTCACTATTTAAGCATGTGGAAACGTGTATGGTTAAAGAACACCTTGGACATAAAATTTGAAAGGGATACATGCCGAAATGCAAACCAAGCACTTTCATTTCTTATTTATACATATATTTTAGGTGACAGGATTACATTAGGGGACAAGCAAAAGGTACCACTACTCCATACTACACCCAAAAGCTCTAGTAATTATATTATCCTAACTTGGATACTATGTATGTACTACGTCATTTGTCTCCCACCCACAGTCTGTCCAAAATTTTGGCCCATTCTTCCCAAAATGCTACTAATATGAGAAATAATGATCAACAACGAGTGAGCATAAAGCTTAGCATGCTAATTACTAATCTGTCTACATCACGTAAGTCTATAACAGCATATACGGGGAAATTTAAATATAAAAGATAGAAGATCATTTGATATCGACTTACCCGAGACCTTTCTCAAAATCAAGATAGCAAATAGAAAACATTTTCTCTAAAAATAGTAATCCAGTCAAGCTTCAATGAAATGTGGAAATGCAATTGATCATCTTTACTAGGAATTGACTTCCACCATCTTCTAAGAAACCCCGTTACCCCCCGGGCATCTCGTATCCATTCTGCATCGTGAGGACGTATGGGGGAATTGTGTTACACCCCAAGGCATTTGGAGGAACTAAGTTACTCCTCCAAACATCCTTACTATCACTAAGGGCATTGTCGTCCCAAGGACCGATGGTATTCTCAAATCATAAACTTAGCCCATGGTGCAACCATTTTATAATTCAAATGAAACATTTCCTCCAATGAGTTAAAGCATAGAGATTCATTCAGTTCAAAATCATCCACCCGTTGTCCATTTGAGAGCCAGAAAAATGATGTAGGACGATTGGTTATTTAGTATCCGCCAAAAGACAAGTGCAAAAAGGGAAATTCCAAAGTCTCAATTTCAATAAAAAGGGCAGTTCGCCCATCCTCAGATCAGTGGCATTTACCACGTAAATCAATTTTGAAAATTGATAAACTTTAACACGATGTGGACGAGACTCTGAGGAACATTTTTTTGTGTAAAGGACTAAAGGTTTGGTTTAGCTTATACGAGTCCCAATAATTTTCTAAAGTTTGGATCAAAACATAACACGATTCCAGATTGCAACCGGGTCAGGAAGTTGCATTTTGGATGTCTAAATGAGTTTAAAAAATCATGGATAAATTCCACATTATAGGATGCGTTCTAAAACTTTTACGAAGGACACTAGTCCAAATTGTTTGTCAAAAATTCGGTAGAAAATGGAAACTGAACAAAGGTTTGGAAACAGCTTACAAAATCAATTTTGGACCTGAATAGTTTTTGAAATATATTTTGCACATACAAAGTTTGAAAAATCTAAAATTCAAGTATGTCGTAGAACAAGTCAAAACGAACAACTTTCGTGAGAAAGTCCCATCAAATTTGCCACAAAAATCTACACAAAATTAGCAAAATTCAGCCTATAGTAAATAGACCCAAAAAATCGTTGTAACCTCAGATTCATTTACGATTTGTGTTAATTAAGTGCAAACCGATGCACACTTATATATCCAACATTCCAACATCTTAATATACTTGATGTACTAAAATATTAACACTGCTCGCAACACATATATTCCGAAACCGTCAATGAGCATGATTAAGCACAAAAACAACCGAGGCGACTACAATTCGAGGAAATTGACCTTGAAATACCAAAATCAACCTATGTAGCATAAATGGGCAGTAATTCAGTTGCCTTGAGTCCTAAGCGAGCTGTTTTTCACGGCTTGGATGGTGGCCAAAGAGTCCTGAGTTTGTTGGTCCTCAGTTGAGTTGCGGCGGTTGAGAAAGACGATGTGGGCGACGGAACGACGGCACAAGCGTTGGCTGAGCCAAGGCGTCGCCAGTGAGCTGCGGTACTGTACACGCTAAAGGAAAAGAAGCTACGAAGAGAGAGAGAGAGAGAGAGAGAGAGAGAGAGAGCCGATGGATGGGGTTGAGGTGAAAGAGATGAAGAAGACTGCATGTTGCCGCTTTTATACTTCCTCGTTTCCATCTGTTAAAGGATATATGATGAACGCACATGCTGCTGCTATTGGAGAATTTGGTTCTGACGAAAACAGAGGAAATAAAGTAAGGCAGCCTGCTGAGTCGAGTGCTATTGATTCAACCAGGATTAAAAGAAATGAAGACAAGAAGCATGGTTCTGCTATTGTGAACAAAGACAAATGAAATAAAGTCAACGATAAAATCTGCAGCACCAACACGTGTTCATTGCAGAATCGACATTCAGTTTTGAGCTTGTAATTGAATAATTTCTGTTGGTGTTTCTGTTAGTCTGTTTGTTCTTAGTTAGTTGAACTTTTACAGCTTGTAATATAAATAGAGTTGAAGAGCAAGCGAGATGTAAGACTCTCAAATGAATTTTCTTCTATCTTTGTTGAATACATAAACTTCATATATCTCTTGTCTCTATTCCTTCGTCTCGGTTAGTAGCTAAGGGGTTTCATCAAGAGGAGGGAATTGATTTTACAGATTCCTTCAGTCTTGTTGTCAAACATGCTACCATTCATATAGTGTTTTTTGTGGCAATGATGAGGCAATGGCTAATTCATCAACTTGATGTTAAAAATGCATTCTTACATGGCACATTGAATGAAACAGTGTATATGGAGCAGCCTCCTGGCTTTATACAGTCACAGAAATCTCACTATGTATGTCTTCTCGAGAAATCTCCATATGGTCTTCATCAAGCACCACGTGCTCGGTTTGATAGATTCAGTAATTTCCTTCTTGAAGCTAGTTTCTTTTGTAGTATGATTGACCCATCACTGTTTATACTTCATGATGGGCCAGAAACAATACTCCTGTTACTCTATGTGGATGATATTGTATTGACTGGTAGTTCAGACCAATTACTCACCAAACTAATTTAGTCTCTCAGTCTTCAGTTTCACATGAAAGATCTCGGTTGCCTTCATTATTTTCTAGGCATTGAAGCTAAGCGTGCAGCTACTGATCTGTTCCTTTGTCAAACCATGTATGCTCTTGATCTTCTTACTAGAGCTCACATGATTAACTGTAAACCTATTTCCACCCCCCTGTCACTAAGACCAGTTATCTTGAAAAATGATGAAGTTCTACTCTCCAATCCACTTGAATACAGGAGTTTAGTTGGTGGCATTCAATATCTAACACTAACTCGTCCAGACCTTGCATATGCCGCAAACTTGTCATGTCAGAAAATGCAGAAGCCCACCATTGGAGATTTTCATAAGCTAAAAAAGGTTCTATGCTATGTTAAAGGCACTATTCATCTTGGTATGTTTCTTCATTCTCACAATTTTATGAATCTCTATGGATTCTCAGATGCTAACTGGGCTGGGTGTGTTGAAACCAGACGTTCCACCACTGGTTTCTGCATATATCTTGGTTCTAATCTCATTTCATGGGCAGCAAAGAAGCAACCTACAGTTAGTCGCTCTTCTATAGAGGCAGAATCTCATGCCATTGCCTCTATTACTGTTGATCTTACATGGATTAGCTTTGTCCTTCGTGACATTGGTCTTTATCTCTCCTCTCCAACTCTTTTATTTTGTGATAATCAGTTTACCATCTCACTTACTGCTAATCCCATCCTACATGCTCGTACTAAACACATTGAAGTTGATTTCCATTTTGTTCGAGAGAAAGTTTTCTCAGGATCTCTCAGTGTGTGTTATGTTCCAAGCAATCACTAGCTTGCTTGATATTTTTACTAAAGCCCTGTCACGGTTGGCACACTTTGATATCAGAAGCAAATTAGGTATGGGCTCTTTACCCCTTCCCAATTTGCAGGGGGATGTTAAAGGATATATGATGAACACACATGCTGCTGCTATTGGAGAATTTGGTTCTGACGAAAACAGAGGAAATAAAGTAAGGCAGCCTGCTGAGTCGAGTGCTGCTGATTCAACTGGGATTAAAAGAAATGAAGACAATAAGCTTGATTTTGCTATTGTGAACAAAGACAAATGGAATAAAGTCAACAATGAAATCTGCAGCACCAGCACGTGTTCATTGTAGAATTGATATTCAGTTTTGAGCTTGTAACTGAATAATTTCTGTTGGTGTTTCTGTTAGTCTGTTTGTTCTTAGTTAGTTGAACTTTTACAGCTTGTAATATAAATAGAGTTGAAGAGCAAGCGAGATGTAAGGCTCTCAGATGAATTTTCTTCTATCTTTGTTGAATACATAAACTTCATATTTCTCTCGTCTCTATTCCTTTGTCTCTGTACTCTTCTTCTTCACACCATCCACCGCTTGCTATTGATGCGGTGACTAATTGACTCGGTAATAGGACATCAAGCCAACTAAGTCTTCATGAACCACTGGGATTCGCCTCAGTGGCCACCCTTCCAATATGAAATGGAGAGGTGAGGGGTTTGAATTCCCACTTTCTCAGGGGGGATGAGGTGGGGACGAGTAAGTTTCAGGAGTGGGTTTTGACTCCCACGCTCTGCAAGAGATAGAGCAAAAATCTAAGAGTGAGTGTTAGAGTAGGAATAGAGTAGGACTAACAAAAAAAAAAAAAAAAAAAAAAAAAAAAAAAAAAAACTAGTCTCCATGCCATTGATGGTTGACTCCACGTGCCCGAGCTTGCAACAGCAGGACGTGATGTTGTCTGGCTGAGGCAGTGGCATGATGGGCATGGTGTGGCGGAGGAGTGCGGTTCGCACGCTTGGGGCTGAGGTGGCGGTTTCGTGTGTGGAGGGTAGCTTGGCTCGGGCGACTTGATGACATGGTCAGGTGACGTCGAGGGCAGTATGGGCAGGTACAGTGGCTAGATGACAAGGTGGCAACATGGATGGTGCGGTCCAATGATAAGCTTAGCGACGTGGTTTGGACCATTAAGCATTCGAGGCTCGCTATTCCATCAAGTAAGAATCCGGATGTCACCTGAGGCTTGGAGTTAGTAGATTAATCATCAGGGTTGTACATTGCTATTTGAAATTGGAAATTCAGTCTTTGCATTGCATTTGATATCCTCTGTCCGGAATCAACACAAAACCTTTGTCCCTATCAAATGATAGCCGAGACTAACATTCGGTGAAAGATATTTTTATTACGGGATAAAAATTGACGAAACAGGAAGATTTACATAGATAATTTGCAACATCAAGGCTCATTTAAACCAATAGTATTGAATGAGGCGAGCACCTAAGGGATGGGAGAATAAGAAAAGCTCCCCTTACATGGAAAATGATCGAAATCTGAAGTCTAAATGGTACTTAATAAGGATACTTGTAGAGAGTTCTCTATAATAATATATTTATATAGATTGAAAGGATTATAATTGAGTGCGAAAACATCGGTTGCTCTTCTCGCATTTAGTTGGAAAAAAATTACCGTACTAGTAAAGAAAAGCATAGGAGCAACGGTTTATAATATCCATATAGGGGGTGGGTTCGCATTGATGAAAATTACTAGGTGTGTTTCTACTATATAATGTGAAATTCGAGAAGAAGAAATCTAGATATATAATGTGTTCCTCTTGCTTTCAATTGTAACATAATACAATATATAAAAAAACTTATCATAATATATTAAAAAGCAAGTATGCTCTTCATTGCTAAAAAATTAGTGTTGAATCAAGGTGCATTGCACTCATATTATAATTTCTATAACACGTTTGCTAGACATCAGAGATAAGGAAATGATAGGGAATAAAAACTAATGATAAAATTAATTTTGATTGATGAGTGATGGCTAACTAAATAATTACATGAATCGAATAATAAGAAGTTATCTGAGAATATCCCACATTCTTCATTATTAAATTTTATTCAAACATAAGTTATTCACAATTATTATTGTAGCATTTTGAATAAGTCAAAATGCCCCCAAAAATAAGAAAAAGAACAAGGATTAGTGGACTTCAGCTTTATAAGGCCGAGAGCAGCGCGTGGGAGGAAACGAAAGAAAGAAAGAAATAAGAAAAGAAAAGAAAGAAAAAGAAGAAAGGCAAAGCGAAGTTGTGTGTACATGCCTCGAAGATTTCGTTAAATCGAATTTACTGCTCATTATGATGCTTGATAAGCGCCCATGCCCTTTGTTCTCCCAATTGGAATAGTCATAAGTGCCCATGCTCTTTGTCCTTTCAATTGGAATAGTTTTAGAAAGGGAAATGGGAGGCAGATGGTATGGTCACTCTACTAAGAGTGACCGTGCAGTTTTTTTCTTTTGTCGGTCCTACTCTATTCCTACTCTAACTCTCACTCTCAAACTTTTGCCCTGCCTCCTCATAAGGCATAAGAGTCGAAATCCACACTTGAAACTAAATCATCTTCACCCCAACCCCCGAGGATGGGGATTCGAATCCCCCACCTCCCTCTTTCATATGGTGACCACTGAGACAAATTCTAGTGGTTGAGTGACCATGCAGTCTGCACCTCCTGTTTTCCCGTAGTGGTTGAGTGACCGTGTAGTCTGCACCTCATGTTTTCCTAAGGAAACGGGACAACTTGCTTGTCTAGTTTCCAAGATTGTTGGTTTCTTTTTTTTTCTTTTTTCTTTATGGCCTTTTATTCCTTCTCTTTTCTTTTCACTTTTTGCTAGGTATTGTTTATAGTTATCTAGTCCCGTTGGAGCTCTCTCTTCTCTCTGACCCCTTAAACACCATCTCTGCAACTACAACTTCTAGGGTTTATTTATTCTATTTTATTTTTTACAATTTCCCCATCTGCGACTATGAGTGAGTGGCGTGCCAGAGATCAGAGGCAGAGCAAGCGCTGCTACAAAGAGAAGATCTTCTGAAAATGACCCAAATTGGCGGTTCCTCTCTCTATGCACATCAAAGTGAAGACAGCGTCCCCAAGCTCGTCCTTAAGTCCTTGAACATGATCAGCACGTTGGACAGAGGACCCTAAACCGGCTTGACCCGCTTTGCGACCTCAGCCTCAAGGACAGCTCGATCTCCAGCAATGTCCTCGACCTCTCCGACCTCGTCAACCTCAAGTCCCTCTGCCTAAACGACAATTCCTTCTCTGGCGGATTCCCCACCTCCCTGCCTCAAGATCCTCGTACTCGTCGGGACCGCCTCTCTGACCAGATAAAGTCAATAACTCCATGACTTTCTTCTTCTTGGAGATTAGTATATTTGTTTCCTTAAATTATACAAGTATGCAAAAGAGATTGTCTTGTACAGCAAATTAATGATCTGGTTGCCTATTATGCACAAAACAAAATGAATGGTCTAAATTGCACCGTTACTTGTAGGAAGTAAGGCACCATTCTCCTAGCGCAATCCATGTCTGAATTAATGCTTAACTTCGAAATTTTGTGAAATTTGAGCCATAAAGTCCAATTTTTGAGTTATTGAGCTTTGAGATTTCTTGGAAATGGTGGATTATGGTGTTATAGAACTGTGGGGTTTGATGCCAATTGATTTGAAGCAATGGTTTTGTCCAAACCAAACTTCAAGATTTCGCGTGTGAGTTCAATATTGTGTTTAGGCTTGAATAATCGCTTTAAGTGAGCAACTTCTTGTCACTTAAGAATCGCTTTGTTAGTGTTAAACTTAGTATAATAGTTTCATAGTTGAGGTATTATTTTCCTTGGTTTCAACGTCAATTATCATTTAATTAGTATGATCATGGGTTGTTTGCGCGTATAACTACGGTGTTGGCATTCTCAGGTGAGAAGTACTTATATCTTCTTGATTTTATAAAACCTCATATCTTGAAGTGGTGGAAGGATATATTATGAGTTCAAGAGGGATCACAAGTTTAACATTTCTTTAAGAAGGAAAAGTATGTTTATGGCTATTCGATGCATAACCTTGGATAAGGCATTTGCTGTTTTTTTTGTTATCTAAAATGGTTTAAGAACAGTTTATGCAATGAATTGCAAATGATATTCTGATGGATGAGTTGAGGTACGAAGGATTGTGTGCTTTGTTTTGTAAATCGATTTGTAATATTGATTCTAAATTTAGCTTTGTAAATTATGGATGTCATTGTGAGTTAATATTGATGCTCAAAGTTTCTGTGAACACCTTTAGAGCTTTGTGAGTATATGTCAGGATATCCTTTTGGACTCAACCACCGGCTTTGTAGATGGAGATTTTGCCAAGGGGAATTTTAGTCACATTGTCATCAAACGTTGTTTGTTACTGATGCAGCCTGCATTGAAGACCAGCTCTCTCGACCAAGAAGATCGGCCCGCATTCAAGCTCGACAAAACCGTGAAGTCGTATCGACATCTTGAATCCATTCTGGAAGCTTGAAAGACACCTTGGGAGCTTGCATGGTGCTTTTACTTGTTTATAGTTTCCATGCTTTTTACTATTTCTCCTAGTTTCAATGCTTTGTCTTTATTTCTCCTAGTTTCAACTCTCTATCTTTATTTTTTTGACGATATAAGTCATCCAATTCCTTGTACAAGTCAGATGACTTTTGATGAATGAAAACTTTGCTTTGAAGCAAGTATCATGAACCTTGTAGAGTTCATACCCTCGAAAAACTAGAAGAGTTTTCACTCCGTCCTTGAAGAGTCGGAGCTTTCGAAATCTGCATCCTTGAAGAGTTGCAGTCATCGATCTAGAAGAATCGGTGCCCCCTCAACTTCCTTGGAGGCCTAGAAGAGCAATCAATGGAGTCTATCTTTTTCCTATTCTATTCATTATTTTCAACCCAAATTCGACCATCCTACAGTGTTTATTTCAAAAAATCCAAAACAGAGAAATTGTAGATCCAGAAGCCTTTGTTCATTTGGCTTTGGAATCAAGTCAATCCGATCTGTATCGACAAAGATATGAATGTTCTCCTAAGCTCACATAGTGCTGAAATTCCTGGTCGTCCTGTTTCTTGTGTGCGAGTCACTCTCCTGATCCTACTGTTTGAGAAAGCCTACCTTTGGCTTGCATCAGTCACCATGGTAGGATATTGAACAATAAATTGGTTGATGGATGGACCATTGCATCAGTTACCATTGTGTTGTGTGGTGGAATTAAATGAGTATTTCCAACTTATATAAAGATATGTCAAAATGAAACAATTTATATTTGTCTTGATATACACACACACATATGTTATAAGGTAAGTTTGGATTATGAGTTTCTAGTATTGCCTTATATATGCATAGTGACTGCTTAATCAGCTTAGAAGAGATTAGCACTACTAACTGAATTGTAATTGTTCATCCTAATCTTCCCAATTTTTTCAAGTTCCTTGATTAGCAGTCAACAGAATGAGAGTGATATAAATAGAGACTTTTGGGAGTTCAAGGTTGCGCTTTTCGAGTGGAAGAACGGTTGTGTTGTTATCCCTATCATTGTAAGATTCGAGGTGTGACTGTTGACAAAGCCCAACACATCAAATGTCAAATAATTAATTTACTCGTAGAATCACAAAATTAGGATCATGTACCGAAGCTACTCCATGTATTAGGACAAGCAATGTAATGCTGCTTGACTTTATTTATTGATAAAGCACCATCTCTTGATGCATGGCATTGTGAAGGTGATGACTTCTTGCTTAATGAAGCCTCAGAGTATCAAAAAGTTCAATATATCGATACTTAATCCAAAATAGCAATACAAATACTTTAAACATCAGACCTGGAAAGTGCTAATCTCCTCATTGTATTCAGATTTAAGTACTTTTTATGGGACAAATGAATTCGAACAAAAAAGTAAATATCTGGAACTTTAGAAAAAAATGGGGAACTCACGAACAGGCGCGCATCACTTGCACTTCAGTATCACTACCAGTAGGGTTCCTTGAAGAAATGCAAAGTTTAAACGGTCGGAAAATTCCTTGGTTTTGCTGATGATGCCTTCCATTCTGGCTCTTAGGTGCAGCATGCACTCATGCCCTCCAACCGATTTATTGATCTTTGATCTAGGAGATGCTAAATACATCCTCTCTATGCTAAAACACCCATTGCTCTATACTATGTTGGATATATTGTTAATGTGGTCCAAAATAATATGTTCACATACAAGCCTAATAGGTGAAAGTATGGTTATTTGGGTCCATATGAGCTAGAACTCAATAATTTGCATATAAAAACCTCTAGGGTTTTCCTACGCTGGAGGTAACATTGTTGAGCGTTTCAAACTTGACGTCTCTTGGTGTAATACTTTAAGCAACCGCTCATTCTCTCTCAAACCTATAACCTTCAACAATTTTGAAGTATTAAATTCGTGTGTCGAATTTGAGCGAGCAAGGTGTCTTCTTGAAGATTTCGTCAAGACGAACTCACGGGTGTAATTTACTTTTGATTTTGACGGTGGTATTGGTTGGAATTTGAGTTTGAAGATTCAGGTGACCGAAATCTTTGATTCAAAAGCCCAAAAATTATAGCCAATTTTAAAGGGTGAAACCACTTGGGATTTGTTCAACTCATCGATACGAACATTTTGAGTGGTCACTCGCGTTGATCGGAGGTTGGACGGAGAAGTTACGGCACCCGGAAGTTTCCATCTAAATTTCTAGCAAATTTTGGCGACGAAATTCGAGCGAATTTCAGCGACGGAAATTTTCAGCGAGTTTTGGCGACAAGGGCAGTCCATCCTAAGGTTTTTGGATTTTCCAAATCTATTTTTGGGGTTTGTTTTGGCAAATTCTATCTCTACAGAGCGGTTTGATCAAGGTTATGGGAGTTATTCGACTTTGTGGCTCCGAGGACTCCAAGGTGTACTCTTTCTAATACTTTGCTTTAATCAAAATGGCAAAGCATAGTTCCTATGATATTATAAAGTTGCAATCATTTGATATTACTGAATTTCATGGCTGGAAATTACATGTTCAATTTGGCATGAAAGAACGTGACATATTGTGATTTTGTATCTACCACTGAAGATATGGATGAATATCAGTGGAATAAAGATGAGGATTTTTGTAGAGATTACTTGTTGAATTCTTTAAATCCTAATCTGGTATGACTTATAGTGAATATAAGACAGCGAAAGAGATATGGGATCGCTTGAACGCTCAGTTCCAAAAATAAGAGAGGCTTTCTAAAACTCTTCTAGCGAAGAAATTCTGACTTTAAATTCACTATGAATTCAAGTATTACCTCTCAGTTAGTTGAATTTGAGAACATGAGGAACAAGTTGAAAGATGATAACTCTGATATGTCCAATAATCTCTTTGTTGATCTTGTGTTGAACAAGCTACGCACTGAATGGAGTTCTTTCAAAATTGAAATACACAGACCGAAGGTATAGATGAGACGGGATGAATTAAAGAGGTATATTCACATTGAGGATAAAAACATTACTAGAAAGAGTTTGGAACAAGTAGGACAACAAAAGTCAGTTGCCAACTTAGTTTCATACTCTAATAAACCTCAGAAAAGGTCCAAGTAACAAAAGGGTGGATCCTTTTTATAGTTAGAGGCCAAAAAGACTATCTGTAAAAAGAAGAAGAAGGGCAAGTGCCATAACTGTGGAAAGTGGGGTCATTAGGTAGCAGAGTGTAAGTTATCAAAGAAGCCAAAGAATAACACACCACAAAATGAGACCAATATGCTAAGTAGAGAATCTGAGCCTCGAGCCTTCATGGGAATGATGAAGATTAGAAAGGTCAGCGTCTTTTCTGAGTGATGGTTGGATAGTGGCGCTTCTTGTCATGCTACAAATGACAAGAACTCATTCACTAAAGTCACAAAAGTGAAAGACACTGTGGAAAATTACAATGGTGGTGAGGCAAAGGTGACTCATGTTGGAGCTACAAATTTGGTGTTTTCTTCAAGTAACTTACTAACTCTGAAAGATATTAGAGTAGTACCTTTACTTAAAAAGAATTTGATATCTATGAGTTTACTTGATAAAGCTGGTATGTCTTTTTCAACTATGAATGGTAGAGTAACTTTATCTGTTAACTCATATTATTTCGGTTGTGCATTCATGGTTAATGGTATGTATAGGTTGAGTTTAAATACTGATAGCATAAATCATATGAATTCTACTTTGATTGATCCAAAGTTGCTACATAATAGACTTGGACATGTGAATTACTAGAAAATGCAACATCTAGCTAAAACTCATAACATTCCATTAGATACTTCTATTCGATTTGACAAATGTGAAGTGTGTGCACAAGCTAAGATCACTAGAAAACCTTTTAAGTCAGTTTCTAAAAGCACACAACTTCTTGAGTTAATACATTTTGATATTTGTGATTTTAGAAATTACGTTACTAGAAGTGGTAAGAAGTATCTAATAACATTCATTGACGATTTTTCTAGATATTGTCATGTCTATTTGTTGAAATCAAAAGCTGAGGCTTTTGAAAAATTTAAGATTTTCAAGTCTAGAGTAGAAAATCAACTTAACTTAAAAATTAAGAGGTTTAGGAGTGATAGAGGAGGAGAATACACAATGACGAGATTCAAGAAATTTTGTACTTCAGAAGATATAATACTTGAAACCATCGCTCCCTATTCACCCCAATCAAATGGTGTTGCTGAGCATAAGAATAGAATGTTAATTGAAACGTTAAATTCTATATTACTTACAGCCGGCATGCCTTCCTCCTATTGGGGAGAAGTAGTTCTAACTGCTAATCACATTTTGAACAGATTGCCGCACTCTAAGTTGTCTATGACACCTTACGAGATATGACATAAGCGCCCTTGTAGATATGATAATCTTAAGACTTGGGCCTGTATTACTTATGTAAACATACCAGATCCTAAAAGACCTAAGGTGGGACCTAGAATCATTACTTGTGTATATCTAGGTAGTGCAGAAGATAGTGCTACAAATAGGTTTTTAGATTTATCTATTAACATAGTGATAGAATCTAGAGATGCGGTGTTCTTTGAAAACAAGTTTTTCAGAGATTAAGACTTGAATATTTCTGGATCTACATATATGATTTCAGAATCTCCTGTAGAATGTGAAGCAGACCCTTCTGACACTAATTTCACACAGCTGGTTGTTGAACAATTTCTAGTTAGAGTATCTACAAGAGAGAGAATTCCCAAAAGTTTTGGTGAGGACTTTGTTACTTACCATCTTGAGGATGATCCATTCTCCTATCAGGAAGCAATGAGATTTAGGGAATCTCTACAATGAGCAGAAGTCGTAGATGATGAAATGAGCTCTCTATTGCAGAACCACACTGGGCAGCTAGTAAATTTGCCAAAAGGGGCTAAAGCTATAGGTTGTAAATGGGTATCGAAGAAGAAACTAAATAGTGATGGATCAATAGCCAGATACAAAGCACATTTAGTAGCTAAAGGCTATAAACAACAGAGTGGAATAGACTATTTTGATGTCTATTCACTTGTGTGTCATCTATCAACTATAAGAATTCTTCTTGCTTTGGCATCTATTAAACATTTTGTAGTGCATCAAATGAATGTAAAAACATCTTTCTTAATTGGGGAGTTAAATGAGAAAATTTACATAGAACAACCAGAAGGATATGTTATGAAAGGTCTTGAGGACAAAGTTTGTAAATTAAATAAATCTTTGTATGGTCTTAAACAAGCACCTAAGATGTGGCATCTTAAATTTGACAAAGTGATGAAGAGTTATGGCTTTCAGTCTTGTTATTCAGATAAATGCCTTTACCATCATTTTATATCAAATAAGATAGTCATCATTTGCTTGTATGTTGATGACAGGTTAATTCTTGGTTCCGATCATTCTGTAGTAGTGACGTGAAAGTTATTTTAACTAAAGAATTTGACATGAAAGATCTAGGTATTGTTAATACCATTCTTGGTATGAAAGTAAGCTTTAAATGGCAAGTCATCTCTCTTAGCTAGACTCATTATATTGAGCAGCTACTTTCTACTTGGGGATACGATGATAAGTGTAAACCAAGTGAGACACCATGTAATTAATAAGAGACTGAGTCCTAATGAAGGGACTAGCGTAGATCAATTAAAGTAGTTGAAACTACTTGGTAGTCTCATGGATGCTATGAGTTGCACTAGACCCGACATAGCCTTTACGGTTGGCATGCTGAGTCGTTTACTAGTAATCCTAGTAAAGAGCATTGGGATGCCCTCAATAAGTTAATGAGATACCTTAAAAGTACTAAAGATTATGCTCTCTATTATTCTGGTTATTCTCCAACTATGGATGGACATTTTGATGCCTCATGGTGCTCTGATATTGGAAATAGTAAGTCCACTAGTGGATATGTATTCACTTTGGGTGGAGCTGCTATTACTTGGAAATCCAAACGACATATTTGTATTGCATTGTCGTTTATGGAATTGGAACTTTTTGCTTTAGCCTCAGCCGATGAAGAGGCAGAGTAGATAAAGAATCTGATTATGGTTATTCCTTTGACTCGGTTAAAGATTAATTCTTTAAGCCTATTATGTGAAAATCAAGAAGCTATCCAGGTCGTCAAGAATACTCTCTTTAATTCAAAGCGAAGACATGTGAGACTGAGACATGCGTTGTTGAATTATCTGAGAGAACAAGGGGTTATCACCTTGATCAATGTACGATCGAAGGATAACATAGCCGATACTCTCACCAAAGGTATGCCTAAAGATCAATTATTCAAAACAGTAGGGGAAATGGGGTTAAAAACTATATAGGCAAGTTTTAACTACCACTTACTTACCTTCTAATTGTGTGTTGTGAATTATTGAATCTTCCTTTATTGGCTACAATGATAAGCACAGTTTATATGTTTCATCGATGTTCATAGTTGCTAACTAATTTGAAAAGGGTGAGTTGTCTCATTTCAAATTTGATGAAGATGACTTTAACCTAATTCAAATGTTTTATCAATGAAACTTGTGTCATTCCAAACTTGATAATACAATTCAACTAGGTTGGACTATCATTTTGGTTAAATGATCTAATTTCAAACTTGATGCTAGATTATTTGACTTTAAGAAATTAGTAACCGTGACATTCTAAATTGAAACATGGAAACGGTTGTTTACATAATAAGCCTGCTGGTCTTGTTTTTAATTGAAACTTGATATTACATGACTAAGTTATTGTAAGTGACGTGACTATTGGTCCTGTTCTTTGAAACTAGACAATAGTTATTCTCCTACAAATAAACTTAAGTTGATGGTTCTTTGTAAATCACATTGTTTAGATCTTGTTCATAATATATGAATCTGGATTGATGCTTATGAACATGATATTATGATGCTTTATGACATCAATATATGTTTTTCTCTGCCTGATGGAATGGTGCTAAGTTTTTATTCAAATGATTGAATTCATGATAATATGGAATTCATATTTGACATTCTACAGGGGATGGCAGAGATGGAGGAGAGCTTAATGAGTGGGATACTGACCAGGATGACCTACTTGATGAATGAATATATATCATTTAGAGCATGTAGAGACTTGATAGTTTACCTGCTATTGCCTATTTTGGTGGAGTCCATTTATTTGAGACCTGCATTTTGCTGTTTCTATTTTGTGAACATTATTATGCGTGTTTCTTATATTTGTAAGGTCTTGGACTATTTTGACTAGTCTACTTATACTTGACTAGTATGCATATGTTGGTTGTGAACTGAGTCTGAGATTTATTTTGAGATTTGGATGAGTTTAGATTGAATCTAAAACTCCTAATACTTATTTTGATTTGCTTATCTTAGAACAAATTCATGATGAGGATGATTCACTTATTTAGATTACAAATGATGATTGAGTTTAATACTTTACTGCTGAAAAACTCTTTGACCCATCCGAGTTGATTGTCTTAGACTGAATGTGGATGATTCATGTTTGTCTGAACATTACACTAACCATCTTATTGGATTGTGCTATATGGTGAACATAGGAGGAGATTGTTGGATATATTATTAATATGGTCCAAAATAATATGCTCACATACAAGCCCAATAGGTGAAAGCATTGTTATTTGGGTCCATATGAGCCAGACCCCAATAACTTGCATATAAAAACTCTAGGGTTCCCCTACGCTAGAGGTAACACTGGTGGGCATTCAAACTTGACGTCTCTTGGTATAATATTTTAAGCAACCGCTCTTTCTCTCTCAAACCTATAACCTTCAACATACTAGTGCCGTCATCTTGTCAGGAGAGGGAGCGTCTACAGGCAAATTGAATGAATCCACCTTAGCCCTTATTATACCCTATAGAGAGTTACTTTCATCAGGTCATCTGTGCAACTCAATGAGATTGCTTTGAATATAAGTGAACTAATGATAGAACGAAAACCTTAAGAACTCCGTTAAAGGATCCACACGCATATGATAAACAACTTAAGACATGCACAAATGAGAGTTGAACTATGGATTATATATGTTTTTGCTTAATTCAAATATGCGAAACCTGTAACTGCACTAAGCTGATATCCACATGCACACATATAACTATTTTTAATAAGAAAGGAAATTGTGCCGATAGTGTTTCCAGTTTTTACCTCCTTTGCCATATCCAACAAGCTGAACCCCAAAAGGTCGAATGTGAAGCCCGATGGCACACGTGAATGAGGAAAGTCATTGGCAATCCTGGGCATGACCAAAATTTGATGCCTCCGCTCGAAATTTCCTCACATCTTGTGCACAAAAATGTCACCATGTCCTTTGCAAACTGAGATGTATAACCATCGCTCACTTCACTTGGAGCACTTGTGTAGTGAACTCTCCCCTTGTTAAATGCTGGGGAGTTTGGATCAACCAATTCTTTAGGGACCTTGGAAAGCCAATGAAGCAGACGAATGCGCGAAATGGATGGACGCCTCGGGGAACGGTTGGCCGTGGAAGGATCCTGGCACATCGGCCGCATAATACGGCCGGTTGGATGGCAGGGAAGTGAAGAGGGTTTTAAAAGCATTGGAGACGTGGTCGTTAAACAGGACTTGGAAATCTGGTGGCTGGGAGGAGAGGCCTTGTGATTTGTACTTGCGTTGGACCGTTTCTATGATGTTTTGGACTGCAATGAAGGTGTTCGGCCCGACCGGACAGCCTAAGTCCACAATTCGGAATGTGGTCAGAGCAGGAGAAAATCGCTCTAAGTCGAGCTTCTCCGCGATGACCTCATCAATTGTCGCCTGGGTGACGTTTGTTGCCGCTCTCTACGATGCATGTCAGAGCTGTGAGTTTAATATTTGATAATTCGAAAATTGTCTCATTGAGGCCATAAAAAATCACAAGAAATCGATTACTAGTGAGTAGTTTCAAAAGCTGAATTCTGGCAAAGCTTAGCGAAAGATAGAGCAATTCATTCTGTCATTTAGCTCTTATTCCATGTGTTAAGAATATAAGAGCACAGCCAACTCAAAGAGACTAATATGCTATCACGACTTCAACGAAGGAAGAAAATGAAAGTGAAAGGGCTGCTGCTGTTGAAAAGATCAGAGGAAGTGAGGCACACAAGTCAGGGGAGCTGTTAGCCACGTGTCTGCATAATGCTGTGAAAACTAGTTGACTGGGAAAGCCATGTAGTGAGTCGGTGATGAAGATCTCAAATTACACGTGCACTGTTATTCTGTTCAGGTTGTGTAACAGATTAGAAACAGTTTCTTCTTTTCTGTTTTTAAGTTCTGTTTCTTCCATTCTTTCTTTAAGAAGACTTCTCTTCTGCTTTGCTGAGTTCATGTAATATAGAGAGAAAACAGCGCAACCATTGATGAATGCTCTGTGATGAATAGCTTGTACTACGAAGATATAGAGAGAGAAAAAGCAGAGCATTTTATTCATTGATGCTCTGAGATGTATAGCTTTGTACTAAAAATACTTTCAAATAAAGAGATTCAAAAGCCTTCTTGCTTATTCTTATGTTTTTCAGTTAATTCTGTTCATCTTCACATGGTATTAGAGCATGCAATCATCCTTATTGGATGGTTCAATTCAGCAATCGCTCGCTGAATCCAATCGAAGGAGCTGAAGTTGCAGCATATCGAAGAAGCTCCTGAACTTCATCAATTGCATCTCTCGGTTCTATTTTGTTTGTTGATTCGAAGATAGCAAAGTGCTGAATTTCATCTTGTTTGTTCAAAAGGTAATCATGATTACAATCATAACATCACCATTATCATCATCTTCAAAGTTGTGAGAACACGAAAATGGCAGCAAGAACACAAAAGCACCCCTTCCCAATGCATGTTAATATCTCCAATTTTGTCACAACCAAACTTGCTGAAGACAATTTCCTATTATGACAAGCACAGTTTCACAGATTTCTTCGAAGCCAAGAACTTTTTGGCTTCATTAGTGGTGAAGTTCCATCACCTCCTCGAATCTTATAGATTGAAGTTGAAGGCTGTGAAACTGAAGCTGTAAATCCAGATTACATAGATTGGACAAAAACTGATCAGCTTGTATCATCATGGATTAGTGAAGCTGTATCTGAAAACATTTTGAGCTTGATCATTGGCTTAGAAACTTCCTATGAGGTATGGCAAACACTTCTTAATCATTTTAAGCAAAAATCAGTTGCTAGAGAGTTTGAACTGAGAGGAAAACTGCAAGCCTACCATAAAAGAGATCTAGTTTTTTTTTTTTTTTTTTTTTTTTTTTTTTTTTTTTTTTTTTTTTTTTTTTTTTTATCTCGAGAGAATACAAATCCATCGTGATAAGCTAAATGCAATCAGAAAGCCTGTAGATGAGATAACCAAAATGTTTGGTGTTCTAGAAAGACTAGGTTCTGAGTATGAAAATTTTCAAACCACTATATACTGCCTGAAACCTCAACCAGAATATGGTGAAGTAATAGCACAACTAGAAAGATTTGAAACAAGGCTGCAGAACTATTCCATGAATCGGTACAACCCCAATCTAGCTTATTTTGGACAAAGAAAATTTGAAATACAGCAGAAAGGAAACTCTGACAGAGAATATATTCCTCAGAACTCTGGGTTTGCAGTTCTAAGAAGCAATTACAGAGGGGGATGTAACTATGGTTGAGGACGTGCTATTAATGGTAGAAGTTGTGGTTATGGATATTCTGAAAGAAGTCAGAACTACAGAACAAACACCTTGATTCGGGATTAAGGGGATCAGCAGTTTAGGCGGAAAAATGACTTCCCTGAATCTGGTAAGGGGTTTTGACCATATGCAAGTTACTCACAAAGGTATGAGGACATCAAAACTTATCCATCTTCGATTCTAACCTTCAATAAACATTTGCAGGGTGAGAAAATAATAGAAAGTGCTAGACTGGAGTGCCAAATTTGTAAATGTCTAGGACATGATGCAGTTCGCTGCTGGTATCAATTTGATAACTCATATCAAGCTGAAGAAATTCCAATAGCATTAGCAGCAATGCATCTTGAGGATCCAAAAGGAAATGAGTGGTATCCAGATATTGGTGCAACAACTCACATTAGTGCAAATTCTGGTATTCTTCATAAACTCTCTAAGTATAGTGGAATCGATACTGTCATGATAGGAAATGGTTCATGTATGCCTATTATTTACATTGGTGATACTCTATTACATACTAAGGACAACTCATTACCTCTGAATGATGTACTGGTTGTTCCAGAAATAAAGAAGAATCTTCTCTCAGTCTAAACTAACAGATGACTATCCTTGTTCATTTGTCTTTGATAAAACTGGTGTCTATATAAAGGATAATCACACCAATACAACAGTGAAGCTCGGAAGGAAAATTAGAGGACTTTACCAAGTGGACTCACAAACTATAGAAGCATTCTTTACTCAAAGACACAAAGCTGTAGCAGAAGATGTGTGGCACCAGAGATTGGCTCACACCAATTTGAATATAGTGAAGCATCTACAGAATCAGAAGTTGATTTACTGTAATGCAACAATCAGACTATATGTAGAAACTGTCAAATAGCAAAGAGTACAACTTTACCTTTTCCTTTATTAGACACTACATCCAATGTTCCTTTAGAAAAGATACACTGTGACATTTGGAGTCCCTCACCAGTTAGTTCCTTTCAGAAATTTAAGTACTATGTCATCTTTGTAGACAATTTTTCCCGCTATAGCTGGCTGTATCCAATGAAATTGAAGTCAAAATTCTATGATATCTTTGTTAAGTTTTAGAAACTAGTTGAGAGGCAATTCAATCATAGAATCAAAATTTTTCATTGTGATGGTGGAGGAGAGTTCATAAGCAACAGATTCTTAAGGAATTGTGGTATAAAACAGTACATGTCTTGTCCACATACACCATAATAGAATGGAATTTTAGAAAGGAAACATCGTCATATAGTTGAACTGGGTTTAGCTATGCTGTATCACTCTAGAGTTCCATTGAAATTTTGGGTAGATGCTTTCATGACAGCTAACTATATTGTGAATATCCTTCCTACACCAAAGTTACAACTGGACTCACCTTACAACAAAATTGATCATCAGTAGCCAAGCCATGAACATCTAAGGTTCTTTGGATGTGCATGTTATCCTTGTCTTAGGCCATATGCACAACATAAATTC
The DNA here is from genome assembly GCA_014182555.1 of Eucalyptus erythrocorys. Lineage (NCBI taxonomy): Eukaryota > Viridiplantae > Streptophyta > Magnoliopsida > Myrtales > Myrtaceae > Eucalyptus > Eucalyptus erythrocorys. Next base: position 30,965,929 of record CM024603.1, on the reverse strand, counting down.
GATCCCAGATCTCTTACCTGTGTATTCCTAGGATATAGTGAAAGCCATAAAGGATATCGCTGCCTTGTACCTACTAATGGTCGTATATATATCAGTAGACATATTGTGTTTGATGAAAATATCTTCCCATTTACAAAGAAATTGACAACTGACTATGAACAATATACTGCTCTATACAAACAATGGGCAGAAGAAGTTAAATTTCTTGATTCTGCAAGTGCAGCACCAGTGGAAAGTGGCTTCACTGGCCATACAGCAAACTTCCAATATAGTCATACTTTGGAAGATGATCACACTAATGCATCATATACCGTAGGTATGTCACAAATTCCACCTTTCACACAGATACAATATGATTCAGTTGCTGAAGAGCAATTGGGTCTTACTTCTACAAGTGTCACACTAGCTGAAACTGTCATTGATCAAGGACAACACAATTCTATATCTAATCCTCAAGGTATTGTTTCTGTTCATCCTATGCAGACTCGACTGAAATCTAGTATTATAAAGCCAAATCCTAAGTATGCATGTTTGGCTGAATATAAAGTGCCTTCGGAACCACGATCAGTTAAATCAACCTTAGTTGATGAAGGGTGGTACAGAGCAATGAAGGAAGAAATGAATGCTCTATATGAAAATCATACCTGGATACTTGTTCCCAAAACTAACCAGATGAATGTTATAGGCTGTAAATGGGTGTTTAAAACCAAACTAGCACCTGATGGTAGTCTTGACAGATTAAAAGCTTGGTTAGTTGCCAAAGGGTTTCATCAAGAAGAGGAAGTTGACTTTACTGAAACATTCAGTCCTGTTGTTAAACATGCCACCATTCGTATAGTACTTTCTGTGGCTATGATGAAAAACTGGCCAATATATCAACTTGATGTTAAAAATGCTTTCCTACATGGAGTCTTAAATGAGACAGTGTATATGAAGCAGCCAACTGGGTTTATACATCCTCAAAAGCTTCGGTGTGCTTGTCATCTTAAGAGGCTTCTATATGGACTTCGTCAAGCACCACGTGCCTAGTTTGATAAGTTAAGTAATTTTCTTCTTGAGAATGGCTTCTTCTGTAGTATAGCTAACCCATCTCTCTTTGTTCTTCATACTGGTTCAAATACAGTACTGTTATTACTCTATGTAGACGACATAGTTTTGACTGGCAATTTAGCTCAACTTCTAGCTACACTGATCAAGAAACTGGACCTTCACTTCCACATGAAAGATCTCGGGTATCTTCATTATTTCTTAGGAATTGAAGCCAAACGTACTTCTCAAGATCTATTTCTTTGTCAAACCAAGTATGCTATTGATCTACTCACTAGAGCTCACATGACAGAATGCAAACCTGTCTCAACTCCTTTGCCACTTAGATCAATTGTTATGACAAATGATGATACTCTGCTTGCTGATCCACTTGAGTATAGAAGTATAGTAGGTGGTCTTCAATATTTGACAATCACCCAACCTGATCTTGCCTATGCAACGAATCTACTATGTCAGAAAATGTAGCACCCAACAATTGCAGACTTCATACTTTACCGAAAAAAAAACTATTGCAGACTTTCATAAATTGCAAAGAGTCCTTTGGTATGTTAAAGGAACATCACATCTGGGGATCTTTATCCATTCTAACAGTTCTATAGCCCTCTATGGATACTCAAATGCTGATTGGGCTGGATATGCTGACACCAAACGTTCTACTACTGGCTTTTGCACTTATCTTGGCTCTAATCTTCTCTCATGGTCAGCCAAGAAACAACCTATTGTATCACGCTCTTCCATAGAAGCTGAATATCGAGCATTTACATCAACTACTGCTGATCTTACTTGGATTAGCTTTGTCCTACGAGATATTGGTATATCTCTCATACGACCAACACTCTTGTTATGTGATAACAAGTCTGCTATTTCTCTTATAGCTAATCCCATCCTACATGCTCGTACTAGACATATCGAACTTCATTTTCACTTTGTTTGTGAAAAAGTATCCTCAGGTTCTATAAGTGTTCGATATGTTCCAAGTCATCTTCAGCTTGCTGACATTTTTACAAAGGCATTATCACGTTTTGCTCACTGTACTATTAGAACCAAATTGGGTATGGGAATTTTTAACCCTTCCCAATTTGAGGGGGGATGTTAAGAATATAAGAGCACGGCCAACTTAGAGAGACTACTCTGCTGTCACGACTTCAACGAAGGAAGAAAATGAAAGTGAAAGGGCTGTTGCTGTTGAAAAGATCAGAGGAAGTGAAGCACACAAGTCAGGGGAGTTGTCAGCCACGTGTCTGCATAATATTGTGAAAACTAGTTGACTGGGAAAGCCACGTAGTGAGTTGGTGATGAAGATCTCAAATTACACGTGCGCTGTTATTTTGTTTAGGTTGTGTAATAGATTAGAAACAATTTCTTCTTTTCTATTTTTAAGTTCTGTTTCTTCTGTTCTCTCTTTAAGAAGACTTCTCTTCTGCTTCGCTAAGTTCATGTAATATAGAGAGAAAACAGAGCACGCCATTGATGAATGCTCTGTGATGAATAGCTTGTACTACGAAGATACAGAGAGAGAAAAAACAGAGCATTTTATTCATTGATGCTCTGAGATGTATGACTTTGTACTACAAATACTTTGAAATAAAGAGATTCAAAAGCTTCTTGCTTATTCTTCTGTTTTTCAGTTCATTCTATTCATCTTCACACTATCAAATCAGGAAATGGTTGCTCGGAATGCATCTACTTAATGCCCAATGAAGAACCTGAAAGGAAGAGTACTTTTTGTAGCTAAATGTGCTCTCCACCGTTCATCGGCTATGATTCCACCGCTTCCGAGCCACTGCTGCTCATCTCTCTCTCTCTCTCTCTCTCTCTCTGTGCTAGTTCAGTTTTAGGTACTAGTGCTCTGGTTATGTCCTCTTCCTTGTGTGCTTTCCATCTACAGCTTTTCTAGTATATTATCCGACTGTTGGCACAGTAATCATAGCCTAGCGTCATGTTTGTCCAGTCCACCCCATCGGTGTTCGAAGGTTCTGCTGAAGACATGTAGTCCTTTGTGATCTTGTGCTGGCGGTGCCAATGTCTTCTTTTCAACCGCCAAAATGGACAATAAAATGGCCTTATTGCCCATACTCCAACGAGAATTCCCACCGATTTGTAGCTTGAACAAACATTGCCTCTGTCTGTCCTTCGATTTTCTTTTGTCTGAAACATGCTTCATTCCGTTTCTTTTTCACATGCGCACATGTGAGTTTTTTTCCCATTCATACACGTTTTGGCTTTGCCCTTAGTCATTTCCCTGATGTTGTGCTATGGACTGAGCATAGTTCTAGGGTAGAATTTGGCACCTAAAAACCGAATCGGTGGAAATATGTCTGGTTCTAGATTTCAAGGTATGCAAAGTATGTTTCGAGTTTTGAACCTATTTTGATGGATAGGTTCCATGTTACCTAGAATCTAAAACCTAAGACGTGGAATAGGTTTTTGTGTTTTTGTTGGTATGACATTTGATAATGAGTTTATAATTTAAAACTACTTGTTTAAATTTCCATTTTATGAATGAGATTTTTACTTTATTAATATTTCATATTATTCTTGTGTCTAAATATAAAATGTGATTAGTGGATTGTAACAATAAAAAGCGATTAGTCAATATAATCATTCAATTAGTAAACCTATGATAGGGTAGGTTCCAAGTTCCAAAATATATAGGATAAGTTCTAAATTCCAAAAACATAAGAAATATGTTCCAATGGGTAAATTTTAATTGTATAGAGTAAGTTTCAAATTTCAAGTAAAATTTGTACGGAGCCTAAAATCGTTCATCCATAATTGTGCTTACTTTTACATGTTGATTTATGCCTCTGCTGATGCCCCTTTTCTATTTTCTTTTTAGCTTGCACCTACGCCTTTTCACTCTTTATACACACACATATATAGTTTTGATTTCGTTGATTTATTATGTTTGGGGAAAATAAATTCCAAGAAACTAATAAAATTTTAGAAATTATTCTAAATTTCCGAGTAATCTAAAATGCAAGAACTAGACATTTAATGATTTTTTTTTTTTTGCTCGAAAAATAAGTTCCAAATTTCTTGACCCTGGCGGATGCCCATCCCTCGTCCAACTGAATTTAATTGCCTCCGAATATCACCAACCCCTTCTTCTTCCCTTCTTCGATGCCGTTGGAGGTCACACTGCCTTTGTTTCTCTCTTTGATTTTTCCTTGTTAAAGAGATAATATCGAAAAAGTAATGGCCAAGAAAAGTCTAGTCATTTCTTTATCACTGAGTTGGATGTTACCCTCTCACACGGCACAATAATATGCACCAACTTGGACGCTTTTTAAATTTTCTAAGTTTTTAAATAATTATTTTATTTTCTTTTTATTTTTTTTCATTTTTTCTCTTTTTCATTTTGTTTTTTTTTCCCCAATTGTGGGCTGTCAAGGTCGTTGGCTCATAGTTGGAAAAAAAATTCAAAAAAGTAATAAAAAATTCAGAAAAATGAAAAAAATTTAAAAAAGTGTCTACGTCAGCGAGAACTATACCACATATTGAACCAATAATGATGCATTGTACTCGTGTTGCTAATTCTTATAACATGTTTCTACACATCAAGTGATGAGGTAATGATAGGGAATAACAAAAAATATTGATAGAATTAATTTTGATGGGCGAGTGATGACTAACCAAATACTTATGCGAGTCGATCGAATTAGAAGTTATCTAAGAATACCCCATATCTGTCAATATTCAAGTTAATTCAAACATAAGTTATTTACAATTATTATATACTATTAGCTAGTATAAACATCTATCTTTATTGCCTTTCTTTTAAAAATCAAGTGACTATCTTTATTAATCTTCTGAGATTCTTTAAATTATTAATAATGTTTAGTATGAATAGCATGCATTTAGGCTTAAGATTAGGGATGGATGACAATGCAATACAACTATTGTTAGGATCAGATTTTGAGTTTCTAAAATGAAAAATCACCCCTCCCCATAATTTGGATAAAGATGAAGAAGAGATTCAAAGAGAGAACTTGTAGAGTAGTTTCTCTTATTGAACACACTCACCAAATGCTCGAGTACATAGGTTATAAGTAGATGCCTAGATAATTCTAGGGTTCTAACTTACCACCTCACTAAATCACAATTGAGAACACACTTAAAACTTGGAATAGCTCTCTAATTACAACATGCGTCTCTTAAAGAAATTAAACCCAAATGAAGACTAGTGACAGAAAGTCCAACACTGAATTGAAGATTATTAATCAACACGATCACCCTTCATGTACCCTTGAACTCGCTCTCGGCGGCCGCGCTATTTACGCTTTAGCACGACGACTAGTTGGCATCCGTGAAGAAAGGCCGAACTTATACGGGCGGATGATTCCTTGGCCTTCTCGAGGAACCGATCAAACAGTTCGTTGACAATCTCACTTCCGAAGTGTTTGCCGATAAGGCCTTCCACTCCAGCACGCACGTGCATCGTGCAGGCATGGGCTGCGGCCGAGCCGTCGACCTTGGCATTGAAAGGGGTTAAGTCCATTGTCTCTATGCTGAAACACCCATTTCGCTCGGTTATCGCTGTCACCTCCTCGGGAGAGGGAGTGTACACCGGAACATTGAATGAATCCACCAGAGCCTCGCTTGTTTTACCCTGTTAAAAAGAGTTGGTTTAATCAGCATTTTATGCATACGTAATTTCATTGTGCTGATATGCAGATATATTTAAAGCACAGGTAAGTACAGAAACTAGAACGTATAGTTCTCCTGTTCTTACCTCCTTTGCCATGTCCATCAAGCATGCCCCCAAAAGATCAAATATCACGTCCGAAAGTACACATGAATGGGCAATCCCGTTAGCTCTTCCAGGCATGAGCAGAACCATGATGCCCTCGCTCACAACTTCCTTTCCTCGGGCGCTTAGAAACATCGCCGTGTCTTTGGCGAACTGAGCTGCATAGGCATCAAGCACTTGACTCGGAGCACCGATGTAGTAGACTCTCCCCTTGTTGTATGCCGGGGAGTTCGCATCAAGCAATTCCTCAGGCAACTTGCAAAGCCAGGGAAGTGCATGAGCCGAATGCGCCACATGGAGCGACGCCTCTGGGAACAACCGCCCATGGAAGGACCCCGGCATGCCGGCTGCATAGTACTGCCGATCATGCGGCAGGGAAGCGAAGAGGGTGTTGAAGTCGTTCGATGCATGGTCGTTGAACAGCACTAGGAAATCGGGCATTTGAGAGGAGAGGCCTTGCGTGATGTACTTGCGTCGAACGGCTTCCAGGATGTTCTGAACCGCGACAAAGGTGTTTGGTCCAACCGAACAGCCCAAATCTGCAATCTGGAATGTGGTTGGAGCGGGAGAGAATCGCCTGATGTCAAGCTTCTCAATGATTGCCTTCTCGATGGTCGCCTTGGCAACATCTGTTGCCGCTCTCTACGAATTATGTGTTAGAATTATATTGCAAACTGACATCGATACTTCCTAGTTAATATGCCAAGAGCAGTTAATGAGACATGGCAACTGCCCGGAGACGCCTGATGAATGGCAAATGGAAATGCAGCAGCATCCAGTTTAATGTCAAATGAATGAAGTACCTGAAAGCTAGAGTTCTTGTGGTAGCTATATGTGCCATCTCCGCCATTCATTGAGTACTCCGCTGCCTCCGCCAACTCTGTGCCGCTGCTCATTTTCAGCTTCTCTCTCTCTCTCTCTCTCTCTCTCTGTGTTTTAGGTTGAAGTACTCAAGTTCTTATATACTACTCTTGTTGAGTGTTTCATCAAAACTCCTTTAATGGGATATTCTCTGCTTACTGGAACTATAGCAAAGGAAAAAGAATTGTCTAATTGACGAGCAAATATTATAGACTAATGTATAAGTGATATGGTGATTAGAATCAATTACAATGGAAAAACTGTAAAGAAACTGGCTTTTTTCAAGTGAATCTCTGTGCAAGTCCCACATTTTTTGTTGGGGAAATTTGTCTAGTGAAGAAGATAGAAAAGTAGTAGCAGATCATTGATGCTTTGACCCACGAGTAGTTTCCACGTTTCAAGAATCTGGCATGACCCACGAGTAATAGTCTTTACTCTATGCGATGCTCGCTCCGAAAGTACGAGGGTTCCTAAGCATAAAAAAATAGATCAAATCGCTGTCCTTTTCTCCACTCCGTAATCGTGGGTGCCGCTACTCATTTGCACGCAAGTTTTGGGTCTCTCTGTGCGGCCTACCGACTCTCTCTCTCTCTCTCTCTCTCTCTCTCTCCTTCTATGGAGATAAGTCAATTGAAATTTAATTGGGAAGCAACGACCAAGAGCATAAAATCCTAACACGTCGATTTCAGAAGATAGTTCATTTTCATTTAGAATCACGAAATTAGTATTATGCACTGAAGCTGGCAATTATGTGAAAGATAAGCAATTGACTTTTTCCGTTTTCCTTGATAACGTACCAACAGGGTGATGACTTCTGGCTTCAAATCCCGACAGTAAGCACTGATCTGAAGGCAACACCTAACCGCCTCTATTGAGTATGCAATCGATGGCTACGTGAGCCAAACTTGCGTAATGTTGCACGAGTTTGCGTTCGAGAGCGAGACACGTCCTTCAGGATGGTCTTAGTGAAAATATAAGTGATCCGATCGATAGAGGGAACTGGAGTAAAGTAAATATAACTAGGGATGAGCATTGATCTAGGGTTAACCCTGGATCGACTCTGAACCGACCCAACCCTGTCGGTCCTGGTCTAGTTTCCAGGGATATTGGGTCAGTCCTTGGTTCTAGAATTCCTGGACCAACACTGTACAGGTTGGTCCTCGGTCCTAAGAGTTCCGGGTCGGTCCAACCCAGACCAACCCTTATTATATATATAATTACTTATAATTTTTTTATATAGAGAAAACCTTAAAAAAAGCAGTGTCAACAATATCAAACAGCTCTTTAGTGAGGAGTTAAAGTAATTTTACATTGTTATTTAATAACTTAGATTTTTAATGTCTTTTACGGCGTCAATAATCATAATTTCCGAATGAGGAAAATATTTTTGTGAGGAATTCTCATGGCATCCAAAAAAGTATAAACAACCCCTTATGGCATTATCCTCTAGTATTAATTTTCTTTTGTCTTATTTGTCTTCTTAGTCTTCAATTTGCTAGAATTGAAAGAAACAACTCCTTCGCTCACCACTTGACACTCGTCTCACTCGCTTTGGGTTACTCATGCCGCTCGCCACTTGATGCTTGCTTGGCTTGTTGCTTCCCGCTCGACATTCGATACTCATTCTGTTCGATGCTCACCCCACTTGACTCTCACTGATTGCCTTTCTTAGCTGACCTCACTCATTATCGAACACATTGGGTTGCTATGGTCCTTGGTTGTCCTTTTAAGGAGCACAAAAAATGAAATAAAAAATTATTGGTTGGTCTTATGTTGACCCTAAATCCGGACCGAGCCCATTGGGTTAGTTCGATCCTTAATCTTTTTTTAAGGGTCAGTTTGGTCCTCAATCGCTTTTTTAAGGAGTACAAAAAATGAAATAAAAAATTATCGATTAGTCTCGGGTTAACCCTAAAACCGGACCAAACCCATTGAGTCGGTCTGGTCCTTGGTCCCAAGCTCAATAGGGTTGGTCCTCGGTCCCAAAATTAGAGGACCAGTACTGTGTGGGTTGGTCCTAGGGTCAAGGGGCGGACCGGTCCAACTCGGACCATGCTCACCCCTAAATATAACCATGAAGAAGATGCTCTTGCACAAAATGACAATCAATCGCAGTGAGTTTTCACCGGTCCACGAAAGACATCATTATGGGCAACTCGAAGACCACGAAAACGAAGACCGTCTGAAAAGAGCTAGTAAACACACCTAGAGGGGGGTGAATAGGTATATATAAAATTTCTTTGAAGGACTTTAAGGAATTTAATCGCCTTTGAGTTATAACTCAAGATATGAAAGACTTTTACATAAATTTATGAAGCAATTAAATAAAGCAGTAATTAAGATAAGGAGATTAGGGTAAGAGAAATTGAACACAAAGGTTTATAGTGGTTCAGTTTAATCCAAGCCTACACCTACTCTCTCGCGCTGACAGTCCACGGGCTGGATTTCACCATGAATCAAAAGAGATGATATGGCTTATAGTCTTGACTTCCTTAGTGGAGAGTCTCAGCTATTCTCTTCAGAAATTCTCACTGTGCGCTTCTCTCTTTTGTACACAATTATAGCTCGAAAAATGAGAAAGTAATGAACTACTTCTTCTTTCACCCACACATCAAACAACAAAAAAGCCCACCTTATTCACTTCTTTATGCCTTCATAGCCGTTGGCACTTTCCAAAAAAATTCTTCCAATCTACCAGTTGGAAAAAATCAATTAAGGTGATCTTGAGTTGTTGATTAAATGTAGATGAGAGCCCGTCAATCATGTTCCCCCATACAATCAGGATCTTAAGTTTCCATACATAGAACCTTCCAAGTTTGCTCGCCTTTCAAAAAAATATTCAAATCAGAGTAGATTCCAATAAGAATAACCAAATATTTCAAAGCTATATCCTGCCATAAGATCTTCCAAAAACCATACGGAAAGAATCTTCAAAGATAAATTCCCATCTGTATAAGTCTTCTTCCTTCGGTTTGGTGACTGTCAACTTGGGCATACTTTGAATTTTGAGTCTGGATATCTTCAGACTTTGACGACAGAGTCTGGAGGTCTTCAGACTTTAACACTTAAGTCTGGAAGTGTTCAGACTAGACGGACGGAAACGTTTTGTCCACTTCAAAACAAGAAAGGAGTTTTCTCTAACATCGTCGACGTAGCAAAGGGCGTTTAGTACATCGACAAAGTGAGCCATTGCTTATAATACTTTCTCATGGTTTTGACAGCACATTCAACTGATGAAGCTGAAATCTTAGCAATAGAGCATGGTGGCGAATAGGCTAAGTACAGTGATTGGAACACGATGTGCTTGGAAACCGACACCTTGTTTCGAAAAGATCTTACTAATGAGTAGGCCATTGCAGAAACCCAAAAGAATTGTAAACATTTGACCTTTGCTTGCTTACATTTAGTAATGAAAACTATGCTTGCTTTGTCACCAGAAATGGAAAAGAAAAGACCAACTATTTCTGTTCATATATACACATTAACATCTTCATCATCAACTAAGGGCAAAAACAAATGAAAGAAATATGAATCACGCACTTCACATCTACATCATCGATCTCGTATCATCTTGCCATGTTCTGAAGCATTCCCTTCATGACAGACATGGCATGATTGACGACTGCATTGACCATCCTTCATCCACTTTGAATGTGGCCATTGCGGCATCAAAGAAGCTTCAACAACTCCATGGAGAGAGAGCTGCTTTTCTCTTCTCCTTTAGTATATTTCCATAATAGACTCAAAAAACTTCAATCTTGATCCTTTTGTTGTTCTTCAAATTCAAGTAAGTAGGTACAGCAAGGAGAACTTGACATGCACGCAAATCTTCCCCTTCTCCAAATCCAACTTAGCTCCGGTCACTAGCCAATGCCCCGGGCTATCTTGAGGCCCCTTAGAACGTTGCGATGTATCCACGAATTTCAGAAGCTTCTGTGTTTGCACTGGCACGGGCGGCCCTGTCGGGTACACGCTGGAGTCCATATGTATTGCCGGACTTTTCTCTTTGGCAGCGTTATTTCCCCCGAGAGACGTGCTAATTGCCGAAAGCAACCCTGACTTTTGGGAGTGCTCGGACCCACGGTCCCAGGTAGGAGACGCTAGGAACGAGTCCGAGACCTTCGAGAAACGGAGCCGGAGATGGAGAACGTTTTTTGAGTCGTGCTTCTTCACGTGAAGTTGGGCACCTGTCACGATGTAGGCAACGTCCTTCGCAGGGGGCGGCAAATATTCAATATGGGCAACGCATACGTGAGAGAACTTCTTCCCTTGGATGCCTTCAAAGTAGGCATCGCCGGCGGCAACTTCCTCCGATCCTCGCCATATCGGCGTGTCATCTACCAAACTCTCTAGCATGGATGGGGTGTTGGAGAGGTGTTGGAGATGCAGCGCTAGCCTGTTGCATTTCATCCCCTCAAGGAAGAACCGCATCCCCGTGACCGGCCTCTTCCCTACTACAACCTGAAACCGAACGAAAAAAAATAATTCTCAGGGACCTAAACATGCGGTTCAGTTCGAGTTTGTATCAAATCTCCATGATCAATATACATTGTGATCTCTCTACTTTTGAAACATCCTAGACCTTATATCAAAGGAGACGTCATTGCAACGTGTTTGGGTCCAAGCTAGCTCTATGCGTGCACCCAACTTGCAAAGACAACTACTGCACGATCGTAAGTAGTTCAGCAGATACGCGATGTGTACCTGGCAAGTGTTGACGTACAGCTTTGGTCCCATCAAGCCGAAGCTGAGGGAAGGCGATGAAGTGGCTCTATTCGTGGTCGGACCGAGAGGTTGGTCGTTGTGCATGGGAGCCCAAAGCTTGTGGGTTTGGAACTCCAGGAAGGACTGCAGATCACGTAGCGGAGGCTTATCTGCAAAGAACCCCGAAAAAAGAACGATGATTCACGAAAAACTGATGGGATTTCGAAGGAGAACAGGTGAGTAAATATGAGCTCGACCGAACGAAATTGAGTGCGAAACGTACAGCGGAGGTAGAGGTTGATGGCGTGGGACAAGAAGCCGCTGCCGGGGACGCCTTTGAGGAGAGAAGTGATGGGGATGAAGCTGAAGTGGATGGCGTCCGGCCTCGAAGGCACGGTCAAGAGCCATTCGCAGTGGCTCTCGGCCTTCAGGTCCCCTCCTCTCTTCGAGCTAATCACCGTGATTCCCTGCAATACATTTGCCGGACCAAATTTTGGTCGTGAGAATCGTGCTTTGCAAGTTGTCGTGACGATAAGCAGAACTGATCGCAGTATTGAAACACCCAGCAATGCACATCTATGTGACAGTATGGAACGGGTCTACTGTATGGCCTTCATGAAGAGGATCGTGATGACAATGGTAATTGGCTCCGATGCCAATGATGGTGCCAGTAGCTCGAAAGAGTTGATCCAGAAGCGATGACCGATGGCGGTGGCCTTTGCAATGGTCGAGCCCCGTGACAGCGGCGGTTGCGGCTACGGAAGAGCGGTTGTGGTGGGGGTGGAGGGATAAAGCAACGGACGATGGTCATGTCGAGAAGGAGGAACGGTAACATAGGGAGGAGGAGAAGGTATGGTAATTAATCAGCGGTAATAATTATTTATTGGAGATGGCAACCTAATGCTACGAACTAATTATATATAGTCATATATTTTCATGCTAAGAGAATATCCATATTATAACATGACGATAATAAATATTTTGAAATGCTGGAAAAGCGAATGGAAGAAATGCGATCGAATAAGTATATAAGAAAAATCTAATTACTAAGAATTAGTAATTAAAATCTAATCTTATAAGGGTGAGTACTCCAATCTTGAATGTGTGAAAGGGAATCCAGTTCCAATTCTTCATTTTCTCAAGATTCAAATCATGCAATGATATTTTTTTCTTTTGAATAGTTAGTCAAAATTGGCTTCTTTATTCTATGTGTCTTAGAAAGAATTTTATTTCAGTGATACGCTTCTATCGTGAACGTAGACATTCATGCCCAAGCCAATGACCCATAATAGTATCCTTGACCAAGCTGTCTGCTGAAGTGACAAATTCATCGTACATAGACGTACCCAAAATTCAACACTTTGCTTAATTAATTCTCATGCTCTTTCTTACCAACTGTCTCTCTATTCATTGTTGTTCCGTGCGGAATTCTCTCCTCGTTGACAACGTGTACATCCAAATTTTCAATGCGAAATCGAGGAAACAGTTCATCATCATCATCATCTAAATCACGATGGCAAAAAGAAAAATCACGAGGGACCAAACCTACATCTTTGGAGTTGCAGGTCGGCAAGTCATCGAAGGTGGTCGGCTGCAAATCGAACAGATTGAAGGCCTGCGGTGTCTGAAGGTTGCGACGAAGTAAAGGGCAAAATTAGAATCACAATAGTAATGATAATCAGACGATGCCCATTAAAAAGATTTCACCAATGAAACTAAAAAAAAAAAAGAAAGAGGGTTATTGAGAGAGTGTGTATACCTTGTGGTGTTTAGACTCCTTGGTCCTGGAGTGAAAAGGAGCCAAAGCGCAAGCCCCGGTGAAGAGCTGGTCGCCCAGGTCGTCCAAGTGCTTCTTCAGATCCGACGGCTCCAAGTTGGACGATCTGTCTTGCCTCACCACCACCACGTCTTGGCCTCCCACCCCCAGCCCCACGATCACGTGGGTCCCATATTTCTCTACAAATCTGAAGAGACATAGAGAATATATATTAATCACGAAAATCTTCAAAAATTTGCGATACTAACGAAGCATTCGGAATTCTAATCAATGAAGTCGTAATTCCAAACGAATATTCGTAATGGAAAAATCGATTGATTTAGTGTTAACTTAAAATATGTGAGTGTAAAATCGGGATCGGCAATTTTAAATCTCGAAGATTCCAAGCGAACCATTGAAATAGATTCTTTATTTTTTGGAACCTGAAACATAGTTAGTTATAGATTCTATCCAAGTTCTACATGTATTATTAATTGAATGATTGCAATAAATTATCACATTTAATAATCATCATTTACTTTCACAATCTATTAACTATAATTTATATTCAGATATACGAAACATATGAAACATTAATAAAATAAAAGTTTCAATTATAAAATGGAAACTCGAACTAGTGATTTTAGATTATATAACTCTATGGAATATCACAAGATCACGTGAAAACATAGATCAAGAAAAATACAAAAATTTATTTTAAGTTCTAGATTCTAATAATATAACTTATATACTTTAGAATTTAGAACCAGACATGTTCTCATTAGTCAAACTCTTCGATTCTAAATTCTATTTTGGAATCATGCTCATCCCTAATATAAATTGATGATTTTACATATATTGTAAAAAGAGTGAAACCATGCTGCCACTTTTGACCATTTCCAAAGTTTTATTATACCCAGTAAACTTCTCTATTATATCTATAAATAATGAAATAAATTGAAGGATAACGTCTCGATAGAGTGTCAAACATCTGTTGAGCTTTCGCACCGAACGCCAGCCCCCGCAATCGCGATTCCCGGCGCGAACTTTCTCCACGGGCGGGATCATGGCCCAGCCGTCCGATCGGACCGCCGTCGCCCTAGCGGCGTCCCTAAAGAGCCCCCCTCCTAGGCCGTCGATTCCGTTGACTTTTTCGCGCCACGGACCAAGTCCAGGTCAAACTTTGAAATATTTTCTCCCGGGGGGGCCTTGATTGGTGCGCCGGGCCAGCCAATTTCCTGACGGGTGGGGCCCGCGACAGGTGTCGGTTTCGTTGATGTCTTTTCCTATTTATGGCCAAGGGTCAGTCCTACGGACCACCTTTGACTTTGTCTTTACGTGATGATCTGGCTATAATTTATCCCCATGCCCTATTCCGCAAGTTGGATTAGGCCGCGGCGAAATCCAGAAATTTGTCATATCCTTCTGGCTAGGGAACGTGTAAAGTTTGGGAAGAAAGAACAACGTGCGGGGGCGGCTCGGTTCAGTACAAATGATGTTGGAATTTAGCATTGTTGATGTTACCTTGTATAGTAATCCTACGACATGTACCGTCAGACACTGGGTATTTCTTTTTCAAATTGAATGCTTGGGGATAAGGAACTTGACCCGGAAATGATTTCTCCCTTTCTTGTTTTTCTAGGAGGGAATTCATTTGAGGGTTGGATATGACCATTAATTGTACACACGACCTAGCTCCACAGCCTACGTAGTTTCTCAATTTTAAGGGATGTGACTAATTTTTCATCGAAAGTTATGAGTCAAGATTTATGGTCTTTTTGCCTTGTTAAGAGAGTTCATTGGGGAAATGTGGGCACTAATTGTACACATCACCAAGGGAAATGTGGGCATTAATTGTACACATCACCTAGCCCAGCCGCCTAGGCAATTTCTCCATATTAAGGGATGTGTGTGGCTAATGTTTTCTCAGAAATTAAGGGTCAAGATTTATGGTCTCCTCTCCCTTTTTCCCACTCTAAGTATTATATGGAATTTGCTTTATTTGCTCTATAGAAATGAATTATTTAAAGAATATTTTTCCTAAAAATGATTGTTGGTATCTTTTGAAGTAATTAGTCAATAAAAACTATTTTTATTATCGGCAAAATGTATACCTAAACATTTTTACAAATTATGAAAATATTTTTTATTCATTCATTTTTATCAAAAGAAAACATATTTTTTTAAATTATTCATTTTCTGTAAAAATAAATTGAGTTTGCCAGTTTGATAATTCAAAGGTTTGTTAATTTTTTTAGTTTGGTGAGGAAGGGAAATGGCCAAAGTCAACTAGAGGAGGAGGAGGAGGAGGAAGAAGAAGAAGCATGGCGAGGAAATGCGAATGCCAAATCCTACTCTACTCATGAAGCAGTTCTGATCCTAAAACGAGGCCAACTTAACGTTCAAGAAACCAAAGCAGACGTGTGTCAAAATCACATACCTCGCAAGAGCCGAGGGGTCCCAAGCTGACGGAACCGCCTCGAGGACCTCGTCGGCGAGGACGAGCGGGTACCGGTCAATGTGGAGGTTGAACAGCACGATGAAGTAGCCGTCGAGGCCCAAGTACTTGATCTTCGCTGCGTCCTGTGCCCAGCAGTTGCTTTGGAACTCGAACATGGAGTTGAACAGACCAGAGGGTATCTTCCCCAGTACCGCCGATTTCTGGTTGAACCATTCCGACATCTGAAAACAAACAGAAATGGAAATAGTCACCAAAATCTGGCGCTAGATCTATCCAAAGCCGCCCCTGAATCGCCCAGCGGGTGTATCAGATAAAAGTTCATGGTTCGAGAGAAAACAGAAGGCGAGTGGATGGTGTTTTTCTTTTTTTTTTTCCCCCTTTTTACCTTGCTGAATTCGAGGATGTCGGATTGGTACCGGCTCCGATCGCCCTTGTCGCATCGTATGTCAGCGGGGACGTCGTGTACAGGTCCGAAGCCGGGGATCACCAGCGTCCTCTTCTCTGTTTCATTGAGCTGGACTAACCTCTTTCCGCCCTTGCAGAACTTGAGCCTGAAATCAGAGGTCAAGTCGAACCCTCTGCCGAGGCTGGCGACAGCTCTCTCCACTATTTCATTACTCATAACTCTCTCTCTCTCTCTCTCTCTCTCTCTCTCTCTCTCTCTCCCTCTCCCTCTCCCCCTCCCCTGCCCTCTGTATATGGATTTCAAGTAGTTAGTCGATGATGATGATTGGTGGGGCGAGAGAGAACCTGATGTGTATATGAGGAGGAAGGAAGGAAGAGAAAGGGGACCTTTGCGGAGAAACTTTCAGGGTTCGGCACGTTTTGACTTGCGCTTTAATAAACAAGCAAAATTTGAAGAGAGAGAGAGAGAGAGAGAGAGAGAGAGAGAGAGAGAGGGAGGGAATAGATTAGAATGACAGAGAGATCGTCAGGAAATTTCCATCTGTCATGTTCGACTCTTCTCCTTGCCTCGACGACGATGATGAGTGTGAAAAGAGAGACCGAGATACGAGGAAAATGAGATCCAAAGTGGTGTGTTCGATGCTCAAAACGTTCACACGGACGTAGGAGTTGGAGTGCTGCTTTGTCCATTTCATATGTGCTGACCAATTGGGAATGAAGACCGAGTTAATTTTGGTATTTTTTTTGCTTCCCAAGTAAAGTGAATCCGAGAGAGGATGAGGTGTGACTTTTGACCTACCGATGGGAGTCCGCTTGACCGACGTCGGACCCTTTCGAAACTCTGCCAGATGGGCTCGATGATGAGGGGATTTGTTTCAGGGAGGAGAAGTCGCCCAGCTCTTAAGATTTTGAGTCCCGCTCTAGGCGTTACCATAAAGATTTCCTACTCATTATGCAACATTTTGTTTCAGTTCAGGCTGTTTAGCCCTACTCACATCTAGCGGTTTGAGATTGAAGAGCCCCCTCACAGCAATTCCAATGATATATTAGAAGCCAGATTGTCTCTCCCCGAAAGATAGTGAATATCCGAGACACAAGTGAGCCAGAGATTCATTAACGACCTTCAAACGCATGATCTCATGAAAGATTGCAGGAGAATTGTCCAAAAAATCTTAAACCTATCGTACGACAGCCAATTTAATTATAAACTTTTCAATTGTGTCAATTTAATTTTAAACATTTTAACAATTTATTAATTTAATCTTAAATATTTCACTTGTGCCAATTTAATTATAAACTTTTTAAAGGTCAACAATTATTTTTCATTTTATTGGCGACCTCTGTTGGAGTTTTCATTTTGAGCACTTTTGTGATGATACCCACATGGAAATTTCTTTTCTTGATTTAAGATGAATATCTTATGTGGAAAATCGACGTGTAATTTTACTTTACAAATTAGAAGCCATCTTCGGCATATTTTATTAACTTATATAAATGGAAGGATAATATTGAACATTATTGTATAGTTTAGGGACTAAATTAATCATTTACCAATAAATCGAGAACTAAATTGGATAAATTAAAAGTTTATGGACAACATTGAAGATTAAACTAAATGTCATTTTCCCATCATTAAATAAATGATCCCATTATTTAGACACCTAATCAAACTTCGACACATCATTTAGCATACATGCTTCGACGGGGAATCTTCCATACATCTAGCTTTTTTCAAAAACTATTCAAGTAGGACTTGGTGGAAAGGGAGTTCGAGTCGGAAATTAACCATTCTGACTTCTCGAGTCCGGGTCGAACGTAATATATTAAAGTACGTCAGTCAAGAGGACGGCAGTCCTACCTAACCCGGTTTAATTTGTTACATACTTCAATCATGTTCATAAGTGTGTCAAATCAGAATATTTGAAAAAGTCGTACCGCGTGTGAATGCAAAGAAACTAATGAAAGCCAATGATGCCGAATGTATCTGAAAAGATAATACCAAATCATCAAACTGCGAGGAGGGTTTCCTTTGTTTTCCCTAAATCTCAAATCCGCGTGCTTAAGGTTGCTTGCAAGGCAAAGGAATCGTTTGGATGACGGCACGCTTGTCCTTCGTCCCAACCCGATTTCCCAGCATTAAGGAATTGCTGTCGATGATTGTGAATCGATATCTACATATATAGGACATCCGATCTATAATCAAATCAAATAGATTTTTGGGTGCAAGCGATATCTCGAGTTCATCTGAGCCTAGCAACTTTCTTGCCATGCTCAGTCGATGAACATAGGTCATTGGCCAAATCACGGTGGATTACGGCGACATCTTACTTTCTCGGCGCACATAAACTCAAACCTAAACTCAAGCCTATTTCATTATGAGGTCATGGTAGGTGACAAGTCACACCTTCGAAGAGACAGGCCGGCGAAATACTACAGCCTCAGATCACATCAATCTGTTATCAAGGAATTACACTAACGTATTGTCTCCGGAATGTTAGGTTCTGATCACGTTTGTCTGGTCTGGACGCTGTTGACAAGACTTCGTCGAATTCGCTTCCCTTTGGATGTATTTGCCAATTATTGAGTGGGCGCTTCGATGCGTCTTGCGAAGTGAGAGGATTTTCTACTGAGATGCAATGTGAAATCAAGTGCTTTGACTCTTTGGTCGCATAACACGCTTTCGTCCACATCGGGAAGGTGTACTATTGTACTGGAATAACCCGTCTTTCTCGTAGCTCGTTGTTGCCTCCTCTCGATTACTCTTTTTGGAAACTTGGTTCGCGTAGGATGCATCGGATGGCGACGGATGGTGTCGGAGCAGCCCGACAGCCGAGAGCATGGAGCAGAACAAAGTGCTGCGGCGCGGGATTCTCCCTCTCGAAGCATGATGTAAAATGGGTTGGAGCCGTCTCTTGAACTTGTGGAGTCACCTCTAGAATGTTATAGGTCCGATGTGATCTCGCCTAAGATTGACGCTGAGAAGGGCGTTACTTGTTCGTGACTACCAATTCCCCCATAGGTGAAGGGCATATGAATTGATTGATAAGTAGAGACATCCCCCAAAATTATGACAATTTGTTGATAAAAATGGGAAAAGTACTAAAACAGTCCTAAACCTTTTGTATTTGTACCAATTCAGTCCTAAACTTTTCAATTGGACCAATTTAGTCCTAAATCTTTTCATATTTGTACAAATTCAGTAAATTGCTGATGTGGCCGCCGACGATCTTATGTGGCGCCACATGGACAAGTTTTATAATTTTTTATAATTTTTTTCAGATTTTTTAAATTTTTTTCTTTTTTTCTCTCCTTTTTTTTTTTTTCTTTTCTATTTAGTCCTTGACGGCGAGGTCGCTGGTCGGCCAACCATTGCTGGCCACAGGCTAGTCGAGGTGAGGGGCCTTGGGCCCTCACCGGCCACTGGCGAGGGCCGTCGCGCCCTCACCGGCGACAAGCGAGGGCATCAGCCCCTGCCTAAATCCAAGCGAGTGTCAAAACCCTCACCCGTTGGCCAGTGAGGGCGCGGCGACCCTTGCCTAGATCCGGGCAAGGGCCGTCACACCCTCATCGGCCACAAGTGAGGGCACGGCAGCCCTCGCTTGTGGCGAGCGAGGGCACGGCGACCTTTGCCTGGATCTAGGTGAGGGCCGACGAGGGTTGCCGCACCCTCGCTCGCCACACCCTCGTTGGCCACAAGTGAGGGCGTCGTGCCCTCACTGGATGTGGGCAAGGGCGTGGCGACCCTCGTCGGCCCTCCCCTATGTCCGGTGAGGGCTTCCGCGCCCTCGCCCGCCACGAGTGAGGGCTGCCGCGCCCTCGCCTGTGGCCGACGAGGGCTTGGCGGCCCTCGCTTGGATCTAGGTGAGGGCCGCCGTGCCCTCATTGGCCAACGGGCGAGGGTTTCAA
Organism: Eucalyptus erythrocorys; assembly: GCA_014182555.1. NCBI lineage: Eukaryota > Viridiplantae > Streptophyta > Magnoliopsida > Myrtales > Myrtaceae > Eucalyptus > Eucalyptus erythrocorys. The sequence continues at coordinate 30,946,036 of CM024603.1, read as the reverse complement.
CCCTCGCCCGGATTTGGGCGGGGGTTGACGCCCTCGCTTGTGGCCGGTGAGGGCGCGGCGACCCTTGCTAGCGGCCGACGAGGGCGCAGCCCCTCGCCCCAACTAGTCTTTGGTCGGCGATGGTTGGCCGACTGGCGACCGACAACCTCACCGGCCAAGGGCTAAGGAAAAAAGAAAAGATTAAAAAAAAAGAATTTTTTTTTTTTTAAATTTGAAATAAATATAAAAAAATTATAAAATTTGTCCACATGGCGTCACATAAGACCGCCGGTGACCACATCAATAATTTCCAGTTTAAATTAGCTGGATGGACTGAATTTGTACCAATATGAAAAGGTTTAGGACTAAATTGGTCCAATTGAAAAGTTTAGGACTGAATTGGTACTAATATAAAAGGTTTATGACTATTTTTGTACTTTTCCCAATAAAAATAGCTTGAATGTGTGAATAAACCTGCCTATTTGGATTCGGCTCTAGTTTGTAGAGTCAAGCTAGCTCATATGCTATTTGATGATGGGATATCAATTATGAACATCACTTACATATGAACTTAACAGAGTAGATGTCACTACCGTTCAGAATTTGTAATCCACCAATCATAAGACTAGTGATAGAAAATCACGAGGAATGGAGAAAAACACAGGTTATGGCATGTTGCCGTCTTGATTAGTTCGACTCAAAGCTAAAGCCACTTTCTTTGGTCCCGAATAACTCTTATAATTTTAAAGCTAGGGCACAATTTGAGATACCATAACATGCCAAGCCACAGTTTCACATGAAGCGCAAACTATGAGATAACCCCCAGTGGAGCTAGATAATGAAGCATATTTCCAGAACAAAGTCAAGCCAGCTTATATGTTATTTGCTAGTGGGACATCATTCACGCGTACATTTCACTATCATTCATAATTTGTAACCAAGCACTCGAAAGACTGATAGGATAAATTCACAAGGAATGAAGAAAAACACAACCCTTGGTACATTGTCGTCTTGATCAATTTGACACAAAGCTGAAGTCGATTTATCTGGTCCCGAATAACTCGAATAATTTAACGCTTGGGCATGATCTGAGATTCCATAATATGCCAAGCCACAGTTTCCCGTGAAGTGCAAATCATGAGATAATCCCTAGCACAGCTTGATAATGAAGCATACTGCTAAAACAAAGTCAACCCGGCTCATACGCTATTTGCTGGTGGGACATCACTCACATGTAAATGTCGCTACCGTTCATAATTTGTAACCTAACAATCAGAAGACTAGTAGGATGAAATCACGGGGAATGGAGAAAAACACAGCCTGTGGTACGTTGCCATCTTGATCAGTTCGACACAAAGCTAAAGCCGCTTTATCCGGTCCCGAACTGTCCCTTCAACTTGGAATAATTTTAAAGATTAGGGCACAATTTTAGATACCATAATATGCCAAGCCATATCTGGTCCCGAACTCTCCCTTCAACTCGGAATAATTTTAAAAATTAGGGCACAATTTTAGACACCATAATATCCCAAGCCACAATTTCACATGAAGTGCAAATCATGAGGTAATCCCTGGCACGGCTAGATAATGAAGCATATACTTCCAAAACAAAGTCGAGCGAAGAGGACCAAACTGGGGGAGGACTTTGCCATGACTTGGGCAAGACCCTTTTTACACTTGCTGCACTTTCTACAAGACAGTTCCAGTGTGAAACCTGATAAAGAAGTTGAAAAGCATAGAGCAAAAGCAATCATCCAACCCAGACGATAAGCCCCTCAAGAACTCTAAGAATCTTCTACCCGTTGGGTGGACTTCAGTTGAGATGGAAGCAGGGTCCTCTGGCTGCTTCCCTCCCCCCACCAATAACGTCACTGTCGCGTGGAACTTCGTGGGTGCGTCTTTCTTGGTAAAAGACAAGTCGCACTTGGCTTCGAGGCGGTGACCATGGAACTTTGCGGGTGCATCTTTCTTGGTAAAAGACGAGTCGTTGCACTCAGCTGCAAGGCGGTGACTTTGATGTCATCCACAACCTTTCTTCGACTGGAAAAAGGTCAAAACGATGGATCCTAAGAAATTGCCACGCGTGTGTTCACAAGCGTGCCATGGGAGAAATCGCTGAAGCCGGTCCAATTGCAGAACAAGCTCGCGACAGATGGGAGAGAGAGTGGGGACCTTACGTCAGGTCACACCCATCGAGTCCCAAGTCCTCAAGCCCTTTCTCTTTCGTTCATTAAAGGGTGACCAAAGCTATTGCTGTCATAAAAACATATTCTTAGCCTCTTAGGATTCTTATGTGTTAAAATTGTGTTCATATAGTTGCGTGGTTGAAGGGCTAAAGTGTAAGACCAATTTCATGATTTTTCCCTGTAAAAACTTGCTGATTTCCATTCGGTTTTTACGTGTGTTGACCACCCCTTCTTTTTCGTAGTCTTCCCTTTGGCCCCTTCTTCTGTTGTTTTCTGATCGGGGGGTAGATGAATACTTGACTGCTAAAAGGGGTTCGGTTGGTTGGTCAAGTCGAAGTACCACATTGGACTTGACCACCAAAGCATCTTCCACCAACAGAACAGGCAGAAGGGTCAGGCGGAGGTATTGAACAACAGCCTCTAATTTGTCTTCTGAGAGTGAAACTACGAAGAACATTATGTTAAGGGTCGATCACGACTTGTCCCCGAGAGCGGGAGGACAAGTTTATTGAGCGTATCTCGTCCTCAATTATGCAACAGACAAATCTTGGCTTGCTACGATTAGCACCAACTTAGGGGAAGCAAATGTTCGATTGCCGCGGACGTATTTGCTAAATACTCTGTTTTCGGGCCACAAACCAAAACCATTCACAGTTCGGTAAATTGTAGTAAAAACGAAATCAGGTCCACGACACGACCATTGGGAATTCGACATTTGAAAATCCACGTCAGGGGGATATGTGGGAAGTAATCCGGACATTCATCAACAATCCGGTCTTGTGGAATTTGGCATAACCATGCAAGTGTTTAAAGCCAGTCTGCGACTGCTATGCAATATCTGTCAAGTCATGCCTCGGCTCCGACCATAAACTAATGCCGTGTCGGCTCACGTTTGAAGGACCATGTGCCTTGAGTAGAACACGCAACGAGCGACCATTCACATCTGTCGCGTCTTGTGTATAAAAGGGGAAAGCAAGTTGCAGATGAAACTAAGAATGGTCCCAGCTTAGAAATCAACTTTAGAGTTTCCACAAGACAGCAAGTTGCAGAAGAAACTAAGAAAAGTCCCAGCTTAGAATTCTATTCTAAAGTTTCTACAAGACACTGTTCATCAACAACCATATTTCCACTCAACTTAAAACTTGGAAACTCAAATTTTGATCCGCATATCAAGTAATTAGTCTAAAGAAACATAAAGAGAAAAGCTTCAATTTCAACTTGCTTCAATTTGTTCCAGTCTCCCGTCAGTTAAGATATATCATCAATGTGCACAAAAACACAGAAGACAATGGTAACCTGAACCACTGCCGACAAATTTGCTCAGTAAGAAGCCGGTTGAAGCAGAGAAATTGAACAAAAAAGACAATAACAAAGCTTGACCAGAAAATATATCAGAAAGAAAAGATGGTACCTTGAACTATTCCAGGCATTAATGTTGCCCTCAAATTTCGCATTGCTAACCTAAGTGAAAACCTCAACTTCTGCGATAAGATCATTCAAGTAACTGCCCAAAATGAAGCTAAAAAAATATCAAATTGCAGATCCTGCAGTGCCTCCGATAAAGACAATCATGAGAGGGCCAGACAACAAACTTGGAGCAGGATTCAGTTGCAGAGGCCTAAGAATCCCATAATGCAACATTTGCACCAATATGAGTGGCTTCAGATGTGCTAGATAAATCATTCTGCTTATCATGATTACTTCAAACCCCCAAAATCATGTCAGTTAATCATAAAGTTTCAAAGGAATGAAGCTATCAGAAGTCATCCAATCTATCTTTATCTGCTATATGAAAATTCAGGGAACCGCGGTATGCCAAAGAAAACATGGACAACCGATCATCGTACACCATCTATAAATATGTCACTGCTTGACATTGGCAGTTTTCAATAGAAATTACAATTACCATAATCAAAGGGTAATGTAACTCATTCACATATCAGTCACTTAATTATCAATGTCTTCACCACAGGTATTGCAGAGCAGCTCGATTATCCAACCATCGTACGCTTTCGACCTCTTTGCCGCACTGCATAAGTTATTAGAAAGTGAGGAGAAGAAAAAATGTAAATAAACTAAATCAGTCGCTTTTCCTCCTCCTAAAGTGGAAAGCGAAGGGAGGATCAGGATTCACCTTGAGCTAGTTTGTTCAATGTAGACGACCACTGTTTTGAGGACTTCCGATATGCAGCAAGTATGCGATCCATCTAAATGACAATCAACATTATGCATTGTTCAGATTCTAGTTCCACATGTATTCGTGCCTCACAACACATTCCCAAGACAGCCCCTCAAATTGAAATCACTTTCAAGTTTCAAGAAAGGAGAGAACCAATCTCATGAAAGTCATTTCAAAATAGAATAATTTTTCAAAAACTTTGCAATAGTTATGCAATTCATGCAATGCATTCCCATTTTCAGAACCAATTCAGATCAGTCGTGTTAGTTTTCATTTCAAATGATGAAGCAAATTCATTAAGACTGCAGCTTTCCAATGCCCAGCCATGGACAGAATAAACATCACTATAGAAAGGAAAAAAGAAATAAGAAGACCACCCGGCATACCACATTTCCACAAGACGAGTGCATGGAAAGCAGCGCTCTCTCAAGTACATACAGATCAACAGCTTTATCTTCTGGAAGCGTTGATGTAAAGCTCAGACCAAAATCAATAAGGACCTGAAACAATATGACAGATAATGTGCAGACTGATGAGAACAATTTCTCAACGAAATGTCAACAAGAACTCTATGCCAGCACCAACGTATGGAAATAAATTAAAAAGAACCTCGAATGCCACTCAAAGCTGGACACCAGTATCTATAGAACAAAAACCGCAAAGGTAAAAATGAATAAAGATGCAAGGGCTGCTTCCTTGAGGAACACTCAGAATAGCATAGCTCAATAAAACTAGCCTAGAATAGGTGACTGAGCAAGATATATCAAGATTGTTGCACATTGTTTATTCTCTGTGTTCAACTGGATTTTAGTTTTCTCACAACTCTCCTACCCATTAAGGTATGAAGCTAAATATTTTACCAGCTGATTAGTGCTGCTCCGGATCAACATGTTCGACGTGGTCAGGTCTCCATGAACCAGACCTCCATCATGAAGCTTCCCAATTGCATCGCCAATCTGCGCAGCGATATCATCCAAACGCTCTTCCACAACACCATGCGACCCGAACTCGAGAAACACATCCTTGACTGAAGGACCATCCACGTATTCAAACGTCAGAGTATGCAGCACCGGGTCCACACCATACAGAACAGGAGTGGCAACCCCCAAGCGCCTCGCTTTCGTCATGCACCTAGCCTCCTGCTCCATAGTTAATTGGACAAGTACGGCAGACCGATACAGCATTCAGAGCAACACCCGCTTCACGCACAAGCTCAACGCACATATGAAAACACAATGTCTATCGAACTAACCGCATTCAAGCGCTTCAAAGTGAGTTTCGAGTCCAAGGACGGATGCCGGTACTTCTTCGAGAAGCGCTCTTTGACGATACACCTCCTCCCCACGAAATTGGACTCGAAAACTCTCTGAAAAATCAGATTTTTCCACCAAATACATTACCACGATGGGTATTCACAGCGGAATTAAGAATCAGAGCGCTGCTTATCAGCTCATAATAAACAAGCGAAGTTCTCAACAATCATACAAGAAGATAAACTAGGAAATTCAGCAAATCGATGCGACAAGATCGGAACTTTTTCACTCACAGCTTCTGCACCTTGCTTCAGCAGGACGAGAGAGCGGCCGCCGCCGCCGGCATCCACCTCCATGGCTAGGCCCCGTGCGTTCTGGCGCCGAGCAAAAGGTTGACCGGAAGCGAGTCAAATGATGCTTCGAAATTGAGCCGGGAAACGGCTTATGCTGGAGAGAAAGTAGAAAATTGCAATTGCAATGAGGACATGAAAAGGGGCCAAGGGATTGCGGAAATCAAGAACTTACCTGATTAGGGTTTTGTCTCTGAGTCCCAACGAACTGAGGCTTCCATTTAGGGTTTTGGGAGCAGCGCGCGACCTGCCGTTTTGGGTTTCTCGGCCAGGCCAAGCTACACGCAGTTTCGATTAGGGGGTCAGCGACCACACATTTTTCCTTTTTGTCATAAACGACCAGACATATTAACGAGTGAAAATGGAAAATTAACTCTGAACTTTAAATCGATACGTAATGTGATTTTTAATTTTTTATTTGAATTTTATCTTAATCTATGATGTCATTTCTGAATTTTCAAAATTTATAAATTATTTATGTCATTATCTCTATTAATTAGCGTGTAATTTCAACATAGTTGCTTTAAATGCACGCTTGGATTGGCTCCCACGTTGCCACCATAATTGTCTTCACATCTCTTTCTCTCCCCTTCTCTCTCCCCACCACTTGTGGGTTCATCCCTATCCTCATCTGACACCCCTCACTGACTTAAGTTCCAAGCCGATCCCCCTACAATGGACAAGTTTGTAGCCTAACAACTAAATATAGGCATGAGTATCGATCCAAGGTTGACCCTTAACAGATCCTAAATCAGCCCAACTCGCCCATTCGGGTTTGAGTTCGATTACCAGGGGGTCTAAGCCAATCCCTGATCTTGAGGCTACTTGAATCAGTATTGTGCGAATTGGTTCTTAGTTCTAAAACTTTAGAGTTAATCTAACCCAAACCAATTCTATAGTTTATATATATATATATATAAAGTCCTAAAACTTGTTATAAAAGTGTAATTGAAAAATAAAACTTTCACTACATAAAACTTATTAGATTTGTGTAATTGAGTATTTTTGTTAACTCTATTTAACATGACTAACAGAAAATGCTAACGTAACTTTTTTGTAATATTTTCTCTCTCATGAAACGACACTGTTTTGGTCTAAATATCATTTTTAATATAAATTTTATATAAATTAAATAAAAAGTAAACTAAAATTTATATGGGTTAATAGCTTGAAAAACCCCAAATCGGTATACTTATGACAAATTTACCCCAAAATATTTTTTTTACTGTGAAAAATTCTAAATTGGTACACTTGTGACAAATCTACCCTGATTAACCATAAAAAAAACCTTAAATCAGTACATTTATGACAAATTTACCCCAAACTAATTTATTTGACAGCAGAAAATCCAAAACTGATAAATTTGTGACAAATATATCATTCGCTAAATTGGATTAATACCACAAAAAAGCCACAAAAATTGCAAATTGTGATCAACAAAGCGTAAAATCCCAAATTAGTATACCAATTAACTGTCGCGTGTCATTTAACTTAATTATTTTATAGTAAAATTTAACGAAAACTAGCAAAGGGTAAATTTGTCACAAATGTACTAGTTTAGGGTAAATTTGTCAAAGGTATACCAGTTTGGGAATTTTGGTAGTAAAAAAATAGTTTGGGATAAATTTGTTACAGGTGTACCAATTTGGGGTTTTTCAGGATATTAATCCAATTTATGAGACAAGTACACTATCAATGCCATAAGTTGTGTACGGCGCTCACTTTGGTGCCAAAAGTTTCCGTAAGATCACTTAAATGCCAAATTAGAGGAAAAACGATCACTTTGGTGTTACCGGCGAAAGATTCCGACCAAAATAATTACGTGGCTTTTTTAAAAAAAGAAAAATCGACAAAGCCTTTAAATGACGTCGTTTTCAGTCCTCCTTAAGAAAACAACATCGTTTTGCTGTCCTACATGGATGGCCTCACAAAAACGACCCGTTTAACTCATTTGGGGATTTTCTTCTTGTTCTTCTTTTTTTATTTGGGGATTGAAATTAGGGTTTTTCCGTCGTTGGCCTCCGCCGTCGTTGGGCCGTCGTCGCTTGCTCGGCCACCATTGCTTGGCGTTGTTCGAACGCCCTCGATAGCACACGAGAGAGCACCAACCCCTGTCGCTGGAGCCTAGGTACTAGAAGACGTAGGCCGGGCACTCGTCAGGGAGGTCAGAGATAGAGAGGGAGACATCAATGGCGGCGCACTCGTCGGCAGCCTCCCCAAGCACCGGCTAGATCACGGCCTTTGACTTGGTCGCCGAGTGGCCGTTGTCGGGGTTGGGGTCGGGGACGCAGCCACGGCCCGCCGAGTGGCCATTGTCGAGGTCGGGGTCGGGGTTGGAGCCGTGGCCGTTGAGTGGCCATCGTCGTGGTTGGGGTCGGGGTCGGGGTCGGGGTCGGGGTCGGGGTCGGGCGTGGCTGCCCGGTGGCCATCGTTAGGGTCGGGGTCGGGGTCGAAGCCGCCGCCGCCAATCGCAGGAGCCGTCGAGGACAGCGACTGGCCGGAGATTTAGGATTTTGAATTGAGGGAGACACCAAACGGCGTCGTTTTGGTGTTAGGATGCTAACCGTACTCTCCGGTGAGCCACACCAGCTTCAAAATTAATAAAAAAAGTGCCACGTCGAATTTCCGGCCAACCAGATTGGAGTTGGCACTAAAGTGAGCGTTTTTCAAATTTTTTGGCACTTAAGTGATCCGACAGATACTTTTGGCATCAAAGTGAGCGCCGTACATAACTTATGGCATTGATAATGTACTTATTCCCCCAATTTATATTAAGAAAGAAGAAGAATAAGCAAGTGGCAAGGGCCTGTAGGCCTTTCCTCAGATCGAGCGAAGGTCGTCAAGGCTCAACGACTCCGTTGACCATTCCCCTACTATCGTCGACCCTTCCCTACAATGGTGGGGTGGCACCTTCACCACCTACTTCTTCCTCTTTTTTTAAAAAAAAAAAAAAAAAAAAAAGTTAGCATGTTTTTTATTCAAATAAAATAAAATTTGTATTACAAATCATATTTGGACCAAAATGACATCATTTTGGCCACGTCTTGCCACATAGGAAAAAGAAAATATTTAAAAAAATTATATCAGCATTTTTCGTTAGCAAAGTTAAACAAAGTTAACAGAAGGATTCAATTGTATTGATTTGACAAATTTTAGCACTCGATTCCATTTTTTTGTAAGTTTTAGGATTCATATGCACTTTCGTGATAAGTTTTAAAAATTCTATATATAATTTCTTCTTCTTCTTTTTCCAAACCTTAGGTATATAACTATAAATGCGCCTCTTCTTCTTCCAAGGTCTTCCTTTCTCAGAGTCTCACTCTCTCCCTCAATCTTATAATATTGCTTGAATCTTTAATTTACATCTCTTCAAAGGCAATCTCTTCATCTTCTCTCCACTCATTTGAACTCAACAGTAGATTCTTTCTGCTCATTCGAAACAATCTTTTATGAATGAACAAGATATGAAACATTATAATTCATGTTGTTTCATATCATATTTCCATTTTACGTTTTCTTCTATAGTTTGTTGCTTTTGGCAAGTGGAGAATTCTATTTTTGCCTTATCTTAGATTTCTATTTGATTTTTACCAATGTTCTCCATTTTGTTGCTCAATATTGCATTAGCACTGGACATGTAACTTTAAATAATACGTTTTTCCTTTCAAGGAATGCAAAAAGGAAACGAAACAAAATGATGAGTTTTTATAAAACTTGTTGAGTCAAAACCAAGCCTGTCCACCCATGTTGGGCCAAACCCGACCCATAGGAGAATGGCCCATAAGAGAGATGGCAGTTATTTTTAAGTAAAATAAAAACTGCTGTATAAAAAGAGAAAAAACAAGAAAAGAGAAAAAAAAAGAGGAACATTGAGTATATATGAAACTATACATACGTTCTTTCTATTTTTGACAACAATGTGTTCTCTCTCAAGAACAAAACTCGAAGGCTTCAATCTATCCCTCTTGAGATTGCAACAAATACTTAATCCGTGATAAATAAGATACATATGTCTTAGTAATGTGCCTTTCGATCAGTGTTACATATATCCTCGGGTCCATTTTTGTGTTTGCTATTGCTATTCAATCATTTGAGTATCTATTCGTTTTTAGGAATCCATTTCTGTCATTGGTATTAGAGCATAGTCTTATTGTTCCCTAATCATTATTATTGTTTAGAATGGTTTTATGGTCGGAATTCGAGTATAATCTCGACAGCCGACATACTATCCGCCCCCCTTTTTTTGTTTTTCCGTACAACAAAATTTGTTTTTGAAAGTGCAAAGTTGAAGTTCTCATTGAGATGAGACAATTGATGGGTGGCACGCCACCAAGGGACATCGAACGTGCCCCGACTTACAGTTGGAAGCAACGAGGCGTCGGCATGTGCGTCGCACGTGCACATTGGGCATAGAACCACTGGCGCATACAACACACATGCCGCAATTTTCGCCTCGCACACGTTTAACGCATGTGCGAGCAAATGCCCATGTGCATGCACCGCACGCACAGCTGATGTCAATCAGTGGTTGCATATGCACCGGCGAGGCACGTACGACTGACATCATCATAATGTTAGCCAGCCGTTGGGTCAGTCAATTCGACTTGACCCGATTAGACTGACCCAACGACCCGTTAACTCTCAACCCGATCATTCGTCGACCACTAACCTTGACCATTGACTGTTAACTAGAGAAAAAAAAAATAGAAAATGTGTTTTTCAATTATATTCATTAAGGGTTATGTGTGATCCTTTTTTGTTTTGCATTTATTACATGAACAATGCCTTCCCGTCGCATGCATACATCTATTCACAAATTATTAGAAGGACAAAAGGTGAGACTTACAAGGATGATAGTTGAGTTGGCTGATTATTGATGGGAAATTAGTGATATAATGGAACAAGTACTTAAGATCAATAAGATGATACACAAAATCATTTGGAATGGTTATCTCATGCCAACTTTTGAGATGGTGTGAATCCTGATAAATACTCTTCCATCTGTATGGCAAGTAATGTTGAATTGCCTATAGGAGGTCAACGTAGTTCCGTATTATAAGAAGCTTGTAATGACTTTTTTAAAAGAATATTATAGGATTAAGGCCATGAAAACTTCAAACCTAGGAATAAGTATGACCTGGTGGGAATGAATGTACAAGGGAGAAACCTTAGGGGATTTTCATCTGTCTTCCCTTAGTTATCAAAGAAGGAACTTAAGTTTATTGAGTTCTTTTAAAAGTATTTTCTAGTTTATAGGTTAGCTTGGCGTAATTGAATTGGTGTTTATTTAGGATATTTTTATGAATATCTTATATAGATAATTTCTTCCATGTTGATGTTGTTGTGTCTCCTAATATATTGGTTACATTATGTAAAAATGTGATTTTTTTTTTTTTTTTTTTTAAGTTAATGGATGTTCAATGTCAATTGTTTCTGTTATTATTAATTTTTGTAAGTAGTTCATAAAAGTTTTAATAGCTTCAAAGGATTTATTTTGCATAAAAGATTATATTATGAAAATTTTTAATTTAGGATTTTGGATCTTGATTGAAAACAATAATGACCTTTTGATTCTAAAATCTTATTTGAATTTATTCATTAATATGATTAGTTTATGCAAAATAGATGCATAAATGATAAACATTAATAATTCATGTATGTGTGTCTAATATGTTCAAATCCAATGGTTTCGGCAACTAAAAGCATAGTCATTGAATTGAATAAAGTAAATAAGCTAAATAACGATAATTATGAAATATGGCATATGAAAATCCAATATATACTAGAAGAGCAAAAAACACTAGCTCTTAACATGGTTATAGAAGAACCTGAAAATGGAAACACTACACAACACAAAATAATAAGAATGCATTTGCTACATGAAAAACAAAAAAAAATGGAGAATGATATCATGCGAGAGTTCAGGCATTTTGAGAATGCTAAAGAGATATAGGAAGCATTGGCAATGAGATTTAATCATACACCGATGACCAAGCTGAGACAGCTCACTACAAGGTGTGACTCGTACAAGAAAATTCATGGTCAAATCATGAAACAACATTCAAAAAAGATGTCAAACATGATTAATGAGTTGAAGAATGCTAGCCACATTCTAACTAACTAGTAGAAAGTATAAGTAGCGATCCGTTTGTTGCCTCAAAGTTGGGAGTATATAGAGGTACACCTGACTCACAATGAGAACATCAAAACCATTTAGGATGTAGTGAGCTACCTTAAGTTAGAAGAGGACCACCTCCTAACCATTAAGTCGGAAACTGATATTTATTATATTGGTTCTAGCTCACAAAGTACTTCGAGCTCCAAGTGCAAGCGTCTTGATCATTCAAAAGGTGAAAAGCCAATGGAGCAAACTCTTTGTTGACACTTGATTTTTAGTCGATACATCATTAAAAGATATGAGTCCAAATTCAGGGTCAATTTTGGGAGATTTACTTGGATGCTTTCTGATTTGGTCGATTTGGCGTGTTCAAAGATTAGAAAGCCCAGCTAAGGTGGTTCAATTTACGTAATTCAACTTGGCTCATTTTATACTAGAGTGCAATTGAAGTAATTGAGCTTCAATTTGGCCGATTGAGATTCAATTGAAGATGTGAGACTAGCTTGTGGCCTCGCTTCAATAAGAATTTAATGAATTTGAATATTTTGTGCACAATTTTCGACTTAAGATAGTTCAATTGCATCTCATTTGACCAGATTCATATAGAAATATTTGATTTCGTTTAAATCGGGCAAAACCAAAAAAAAAAAAAACAAAATTCAAACAAAAAGTCACTGACCAAAAAAAAAAAAAAAACAAAAAGTCAACCCAATCAATCCGGCATTGACCAGCATTGATTAGATTTGATCGGTGTTGACCCGCGAATTTTTCTAGCCATCTTTTGGCCGAAAACCACCAGCTACTGGCCCATTTCATGGCCAATGCATCCACGCCCTTTAATTTTCAAAATTCCGAGTTTGTTATGGATTTTACGAAATTCGCAAATCGACCCTATATGTTATGAAAATTAAAAAAAAAAACAGAGAGAGAGAGTGAGAGAGAGAAGACCCCAATTAGTTCACAATTGATCGTCACCGTTCATTAAAAATATATCGTGGCCATTGAAATGGGCATGTGCTCAATTAGGGGTGCTCTTAACAACTTTAACAAACCAATTAGCTAGGAAGATCTAATAATCCAAGAGCTAAGATTTGATCTTGCCTTAAAGCTATATAACAAATTTTCCCTCCAAAATTGAAGGGGGTCATTTTCCAGATCTAGTTTCTCTGACTAAAATTCTCTCTCTACATCTCTCTCCCCGATTTATCTCTCCGCACTCAGTAGAGCAAGGGGAGAACGAAGCAATCCTTCGTCTGTGGGAGCCACGTCGATTCTTGAATCTTTTCTTTTGAAGACTTCTGCGGTGGACTTCTGCAAGGTGGGGGCTTCCGCAAGTTTTTGCAGAAGGTTCCACTCATTCTCTCTCTCATTGCGCACGAGCTTTGACGAAGTGGAGTGACTCCACTCATTCTCTCTCCGATTGAATGAGAAAGAAGATACGAAGAAGCGGTTCCTCATGATTTGATCAAATGAGATTGTTCGTATTCGAGGTTTGAAGCTAAGCGAATACCGAAAATCGTTGTTCCATCATCGATCGAGATTTTCTCTTCAAAACAGCAAGTCAGAATCTGAAGATCGACGTTGGACAGCTCTCGTACCGGAGTCGAACTTGATATTCTTCACGTCCGGCGATTCCTGAAGCGAGATCGAAGAGCGGCTTCATCATCGTTGAAAAAGCGGACATCTTTGGAAGTTGATTCTTTGCTGGTTCAATCGAGGTAAGCGAGACGAAACTCTTTTTAATAGCGTCCGATGAGGCGAGAGCTTCTCGTGTCGAAAATACATTATCGACAATGAAGGTTCGAGGCCAGGATGCATTGCAAATCTTATTAAAATCAATGCTCGAATGATTTAGAGTTGATTATATTTAGATCTTTTGGTTCTATGATGTTCGAACTTGGATAATCGTTGTTCTGCGATTTCGGATCCGTGGCAGACCTCTTTGTGCATATGCCTGGAAACAAGTTAGTATATGTGCTTTTTTGTACTCAATTCCTTCATGAGAATCGAAGATGGCTTGATTAGCTTTTCAATGAGCTATAGCACGTCCCGATTTGATATCGTTTTCTATCTGCAATCTGCTTCAAAATTCAGGAGATGATTCTGGAAAACTGACATATTGTAGTTCACTGTTGTGTATTGGTCGATCTTGTCTGCTTGTCGATTTTTTCTGGATTTATGTACTTTGAATCTTAAATCAACTCCTTCATGAAAGTTGTTCAAAACATGTTTCTCTACAACATAAATTTTTTCCAGAATTTTTAAAATCATTTGGATAGGTAGATCCTAAAAAAATCGTTCTTATCTCTGCATACTTTGATACCAGGAGTAACTTTATGTTTGGGCCAAAACGAGGTCCGAAATGACCTCGTTTCAGCTCGAGTTCTCTTAAGATTAGATAATAGACATCCCAAGCTTTGAAACGATAGGTTGCAAGTCCAAAAAAAACATTGTATGGCCCTCCAGAAACACCTCCAAAAATTAACGATTCTGCAGTAGTTTAGCTTTTTTTCGGTTCTGATCCGGTTATGCCTTCTGACTTTGTTATTTTTGTGCTGACATTCATGATCTTTTTTAACAAAATTTTTTTCATGAGTTTTGTTCCAAATCATGTTGTGCATCTTATGTAATTTTTTTCATGATTTTTGGATATGTTCAATTAGGTCAGATCTACTTAAATCTAGGCTTAGGTCAATTTGTTCCATATCGATCTCTGTTTTGCGATTTTTGTGCTGAGAACAACTTTCCTTGATGAAAGTTGTTCATACAAGTGCTGTGGATCCTCTGTATTTTTTTCAAAAAATTTGGACATGATTAGTTAGGCCAAAAGTGCTTAGATCTGGACATAGGTCAGTCTGGCCTGTACTAGTCCGAGATTTATTTTAATGAATCTCTATTTTTGCTATTTTTGTGCTGATTTTTGTGTTGAGTTTTGGAACAACTTTCCTTGATGAAAGTTGCTCGTACAAGTGCTGTGCATCTTTTATTTTTCTTTTTCAAAATTTTTAGACGTGTTTTGGTAGGTAAAAATTGCTTAGGTTTGAACATAGGTCAGTTTGTCCTGTATTAGTCCGAGATTTGTTTTGATAAAATTGATTCCATAAATGCACTTATTTGATCTCAAATCCTTCATGAAAGTTGAAATGCATAATATATATGTTCAATTGATGCATGCTTTACAAGGTTTTACCTTCAATGTGAATCAATTGCATGTATTAGAGTAAAAGGTACTGCTGCAACATGTGTTGGATATATAGTGTGATCTATTTTGCCATTTTTTCCATGATTCATATGATCTTAATTGAGTTTCAACTTCTTAACGAGAAATATTCATCACTGTATGCTTTATATGTGAGATTTTTTGTAGAATTTATGCATGTCTTGAGGATGGCTGAAATCATGTTTGTTCTGTAAATTTAGTGCTGAAATGAAATCTTGTCATATGTACACATTCCCATGCTTGTTTGAGTCATCTAGGGATCAAATCTTATGATCATGCCTCTTGACTATTGAACCACATATTATAAGGTTTGCATACGTGTTTAGGTCATATCATTTAAGTTTCATCTTGCACATCAATTTGTCTCACAAAAAGTGTTCGTCATACTTAGAATTCTCGAGCATATCATTAGAAATCATGAATCACCACATAATGTCATTTAAATTATATGACATCTTGCATGTCGACTTAAAATTAGATGACTATCCAAACTTTCCACACATCCAATCCTAAATCCCATGTAATTTCTTTATGCAATTTGGGCATTCTTTGAGTGATTTTAAGGTTTTCTAATTAATGCTTATTTTCTGTTTTCTTAATTACTGATGCGCGCACTTTTAGAGATCTCGATTTTAAGATACAAAATTGACCTAGTTTGGACTCGAGCTCTTCTAGGAAGATGTAGAAAACACTTAGAAGTTTCTAATGCCATTGATTTCATGTCAATTGCTCATCGTTTGGACTATTTTCCATTTTTTTCAAAGCCAGATCACAATCTGGACAGAGGATCATATTCGGATCCCCTGTTTTAACCCTTGTTTGGACAGACCTTTGATATTTTTGTTCCATTTTTTCTATTTGGAATCTGAACTTGGCATCTTAATGAAACTTTCTTGTCATCATGTTGGCTATCTTGTGTATAAATTTGATGATTTTTAGACATGTTCTGATAGGACAAATTCTCATGACATTAGCTAAATGTCCTGTTGCTTTGACAAATTTCTAATATGTTGTCGCTTGTTATTTGATTTTTGTAAAATCATGTGTACATTATTTGAGAAAACTCTCCTCATGAAAGTTGTTCATCACCATGTCATGCATGTTAGGGAAATTTTTTCATTGCCAAATTATCATTAGGTATTGCTCAATTTTGTCATCCTTATACGCTTGTTCTGAAATTTCCTAATATAAACATGATTGTGATTGTTTAGCTATAACTTTTAGGTTACTTTGTGCATGAAATTAGGACATGCCATCTTCATGAAAATTGTTCTAAATGCTTTGATCTTTTGTTGTTAAACAACCGGCTTTTTCAAATTGCATCTTTTAAAAAATGTTTTGGTACTTGTGATGTTTCTAAAAAACAATTCATAAAAATGTTATTCTCTAAAACCCGATTTGGCTCATGGAAAAATCATGATTTGGACCATATTCAAAATGCCCGCGACGCTTGTGAATTCTAAGGTGAGTCCCGGCCTAGCCTTGGCAAGTAAATGTGTTCCATAGCCTGGATATTTCTTAATTCGAAATATTTTCAAACCTTTTTTTGAAAAAGTCCTGATTTGACATCGTGAAAGTCACGGTTTGAATTGTATTCAAAATGCCTGTGATGCTTGTGAATTCTAATGCGAGTCCCACGCTAGCCTTGGCAATTGAATGCTTTTCATGGTCGATACATCACCTTGTCTCAAAACATTTCATGAATGATTTTGAAATATTTGTTTTGAAATATCACATAATCACATAATGCATTAGAAATTGCTTGTGTTTGTAATTAGTGCATGCCCTTAGTAAAAAGTGACTTGCCAACAGTTCACTTTCTTGCTTGATTGATTGAGAAACAAGATTCAAAAGATTTACATGCATGTTTAAATTTTTTGCAATGCATGTGATTTTTAGATGAATGGTAGGGTCGATGCATGATATTGAAGGAAAATCCCGGGATCATATAGTTTGCTTGATTAGAAGACTTATTAGCGTTATTAGCCATGCGAGAATACAATTGGTCAATAATTGCTATAAGTCAAAAAAAAAAAAAAAAAAAAAAAAAAAAAAAAGGATCGGGTAGGTGTCTTAGTGGGACCTTCACATGAAAGACAAAGGCCAACTCCGAGGCCCCAAAACTTGACTTTCGTGTTACACTTCTTTTAAACGATTGATCTCAATATGATGTCTTGTTTTTTGTTGTTTTGATGTGTATGCTTGCTTCTTTCCATTTTATGTACCTAGTTGTAAGTTTCTTATGTTAGGATTAGATTAGAACCTCAAAGATGGAGAAAGCGCGAAGACGGTGGAGGTCAATGTCCATTCCAACCATTATCATGTACTATTCATTTTCCCAACATAAGTCTCGGGTTCCATTTGTTGTATAAAACTTGACAAGTTGCTGGTTTTCTCTCTTTCTCTCATCTTTTTCAATTGTGTTTCTCTTTTATATTTTTTTAGGATTGCATGATAGATTTATTGCTTTCCTTGGTTGTTTACTTACTGTCTCATAATTTCATTTCCATTGATTGCTTTATTTTCTTATTCTTCTAGAAATAGAATAGAATGAAAATGACTAGTCATGCATGATCGCCTAGTTTAGGACTAATGATCCCGAAAATATAAAAAGAAATGAATGGACATATTAGAAAAACACAACATACTATTTAGGTACCAAAAGGGCGCTAATAGAAATATTAGCGTAACCCAAATCCTCAAACCTAGATATTTCATTGCGTAGGAATCGAGGGAACACTCCCGACCCTCGATTAGGTTTTCTAGTCGACCCCCAAAACGAGGCTAGTGGCGACTCTCGTCTATTTTTAGGTTGTCATAAATAACTAAACCGTATAAATAAACCCATCGCGCGGGGCATGAGTTTCGATGAAACTCTCCATGGTTTAGCATACTCAATATGGAAGTAACCCAAAGGATGAAGTGACCTTATGGGTGAAGTGTACTGTCGAGAGGGCTGCCATAGTAAAGGTACTCTTAAATTCGATATCCACATCCGACTCCTTTTTCTAAGGTATGTTGCTCATGTGGGTATGGATCGCGACACCTCCGCTGTCACGCGGGGTACGAGCTTGGGAGAGCTCGCGATCTCATGGAGGGAACTCACAAGAGGCTTGATCCAAAAGGCGAGGTGATGACGTCTTTTGAAATGGGAGCCATGAGGGAACTCTCGTGATCAAGTACCCTTAAACTTGACCTTTCCCCATTTTTCTTTTCTTATGATGATGAGGGATTCGAGGGCAGCGAGATCGGGTCACGACACTCTTCAAGGAAGAAACCAAGAATTGACCAATAGAAGAGAGGAAAGCGTCCTTGTGTGAAAAGGATGTCAATGGTGAAGTATTATAACTATGGCAAGAAGGGTCATTATGTTAGCAATTATGGCGAGTTAAAGAAGTTAACGCCCTTTATATTTTTAAGAGCTTTGTTTATGTATCAAGTTCTATATTTTTAATTGAATATAATCATTTGTGGACTGTAGATTCGAGAGTAACAGATAATATAATGAAGGATAGAGAAGTCTTTATAGAATTCTAACAAGTATTGATTAAAACAAAATGGATCTATGTAAGGAATAACTCAAAAGCTTAAGTTAAAGAAATTGGCACCTGCCACTTAGTCATGCGTGGTGAATACACTATTTTCTTAAATGATGTACAATATACTCTAAAAATTCGTCAGAACTTAGTATTTTTTTTAGTGTTGGTTTAACTTGGTTTTAATTTGAATTTTCATAATAATGGTGTTGACTTGTATTTAGATACGAGTTATTATGGTTGTAAATATTTTTTAGATGACTTTATTACTTTGGATGTTGACTATAATAATATCAATATTTGTTATTCCTCTCCACATCTTCTAATTCATACGATAATAATGTGAATATATTGTATGCTAAATTTGGTCATATTGACCAACAACGAACAAATAGACTAACTATAGAGAGTTCATTAGGCAATATTGAAAAAGTCAATTTGCTTATATACGAGCATTGCCTAACAAGAAAAACAAGAGGAAAATCATTTGGAAAAGATATAAGAACTGAATTTCCTTTACATTTAATCCATTATAATATCCGCGGTCCAATAAATGTAAGAATAAAGCATGAAACTGTATATTTCATCACGTTTATAGATGATCATATTCGATTCAGATATATCTATTCGATTTATCATAAATCTGAGACATTGTTGTTTCAAGAAGCTTACGAGCTTGTCAAATATCAACTACATAAGAACATGAAAGCATTGAGATCCAAGCAAGGTTGAGAATATTAATCTAATGAGTTCAAAAATTATATAATGAAAAATGAATAGAATGAAGGAAATATTTAGTGGTTTGCAACTGCCACGTCAGTTGCTGACATGGCATGCATGTTTTTATTCATATTCAATTAGAGATCGACATATAAACACTAACTTGGAATTAAAAAGAAAAATACTAAAACAAGTTTTTCTCTCTCTTCCTCCCTCTCTCTCTCCTTTCGTTAGATCTGGCCCGACCTCCGCTCCTCTCCCGCCATCACCATTGGCGAAGTCGCGAGCGCATTAATTAGGTTGAACCCGGCGATAGAGTCATTGGCCATGGACTACGTACAAGCTCTTGTCATCTTCCCCGACATCTATTCCTCTGAAGTTTCTATCGTTCTTTGAGCTCACGATTCATGGCCGTCGAGATCTCAAACACACCACCTCCTTGCAAGCTATGGATGAGCTAGGCTTGTCACCATGGACGAGATCAAATCTAGAGGCCCGACTCTGATCCAGATTTGGACAAGATTTGGACAGGCAACAACCACGAGCCGCCATAACGATGGTGGGGTGGCTTGGCCATGGATGAAGCCGACCACGAGTAGAGGGTAGGTGATGATGGAGGAAGATAGAGCCTACTACAAGCACAACGAAGGGGAAGCTTCCTTTACATTGCCATGGCAGTCCATGAGTCGTCATTGCTTGTAACGAGACTTCTAGATCTGCAACCTAGTTATCATTGGCTCGGCCATGGAAAGGGTTGGCCATGGAAAGGGTCGACCACAAGCTAAGGATGTACAACGATGGAGGGGAAGCTTCCTTCTCATTACAATGGCAATTCATAAGTCGTTGTTGCTCACAATAGGACTTCTAGATCTATAGCTCCAATGACAGTAGCTCCTCCATGGCCACAAGCATCGATGGTCCACTTGCAAATTTGCAACTCCACCCAATAGTTCTCTCCTTAAACTTGGCATTGGCAACTCCACCGTTGGCAATGGTGGAAGGAGACGGGGAAATTGGGCTTGAGGTGGCCGAAGATGGAGGAGAAAAGGTAAATGGAGGAAAAAAGTGAGGTGGACTGAAATTTTTATTTTTTATAATTAAATCCTTGTCAACATATATGTATAAAATTATGATTGGTTGAAATTGAAAAAAAAAAAAAAAAAAAAAAAAAAGCACACCACATCCGCAAATGACGTGGCACTTGCAAACTAGTGAATATTTTCTTCATAGAAAGGCAGTTGTCAATTTCCTATACCTCTCAACAAAATAGTATTGCGAAAAGAAGAAACAAAATCCTACTAGAAATTGTTAGGTCTATGATAGCGCATGCTAACTTACCTATCACCTTTTGGAGTGATGCTTTGTTAACTGCGACCTATATACTTAACCATATTCCTTCCAAATCAGTCACTTGTACTCCATATGAGTTATGGACGGCTAGAAAATTCGACTTAAATTTTTTTAAATCATGGAATTATATTGCTTATACTTACAAATCCTCTCACAAGTATGGGAAATTAGGTCTTAGAAGCAAGAAAAGTATTTTCATAATGTACTCAGAATACTTGAAAGGGTATGTGTTTATAGGTGAGTAAGAAAGTAGAAGTATAACTAAATTTGAATCGCGAGATGTTATATTTTTATAGAATAAATTTCCTAAAAAGGGCAAAATAAGTGAGAACTACTTCCTATTTGAAACATTAGATCATGATTCGTCCAAGTGGGAGCAATGTGAGAAGTGAGGAATTAAATTCAACTCATTCTCAATTACAACCACCTGATGGGACGAAATCATTATTATCTAATCCAAGTGGAAATGTAATGGAGAATAATGTGCAGAGTGTACAATCTCCTGTACAGTGAGCAAGTCGTAAAAGTATTCGCATCGGCGTTTTGACATTGAAGGAGAAACTTTCATGATCGCTCGATAAGATGAAGATGAGCCAAAGATTGTAAATGATGTTCTAAATTGCGCTAATAAAGAAAAATCGATATGTGCAATGGAATAGGAAATGGAGCAATAAAGTCAAATCATGTTTGGGAACTAGTTGATCTTCCAAAAGAAACAAGTGGATTCTCAAAATAAAGTATAAAATTAATGGCTCAACAGAAAGATATAAGACTAACGTTGTGGTGAAGAAATATAATCAAGAGGAATGAATTGATTATAAGAAAACATTTTCTCCTATAATAAGATTTTCCTCAATTTACCTTATTTTGGCAAGAGCAGTAAGTATGGATATTAAATTATATCAAATGGATGTAAAGACTACTTTTCTCAATGGAGAATTAGAAGAAAAAAAATTATATAAAATAACTTGTTGGTTTCATTTCAAAAGGTTGGGAACAAAATGTATGTCAATTTTTGAGATCAATAAATGATCTTAAACAGTCATTAAGACAATGGTATATATGTTTTCATCAAGCCATGTATGGTTTTACAATGATTGATGAGAATAATTACAATATATATATATATATATATATATATATATATATATATATATATTGATGAAGATCCAAAGTTAAATTTGTGATAATATCATTATATATTGATGATATACTAATTGGTGAAAGCAATATGGAATTTGTTAATATTGTTAAGAGTTAGTTATCTTTCAACTTTAAGATGAAAGATATGGGTGAGGCTACATATATTCTTGGAGTTAAGATTTCAAGGAATCGTTCAAAGAGATTATTGTCTCTTTCACAAAATATCTATATAAAGAGGTTCTTGAATGATTTCATATACAAGACTATAAACTCATAAATACTCCTATTATAAAAGATGAAAGATTGAGTTATAAACTATGTCCAATGACTCCACAAGAGAATGAATAAATGTAACGTGTTCACTATGCAAGTGCCGTTCGAAGCTTAATATACATTATGATGTGTACGAGACTTGATATATAAGTAGGTACCAATCCAATCCAAGTTAAGCACATTGGACAACCGTCAAAAAAATGCTGAGGTATCTAAAGAGTACTACCAATTATTTACTAAGTTATCAAGGAAAAGATATGCGGCTTGAAGACTACTCAAATACTGATTGAAGATGAGATTTAAATGAAAAGAAATCTATCTCTAGATTTGTTTTCTTACTAAATAATGGCGTCATATCTTAGAGCAATAAGAAATAAACGTGTAGAGCCTTGTCCACGATGAAAGTTGAGTTCAAGACATTATCAGCAACTGTGCAAGAGAATGTTTGGCTTAAGAGATTTTTTAATCATTTAAATGTTGTTAAGAATGTTACAAACTCATTTTTGGTTAATTATGATAGCCAAGCAACGATAGCACACACCAAGTTTCCGAAATATCATAGCAAGACCAAACATATAGATTCCAAGTACAACTTTGTCAAGAATATGATTAAATGAAAAGATGTAAACTTGCAATACATATCTACACATATAATGATAGTAGATCCTATGACAAAATCAATACGCGCACACGCACGCACGCACGCACATACACACATAAAATTTATAGAACTACGTAAAGGCTGATGCACTGAATATTATAGAAGTATTCATTTTTAATACAAAATTATCTTTTCATTATTAATGCCTATGAGTTTTATTTATGCATTATAATGCTTAGTGCATTATGGAATTGAGAAAGTATGTTAGATAGATAAGAGTTAGTATATTCACATGGGTAATCACCTTGATTTAAATGGAGATGAGACAATATTTTAAGCTTATATTTGGGTGATAATTGAGACAAGCTTAAAATATAAATGTTGCCTTAACTAAAAAATAAATGTTGCCTTAACTAAGTGTTAAGATGATGACATAATATTTATCATGTTTGAAAGTAAAATAACTCACATGTTTTACTTTATCTATCTTTGATACCATATATGGGTTCTGATGGATTTTTTGAAAAAGTAGATATGTGAACTCAAAGTTAAACATTAGGTGTATCTGAACTATTATCTGTATAGTATTGAAATTAAAGACATATGCTCCATGGGAAAATAGTTAATATCATAATACATATTTCATACTATATATGCATGAGACGACCACTAAGAGTGGCAAAATTGTTTATTTTAACTTTTATGCCATATGAGACTCTTGAGGAAAACGGTTTATCAATTAAATGCTCTTATGACTACTTATTTTCAAGATCTCTATTTAATCTTTGCTATCTTAGAATTTTGCTAATGATCATGAATTGATTCGATTTAATGGATCATTTCAAGAAAAACAAGTTAAGAAAAGAGGAATATTGAGTTTAGGATATCACATTCTAGTTTTGCATTCATTGCTTGACCAATTATGATTGTCTTGGGATAATCATAATTATGAATACAATATATCATAATTAAAAAGAGATTGAAAGATATATAAATATGATCTATTGATCTATGGATCTGCATATTATATCTACTCAAAAACATTATGTCCATTTTAAGCTATTATATATTCCTAACAGATGTATGATTACAAGCTCTCAAAGCATGCTGGTAGCACGGATTATTTATCAATATGAATGTTGTAAAGATGAGAAGAGATAGTTACGTTCATCCATCATGTGCGAGTAGGAGATGATGGTTTTTTATAAAACTTGTCGGCCCAAGCTAGGCCTATCTGTCCATATTGGGACAAACCCAACCCGTAAGAGAATGGCCCATAAGATAGAAGGCAATGATTTTTAAGTAAAATAAACTATTAATGTAAAAAAAAAAAAAGGAACATTGAGTGTATGAAACCATATGTACATTCTTCCTGTTTGACGATAGTGTATTTTCTCTCAAGAATGAAACTCATGGGCTTCAATCCATTCCTCTCAAGATTGCAACAAGTACTTAATCCATGATAAATAGGATATATTTGTCTTAGTGATGTGCCTTTCAATCGTGTTGAGAAATATTGTGAGTAATAAGGGTAAACTAGTAACTTAGTTATGAGCACGCGCGCGCGCACACATATATTTGTAACCCTTTTCATTTTGATTATCAGAAAACAATTATCCTTTACATGGTATTAGAGCTGCACTTTAAAAAAAAATAAAAACCCTAGTAGCCAGATTACTAGAGACCACTATTCCGTCGTCGCAACAAGCCGCGCCTTCGGCCGACAACCTACGACATTGATCAGCGACCCTCTACTCAATTCCTTATCATCGCAAATCGCACCGGATGCCGTCGAAGAGCAGCGCCACCACCAATTGGAGGCTCTCGAATCTCGCCACCTCGCATGACTTGTGCGAAGGGAATCGAGGCCCTATTCGTGCGCGTGAAGATCTATGGAGTATTAATCAAATCGGGCTGAGTTTCGGAGGAAGCCGGCGCTTGATATATCATCCCCGATCGTTGTCAAGCTTGACGCTCCGACTCAAGGATTCATGCAAAGGGCATCAATTTCGAGCGCTGCCCACATTAGTTTCCTTCACAAGGAGCGCGAATTCCTTCCCTTCTCACGGATTTGATTGAAGGAGGAGGTCATGTCAACAACAATTGGAGGAGGTTACGCATAAAGTTTTGTCTGGATGTATAATTGCAAACTTTTCTTTCGTTTTCATGCTCCAAGTTTGGTGCTACTGAGATTTCTCTTGGATATCTTTGGTTGACTATTGCCCAAGTAGCTTGGCCTCGTGGACACGGTCGCCACTTTAGTATCTCCGGAGAGCATTGCCACCACATGGGACATTGGGGGTCTTAGTGCTAGTGACGTTTGAGTGCACAAGAGTGCTATTGCAAGCATGCGTATTGCCTCTTCTTCATTGAACTTTGATAATCTAGAATCAACCAGCTCAACAACACGGCTGGTTTCGTGCAGATTCCAAGCCCATTCAAGGAGATAATATATTTTTTATTCTTCCAAGCTAGGGTTTGAATTTGACCTTCCGCTGACAACCTCTAGAGCCACTAAGCCAAACCCATATTCGCTCTATCGCATCGTCATCTTGTGCTAAACCGGATTTTCCCCATATTCTCGAGGTAGGATTCTCGAGGATTGGCGCGCAAGAGAAGCTGTAGGAGCACCCGATTGATCCCCCACGATCTTGAAGTCGTCCTTTCTTCTGGGGAAGTGATTATGAAGCAATCTCGTTCTCTTGGATGATGCCAAAGTCGTCCTTTCTCCTGTGCAAAAGCTAGATATCCTAACTGCTGAACATGATAGGATACTTTCTGTTATATTAATTATTGATGTTAAAAATTGTGTTGGCTGTGGGGTGTTGGAAAGGCTTCTAGAAACGGCAAATGATGGGATATTTTCTAGTGGTGGACGGTAACCCACTTTATTATTTGTACTGCACAAAATTTTAGAAGTGGCCATTGTGGAGGATAAAGTTGCTAGTTATTGCAAAGGATAGAGTTGTTGTTCCGCACTTAAAAGTGATTTGCATTGAATCAATAAAGGATATTGAGAATAAGTATACCGATGCTTTGGTGATTCGTATGGTGATTCGATTGAAGTCTTTCTGTTTGGAATTTTTGTGTATTTGATTGAATTATTGGAATTAAGTATTGGCAACTGTGAAGTTCATTTATTGGGCTCAATCATTCTTTATTCACTAATGGCGACCAAGGGATCGACTTCTGGATCTCCTTTTGGTAATTTTCAATTAACATCTATCAAGTTAGATGGAACTAATTATCCATCTTGGTCTAAAGCGGTCGAGGTCTATCTTACTGCCACCAGACAATTGGACTATCTCACGTCTATAATACCATCCGATGCAAGTAAAGCTGCCGATTGGATTGTAGGAGATGCAATGATTTGGACCCTACTGTGGAATAGCATGGACCCTAAGGTTAGTCCTCACTTTATTTAATGTGACTCTACTAAAGCAATTTGGGATAAGTGTGCATTACTCTATTCGGGGCAAAATAATATGATGCGAGTATGTGACACGTGGGAAAAGTTATTTGATATTCAACGTGGAGATCAATCCTTGTCTAATCATTATGCTTGGTTCACCACTCCAATACTTGTCTTCTTGCCTCGCACGATCCAGATGTTTTGGCTAAACACCAAGAGGATTTGAGGGTAATATTATATCTCAAGTCATAGGGGCCTGAGTATTCATCTCTTCATCAGCATATTACATCTCAGAGTTCTCTTCCCACAGTAGATGAAGTCTTCTCCTAGGCTCTTCGTTCTACAATTCCTGAGAAGAGTTCTTCCACACCGGCAGTGGAGATTAATGCTATGCTTTCTCGTGGTTCTAGGGGGTGTGGAGCTCAAGGTCATGGTTATCGAGGTCGTGGACACGATATTGTTCATGATGGAAGTTGTGGAGACCGTGAAGGGGGAGTTGGGACTTGTGGTACCATCAATTCTGGGAATAGTCGTGGTTCCCGCTATTGCCATCATTGTCAAAGAGCTGGACATCCAGAAGCTTATTGCTATACACTTCACCCAAAGCTCAAATCACCTATTGCTGCATATGCAGAGGTTGAGGATTCTCTTGGTCCTCCCTCAATGGCTCCACCAAGTTCAGCTCAAGTTCTTAAGGTAGGAGATTCAGTTACATTAACACATGCTGAGTATGATACATTGGTTCGCTCCCAACAAGTGACGGGATCTTCAGCTCTTACTACTACTCTGGCACAAACCTCTAAAGGTAGTTCATCATGTTTGTTATCTGCATCGTTTGATTCTTGGGTTATAGACTTTGGAGCTACCAATCACATGACTAGTAACTCTAACCTACTGTCTTCTTTTCACTCTACATCTCCTTCATTATCGAATTCAGTTACATTAGCAAATGATTCACCGTCTCAAGTTACTGGTATGAGAGTTGCTCATTTGAGTCCCTCTCTTTCTTTGTTATCTGTCCTTCACCTGTCAAAATCTCCTTATAATTTGATTTATGTTAGCTCGTTGACCAAAGAACTAAATTGTTCTATGACCTTTTACTCTTCCCGTTGTGTTTTTTAGGATCTGAGGACTGGACAGATGATTGGTGGGGGACATGAATCAAATGGCCTGTATTACCTTGATAAGAAGGTGCTAGCTGCCGCATTTGTGAAACAGACATCCACTGATGTATATCGGATGCGTTGTCGTGTTGGTCATCCACCACCAAACCTACTTCGACGTCTATTTCCTGAGTCTAAGTTTGTGAGTTCCTTTTAGTGTGAAGGTAAACATCATAGAGCTTCTTTTCCTTCCCGTATTCAGAGTTGTGTGTCTAGTCCATTTGAGTTGGTTCACTTAGATGTATGAGGTCCATGTCGTGTGTCTGATGTCTCTGGATTTAGATATTTTGTTACATTCATGGATGATTTTTCATGAATGACTTGGTTATTCTTAATAAAAGATCGTACAAAGATTTTCCATTGTTTTCAATTGTTCTATTTCAAAGTGTTGAATCAATATAATATCTCTATCAAACATGTACGGTTAGATAATGCTAGAGAATATCTTGCTACAACGTCTGGTTTCCAGCCCTTTCTAGAATCTCATGGTATTATTCATAAGACGTCCTGCCCATACACTCCACAACAAAATGACGTAGCTGAACGTAAAAATCGCCATCTTCTTGATGTCGCCCACTGCCTCATGTTTCATATGCATCTACCTAAACATTTTTGGGGCCATGTTGTTCTTATAGCATGTTATTTAATTAATACGCATCCAACTTTTATTCTTCAAGGGAAGACACCATTCTCAATTTTACATCCAAATCGTCCTCTCTTTTCTTTACCTCTTCGAGTCTTGGGTGTGTTTGTTTCGTACATAGTCTTACTCCAGGTCTTGATAAACTAGATCCTCGTGTTGAAAAATGTGTCTTTGTGGGATACTCTCGGACTTAGAAGGGATACAAATGTTACCATCCTACTCACCGTCATATGTTCGTGTCTATAGATGTGACGTTCTTTGAAGATCAGTCATATTTTTCTTCTCAAAATGTTTACAAACACCTAGTGATAATGATGATTGTGTACTATAAATGCTTCCACTACCTTCCATCTCTCCAGCTACCTCCAAAAATTTAAATTTGCTATCCGCACCTATCATCGACAAAGTGTAGTTCCAACTATGACAATATAGCCTTCATTAGCACCCGATTCATCTATTCCCCCATCAGTTGCAGTGCCAACCTCTGATCCTGATCCGTCTATTGCTTCTCGAAAAGGTACACATTCTTGTGTTAGTTGTCCTGTCGATCGTTATTCTGGTCTTTCTGATTGTGTTAGTACGGGTCATCCTATTTCAATTTTTTTGTCCTATGATCATTTATCTCCTACCTTCTCTGCCTTTGTCTCGTTGTTGTCTTCTATTTTTGTGCCTAGCAATGTTGCTGAAGCTCTTACTCATCCAAGTTAGCGTCGGGCCATGGAAGATGAAATGCAGGCATTAATTTAGAACAAAACTTGGCAACTTACTTCCTTACCTATTGATAAGCAACCTGTTGGTTGTCATTGGGTGTTCACTATTAAAGTTCACTCGAATGGTACTCTTGATCGATTGAAGGCATGATTAGTTGCGAAGGGGTATACTCAAACTTATGGTGTTGACTATAATGACACATTCTCTCCCGTGGCCAAAATTCCCTCTGTCCGTGTCTTCATTTCACTGGCTGTGCAATTTGGCTGGATCCTTCATCAATTGGATGTCAAAAATGCCTTTTTACATGGTGATCTGGCTTAGGAGGTCTACATGGAGCAACCACCTGGTTTATTGTTCAGGGGGAGAATGTGGTGTGTCATTTACACAAAACTTTGTATGGACTTAAACAATCTCCTTGTACTTGGTTTGGTAGATTTAGTGATGCGGTTATCAAATTTGAATTAAAACGGTGTTAGGAAGATCATTCAATTTTCAGCTCTGTGTCTTCGACTGGTTGTATCCTTCTAGTTGTGTATGTGGATGATATGATCATTATTGGCAGTGATTCAAGTGGCATTCAAAAACCTAAGCAATTTTTGCATAAAGAATTCAGTACTAGAGATTTGGGACGTCTTCGATACTTTCTTAGTATTGAAGTATCCTATTCACATGCTGGTATCAATTTATCGCAATGAAATTATGTACTGGACATCATTGGCGAGGTTGGATTTCTTGGAGTAAAGCCGGTTGATGCCCCTATGGATCCCAATATGAAACTTGATGCAGAACATGGAGAATTACTACATGGTCCAGCAAAGTATCGAAAATTAGTTGGAAAATTAAACTATCTTACTATTAATCAGACCTAATATATCCTTCGCGTTTAGTATAGTAAGTCAGTTCATGAGTTCTCCTCGTAACACTCATTGGGATGCTGTACTTCGGATCGTCAAATATTTGAATGGAGCGCCAGGTAAAGGACTACAGTTCAAGAATTATGGCCATCTAAACATTACAAGCTTTTCTGATGCCGACTGGGCTGGATGTCATGTGGATAGGAGATTTACTTCAGGCTATTATGTGTTTCTTGGGGGTAATTTAGTTGCATGGAAAAGCAAGAAACAACATGTAGTTTCCCGATCAAGCGTTGAAGTTGAATATCGTGCTATGGCACATGTGACAAGTGAATTACTATGGTTGAGAACTATTAGAGATTGGAATGTCACTGTCAAATCCATCAGTGTTGTATTGTGATAATCAATCCACTATTCATATTGTATCTAATCCAGTCTTCCACGAGTGAACTAAGCACATTGAGGTTGATTGTCATTTTGTGCGAGAAAAAGTTTAGTAAGATGACATTATTCTTCAACACACAAAGGGAGGATCAACTCGCAAACATCTTTACGAAATCTCTACAAGGGAATAGAGTGAGCATCTTATGTAACAAGTTGGGATTTTTTTGATATCTATATCTCAACTTGAGGGAAGTGTTGAGAAATATTGTGAGTAATAAGGGTAAAATAGTGACTTAGTTATGAGTAGGGTTAAAAGCAAGGACACGCGCATGCATACATACATATATATATATATATATATATATATATATATATATATATTTGTAATCCTTTTTCATTTTGATTATCAAAAAACAAGTATCCTTTACAGATCAATATCACATGTATGCTCAAGCCAGTTTCCACATTTATTTTTGGTACTCAATCATTCAAGTATCTTTTGTTTTAGGAGTCCATTTCCGTCACAAAAGAAGAATCAATCGATCCCAGCTCGACCCTAAAACCTGATTGGACCCACAGGATTAGTTCAATCCTTGATCCCAAGTTTATCGAGGTCGGTTCAATTCTTAGATCCAAGTTCACCAAGTAGATCCTAGATCTCAAAAATTGATGACCAACATTATGAGGGTTTATCCTTGGTTTAGGTGATGGACCGGCCTAATCTAGACTATGCTCATCCCTAGCTAAATATGTGTCACAACCATCTCAAAGCAAGTTGGACCACCAAGAATTTGACTAATGAATTACTAAGTTTAGACTTAGCTCAGGCTCTCCCAAGTCCATGCCAATTTTTAACTTAGGTTCAAATTTTTAGCATGCAAATAATTTTTATCTAAGAGTCGCCACTAATCAATTTATGGTTACTCGACTAAATACCTAAATAAAATAACATGAAAATTATTTTACTCTTACGAACTGGAGAATTTGGATATAAGGACTTGGTTCACTAGATTTCACAAAAAAAAAAAAAAAAAAAAAATTAACAAGCAACTGAAATTCATTTTATTATTCCCTAATATGTAAGGTTATCAAGCAAATGTGCAATCCACCAATTTAACACTCAATAAAATAATAAATAAATTACAAAACTTACCTCATGGCAACGAAAGTATTTGTAATGTTAAATCATATTTCACATCAATAGCTCTAAATGTGATTTCTAATTATCACAAAATTAATCAATCTTTTTGGGATTTTCTCTTATTTAATGAAACCTAATCCACGTGCAATGCAATGCAATAATGCACAAAAACATATCTATACGTAACTTTTAATATGCAAATTATATGTCATGCAATTTACTTACGTGACCTAATAACGGATAGATATTAATGCAACTATCATAATATATCACACGTTTAAATTATCCTAAGCATGCATTATGAACTAATTCTACATGACATGCATAATATTTTTTACATTTTTTAACTAAAATTCGAAATTAAAATCACCTAATAGTTAAACATGCAATTTTAATTAAGGAAAAGGAAATCTAACATCCTAAAGCAATGTTTTTAATATTTTTTATTTAAAAAATTCGGAATAAATAAATTATCCAATCTAAACATGCAATCTAGCATAAAACAAGCAATATTGTAGCAAGAATCAAATCTTACTATTTTTTTTTTTTTGGGTTTTCTTTTATTGGGAGCAAAATTAATTCAAACAAAGGTATCGAGGACAGCACAACAACAAATTAGGCAATATATCATCCATGTCCATTTAATTTTAGAAATAAATTAACAAATCGTATCTTGAGCATGAGATTGGATTACCCAATTTTTTACAAAATCGCGAATCATATCTCGTGCATGAGATAAGACTAATGATTTTTTGTATAATCGCAAGTTGTATTTCAAACGTGAAATTGGACTGTCAACCATATGCACGTTGTGAAATTATGAAATAATCCTTAATTTAAAGGCTTTTTGGGAAACCTTAGATAAGATATATATTTGAATTTGATCACAATATCCTTTACCTATTTTGTAGATATCTTTCCCGAATTTGGATTCGCTAGGTGGTGGTTAGGTGGTGGCACTGGCGATGGCTTATGGCACCGCTCAATTCGCGGCGTTGCATGAACTAGGACATCGTCAATAGGGGCAACGGATGGACAACAAACCAACGCGCAGTCTCAGTGCTGCAGCATCGGTGTTGTCGGGACAGAGATCAAGTCGAGAAATGTTGTCGCTGCGGTGAAGATTAGAGTTTGAAAAGTGAGCACCACGTCAAGGACCCCGAAACGGCGACTGCGTTGCCTCTTTAGTTGTAGAGTGGAAATGATCATCGAGTAAGCTACAAGATCAATGAATGTCTCGCTTATGTGATTGTGCATCTTCAATACTCTGTCTCTTGATCGGTTTGCGACTCGCAAAACCGTGTTGAATGTCGAGGCTCGCGGTGGTGTTGCTGGAACCAATGCGGCGGCTGCACCTTGTCATGTCGAATTGAATCGCTGGATGAAACACCCGATGAGTAGCAGGGTTCTAAACAAACGATGCTGTGGAGTGCACGTTATGTGGCTGAGAGGACATCGTCACCACCACCAATGGAAGGGGCAACGGAGGACTGGCGAATCTACGGGCACATCATTGCCTTTAGTATTCAAACCACGTCAAGGGCGGACAGGGGCACCATTGCCTACCATGACAAAACGGCGACTGCGTTGCCTCGTGGAAATGATGTTGCTGGTCTCGCTGGGAAAAAAAGTGGCGCAACAACTTCATCATAATCAGGTTGTGGCTTGGACTGGCTTCGAGATGGGAGAATTGCCTGTGATTCACGTGATTTAGTCTCCATAAATCACCACTCACAATTCCTCTTCAACTCCTCGTTTTTCTATTCCTCCACTCACTAATGGCGTCTCCATGCTCCCATGCCCTCTTTTCTTTTGGTTTCTTCTTCTCTGCGCTTCCCCTCTTGCGCGGTTGGTTCTTTCAATATTGTGGCTTTGTGTATTCAATGTGTGGCCTTTCTTTCCTCTTATAAGCCAAGCAAGTTGCCCGCTCGTGGAAAGAACCGATGCGCATGTCTTTCTTTCCTTACTTCTCGATCTACGAATATATTTGGCTTGATTTCGTCCATGCCCATAGACGGCTAAAGATGTTCTCAAATATATCCTTGTTGATCAATTCCGCTTTCCTCCTCGACACCTGCCAAGCTGTTTCTTTGATTTTCTTGGTCTGCACGTTTGTATTAACTAGCTCGACCGAATCCTCAACGGTGAATCTTCATGTATATATTCCTACAATCTTCCCAAATTCGACCAGGTAATGCAATCTTTCCAAGTGTGGCACCAACTTACAAAAATTTCAGCCTCGATAATGAACAGGCTTGGCTGAATTCTTTAAAGTTCATGGGCCTAATCCACAATTAAACTCAAAACCTTTCATTTGAGTCCACTCACCGCTAGTCCAATGCATATGTAACTATTAATGTAAATGCTCCTAATATCTATATGCAAATTTAATTTTATATTTTTATTTAGGATTAAAAATTAATCCACAATTTTCTATACAATAACTGAATGATTAAGTCGTCAAAATTTAAGTGTCGAGAATAATGAAGCCAAGCCACGGGACAAGAAGGATGTTACCACCTAGATAGTCGATCCAATTATAGGCGACGGTAATAGCGTCGCCAATAATAGCATACCAGTCTAGTTGGGAACCAACTGATGATGACAAGATATTATCATTTAACACGAGGTTGGTGGATGTATCTAACCTTCTCACATGCACTGCCATGAAAACATCTTAGATAGCACACAATCAAGTTAAATAGGCCTAAATCATCAGTATCGGCGACAGTCGGCCCAATTTTTCACGGCGGTAACAGCGTACCACTTCCAATTGGAAATCGAGTTATGATGACAAGGCATCAAAGGTTCAAAGAAGTCATGACTCTTGAAGCCGGGAGCGAGTTGATTGAAAACGGCGAGAGCCGAGCGATCCGGCAGTGGACAGAGATTGGCATGCACCCCGAGAAGCAAAGCATCCACTCACGCAATCCGCACTCAAGAGCAAAGACCAGTGAACAAGCATCGAAGAAGACTTCGCATGGCTTCGGGATCGAACTCTTCTCCGTTGTCCGGATTTCGGTTGGGGTGGCTCCGGCAAGTTTTCGAGGATTTGGTCATCTACACTATAGAAAACCTTTCTTCTTCATTGACATTCCTGAAAATGCTATAATGACCAAAACCTTACTCTATATTTCATAAACCATACCATTAAGCAATATTTAAGAATGTTAAACGACATAATTATGACATTTATAGCAAAAATGAACCTTATCCCAAAAAAATCATAAATTTCAAAATGTCTCTTAGGTGGAATAAACCTTATCTCAAAGAAGCGGAAGCGGAGAAGTCTGAAAATAATTATCATTTTAAAATTCCGAAACTACCTTTATTTCGCGAAAAATAAATGATTTACAAAATAATCTCCTAAAAAATGATTACTTATATCCTTTAAAGTAAATAATCGATAAAAGATATTTTCATTACAGACAACAGTTTATAACTAAACATTTCTTGAACATGAACGATGAAAATATTTATTATTCATTTATTTTTATAAAAGAGACAATCGATCAATTTTAAAAAAATATTTTCCATGTCATTCATTTTACACAAAACAAATGAAACCTTAATATATTAGTAAAACAAGCAACAACGGGTAATGATAGACCATCACCGTTTTGTTTTTTTCTATTTTCTAAAATTAATAGGAGATAAATGTGAAAATGCAATAAGATCACTTAAAACTTCAATATCTTAGAAAGTAAGAAACAAAAGCCTAATTATCCTCTATATATCGTTTGGAAGTAATGTAAGGATCTACACAACACAAACAGAGATGCAGTTCCATCTTCTTCATAGTCTGGGAAGGTTTGATCTCGGTCCATGCCGGCCGAGTTTTTTCTTTGGATTCTGTCGCACTAGCAGTTTAATGGATTGAACTATGGGTCCTATAAAGAATCCGTGCTCAAGTAACTTCAAAGAACTTCGAAGGGAAACGTTCAATAGTCATCCTCCTAATTTACACAGTACTAAGTGGAGAAACCTCTCCGCAAACCACTAGTTTTATTGCAGCAACACGGGCCTATGATTGAACGGCTTTTGCCATGCCAAAAGCAGCTGCCGAAGCGATGGCACCGATCAAAGCGGTTTGCAACGCACTTTTGAAAGGTTTATTGTCAGTGAAGTAGCCCTTGGCATACCCGAAGATCAGCAAGGCCATCAGTGTCAAGATAACAGACGCTACCACAGCTTTTCCTGCTACTGGAATGAACATGTAGGGAATGAGAGGAACAAGCCCACCCAAGACGTAGGCAATGGCAATTGTAAACGCACTTTGAAGCGCTCTCTTAGGATCTGGCTTCTCAAGTCCGAGTTCAAACCTGAAATCGCAGTATTTGGTTGCATTTTCAGTTGCTACATTTTGCTTCAGGCATTAATCAAGATTACCATCAATCATCCAATTGCCAACAAACTGTTGTATTCACAACACATTCAGTTCGTGGACAACATATGCAACCTTGTCACTCAGCAAAAGACCAACAATGTGCTTTTTACACACATCACGCATCCACTCCTTTGAAGCACGTTGACTTAATCCTTAATATGTGTGATCTCATGGCAGGAACATGCCAAATAACAACAACAGTACCTCATTACTCTTGAGAGTATTACGATTCATTAGATCCCTCTGCTTTCTTTGAATATTGCACTCTCAAAAAACAACAGGCATATTCTCCAGTTTTATTTCTCTTTGCAATTGTTATCCATAGACACCGTATGGTATAATTCAACATGCTTCAATACATAGCATAGGCAATTTGACTCAAGTAGTTTAGTTTATGAACAATCTTCACATCTGGGGAAAAAAGAGTAAAAGATAGAAGATTCTTTGAAAGTTGATCCCACTATTACTTAGATCCAGCCAATCATTCCTTCAGCACTCTAACTATGGCAAAAAACGACCTGCGCCTCATAGGTAATTTTAGAAGGAAGCACTTTCAAATTTGTAAAGACTTTATCATCATGACCCTCCAAAGTAGGAACAACTTGAGCTTGGTTCATGGATAACATGTCGAAGCAAACGAAGAATCATGATACACAGCAGAACCTATACATAGGGTAAGGTTTACGAAGGAACCATCAAAGGGAGGATCGAAGGGTTTAATATAAGAAAAAAGCAATGAAGCGTTTCTCATTGATTCATTTTCATATGGCAGTTAGCATTATGCAGAGCATATAGTTGGAAAGCTACACAAACCATTAAAAAATTGACATTCCTCTTTACATCATGTAAGAATGTCGAAGACTTTATTGAAAGTAAAAGCATGACTCTGTTATCTTCTCTCTGTTCTCTTATGTGGTATTTTTAAAGTAAGGTGATTGTAGCCCCAGCGCACCATTTTACTTACTAATATGTCAGCAAACTCTCCTCAAGGCTTTCCATTCTCTACTGACGACAGGGTCACCCACGTAATTGGGTCAAATCCAACAACAGTAATCATAACTTTCTTGAGGTCAAAACAGAATGACTATCTTCATACTATTCTCACGTTTCAGACACAAAATTTATAACGTTAAGTAGTTCACCTGGGATTTATAGCTTTGTTGATGTTACACATTCACAGAATTCCCTCATCACATTAAGATGTTCTTCTTGACTTTTCAGCCACCGAGGGGCCTGATTAACCATGCCATACGAGGTATGTAAGAATTCAACTTACTTCATCATGAAATCAAGCCACGCCTGGGGCTTCTTCCTCAGAGCATTGACAACCGGACCATATTCATGGGGCTCTATACCATATTGAGCAAGAATCTCAGCTACCTCCGCAGCCTCTGCATTTAAGGAGCACTCTCCAAATCAGATGAAGATCTAGTGTCTCGAACAAGACAACGAGACCGTGTAGACCCAGCACGACTCTCGAATAGGACAAAACATTATTGTACTGCAGAACTAGGATTTTTACTCATCCCATGTAAAAGTGGGGAAACCTGTATCTGGAACTCTGATGATCTCTTCTTGTTCTCTCTTCAACTCCCTTGCATAGTTGTCCGCCTCGCTCTTAGCTGCAAGATACCTGCACCTCCCCTCATAAACGTATTAATCAGAAGGATAACCTCCACACACTCTTTACACCTATAAAGAATGTTAGTTTTACATGCTTCAATATTTTCTTGCATCATAACCACTTCCACCAAATAGCCATATACTCTCGTCAATATCTATTAGTTTGTTTAATATCACTCGCATCTTGGCTACGTTTAAGACCAACAACGCTCGTGGAAAAACAAAATTGAATATGAAATTCGCATTCTTGCCATGATCCAGCTTAGGCGCATAAGACCAAACCGGTCAGCTCAAGAAACTGTGATCTCCTGCGATATATGAAGTTAGCTTCTTGTCCACTGTCAAGAAATGGACAATGGGGATCTCACGCTTCTACAGACGAGCAAGAATATCCCGCGTCATGTGGACGCTGGTCACAGGATTCAGATTCAATTTAAAAAAAAAAAAAGTCAACTTTTTCTTTTTTTACTTTTTTTGGTATGAGCAGTGGAAGGGGAGATGCCAAAAGGAGCGACCTTCAACGATCTCAGAGAAAAGGCAAGCGCACGGACTGGAGAGCGAGAAAAGACCAAAAAAACGGAGGAAGTACCCGCCGAGACCCATGGAGATGGCGCCGGCGGCGACCTCGGCAATGCCGGCGGTGAGCACGATGGACGAGGAGGCGTTGGCGCCGGAGAGGCCGGCGGCGAGGGCGAAGGGGACGGTGAGGCCATCGGAGACGCCGATGATGATGTCGCGGACGATCTCGCCGGCGGTGAAGTGGGCCTCCTTGTGCTGGTCCAGGAGCCTCTGCTGCTCCTCTGCCCCCGGATTCCCCGTCGTTCCCGCCGTCGGCCATGACGGATCACGAGCGATTCCTGCTTTTGGGTCGCGGCCGGCGGAGGCGAAACGGGACGACGACGACACGAACGAGAGTGCGACAGGGACAGCGTCGATCGGCTCGAAGCGGCGATGGCTCTTCTTGTCCTTTTGTACATGAATGAGTGGAGGAACCCAAGGGCCACTTGCCAGTGGCCGATGCTGTTCGTGCAGGTGCTATGTGGACAGTGGAGAGCAGTGGTGGCGAATCTCACAAATATCGAATTCTGTAGGGACCCGAATGCAAACACAGTTTACGCTGTTCTCTTGCCCAAACTAGGACGTTTGAGCAATTCCAAGATTTAGAGGGGCCCAAAAGGAAAATAGATCGAATTCCTGGATGAGACGAGATCCGTGGCACGATTTACCGTTCTCTTTTTCACACATCCTTGTCATTTGATCACACATATCACGTGAAATGCTTAAATTAATTCTCATCCGATAAATGTCAAATCTTTTTAGATTACATTCAATTCAAGATTGGTCCTTGACAAGACCTTAAACTGTCACATTTATCGGAACCAACCCCAAACATAAAATAAGATAATGGTAAACCTCCGAGGGCTTGTAACTAAACTTGGATAACCCCCCGGGCCGGATCCCCGCGACACGGCCGCCAAGACCACTCGAATGTCATATAAGGAAATGAAGGCAGCTGGTTACAAGCCCTCGGCGATTTACCATTACCCCATTTTACGTTTGAGATTAGCTCCGATAAACATAACAGTTTAAGATCTTGTCAAGGACTGTAGTACATCCATTTTTTGAAGCTAATCATTACGAATGAGTTTCAACTCGAACACACCACCAGCTGGATAAGAGCTTCCCATGATCCTAAGCGGAAGGGGAGGAGTTCGAATCCCGCTGGCCGCACGGGATCCTAAGCGCGACGTCGGGGTGGTGAGTCCTCCGCTAGCGTCGCTCTAGGGTTTACCTTCAACGTCACCCCGGGCCTGTCGGGCCGTCCGCGTTGGTACGGGGAGGGGTTCCCTGGGTATCAAAAAAAAAAAAAAAAAAATGAGTTTCAACTCGAACACACGATATCATTAATTGTATCATGAAAAAACACGTGATATCCGAACTGTAATTTATGCTACATAATTTATTTGCAAGAATATCACTGTCTCTATGCTTCGAATTGACTGAGCTTGATGATGGAAAATCCATCATTTGTCTTTGGCATCGAAAAGGGAAAGGTTAACACCACGAGAATCTTTCATCAAGAGGTCCAAAGTGGTCACCTTTCTCCATTAACGCTTGAAACTAAATACCATGAACACCCTTTTCAAAGTAGGAACTTTTTAGTGTGCTAATTTGGAAGGACGTCAGTACTTCATTAGCAACTCTTGCGTATGATTTTATTGTGATAGTTATGCATGAAAAATGAGTTACTGGGCGTTTAAAAAAAAAAAAAACCTTTTCTTGTCCCGGCTATAGGATGAAGTATATACGTGGAGAAGACGAAAGGGATCGGAAGGGGGCATCATGATGCATCTCAACTCTTTTTTGGTGGGTCAAAAGCATCTTTCCATGCTTCTGGGTAAGCTCGATAGGTGTAAAGTTAGATATACATCATTCCAGAGAATAGTACCTTTTTCACACTCCACTATCGTCCCTAAGTTTAATAAGCCGTGATGACACACTTGTTCTTCTCACTTATCATCTAGACATAAAGCAGAAGCCAAGGACCATTTTTACATTGCGATTAAACAGACTCGCATATCATCAACTCGTCCAAAACAAGGTTGAAACAAAAAGTGAAAGAGAAAACCCAAGTCATATGGGGAAGCAAACAAGAGCCAAGATATCCTCCATTTGACAAAAGCAAAGGTAAACATAAAAAGAGAGAAGAAAAGTAGGGGGACGGTTTTGGACATGAGGATCAAGTTCTGAAGAGCTTGGCTATGGAGTAAGCAGCTGCAGAGGCGACGGCGCCAATGAGGGCGGTCTGGAAGGCACTCCGGAACGGCCGGTCGCCAGTGAAGTGGCCCTTGACGAAGCCAAAGATGAGCAATGCAATGAGCGTGATCCCGACGGAGGCAAGCACGGCCTTGTCAGCGATCGGGATCGCCATATACGGTATTAGGGGCACAATTCCGCCAACTATGTAGGACAGGGCGATGGTCGCTGCGCTCTGCAGGGCTCTCATGGGGTTTGGCGTCTCTAGTCCTAGTTCAAACCTGAGGGAAAGTTTTTTGGTCATTGCCATTATTAGTTTCAGGATTCGATGCAACTTGAGAGAGACAGATATAGATTAATGGCTCACTTCATCATGAAATCAAGCCATGCTTGTGGGTTCCTCCTCAGGGCATTCACGACGGGCTCGTACTCGTGGGGCTCGACCCCATATTGTGCCAATATTTCCGCAATCTCGGCGGCCTCTGCAATATAATTCCTAGAAATATCAGTCCTCCCTTCTCCGAAAATCATCTTCACCCCGTGACGCTAGCATTATCGTGTAAAAATGCAAGAGGAATCGTATCGATAGACAAACAAATTCCATTCGATTTCACCTTCAAGTTAGTATAATGCTCTGTGTTGCATTTATTGCTCATTCTAAGTTTTTTTTTTTTTTTTTTTTTGGTCGGTCTTGCTCATTCCAAGTTATTTGCCCAGAAAAGTGTGATTATATGATTATCATGTAACTGCAATATGAAGGTGAAGAGACCTATGTCTGGCACGCTGATGATCTCTTCTTGTTCTCTCTTTAGTTCTCTATAGTAGTGATCAGCCTCGCTTTTCGCCGCCAGATACCTGCATAACCATTACATTCTGATTATACACGCTATTCAACTCACTAAAGGGAATGCTAGTGTTAGTGGGGCATGCATATCATTAATCAGGTCCCAGACTACTCGAAAAGTACCCTCCAAGCCCCATGGAAATCGAACCAGCCGCAACCTCGGCGATGCCAGCAATCAGGATGATGGAGGATGGAACGTCAGCCCCGGAGAGGCCGGCGGCGAGGGCAAAGGGGACAGTGAGGCCGTCGGAGACACCGATGATGATGTCGCGGACAACCTCGCTTGACGTGAAGTGCTTCTCCTCGTGGTCGTGCAGGAGCAGCCTCTGCTTCTCCAGGTCCGGATGCCCGTTCGGGGCCATAACGTTTCTCGTTCGGCACAGAGAAACTATCGACAGAAGGAGCAACTGAATATGGCTTTGAGAGCGATGAAGTGATGAAGAGTAAGTGTTAAGTGTAGGGGCTTTAAATAGAGGCAGAAGGGCGTGTGAAGTCTGTTAATTTGTGCGTGTGTCCGGATGCAAATTAAGAAAGAAAAGTTGGTTCGGGCGTTTCTTTTTAGAAACGTCACTTCCATTAGGCGCACTACATTCATTGTTAAAAAAAAAAGTACAACACGTCACGACAAAAAATTTGACCGAACCTTAAAATAAACGTTCCATATTCAACAAACCCCAGCAGCCCTCTTTTCATATTTTTCCGACCGGCTTGGCCAGGATACGGAGGGGCTACAAGTTTGACTGATACATATAAAAATTGTCATAAAAAAATCGCATCATTTATGAAATTTTGAGATTTAAGATTACAGAAAGATTACCACTCGGATGTCTATAGACTTGGAAACCCATTGGTTCTAGCAGGTCTCACCATAATATTATAGCTCATTCACTAATATAAAACAAACCTATTTATCATCACATGCCACCTAACAGATTAAGCTCATGTATGAATTGCCAAAGTTCTAGGGTTTCACTCTCTTTTTCACTACTATAAAACAAACCCATTTACTATTACATGACATTTAATAGATAAGGCTCGATATATGAATCCTAAAAGTTCTAGGGTTTCACTTTCTTTTTTCACCTTCCAGATTCCTGGAAAAAGCAAGGCCAGGGCAATCGATTGATAGGGGTCCGCATGTTTTACGGGCGTGGATCGGCGGGGATGCGTTCACTCTGGAGTCGTTTTGTCCTATTCTCCGTCCA
Source organism: Eucalyptus erythrocorys (assembly GCA_014182555.1). Taxonomy (NCBI): domain Eukaryota; kingdom Viridiplantae; phylum Streptophyta; class Magnoliopsida; order Myrtales; family Myrtaceae; genus Eucalyptus; species Eucalyptus erythrocorys. The sequence goes on along the minus strand of CM024603.1, from coordinate 30,904,004 downwards.
AATTCCGATCTGGTTCGTCCACCAATTGAAGATAACGATGGAACTCAGAATTTTGGATATTCATTCGATTCCACAAAGTCATCCTCACCGGTCACTAAAGGCGTGTGCCTAACACAAGGCCGCTCTCTTCCAGAGGTTGGAAGAAAAGCTTTGTCGGTATGAATGGAGAAAAGACATTATCTCCCTCTTTGGTCCACCCTAAAAAAATAAAAGAAGAAAGAAGAAATGTGAGATCATTCTGAAAAAGGAAATTCCAAATAAGACCCATCATTTCTTTTTATCGAAATAAGATATTATCTCTAACACGTTATAGAAACGCTTCTAAATAAATGGAGTTAACTACTCGTAGCCGGCGAAGCTCTCCCCTTGCGAGTCGGTCATGACAACGTTGAATAAATAGAGTTAGCTGCTTGTATCTGGCAAACCTATCACCTTGGGACTTCATGATTATGTTTTGGAGCATCACGTCGATTGTACTAAGAGGGCCCTTCTCGTACATATGTCTAGTTTCACTTGTGAGAGAGTCCATGATGATGGTGAAAACTAAGCAAGAGCTTTTCCCTTTTAGTTTTTTATTACGACAAAAGCCTTCACGGGTAGAGAGTTGTAATTGACACTTCGACAACAAATTCCATGTAGAACTTGAAATTCTCTCTTAGTAAAATGGAAGTCTAAACGAAGAATTTGAAAAAGATGGAGAGTCATCGAATCTGACCCTCAAATATCTTCATTCTAACTTGAGTATTAGGTTAACCACTGGGATTCGCCCCAGTGGCCACCCTTCCAACATGGAAGGGGGAGGTGAGGGGTTCAAATCCCCACATTTTTAGGGAGGGATGAGATGGGGATGTGCAAGTTTTAAGAATGGGTTTCGACTCCCACGCCCTGCAAGAGGCAGAGCAAAAGTCTGAGAATGGGTGTAGAGTAGGTATAAAGTAGGATAGACCAAAAAAAAAAAAAAACTTGAGTATTAGGTCTCACTTCAAAAGCAAACACTAGTTAAAGTTCCTTTCCAACCGATCAAATGAAGATCTACATTCACTTGCTTGTTTGTTTTCTAATCTACAAAGATTCGAATAATTCATCAAAAGTCATGGGCACTAAACTTGTTGATTAATGAACGTGAAACTGAAGAAATGGCTCTAAGCTTATGAAGATAAAAATAGAACTTTCGGCACGTGATGACTACTTTCATTTTGTGACCCCCAAAAAAAAAAAGACAAAGCATGACAAAATAATGACTGTCTATTTTACTCAGATGCCATTAATAATTATTCTCCAAAAGCTCAGTTTCACACGCGTATGGATGGGAAATCATTCCTGCCATGCTTTTTAGACATGTGGGTTTCTTCCATTTGCCCAAGATATCTCCATCTTGGTCATCATAATTCATTATGCCTCCCCGTTCAGACAACTTGTCCATAAAACCATGTGCCTTGTTCTCGAATAATAATGATTAAAATTAGGTTAAGACTTGATTTATTCCGAACAATAAATAATTTAAAAAATATTTTTCTGAAAACAATAGTCTATATTAATAAAAATAATTAATCATTAAAAAATGTTCTCATTATCGACAACAAATTATGTTTCAATAATATTTTTCATTTGTTATGTTTTTGTATGTGATATAAGTTATTGTTTTTAGGAAAAAGTTTTTCAAATAGGAAAAAGTTTTTCAAATCATTTATTTTTGTAAAATAGACAAAGCCTAATATCACCAAAAATTTGAAAAAGGCATATTATACCACGTTTATTCCAAACTAATTTTAGTGTCACAAAAAAATTCTAAGCTAGTTACAATCATAAAAAATCAACCAAAATTTTAGTAGAAAATAGGGATTTTAGCAAACTTTTCAAAATGTGAAAGAGCTCTTATGGCGGATGTCCCAATTTTGGTTCACTTCCTTCGGATGCGGTGTCCCAAAATAAGGTTGTTTAGGAGATCATTTTATGTTGAATTTCAAAGTGGGATTCACTTCATACGCCCACCATATGAGTTGTTTGTCATATGTATTTACTTGCCAGCATTATAAGAAGAATATTACACGGAAGATAACGGCATGTAGATTTATTATGAGTGTATCTAATTTTTTTGAAATTTTTTGTGATGTGAAAATTAACTCGGAATAAATGTGATATAAATGTATCGGTTTGATATTTTTATGATACAACCCTAATAATAAAGTGTCATCTTTCTTGGATAATGTAGTTCAATTTAGGAGTTGATTAACGCCACGTGAATTCACATTTCATGAATCGGGGGACATAAAAGGGCAAAAAAAAGAAGGAAAGAAAAAGTTATTAGCTCACCTGAGTTAATAATTGGGGGTAAGCAATTATTGAAAAAAGAGTAAAGTGACATGCATCGAGCACCAAGTTTCTGACCCACATAAATTACCCTAGAGTAATTTTTTTTTATTTAAGATATATTTGTGTGTGTGTGTGTGTATGCATACTTTTTTGAGTTAGGGTGGCATAAAGTTTCACTTTCATCAATGTGAAAGTCTGATAAAGTAACAAGAGAGAGGTCCAAAATCCCCTTTTTTTCGTCTTGCTTTTCTAGCAAAGTTGCTTTAATGGGTCTGAAAACTCCAGAACATAGCAGACAAGTACATGGCATTTTATCTTCTCCTATGCCGATTAGTTTGACCAATTTTTCATTTGAATAAATAATACAAGTGCTAACCTCAAATATACTGTGATCCTGAATTTTAAATATATTTAATAAATTTCTTAAACTTTAACTTAATATGCAGTGTCATTCCTCCATTTTTAAACTGTTTAATGTAATTCATAAATATTTGGTACATATTTAATTTAATGTTTGATGTTGTCTCTAAACTTGAATTAATAGAAGAGCAATAATACACATACTAAATTTAACATGTACCATAAATACATAAAAAACGTTATACAATTTAAAAATTTAGAGACCATATGACACATTGGGATAAAATTTAAAAGTTATTCGTGTCATTATCTCTTTTAATTTTATCTGATACATTTGACTTGCATTGAACAAAAATTTCATGAAAATGAACTCCGTGCCTAAATATTACTAGGTACATTGGCATCACAACCCAGCTACTTATGGGTCAAAATTGTTTTCCTTTTTGAGAAAATGTCTATAAATTTAAAATGCAAGTGTGGATGGTACTTAGAAATAGATACTATGGGAGATCAATTTGACACGCACGAGCCAAAATTTCTATTTACTTGAAGACCTCATTAATTAATAGTAATCACCGTGTTACAAAGCCAAACTTTTTGATAATCCATCAAAAAGATAACTTCAATTATCATTATTGACACGTGATACACACAGCTGGACTTTCTAAAATAATCAATCCTGCCCGGCCATCTTCCTTCCCCATATTCTCATGTCAATCTCCATGTAGTAGGAACAGAGTCCCATCCAAACTTTAGATATGTGATGAGTTCAACAGCGATGGATCACAAAAAAAGAAAAAAAAAATTGTTCAAGAAAGTCATGGAAAAACCAAAAATAATTCACCCTCCTTCCTCTCCCCACACCACCATTCCTTTTCCCCCATGAATCCAGCTCGCTAATTGGAATCTGAATTCCTGGCATATGAGCACGAGCCCACTGCGATGAACAAAAGCGGCAGGAGCGACTTTTTCCCCCTCAACGGCAGTGGTGACCACCACGTTCTTCCTGTCTGTTTCTTTCCCCTTCGGTGGGTATGATTTGCCCCAGCTTTTCCGATTGCCTTTTTCCTGCTTTTCGCCCCCGATGCCATGTGTTGTCCACACGCACCGAGAGAAAAAACAAGAAAAAGGGCGGATGACATTAGAGAGATGGGAACGAAATGGGAAAAAGGGAAAGCGATTCGCTGGCTTTCCCTGCTTTTTTTTTTTTTTTTTGTGTGGGGGGTGGGGGGGGTTGGGACTGGGCCTTGTGTGAGCAGTGTGCCACACGCCACACCGAATTGACCGCCGGAGAAGATGAGGGAGAAAGAAAGGAGTATGATCGCTTGGTCTTTGAAAGAATAGCGGGAAAAAAAAAATCCTAGACCTATTACGATGGACTTTATTAACATAATAATCTCGGAACTATTTTAGTCACAAATTCTTAAGGGAGCAGATCTCACAATAATTTATAATTACTTATTATTTGTTTTTTTTTGTATTGTTTTCACAACAAATTAAAGACGGTCTCACAATAAATTTTTTTATTATAATTATATCAATTTAATTCTAAATTTTTTTTATAATTATACCAATTCAGTCAATCCGATCAATTTTAATCAACTAACACTAAAGTGGACTGACAATATGACGTGGCAATTTTAATTTTAATTTTAATTTTTCTTTTTATTCTCCTTTTTCCTTTTTCTTTATTCTCTTCTTCCTCCTTTAGCTTCTTTTCTCCGTAATGGCTGATGAGACTTTGGTGAGATAGCTTCGCCTAGATCTAGGCGAGGCTGGTGAAGGCAGCCAAGGCCTCACTAGCTATGGGCAAGGCCACCTTCACCTGCGACCAACAAGGCCATGGCAAAGCTGGCCTCGCCTAGATCTAGGTAAAGCCATCTCACTTGAGGCCCCCACACTTGGAGAGGGCGGCAACCATCAATGGCCAATGAGAGAATCGTAGTCCTTGCCCAATGGTTAGTGAGCATCATCATAGCCTCGCCAGCCACTACAGGGAAAAGAAGCCAAAGGAGGGAAAAGAAAAGGAAAGGAAAAAGGAACATAAAAAAAGCGAAAACAAATAAATAGAATTATTAGAAAATTGCCACATCAACGTTAGTTAGATGACAAACACCAACCAATCAAAATTGGCTAAATAAATTGAATTGGTCAAGAAAAAATTTAAAATCGGATTAGTGTAATTACAGTAAATCTAGGACTTTTTCGATAATTTTTCCCTTGATCTTTTGGACAATGTCACAATGGCCTCTATCCATCTTGCTTTTCTACTTTTCTTTTCAGGGAAGTGATGCTGCCGGTGGGTGGAAAAAGATGCAAGGCCTTTGACCCCCGAACATCCCAATCTTCATCAATTTCTTAATTGGGAAAGTTTATCTCATTTGGCTTTGCCTCCTCCACTTTCGCAACACGTGACGATTTGCCCCTTTCATCTATACGTCGACGATTCATCTTAGCCTGGATTCAGCTATGCTCAGAAGGACAGTGGAGCACGACGAATGGCGATGTTGCTTGGCTACGGTTGTCCTTATGAGTCAAGAATGTTGAGTTTACTTCTCCATTTAAATGTGTCGCATAGGAACGAGTGGCAGTCACTTGAAAAGTGTACTCAAAATAAAAACGTGAGACATATGGACCCGGATCGTGTATAAATAAAAAGACCCAAAATAAAATACAGAAGTGAGGAGGAGACAATTTTAGCTGCTTCAGGGTGTACTTTCGCAAAAGTTCATGCATCTTGCATCCATCATGCCATCTCTCTCTCTCTCTCTCTCTCTCTCTCTCTCTCTCTCTCTCTGGCTCTTGGCTAATCCACACCTGACTTTCCTTAGATTGAATTGAGAGAATTCCCGACGACATCTGCTTTTGAAAGTGACTGAATCCCCTTTGTTTATGGTGATAATCATGAGGGTCTTGGTTAATCCACATCTCTCTCTCTCTCTCTCTCTCTCTCTCTCTCTCTCTCTCTAGCTCTTGGCTAATCCACATCTGACTTTGCTTAGATTGAATTGAGAGAATTCCCGACGACATGTGCTTTTGAAAGTTACTGAATCCCCTTTGTTTATGGTGATAATCATGAGGGTCCCCGAGACCAAAGAGATCTCATCCTCATCGGCACTGGAGGGGCACACCCCCCCCACCTTTTAAGATCTCACTTGATCTTCGCTGACCATTACTTTATTGCCTCATGTCCAAAAATACAGGTTTCTTTAACAGTGCTATTGATTATCATTGGTAAAAAGAAACACCGGAGACTTCTTCCCCGGTAAGTTATTTATAATTTTATCATCATTTTTACGAAATTATCAACCTTTTGATAGTTTACCAATCAGTAATTTTGTAAAAACTTAACCCTTTTTATTTGCATAACTTACTTAATGCTTCAAATTTGCAATCATTTATATGAAGGAAAAGTGTTAAAAAAGTCTTAAACATTTTGTATTTACGTCAATTTAGTCAAAAAAATTTTATTTGTGTCAATTTAGTCTTAAACACATTCACTTAATATTAATGTAGTCTTAAAATTTTTGATTTTGTACCAATTCAATTTTTTTCAACTAATTTTGGCTGGATTTTGCTAACTAGATATTGGTTGACTAGTGTAGCATGACTAACATTAATGTGGATAACTTTTAATAATATTTTAATATTTTTTCAAAAATTTTGTCATTTTTTTCTTTTCCCTTTTCTTTTTCTTTTTTCCTTCTCATCCTTTCTCTAGCCGGTTGTTGAACCTTGGGGACTAGCCAAAGGCAACGGTTGGCAAGGCTCACTATCGCCAACCATGGGCGAGGCTAACTTGAGGCAACCCAAGCTGCGAGGCGAGGCTCACCCTCGCCAAATTTGGCAAAGGTCAAGCCTTGTTGACCATAAACGAGGTTGGCCTCACTCGGCCATTGGCGAGGACTTTAGCCCTCACAAGCACAACCTCACGAACTCTAGCAAGGTTGAACTCAACCTTGCCGATCATCGTCTCTAACTAGTCACTAAAGTCTAGCGACCAACTCGAGAAAGGAGGAGGAAAGAACAAAAAGAAAAGAAAAGAAAAGTGAATTTAAAAATAAAAATTTTGAAAAATATTAAAATATCATTAAAAGTTATCAACGTCAGTACCAATTGTGCCACATTAGCACAATCCAACCAAAGTTAGATAGAAAGACTGAATTGGCACCAAACAAAAGGTGTAGGACTAATTTGGCATTAATAGAAGATTTAAGACTAAATTAACATTAATGCAAAATGTTTAGGACTTTTTTGACACTCTTCCTTTATATAAAATTTCAAACTAAACTAGAGTGACTTACGAAATTTTATCAATTACATGTTATCAACTAATTTTGAACTAGTAACACTCACTTGAATTACTTACAAATGTTGAACGGTCTTTTTTTTTTCTATTTACCAACTCTTTCGTTGAGTCAGAAATTTTTAGCTTCAATGGTTAGCAACCCCTTACATTATGGGTAAGCAAACAGACCGGTTCGCAAGTTGAACCAGGCCTAACTGACTTTGCTCAACCAGTTTAAGGCCAACTCACAAAAGGATCGATCTAGTTCTCTAATCTAAAAATTGAAAACTAGCCTCGACTGATTCAACTTCCTATACTATCAAGAAACCTAGAATTAAATCGATTTTGAACTAATTTAGCTATATATAACACTAAGTAAATTCTTTTACACTCTCTTTTTAAAACATATAATATTTGTTAAAATTGAATATATTTTGACATACTATTCTCAAGTAGAAAGAATTATATTCATGTTTGTTACATGCATATGTAGATCTAATCAAATGAATAAAGGAAAAGGATGACCCTTACAACCTATCATTCCTACCTCACATTAGCTAACTCTATCATCATACAAAATAAGTATTACCAATTCTCTCATTAAATTACCGATTAGTTTTGGTTACCAATTCTTGTTTAAGTTATTTATGGAGCTTTGATCTCTAGTCAACTTTGGTCAACACTGAAAAATCTTAGATCAAAATTGGGGTGTCCACGGGCACAATCACCACACTAACTTAGTCCTCTCGCTAAGACCAAGGGGTAGAAATCTCCAGAAGGTGCATATCATACATCTACCAATCATCACAACCGACACTAGGCGAGACCCTATCACATCGCTTTAGAGTAGTAGGCAACAGTGCTTGCTTAGGAAGAGCCAAATCTTGAATCAAAAATACTCCCCAATATGTATGGTACATTTGATTCAACACTAACAAAAAGCTTTCGGCCTTCATTGGAGTTTTCAACATTGAGAAGACCGAAAGTCCAATGCTAGTAAAACTTTCAAAATTTGGTTAAATGTTGAACGCCATCATGTGACTCACGAGACCCGGGCAACGATTGCCTAGGTAACACGACATCACAACCCTCACTAGAGGTTGCTTGAGGTTGAGGATTGCCGATGCCAAATCTGACTTGCCGATGGCCGTAGCCCTTCACCGGTCCAACAAAGGATTTGGTCTTTTTTTTTATATATATATATATATATATATATATATATATATATATATTTTTTTTTTTTCAATTTTAAACAAATAAAAATTATATTGCAGAGGCCGCCGAGATTCCTCTTGCATTTTTACGCGATAATGCTAGCGTCACGGGGTGAAGACGATTTTCGGAGAAGGGAGGACTGATATTTCTAGGAATTATATTGCAGAGGCCGCCGAGATTGCGGAAATATTGGCACAATATGGGGTCGAGCCCCACGAGTACGAGCCCGTCGTGAATGCCCTGAGGAGGAACCCACAAGCATGGCTTGATTTCATGATGAAGTGAGCCATTAATCTATCTCTGTCTCTCTCAAGTTGCATCGAATCCTGAAACTAATAATGGCAATGACCAAAAAACTTTCCCTCAGGTTTGAACTAGGACTAGAGACGCCGAACCCCATGAGAGCCCTGCAGAGCGCAGCGACCATCGCCTTGTCCTACATAGTCGGCGGAATTGTGCCCCTAATACCGTATATGGCGATCCCGATCGCTGACAAGGCCGTGCTTGCCTCCGTCGGGATCACGCTCATTGCATTGCTCATCTTCGGCTTCGTCAAGGGCCACTTCACTGGTGACCGGCCGTTCCGGAGCGCCTTCCAGACTGCCCTCATTGGTGCTGTCGCCTCTGCGGCTGCTTACTCCATAGCCAAGCTCTTCAGAACTTGATCCTCATGTCCAAAACCGTCGCCGTCACCGTCACCTTTGCTTTTGTCAAATGGAGGATATCTTGGCTCTTGTTTGCTTCCCCATATGACTTGGGTTTTCTCTTTCACTATTTGTTTCAACCTTGCTTTGGATGAGTTGATGACATGCGATTATGTTTAATCGCAATGTCAAAATGGTCCTTGGCTTCTGCTTTATGTCTAGATGATAAGTGAGAAGAACTAGTGTGTCATCACAGCTTATTAAACTAAGGGACGATAGTGGAGTATGAAAAGGGTACTATTCTCTGGAATGATGTATATCTAACTTTACACCTATCGAGCTTACCCAGAAGCATGGAAAGATGCTTTTGACCCACCAAAAAAGAGTTGAGATGCATCATGATGCCCCCTCCCAATCCCATTCGTCTTCTCCACGTATATACCTCATCCTATAGCCAAGACAAGAAAAAGGATTTCTTTTAAACGCCCAGTAACTCATTTTTCATGCATAATTATCACAATAAAATCATACGCAAGAGTTGCTAATGAAGTACTGACGTCCTTCCAAATCCGCACACTAAAAAGTTTCAACTTTGAAAAGGGTGTCCATGGCATTTAGTGTCAAGCGTTAATGGAGAAAGGTGACTACTGTGGACCTCTCGATGAAAGATTCTTGTAATATTCTTTTCGATTCCCAGGACAAATGACGGATTTTCCATCATCAAGCTCAGTCGATTCGAAGCACAGATAAAGTGCTACTCTTACAAATAACTTATGTAGCATAAGTTAAGATTCGGATGTTTCGTGTGTTTTCATGATACAATTAGAGTTTATTATAATAATTTTCATTTTTTATTTTATTTTATTTTTGGGAGTAAATTTAAAACAGAAATTCATTTGGTAAAATTTTTATTCCTAGAAACAAATTTATATTTTTTGTTCCGAGAATTAGGTTTTAAACAGAATCAAGAAGTAAAAAAAGTTGATTCTTTGTTTTGGGGAACAATTCTAGAATCAATCAACCTATTTTCTTTCTTTTCTTTTTTCTTGTTCTTCTTCTCTCTTTCTTCTTCTTCAACTGCTGTTGCCACCGCTATTGCCGTCCATTGCTGCCGCCGTTTACTGTCCATCGCCCCCAATTGCTTGCAACCAATTGGGCGAGGTCCGGCGAGCTCGTCAGAGGCACGCCAGGCTAGGGTGAGATTCTGCGAGCTTGCCAGAGGCTCGCCCAGCTGGTAAGCCTCACTTGGCCAGGTGAGGCTTAGCCTAGCCATGGCTTAACCAAGCCTCGCCAATTGAGTCTTGTTGAGGACCGACGAGGCTCAGGTGAGGCCGTGCCTTAGTGGCTAAGCTTTGCCGAGAGTCGGCGACGCTTTGGTGAGGTTGCCAGCCCTCGTCCGGCCAATCGCCGATCATTCTAACGTTGGTGATTAGCAACCTTGAAGAAGAAGAAGAAGAAGAGAGAAATGAAAAGAAAAAAAAAAAGAAAAATAATAATAAAATTATAAAATTATTTAAAAATTAAAAAAATTATTTGAAGTAAAAATTTTGAGAACAATGTCAAAAACAATTTTATTTTGGGAATTGAAATTTTGGATAATTACCAAACGACTTAAAATGCTTAAAAATTATTCTCGCGAATAAAATAAAAAAATAATTTTTCATAAAAAATTATTCTCGAAAATAGAAATGTTACCAAATACGTGCTTAATGATATCGTGTATTTAACATAAGATAGCGTCGAAACTCGGTCGTAATGATTAGCTTCGATTCTTCGAAAGTGGATGTACTGCTTCGTGTCTTGAATTGAATATAATCTCAACAAGCTTTAACATTTATTGCGATGAGAATTAATCTGAGCATTTCGCATGATATGTGTGATCAAATGACAAGGATGTGTGAAAAAGAGAACGGTAAATCGTGCCACGGATCTCGTGTCATCCAGGAATTCGATCTATTTTCCTTTTGGGCCCCTCTAAATCTTGGAATTGCTCAAACGTCCTAGTTTGGGCAAGAGAACAGCGTAGACTGTGTTTGCATTCGGGTCCCTACAGAATTCGATATTTGTGAGATTCGCCACCACTGCTCTCCACTGTCCACATAGCATCTGCACGAACAGCATCGGCCACTGGCAAGTGGCCCTCGGGTTCCTCCACTCATTCATGTACAAAAGGACAAGAAGAGCGATCGCCGCTTCGAGCCGATCGACGCTGTCCCTGTCGCACTCTCGTTCGTGTCGTCGTCGTCCCGTTTCGCCTCCGCCGGCCGCGACCCAAAAGCAGGAATCGCTCGTGATCCGTCATGGCCGACGGCGGGAACGACGGGGGGAATCCGGGGGCAGAGGAGCAGCAGAGGCTCCTGGACCAGCACAAGGAGGCCCACTTCACCGCCGGCGAGATCGTCCGCGACATCATCATCGGCGTCTCCGATGGCCTCACCGTCCCCTTCGCCCTCGCCGCCGGCCTCTCCGGCGCCAACGCCTCCTCGTCCATCGTGCTCACCGCCGGCATTGCCGAGGTCGCCGCCGGCGCCATCTCCATGGGTCTCGGCGGGTACTTCCTCCGTTTTTTGGTCTTTTCTCGCTCTCCAGTCCGTGCGCTTGCCTTTTCTCTGAGATCGTTGAAGGTCGCTCCTTTTGGCATCTCCCCTTCCACTGCTCATACCAAAAAAAGTAAAAAAAGAAAAAGTTGACTTTTTTTTTTTTTTTTATTCGGAGTGAATCTGAATCCTGTGACCAGCGTCCACATGACGCGGGATATTCTTGCTCGTCTGTAGAAGCGTGAGATCCCCACTTTCAATTTCTTGACAGTGGACAAGAAGCTAACTTCATATATCGCAGGAGATCACAGTTTCTTGAGCTGACCGGTTTGGTCTTATGCGCCTAAGCTGGATCATGGCAAGAATGCGAATTTCATATTTAATTTTGTTTTTCCACGAGCGTTGTTGGTCTTAAACGTAGCCAAGATGCGAGTGATGTTAAACAAACTAATAGATATTGACGAGAGTATATGGCTATTTGGCGGAAGTGGTTATGATGCAAGAAAATATTGAAGCATGTAAAACTAACATTCTTTATAGGTGTAAAGAGTGTGTGGAGGTTATCCTTCTGATTAATACGTTTATGAGGGGAGGTGCAGGTATCTTGCAGCTAAGAGCGAGGCGGACAACTATGCAAGGGAGTTGAAGAGAGAACAAGAAGAGATCATCAGAGTTCCAGATACAGTTTTCCCCACTTTTACATGGGATGAGTAAAAGTCCTAGTTCTGCAGTACAATAATGTTTTGTCCTATTCGAGAGTCGTGCTGGGTCTACATGGTCTCGTTGTCTTGTTCGAGACACTAGATCTTCATCTGATTTGGAGAGTGCTCCTTAAATGCAGAGGCTGCGGTGGTAGCTGAGATTCTTGCTCAATATGGTATAGAGCCCCATGAATATGGTCCGGTTGTCAATGCTCTGAGGAAGAAGCCCCAGGCGTGGCTTGATTTCATGATGAAGTAAGTTGAATTCTTACATACCTCGTATGGCATGGTTAATCAGCCCCCTCGGTGGCTGAAAAGTCAAGAAGAACATCTTAATGTGATGAGGGAATTCTGTGAATGTGTAACATCAACAAAGCTATAAATCCCAGGTGAACTACTTAACGTTATAAATTTTGTGTCTGAAACGTGAGAATAGTATGAAGATAGTCATTCTGTTTTGACCTCAAGAAAGTTATGATTACTGTTGTTGGATTTGACCCAATTACGTGGGTGACCCTGTCGTCAGTAGAGAATGGAAAGCCTTGAGGAGAGTTTGCCGACGTATCAGTAAGTAAAATGGTGCGCTGGGGCTACGATCACCTTACTTAAAGAATACCACATAAGAGAACAGAGAGAAGATAACAGAGTCATGCTTTTACTTTCAATAAAGTCTTCGACACTCTTACATGATGTAAAGAGGAATGTCAATTTTTTAATGGTTCGTGTAGCTTTCCAACCATATGCTCTGCATAATGCTAACTGCCATATGAAAATGAATCAATGAGAAACGCTTCATTGCTTTTTTCTTATATTAAACCCTTCGATCCTCCCTTTGATGGTTCCTTCATAAACCTTACCATATGTATAGGTTCTGCTGCGTATCATGATTCTTTGTTTGCTTCGACATGTTATTTGGGACTCCATGAACCAAGCTCTGAAGTTGTTCCTACTTTGGAGGGTCATGATGATAAAGTCTTTAGAAATTTGAAAGTGCTTCCTTCTAAAATTGCCTATGAGGCGCAGGTTGTTTTTTGCCATAGTTAGAGTGCTGAAGGAATGATTGGCTGGATCTAAGTAATAGTGGGATCAACTTTCAAACAATCTTCTATCTTTTACTCTTTTTTCCCCAGATCTGAAGATTGTTCATAAACTAAACTACTTGAGTCAAATTGCCTATGCTATGTATTGAAGCATGTTGAATTATACCATACAGTGTCTATGGATAACAATTGCAAAGAGAAATAAAACTGGAGAATATGCCTGTTGTTTTTTGAGAGTGCAATATTCAAAGAAAGCAGAGGGATCTAATGAATCGTAATACTCTCAAGAGTAATGAGGTACCGTTGTTATTTGGCATGTTCCTGCCATGAGATCACACATATTAAGGATTAAGTGAACGTGCTTCAAAGGAGTGGATGCGTGATGTGTGTAAAAAGCACATTGTTGGTCTTTTGCTGAGTGATAAGGTTGCATATGTTGTCCACGAACTGAATGTGTTGTGAATACAACAGTTTGTTGGCAATTGGATAATTGATGGTAATCTTGATTAATGCCTGAAGCAAAATGTCGCAACTGAAAATGCAACCAAATACTGCGATTTCAGGTTTGAACTCGGACTCAAGAAGCCAGATCCTAAGAGAGCGCTTCAAAGCACGTTCATGATTGCCATTGCCTACGTCTTGGGTGGGCTTGTTCCTCTCATTCCCTACATGTTCATTCCAGTAGCAGGAAAAGCTGTGGTAGCGTCTGTTATCTTGACACTGATGGCCTTGCTGATCTTCGGGTATGCCAAGGGCTACTTCACTGACAATAAACCTTTCAAAAGTGCGTTGCAAACCGCTTTGATTGGTGCCATCGCTTCGGCAGCTGCTTTTGGCATGGCAAAAGCCGTTCAATCATAGGCCCGTGTTGCTGCAATAAAACTAGTGGTTTGCGGAGAGGTTTCTCTACTTAGTACTGTGTAAATTAGGAGGATGACTATTGAACGTTTCCCTTTGAAGTTCTTTGAAGTTACTTGAGCATGGATTCTTGCAGTTATAGGACCCATAGTTCAATCCATTAAACTGCTAGTGCCACAGAATCCAAAGAAAAAACTCGTCCGGCATGGACCGAGATGAAACCTTCCCAGACTTTGAAGAAGATGGAACTGCATCTCTGTTTGTGTTGTGTAGATCCTTACATTACTTCCAAACGATATATAGAGGATAATTCGGCTTTTGTTTCTTACTTTCTAAGATATTGAAGTTCTAAGTGATCTTATTGCATTTTCACATTTATCTCCTATTAATTTTAGAAAATAGAAAAAAACAAAACGGTGATGGTTTATCATTACGCGTTGTTGCTTGTTTTACTAATATATTAAGGTTTCATTTGTTTTGCGTAAAATGAATGATATGGAAAATATCTTTTTAAAATTGATCGATTATCTCTTTTATAAAAATAAATGAATAATAAATATTTTCATCGTTCATGTTCATGAAATATTTAGTTATAAACTGTTGTCTATAATGAAAATATCTTTTATCGAATATTTACTTTAAAGGATATAAGTGATCATTTTTAGGAGATTATTTTGTAAATCATTTATTTTTCATGAAATAAAGGTAGTTTCGGAATTTTAAAATGATAATTATTTTCAGACTTCTCCACTTCCGCTTCTTTGAGATAAGGTTTATTCCACCTAAGAGACTTTTTGAAATCTATGATGTTTTTTGGGATAAGGTCCATTTTTGCCATAAATGTCATAATTATGTCGTTTAACATTCTTAAATATTGCTTAATGGTATGGTTTATGAAATATAAAGTAAGGTTTTGGTCATTATAGCATTTTCAGGAATGTCAATGTAGAAGAAAGGTTTTCTATAGTGTAGATGACCAAATCCTCGAAAACTTGCCGGAGCCCACCCAACCGAAATCCGGACAACGGAGAAGTGTTCGATCCCGAAGCCATGCGAAGTCTTCTTCGATGCTTGTTCACTGTTCTTTGCTCTTGAGTGCGGATTGCGTGAGCGGATGCTTTGCTTCTCGGGGTGCATGGCGATCTCTGTCCACTGCCGGATCGCTCGGCTCTTGCCGTTTTCAATCAACTCGCTCCCGTTTTTAAACTTGCTTATAATTGAAACATTTTTCTCATATATGTTTTGAAGCGACATAGACTAATGTGATTAAGAAAAGATTTTTCAAATCACCCGTCTCTTAAAGGCCATATGATTTGTCCACATAGAATTCTTTCCTTCTCATGTGATTTGAATTGTGATATGAAGGAGAAGAAACCAACCATCGGTGGTGATGCCATCAAAAAGGCCGAGGACGTGGTGAGCTCGATGCTCGCAGCGGGCTTCGTCCTCGGGAAGGATGTGATGGCAAGGGCCAAGGCCCTCGACGAGCAGCACCACTGGACGTCAAGCGCGTCCGCCACCGTCGCCTCGATCGGCGGCAAGATCGGCCTGGGCGAGAGGCTCGGTGCGGGGACCACAATGGTCGCGGGCAAGGTGAAGGAGATGGACGAGCGGCTCCATGTGTCCGAGATGACGAGATCGGCACTAGCGATCACCGAGCAGATCAAGGCAGGCGGCTCGGCCGCAAACTCCAGCATCATGAGCAACCGGTACGTGTCGACCAGGGCGTCGTGGGTGTCGAGTGCTCTCGAGACAGTCGTTAAGGTGGCCGAGGACGTGAGCAACATGACGAAGGAGAAGGTCGAGAAGGCCGAGGAGGGTAAAACGGTAATTTTGGGAGAGGGAGAGGCTGGGAAAGGGGGTGATGCTGTTGCAGCTACGCATGTTCATGTGGTTGGGTCTCCGTCTCCAGGAGGAGCTCCAATTGTGCCACTTGATTCTAGGGACACCAAACTTGGGATTATATGATGGGAAGGGCTA
Source organism: Eucalyptus erythrocorys (assembly GCA_014182555.1). Taxonomy (NCBI): domain Eukaryota; kingdom Viridiplantae; phylum Streptophyta; class Magnoliopsida; order Myrtales; family Myrtaceae; genus Eucalyptus; species Eucalyptus erythrocorys. The sequence continues at coordinate 30,888,068 of CM024603.1, read as the reverse complement.
TTTCATCTTTTCCCCTTGTGTTCATGGGGTTCATCACTTGTCTTTTTGGGTATTTGGGTTTCCTTGTGCATTAGGGTTGTATACTAATTGACCTGTTAAAAAGAGTATTCGACACGTGCATGTTGAGGATAGCGATTTCGATGACTGTTGGGGGCCATCGTCATCTCCTATTGCTTAACCTGACCCATATTGATTATCTTGTGAAGTTTTTCTATCTCGAAAGTTATCTCGCCTGATTCAATTTTTTCTTCTACTGTCGCAGGATGATAATTGCTGTTGTTTGGCTAACTTTACAGTCGTGTACGTCTTTGTATCCTATCACTAGTCTTCTCAGCATGTTCATTTACTCTTAGTTTGTATTGTGCTCTTTCGATGAGGCATTTTCTGTCCGGTGGATTTTGGAGTGGCATTGGTGAATTGAATGACTATTGGTACCTTCGAATGTTGTGAATGAACCTGTGCAATGCTGAAGGGGATTATTAGGAACTGTAAGATTCTCAAAGACAGGGTAGTTCCTTATATGAACTTGGAGAATTACTGCAGTTTGAGTGGTCGATTGGGCTGCACAAGAAGTATAAGGGAAGAAATTACATCCCAAGGGCGCATTTGGCAGCCTGAATAAGATGTGAGATAGCCATATCTATTCCGTGAGGCGACCATCCCCACGTGGTCGACATGGTCAGATGACCCTTGCCATGGAGGTAGCCGTCGGAAATGGTGATCGCCCTGGACGATGATCGTGTTGGGTACATAATAGAATAGCTAGACTTACAAATAAAGTATTAGACATAATAATTTAACACATTTCTTATCTTATCTTATTATCTTCCGGTCTTAATCCTTATCTTAATAACCAAACGAAACATGATAGTTTTAGTATAAACAGCTTTAGAGTTCCACATTCTCATGGTTATGCCACTCATTTTTTCAATCTACTTGTAGTGTCACGGGCAACAATATCATTGTTCTTTCACGTGACATCTCTAAAAGTTGTAAAATACGATCAATTATTCTAATCTTTGGGGAATTTTGCAAATGGTCACTACACCTAAGGGATGTTTGCAGTCCAACCATTTGACTTTCATTGTCATTTAAGGAGTCAAACTCTGATTTTATGCAAATGATATATTTTGACTAAAATCGGCCCAAATTTTTAGCCAAATACTAACCAACACGTCATCAATTCGTAGGTGAGTGTTGTCTAACCCTAATTGGTGAGGGTGATAGCCCGAGAAGGGCTAAAAGACTCTAGCCATTTCTAGTGGTAATTTGAAGTGATGGGGTCTCATGGAGTTAGAGGACCTTTGCCTACCATTAGCGAGTCAAACCGCCATTAGCGATGGCCGAAAGAAGCAATGATGCCCACATGTCTACTACCCTTGACAACTCTGAACTATTCTCTCTCTCTCTCGATCTCTCGATCCGGCAACCCCCACTCGAACCCATCGAAGACCGCCGCACCCTTGACCCTTTTGAGCGGGGTTAGGTAAAGTGTCGTGTTGAGCGACCCTCTTCACGTTCTCTCTTTCACCTTGCATTAGTGGATATTCCTTTTCTTGTCAATCCCCAATATGGCCCAATATAAACGATACATGTCCAAAATGTTGGGCCACTTCATAAGTAATTTGATGGTTAATCAACAATCGGAGGACCATATTGCACAAATTACAAAAGACAAAGGATCAAATGTGAAAAAAAAAGAGATGGAGGACCAGATGGCACGAACTTTAATGATCAAAGGACCAAAACTGTAATTAACCGAATCTAGAAGCAAAGATTGGATCAAGAGGAAGGAACGAAGCGCTAGGGTTACGCAACGTTCGCCTCTATAAAAACAGGGACTACCTTAGACCGAACGAGGAAGCTGTCGGCTTCAGCTGCTTGGCCGCGGCGAGGTCGGCCATACCGCTGAATCGCTCCGTTCCTCCCCGAGTCCACCTTGCATTCGTTAGCTCTGCTGTTTCATTGCTCGAGACCATATTCGGGTCCCATTGCTTGCTTTGAAACGGTGTCGACTCTCGATGCTGCGGATGCTGTATCCATCTACACGAGTATACCCTTGATTTCTTCACTGCTGTTCACGACTTGGGTTCGGATCTTTATTCGTTCTCCCCCTTTTTCTTGCGGGGTTCGATTGTGGGTCTCTTTCTTTTCCCGCTTTTCTTTCCGTTTTCGATGGGCAAATGCCATTTTTGATTTCGGGGGATTCGAGCGTGATTGCGGGCGTTATATAGATTTAAGGACAGCCACCGTATGGTTTTGCCTCCGTGATGAAGTTGCGATACTTTCGTTCTTCCGATATGTTCCGTGAGGAAAAGTTTTGGAGACCTGAACTGACGAGGCACAAATGAGCGGTCTCTTTTACATCTAATCTATGTTTGTTTTGCTTTCTGCAAGTACAGGACGCAAGAAAGCAATAATCTTTGTTTACCTTAGATCTGTTTTGTGGGTTTTAAGGGGCGTGTTCTGCTCATTTAAACTTTAAGACAGTAGGTGTAGCGCCTCTGAGGATGAATATCTGAATACTTTCGTTCTCAAGTAGAAAGAATTATATTCATGTTTGTTACATGCATATGTAGATCTAATCAAATGAATAAAGGAAAAGGATGACCCTTACAACCTATCGTTCCTACCTCACATTAGCTAAGTCTATCATCATACGAAATAAGTATTACCAATTCTCTCATTAAATTACCGATTAGTTTGGTTACCAATTCTTGTTTAAGTTATTTATGGAGCTTTGATCTCTAGTCAACTTTGGTCAACACTGAAAAATCTTAGATCAAAATTGGGGTGTCAAGGGCACAATCACCACACTAACTTAGTCCTCTCGCTAAGACCAAAGGGTGGAAATCTCCAGAAGGTGCATATCATACATCTACCAATCATCACAACTGACACTAGGCGAGACCCTATCACACCGCTTTATAGTAGTAGGCAACAGTGCTTGCTTAGGAAGAGCCAAATCTTGAATCAAAATACTCCCCAATATGTAGGGTACATTTGATTCAACACTAACAAAAAGCTTTCGGCCCTCATTGGAGTTTTCAACATTGAGAAGACCGAAAGTCCACTGCTAGTAAAACTTTCAGAATTTGGTTAAATGTTGAACGCCATCATGTGACTCACGAGACCCGGGCAACGATTGCTTGGGTCACACGACATCGCAACCCTCACTAGAGGTTGCTTGAGGTTGACGATTGCCGATGCCAAATCTAACTTGCCGATGGCCATAGCCCTTCACCGGTCCGACAAAGGATTTGGTCTTTTTTTAAAATATATATATATATATATATATATATATATATATTTCATTTTTTTCAATTTTAAACAAATAAAAATTAAAAACTAATATTAATTACCTAAAGGCTTTTCAAATGTATTTTCTACCAAACAACATTTTTTTTCAAAATTGCTTTTCAAAATGTAATTTACCAAATGATTTTTGCATTTACCTAATCGACTTTCAAAATACTCCACCAAATGCATCCACACTAGCAAACTAAATGGATGCCTTGAACCAAATACAGCTAGAACTGCCGTCCTTTTTAGCTAAATGAGGATCTCTACGCTTCAGTAGCGTTTTCCAAGAGCACGAGCAGTCCTTCAGAATCGACAAAGACCAAATGAATCTAAACTCTTGCAAATGCCATGTTCAGAAGAGAAAACAGAACCTGAGAGCATCTACACAACCTCTCATCGAAGTAGCATAAAAACCGGAGAAAAGTGGCAAGAAACATTGACTACTGTGATTCTGTATTGTTGGAACATTCATGTATATCTCAGACATTCAAGAATCGCTTCAAATTCAAACTACCATTTGTGTAATTCTGAAGCCCAATCAGATGACTTATCGGTGATAAAGGGAGAAAAGAAAACAGTGGGAATAACTGAATAAGTGGGCCTCTAGATTGAATTTGGGAGAAAGTTGCAAGTGACCAAGCTGAACTAGAAGCTAATTACAAAACCAAAAGAAACAATTCACAGTTGACCAGAGAATACTCGTGGAATTTGGCTGCTACACAAATCCTGACTGCAATTCAACAAAGGAGAATCAAGTGAATGGATTAATATGAGCAACAATAGTTTTCAATGGTAAGGAACTAATCCCAAAAAACAAATTAACCTTTAAAGACCACAGGTGTTGCTTTGTCTAAAGGGGAAAAATGATTAAAGGCAACATCTAGAAGTACTTCTTGAAAGTACTAAACGAAGCAATCAAACAAGAACCCAAAGTAGGACATTAAGTAGGAGCTTCAAATTTTCTTCACCGTATGCAATCTAAATTAGACTTTGAAATACGACCACAAAGACCAATGAGAGATGAATGCAACTGTTCATAGCTTGATGCAAATAAGCTATTGAAGAAATATAGCAATTGTACTATAAAGTAAAGGCCATCAATCATTAATCACTAAGTAAAATCACGCCTCTTCAGTTCAGGTCTCCAGATATTTTCCGCATGAAACATCTCGGAAGAACGAAAGTTCAGTCATAATCATCATCAGAGGCATAAACCAGGGAAGCCTTATGTTGCCTTTCTCTAGGTGTTACTAGTTTTTCTTTTCTTTTGCAGAAGGTGGAGGCTAAGGGGCACGGTTGGGGTTAGCTGCTCAAACTTCACTTCAGCAAGATATGAAGCAATATTCTCAAATCCTCATGACTACAGACCGAAGAGCAAATAAGTCAAGCAATCAAGCACGCACAAACTTAGGTAAAATGGAGCCCTCAATTCAGACTCGAAAAAAAGAAACGAAAATAAGTGTTGTGAATGAGAGTGACACCACAGAGGAGGAGGAAAAGAAGAACGAGATTCAATATGCCTCTTCAGTTCAGGTCTCCAATATATTTCCGCATGAAACATCTCAGAAGAACGAAAGTATTTTTACATTCATCACAAGAGGCATTGTTACGTCCTAAATTGCTAGGGAATAAAGCGCTCAGCTGAGCAAATTGGGCCACTCGAATCTTGAAAGTCGAGGAGCAACAATTTGAAATGACAGCCCGAACAATGTAGCCACCGGACCACATCCAGAAATAAGGCATAAAACCAAGAACAAAGACACGAGGCATATAACTTCCGTTTCGGGAACTATTTACCTCTCACCAAAACAAGAGAAATTTGCAATGCCAAAAGATAAAAACTGGAAAGAAAACCAAAGCGAAGCAATCAAGTAAAGCCCTTATCAAGAACATAGACAGATGGTTCACGCCTCTTCAGTTCAGGTCTCCATAATTCTTCCACATGATGCATTTCGGAAGAACGAAAGTATTCAGATGTTCATCCTCAGATGCGCTACACCTACTGTCTTAAAGTTTAAATGAGCAGATCACGCCCTTTAAAACCCGCAAAACAGATCTAAGGTAAACAAAGATTATAGCTTTCTTGCGTCCTGTACTTGCAGAAAGCAAAACAAACATATATTAGATGTAAAAGAGACCGCTCATTTGTGCCTCGTCAGTTCAGGTCTCCAAAACTTTTCCTCACGGAACATATCGGAAGAACGAAAGTATCGCAACTTCATCACGGAGGCAAAACCATACAGTGGCTGTCCTTAAATCTATATAACGCCCGCAATCACGCTCGAATCCCCGAAATCAAAAATGGCATTTACCCATCGAAAACGGAAAGAAAAGCGGGAAAAGAAAGAGACCCACAATCGAACCCCGCAAGAAAAAGGGGGAGAACGAATAAAGATCCGAACCCAAGTCGTGAACAGCAGCGAAGAAATCAAGGGTATACTCGTATAGATGGATACAGCATCCGCAGCATCGAGAGTCGACACCGTTTCGAAGCAAGCAACGGGACCCGAATATGGTCTCGAGCAATGAAACAGCAGAGCTAACGAATGCAAGGTGGACTCGGGGAGGAACGGAGCGACTCGGCGGTAATGGCCGACCTCGCCGCGGCCGAGCAGCTGAAGCCGACAGCTTCCCCGTTTGGTCTAAGGTAGTCCCTGTTTTTAACTTTTTATAGAGGCGAACGTTGCGTAACCCTAGCGCTTCGTTCCTTCCTCTTGATCCAATCTTTGCTTCTAGATTCGGTTAATTACAGTTTTGGTCCTTTGATCATTAAAGTTCGTGCCATCTGGTCCTCCATCTTTTTTTTTTTTTTTTTTTCACATTTGATCCTTTGTCTTTTGTAATTTGTGCAATATGGTCCTCCGATCGTTGATTAACCATCAAATTACTTATGAAGTGGCCCAAAATTTTGGACATGTATCGTTTATATTGGGCCATATTGGGGATGGACAAGCAAAGGAATATGCACTATTGCAAAGTGAGAGAGAACGTGAAGAGGGTTGCTCGACATGACACTGTACCTAACCCCGCTCAAAAGGCGTCAAGGGTGCGGCGGTCTTCGATGAGTTCGAGTTGGGGTTGCCGGAGCGAGAGACCAAGAGAGAGAGAATAGTTAAGAGTTGTCAAGGGTAGTAGACATGTGGGCATCATTGCTTCTTTCGGCCATCGCTAATGGCGGCGTGACTCGCTAATGGTAGGCAAGGGTCCTCTACTCCATGAGACCCCATTACTTCAAATTACCACTAGAAACGACGAGGGTCTTTAAGCCCTTGCCAGGCCATCAACCTCACCAATTAGGGTTAGACAACACTCACCTGCGAATTGATGAGGTGTTTGTTAGTATTTGGCTGGAAATTTGGGCGAATTTTAGTCAAAATATATCGTTTGCATAAAATCAAAGTTTGACTCCTTAAATGACAATGAAAGTCGAACGGTTGGACTGCAAACATCCCTCAAGTGTAGTGATCATTTGCGAAATTCCCCAAATATTAGAGTAATTGATCGCATTTTACAACTTTTAGAAATGTCACATAGAAGAACAATGATATCGTTGCCCATGACACTCCAAGCAGATTGGAAAAATGAGTGGCATAACCATGAGAATGTGGAACTATAAAGCTGTTTATACTAAAATTATCATGTTTCATTTGGTTGTTAAGATAAGGATTAAGATTGGAAGATGAAAAGATGAGAAATGTGTTAAACTGTTATGGCTAATACTTTATTTGGTAAGTCTAGCTATTCTATTATGTACTCAACGGGATCACTGCCCAGGGCAATCACCATTTCCGACGGCTACCTCCATGGCAAGGGTAATCTGACCATGTTGACCACGAGTGGGATGGTCGCCTCACGGAACAGATATGGCTATCTCACATCTTATTCAGGCTGCCAAATGCGCCCTCGGGATGTAATTTCTTCCCTTATACTTCTTGTGCAGCCCAATCGGCCACTCAAACTGCAGCAATTCTCCAAGTTCATGTAAAGAACTACCCTGTCTTTGTTTATTACCCTTTACCAAAAAAAAACTACCCTGTCTTTGAGAATTTTACAGTTCCTAATAATCCCCTACAGCATTGCACAGGTTCATTCACAACATTCGAAGGTACCAATAGTCATTCAATTCACCAATGCCACTCCAAAATCCACCGGACAGAAAACGCCTCATCGAAAGAGCACAATACAAACTAAGAGTAAATGAACATGCTGAGAAGACTACTAATAGGGTACAAAGACGTACACGACTGTAAAGTTAGCCAAACAACAGCAATTATCACCCTGCGACAGTAGACGAAAAAATCGAATCAGGCGAGATAACTTTCGAGATAGAAAAACTTCACAAGATAATCAATATGGGTTAGGTTAAGCAATAGGAGATGACGATGGCCCCCAACAGTCATCGAGATCGCTATCCTCAACATGCACGTGTGGAATACTCTATTTAGCAGCTCAATAGTACAAAATCCTAATGCACAAGAAAACCCAAGTACCCAAAAAGACAAGTGATGAACCCCATGAACACAAGGGGAAAAGATGAAATAGCCCTTCCCATCATATAATCCCAAGTTTGGTGTCCCTAGAATCAAGTGGCACAATTGGAGCTCCTCCTGGAGACCCAACCACATGAACATGCGTAGCTGCAACAGCATCACCCCCTTTCCCAGCCTCTCCCTCTCCCAAAATTACCGTTTTACCCTCCTCGGCCTTCTCGACCTTCTCCTTCGTCATGTTGCTCACGTCCTCGGCCACCTTAACGACTGTCTCGAGAGCACTCGACACCCACGACGCCCCGGTCGACACGTACCGGTTGCTCATGATGCTGGAGTTTGCGGCCGAGCCGCCTGCCTTGATCTGCTCGGTGATCGCTAGTGCCGATCTCGTCATCTCGGACACATGGAGCCGCTCGTCCATCTCCTTCACCTTGCCCGTGACCATTGTGGTCCCCGCACCGAGCCTCTCGCCCAGGCCGATCTTGCCGCCGATCGAGGCGACGGTGGCGGACGCGCTTGACGTCCAGTGGTGCTGCTCGTCGAGGGCCTTGGCCCTTGCCATCACATCCTTCCCGAGGACGAAGCCCGCTGCGAGCATCGAGCTCACCACGTCCTCGGCCTTTTTGATGGCATCACCGCCGATGGTTGGTTTCTTCTCCTTCATATCACAATTCAAATCACATGAGAAGGAAAGAATTTTATATGGACAAATCATATGGCCTTTAAAAAACGGGTGATTTGAAAAATCTTTTCTTAATCACATTAGTCTACGTCGCTTCAAAGCATATGTGAAAAAAATGTTTTAACTATAAGTAAGTTTAAAAATGTAATTGATTTTAACAATATTTTTCGTTGACTATTTTCTCGAGCTATTTAAGTGCATGATCATTTATAGCAACATTATACAAAAAAAGAAATTGGCATCCAAGAATTTGAGACAGAGCATGATCTTACTGGGGTGGAGGGAAGAGCTTCTGGGGGGAGCTGGTAATCATCAACAGGCGTTATGCTGACACAAAGATCAGCTATGGTAGCACCCTGAAAATCAATCTAATCAGTATTCACCCTCAGTCGACAGACAGGAAATGCGATCGACGTCGCATCATAGCATCTGATCACTCGACACGGTCTTTCTTTTGCCTTCCATGAATTCGATCTAGCACTGAGCACAGGAGAACATACATCCGAGTATTTCATCGGGCATTAAGCGTCGACAGAGAAAATTAAGTTGTTCTTCCGTGACTTTACAGTGCAGCCATTGAAATTCTGCTTTGGTTTACAGTTCTTACCGAGAGAAGCATTGCCCTGTCTGCACCCTGCGCTTCTTTGAAAGTGACGTACGCGAGTTGCGACAATTCCGATTCTCTGCAAGGGAAATCATCAGTCTACCGTATAGGATTCTTTCTTTTCCGACGAGGTGAAGTTATTAAGTTCTCGCCTTCGCATTTCGACGTATTGGATATCACCGGAGAAAGAAAAGAACTCTCTAACGTCTTGGTCCGAAACATTTGGAGATATGTTGCTGACCTTGATCGTCTTTATCTACAGAATGTGGAGGCGCATGATGAGCAGATGAAGAACTTCGAATGCATTAATCATTCGATAATGAGATGACATGCTTAGAAACTTCGATGATGCAGTAATAAGGCGTGTCGATATTAGTATATTCCGGCAAGTACTCATGTCATGCAGACAGCGAAATCTCGTGCGAGCGAGCGGTGAAACCGGCCGCACCTCGGATACATTGATTGTCCAATTCGGCGTCATGATGGATTCTGGGACTGACCCGTTTTTTCTTTCCGCATTATCCTCCAAGACCTGCATATTCAGGGGAAAAGCAGAACATTAACGTATTCAATCTTGAAGATGACAAGTCACGTCGAAATTATGCAATAAATTACATGATGGATTAGATAGCGAGCGCAATCGAGATTAATTGAGGAAGTGTAGATGAGGAAGACGTTTAATCCGTCTAGGAAACAAGAGGATTGAACATGGGCTTGCAGATGGGAATGCTTGGAAGGAGCAAATGCGCCATTCGAAACCAGAAGCAACCAAGACAGAGCACAAGAAATCGAGCACTCACCGACATCGCGAATGGGCGTTCAGACAATCTTTTAGAACCGATTGAAACCTTCTTCAGACGTGAGAGAGAGAGAGAGAGAGAGAGAGAGAGAGTATGGAGTTCAAAACCGACAATCTCGCGCTCCTTCGGGGACTCTTCTGTGGTTCACGTTGGCTTCCGCACCGCTCTTGCCCTGTTTTTCGGGGGCTCTTTTCGCATTGCATTTATGCGACGAGTTCGACGGCTCGACAGGTCCGCTCGTGACAATGTCTTTAGACCTGTCGAGCCATACACAAACCCCATATATAAATCGTTTTGCAGAGATCTACGGAGCGATGGAGGAGAGGCGCGAGATCATCATGCCTAGCCTAGGCTTCAGCAACGATGTCCGTGTTCTTTTCCAAGATCGGAATCGTGTCCAGGCATCAGCAAGCAACCCCATTAAGACGAGCCCCGGCCGCTGCCGCCCATGCATGCCCGGCCGCCAGTCTCTTTCTCGTGCATCGCCCTGCAAACCCGCCTGGTGAGACGTGACACTTGATCGACAGAGGTCGCTCCCGGCCATGGACCGCGTATGCATTACTGAGCGGCATTAGAGACATTCCAATCTAAAGGTTTACTATCAAGATCGGAGGTCGTGATCTCGATCCCAAAAAGGAGCCGCCGCTGCCGCTCTCATAGGGGAATACGACTCATCTCTGTCATTGGACACCAAACATGCCAATCTATCCTCTTCCGAACGTGAGCGAAAATAGTAATCTGCCTCCCAACTTCCAATAGGGTTAAGGGCCCGTTTGGTTCAACTTTGGGGAAATGCCCTTGGGAGAATGCAAATATCTTTGAGGTAAAGGGGTTTTCGAAATGCTAGATGTTTGGTAAACTAAAACTGAAAAGTGCTTTAGGGAAATGCAAGACTGTTTGGTAAACTTGCATTTGAAAAGCCATTTGGTGTGACCAAATTAGTTTTTTAATTTTAATATTTTTAAAATTGCAAAAAAGAAACAATAAGTATATAACATTTTACATTTTCATGTTAAGAATAATAAAAATGATACATATTAGTAAATATATTTAAAAATTATATTAAAAGAATTTGATTATAGATTAATGCAAAGCTCAACTTTTAGCCTATGGTTCTTTTAGGTTTGTTTTCAACTTTGAACATTTTTTTTAATTATTATAGTATTAATCATCTTCGTTAATGATCATTCTAGTGTATTGATAAAAAGTTGAGTTATTGATTGTCAAAAGATAAAAATTATTTAAAAAAAAAAAAAAAGTTAACTTATTTGGTGGATGGTGAAGCAACCGATTGTGGATGGTGAAGCGATCGATTGTAGATGTTAATTTTTTTGAGTAAGTACCGCATATAACAAGGGAGGTCCTAATTAACAAAAAATAAAAATAAAACAAAGTGCCTCTCATACAATTTTGACTAGAAAGAGTCATTTCATAATAGTAAAGATAGTCATATATGTTCGCAAAAAAGAAATACATTACACTTAGTATTACAAACCTCAACGACTTTGTAAACTTATGGCTATTTCATCACGTAAACGTGCCATGTCCGGAGATGCATACGAATTTGAAGCACCCACCCCTTCATTTGCATCATCATGATCAACGAACATCCATAATCGGAATCCATTCTGCTTGTTCAAAATCCGTATCGGTGACGTTATTTTTCCGTATATAATTGTGCAAAGTCATTGCCGCTACCACAATTTGCACCTGCTTTTCATATGGATAACTTGGCATATTAGTTAAAATCCCCCACTTCTGTTTTAATACACCAAAGGCTCGCTCAATTGTCGAGCGTAGCGAGGAATGGGCACGATTGAACACTTCTCGATATCCCGTAGGTGAAGGACCTTCTTGAAACTCGGCAAATGATATCTAACTTCTTTATATGGCCCCAAATAACCAATAGGATTTGGATATCCAGCATCAACTAAGTAATATTTACCTACATAAATATATTGTAAATTTAATCAACATATGCCAATTAGATATATGGATATATCTAAAACATTGACTAACATACCTGGAGGAGGATGGGGAAAATGTGCATCACGTCTTCCAATGGCTTCATAAAAGATACGGGTATCATGAGCTTGTCCCTCCCAACCGGCCCAAACATAGACAAATTCCATATTAAAATTACATATGGCTAACACGTTTTGAGTTGTTGTACCTTTTCGACCAATAAAACGAATTTGATCATACTTAGGTACAACCGCTGGAATATGTGTGCCGTCAATAGCTCCAATGCAATCCTTAAAATATGGATAAAATCGTCGATCTTTCTTGATCTTCTCGGAACTTTTCTATATTGTGGATCAGTTGGTTGGATCAAATCTTTTCCCATATCACATACTTTATCTAAAACTAAGTTGAAGTGCCTACTTATGGTTTCCCGGAACGTTGAAAACGCTCTTGTGCTAATCTATTACATATACCATGTCCTAGAATATGAAGAAACATACCAACCATTTCTCTAACATCAGTATTCCTAGATCCTTGAAGGCCATAACGTGTTACTAAATCGTTGGTTAAATTGTTAAATACAATCTTATGCATTCTAAACATATTGTAACACCTTATCGGATTAGCATCTTCGTCAATCAACTCTTTTAACCATACATAACCTGTATATGTTGAGGTCATGCAAGATTGTTTGCAAAGGTTGCTCACTTGATAAAGAATTGTAGCTTGAGTGACTGAGATAAGATCCCAAAATTCATTTTCCTCTTGCTCATGATTTTCCCTTGTATGTGAATCATCCATAACTGCTTCAAGTAACAAAATATAAAGAGAAACAATGTATTAACCATCCCATAAATCATCCATAACTGCTTCAAGTAACAAAATATAAAGAGGAATAATATATTAACCATTGCATATATGCAAACTATCACATTAAGAGAACACCAAATGAAAAAAATTCTAACATCAAACATTAATTGAAATTAGGTTCACAAAGGCTGCAAATAAAGATCCATAGATAGAAACAAAGTGGAATGACTAAGCTTCAAACATGAAAACAATAAAATGCTAACATCCTCCTATCTACGAAGACTTGATTCTTTTCTCATCTCATATTTGAGATACTTCACTTTCTTTGCATCATCCTTTAAGCTCATGAAAACTTGCCTATTATCTATCTTTTCCTTTAAATGAGAAATTGAAAAAAAGTACAAGTCTTCGTCTTCCACAATCTCAGGTATGGAATCCAATATTTCTATGAGGTCCTCATAAGGACCGACTAAACTGGTTGCGTTGGGTGCAACACTAGTAGTGCTCCTACTCTCAACAAGCTGTGAGCAGCCCTGTTAATTTGTGTTCCAATCTCTTCTCTTGTGCCCAATTTCTTATCTTTCTTTCCTCGAGCTTGCATCTTTGAAGTCTGTGCGGCTCTCTTATGAGTTTCAGTTCTAGTTGGTTCATCCACATGATCCTCAAAGTTTTCATCAGTAGACCCTACAACATCATCAATACCAGGTTGTGTGGTCTCCACATCATTATCAACACATAAACCTTTTCCAGGATTCCATGTGATTCCTCCAGTAGCAACTGTATCTCGAACATCATATCTAACTTTACTTCAAGATCGGGATGTATGCCTTTCATCCTAAAAGCTTTAAACTTTGGATTAGCCTGTTATAATAAAGCATTTGCATAAGTTATATCATTAAAGGTGAGCTTAATATGAAAGTAAAAAAAGAAATGAGGAAAACCTGAATTTTACGCTCCCACCATTCGTCACTCGCATCAATGGTTCTCTTCCTTGAATCCCATCCTAATCCGGTTTCTGGTAAAGTAATGACCTCCATCTTTTCCATTCTTCCTTGAGATTATCCCACTTACTCTTCATTTTTTGTTTATCATACTTTTTGCCGGTAACCTCCTCAAACTTACTAATTATAACTGTCCATCCATCTCTTTTGTTGTTTGCGGGACGATTGCCTTTTTCTATTTGTTCGATGCACAAATTACAAAAGATTTCTACATCTTCCGAGCTCCAAAATGCATTTTCCTTTGATGAACTCATCTATTAGTAAAAGGACATGAACAAATTTAAGAGACAAACAAACAAGATCAACCACTTAGGCCCTCTCTTATTAAAAAAAAAGTAGAAGATATTCACGTAAATAAAAGAAAAAACTAACATTGAGAAAAAAATAGGGACACGCAAAAACATTATAATTGCAAAAACATTATAAGTGCTGGTCATGCATGAAAAAAGAAAGACAGAAACAACATCCAGCAGAGAGTCTAAAAGAACATCCAGCGAGAGAGTCTCGAAACAACATCCAGCGAGAGAGTCTAAAAGAACAAAGACTTCAAATCTTCCCATTCTCCCATGTGACATGGCTCCACTCAGAGCTCTTACGTCGGCGCTGCACTCCCCCTCTCCCCCTTTCCCCTCCTCCTTCCCCAATTTTTCCACCTCCTCCTCCCCCTCCTCTCCAAAACTTCGATCCCATCCCATTTTTTAATTCCCTCTCTCTCAATCTAAAATGGGAAAGAAAGATTCTCATTTCAATGGACTATCATGCTAACAAGTTTTCAAAGAGTAATTTCATCAAGGAAGATAACTTGCCTCCAACATGATCTTGCAAACTGCAGTTATCAGCATGTATAACGTAATATGAGAAGAAGAAACATATAAAATCTAGCAAGAAGTATGCAAGATGACCAAGGGCATGGCTATGCCTCCAAGGCTTCGGGACAATGGACCTCAAAAGAAGTATAAAGGATGGCCTTTGAAGTTTCAACTTAAAGCTAACTAATATCCCACTAGCAATTATCTATCCCACTAGCAATTATCGAAAGGAAAATTAATAGGATGGATGATTGCACCATCCCCGAACAGCATACATGGCAATCACGATCAATCAGGAAATGTACGACAATCTCTTGCCACAGAAAGCAAAGCAAAACAGAACAAATGTCGAAATCGCATCTCGGAGGAGAGCCAGGAACAGCAAGTGGTTAGTGCTTTTCAGGAGACAGGACTGAAGAATCCGTCCGAAATTTAAGCATAAAATAGCTTATCCAATTTTGTAATGTTTGCGAAGCAGCGGCTGTCTCATCGCATTGCAAGTTTATTTGTCGATCAAATTAAACAAAACGTGAAGAAAGCAAAAACAGAGTTACAAGACACCCCCATTGGTCGGCTTAAACATGCAAAGATGCTTTATTCCCCACTGATTTCAGGAAGCTGTTCTGATAAGCAATCTATCCTCATATAATGTCAATTTCGCTTTTTTTTTCTCTCCAAAATAAAGGCAAAAGCAGGATCTACAACATATCAAATCTAACAAATTACTTCATTTTCTTTACATCTAGAGTTCTTAAAAAGAACTTCTATACTTTAAGAACAGGGGTTTCCGCACTATACCCAGAAGTACTTCTTACCACCACCACCAACTTTGTCTCATCGCATCGCAAGTTTATTTGTCGATCAAATTAAACAAAACGTGAAGAAAGCAAAAACGAGTTACAAGACACCCCCATTGGTCGGCTCTATACTTTAAGAACGGGGTTTCCGCACTATACCGGAAGTACTTCTTACCACCACCACCAACCCGCAGCAGCAAAGCAATTCGAGCTCCGAAGTCTGTTCCGCCCCTCCTCCTCCGACCCCATCCTCCCCTCCTCCTCCGCCCCTCCTCCCCCTACCCCACCTCCTCCTCCTCCTACCCTCCCCCACTTCATACCCACGAATCAAAATTGAACACACCCGAACGGACGAACAAGAACGGGGGAGAAAAAGAGAGGATCGGGTGTGCGCGAGAGAGAGAGGGACCAAACCAACAAGACCGATTTTATGGCAGATCCGTCTACCATCCAGCGATGACAAGTAAAGAGGGAGGAAGAGAGAGAGAGAGGCGTACACGGTAGAAGAGAGAGGAGAGAAAAAGAGACGGCGAGAGTGGAGGCGATCTTTGCGCAAATCGACCGAAAGGAAAGAGTCGAGGGTGGAGAGCCGAATCCGTCGCCATCGCCGTCGCAGGAAGCGGAGCCGTCGCCGATCCGCGAGAGGAACGCTGCAGAGAGAGCGTCGATGGAGGAGAACACTGCAGAGAGAGAGACGAGGAGAGAGACGCGAAGAGTGCCGTGGAGAAAAGAGAGGAAAATGGGTAAAGGGCTAGGGTTTTGTTAGTATGGGTAGAAGTGGACTTTTGATAAAATTTTAAGGGTAAAATAGGTAATCTGAAAAAATTCATTAACCCCCACACCAGCATTCCGAAAATGCTGAAATGCCCAAAGCAGGTCCCCACTGCTTTGGGCTTTCAGCATTCCAAATGCCAACATTTTGCTAAGTAACATTTGAAAGCTGAACCAAACGCCTTATATTTTCCCAAGGGGCTTTGAGGGCTCAAAGCCCCTTGGGAAAACTGAACCAAACACCCCCTAAATCCTTCTATCGGTCATTATCTATTTCTTGGAGAATGTTTTAAAAGATCTCATCTTGGATCTAATATCCCTGATCTCAAGAGTTGCAAGACTCAAAACAGCGTCGATTTGCATATCGACTGGACGAATTTGTCCATGCTCGTATTGACCATTCAAATCCATCCGAACACTCTGCATTGTACTAGGGGGGAGGGGGAAAATTTTCGATGGGGCTCATATTCATTGGGATGCATCATTCCGCTCATATTCATTGGGATTGCATCATTGTGCCTTCCGAGTAATCCCACGTTCCGACCATCCACCCGAATTCCGACGGCCTCATTTTTCTCCGACCAAACTTGTGTCGCCGCGACAGCGGTAGGCCCGACCTAGAGATCACGACCAGCGAACGGGAAAACGACCCTCCGTGCCACGCATTCGCCGAAACCGCCTCATGAAAAATCTTCACGAAAGATGCCCATCGACTCGGCCGATTTTACCGAATTGCCACTCCCCCGTTCCCCCCACAACTCCCGCCAATTTAGGGTTTCAATCCATATCAACAAAATCCAAAAAATTCAACCAAAAAAAAAAATCCCAAAAGAAATAACAATAAGAGCAAAAAATTAATTTAATTGCCCAAAAAAAGAGTGCAAAAAAATTTTCAAAAAAATTCGCAAACATCTCCAGAAATATGCAAAATTCGAAAAAGATCGCACACTTTCTTGATCTTGATCTTGATTTTTTTTGGTCTTTTCGTTTCGTCCCCTTGAAAAGGAAAGACACTCTCGCTCTCTCGCACTGGCGACTACTTCTTGATGGCAGGAACCGAGCCCGACCCCGGCAAGAAGCGCAAGAGTAGGCCGCCGCCGATCGCCTCCCCCGCCGCCGCCGCCTCCGCCGCCACCCGCCGCCTCCTTCTCCTCCCACTCCGTGGACTTCTCCGGCCCCTTCCGCGATAGCGTCCGCCGCTTCGTCCGGGAATGCGCCCAGCCCCAGGACCACGCGGCCGTCGGGGGCTGCCCCACGTGGCGCACCGACTTCGTGGGCGGCGGCGGCGGCGGCGGCGGCGGGGGGGACGCCTTCTTCCCCCTCTACACCGTGGAGGAGGACGTCCGGGGCTCGCCGCGGCCCTTCTGCGACGGTTGCAGATACGTCGGTGAGTCGGTTTTCTTGATCGGTTTCCCGGGAATCTTGTTATCTCGTGGCTGTTCGCGCATTGATCGGCGGTTTCCGCTTTTAGGATTCGTTTTGTTTTTGCGGGTTGGGTTCTTCTGGGTTTTCTAGATTCTTGTTCTTTGCGTAGGGTTCTTGAGTTTTTCTGCGACGTCGAGATCATTTCGGAATTCGTTCCTGGTCCTGGTTTGGGGGAGGATTTCGTCGAACGTGGTCGGGGAAGGATTTCGAGTCTTGTTTCTTGATTCCTGAATTTGTAATTTACCGGTTTGTGATCGGCGTCTTGTCGGGCTTTGAAGGTTGGAGTCACCATTTTGTGTCCAAGAGGAGATACCACTTCATCATTCCCAGAGAAGGCGAATGGACTAAACCCATGAGTGGAGACATTCTCGAGCTCGACACTCATCTCTTACATGGCATGATTCACTGCAATGGTTTTGGGCACCTTCTCTGTATTAATGGTAACGAAGAGGGCTCTCGTTCTATTCGTGCCGAAGAGTTGATGGACCTGTGGGATCGAATCTGTGCGATTCTTCAAGCCAGGTGAATTTGAACACTAGCCTTGCGAGCGACAAATCAAATGTCACATGTTATAGATAGCACAATGTAATGTTGCTTTTCCTAATGGGCTTTGGCTTCTACTGTTAGGAAAATCACAGTCCATGATATGTCAAGGAAGGGTTCGATGGACCTTCGGTTGCTGTATGGACTTGCATATGGATGCTCTTGGTTTGCGAAATGGGGTTACAAATTTAATCTCGGAAGTTTCGGAGTCACGAAAGACAAATACAACAGAGCACTTGAAGTTCTTGGTTCATTGGATCTCGACACCATTGTCCAAGACTTTTTCGACACAAGCCATGGCAGAGCAATTCGGCAAATCATACGTAAATATAAAGATGCTAGTGAGTCTCGATTGGTCACCATCAGCGACCTGCTACAGTTTATGCTTGCTTTCAAGCACAAACATCCAATCCAGAAAAAGACTCCTGTGGAAGGATACCCTGCTGTATGTTCTGAATCACAAATGGTAACAGACAATCGAAAACCTCTTCTCAATACAATTGATGATATTGCGCCACCACTGTCTGCCAATATCTCAAGATCCTATGAAGAGAAGAGCCCAGTTGATGATAATTCTGCAGAAGATACGTCTTCAATTTCCGCAATACATGTCGCAGAATTATATTCTAGATGGCCAGCAAAAAGGTTGGAGCATGCAGCTAAAATTATAGTCAACACCTTGAAAGAACACCAAGCAGATTTTAAAGGACACAAGAGCATGTCCAGGCAAGAATTGCGAGATGCTGTCCGTCTATATATTGGAGATACTGGACTAATTGATTTTGTCATAAAAAACATAGACAATACAATTGTGGGCAGTCAGATTGTTCGTCGCAAGATGAACCCAAAAACCAAAACTCTGGCATTTACTCTTCAAGAAGTTGGCAAGGCGGAAAAGCTTGAAGATAGAAATAGTTTGCATTCGTGTTCTCCAGTTGTAGAGCAGGAGTTTGATATTTATGAGGACTTGTTGTGTTTGTATGAGAACATTTTGTTTGGCTACCCGGATTCCCACCCTGCGAGTTTGGCTACCCAGGTGATCCTGGACAGCAAGCATTTCGTCAAGGAGTGGAAATATGCAAACGTGAAGGACGAGAAGTTTACCAGAATCAAATGCAGAGTCATGCCGACTTACGCTGAGTTGGTGTCGCATTTGACACGGCCACTGCCACCAGGTGAGTTGATTGTTGTCCCTCAGTGCATGACAACCAGCGAGCTCAAGCTGGTGGTGCAGAGAGCGCTGAGGGACACGTACGTCATAATGGACCAGTTCATCGTGAGGGAAGTGAAGGCTTGCGAAATGCAGGTGAGAGATGATCAGCAAATGCAGCATCGCGTTCTGGAGTCGCAAATGGAGGTGTTGGTCAGAGGCCAAGGGCTAGACTTGGAGAGTGAACTCAGGTACGAAGGTGGGACAGATAACTGGATGGTGGATTGTGTGTGCGGATCAAGAGACGACGATGGCGAGAGGATGGTGGCTTGTGATGTTTGTCAGGTGTGGCAGCATACCTTGTGCGCCGGTATTGAAGATGATGAGGATGTTCCTTCGATGTTCATATGTGGTAGGTGCAATGCAGTGAAGCACAGCAAGAACTGACTGGTATATATGTTCCCTTTTGTTCCCTTCCTTTCTGGGGTCAGAGAACTGGTAAATATCGTTCAGTCAATTTTGTTTATGGCTCTCTAACGTATAGTCAAGAAATGTTTTTGCTAGATCAGGATCACCACGTAGTTGTGGTTCTGCAGATGAACTGAACAGGCATAGATCCGATTTTTTTATTCAACTTTGGAATTAGTGAAAGAGCTCTCATTTTTTTATCTTTTATATACTGAAGGGTTTCAGAAAATTTGAATGGTGGGTGTTGCTTTTCCTTTGGCCCAAAAGATTCCTTCATGGGAGTATCCTGGGGCTGGACAGAGGTTACTCCCATGCAAATCGGGCAGAGTCAAACTGATAAAACGCTCTATAGGAAAGGAAAGAAGAAGATGGGGCCAGATCCCTATAACTTATTCATTCTGCTAGACTAAATCTTCTCGGACTGAGAATAATAATGCTACGCATAGCAGGGTTGTGGATACACTATTGGGTGAAATTGTGAGTAGACATTGAAACAAATGACATCTTCAATTGGTGTGAATGATTTCATCCGGAACGAGAATGATTTCATCCGGAACTTACTCGTTTGAACGAGTTCTCTAATTTTTTTAAATCTGAAAGCTACTTTATCATAAGATTTACAGTCGGTTTCAAAATTTATTCAAGTTTCACACATATACTCTTAATTGAATAATTGTAGCAAATCATCACCACTACTGATCATTATTTGATATAATTTACTAATCATAACTCATATTTAGACATATAAAAATTATAAAATATTATAAAAGTAAAGAGAACAAATAAACACAGACTTGTTGCAGGTTTAAACGTACCCATAAAAACAAGTTTCTCAATTTTTGGAATCTAGGCATATCCTAGAACTTGGAACCAAAGCGGTTCCCATCGGTCCGATTCTCAAGTTCCCGATCATATGCTAAAATTATAGGCAATCCTAATCTTCAATGTCAAAAAGGAGTTTGTCATAGCACTTCACAAAGCAATCTCGATATATCCGCCGTTTCCTTATTAATAGCATAGTGACACCCGCATAAAATCTTGCGGAGAGAGAGAGGTTATAGCACATTCCTTGCAATTTGATGAATTATTTCCTGCAAAGCAGATCTAGGAAATAAAATTATCAGATAATTGACTCATTTTCCTCCTTAATTGAGGATCCAACCATTGACTTAATGGTTCATGGTGATGTGATGAAGCGATTTGGGGAGAAATTCTCCACTTTGGTTCATCAATCCAGGATAATAATGGTAGGGGGATTACATTACATAAAATAGATCGCTGTGCATTTCGAAGACCTCCGCTTTCTTGTACTCTTAGTAGAAGGAACGCGTGGTAAATACGCGCCAAAAAGCATACGATTTTGCCCATATTCATAACCGTCCGAGGTTATTGGTCATTTTGGTCGTCCAGCACATGCGACTTTTCGCAACAGTTTGAAATCCAGATGCCCTTGATTTCGTTTTGTACATATAATAGAGATGAAAGGCTTTGTAAAGCTGTTAATTTAGATCAAATGAATTGGCTTAGACATGCTTTTATCAAACTTTTAGATAGGATTGCAGTAACAGGTTTGTTAATCTCGAATTTTTTAATAGCAAATGATTTAGAATAGTTATGATTTGAATCGAGTATGTTATAACGAGTGTAAGATCCTTATAATAATATTGAGAGAAGGCTGTTACCATCGATCAACCGCCCCCACTCTTTTGCTTACCAAAAAGTAATCTTTCATGGGTTTAATAGCCACCTCGAGACACTGTCGTTGTCCTTCCTGAGCTTTGGCTATTCTCCAGATCATAGTATTCTCCAAAAATCTCCAACGCCATGATTGCGGAGCCCCAAGATCATGACCACAAAGACAAGTTGGTCTTACACTCCGATCAATTACATGTTCCATGATGCGGTCCAAGCGATTCCTTCATGAGTGCATATGAGAAGACGAGAACGGATGATTGCTTCTTTTTCTAGGTCGTGTGAGTGGAGGATGAAACTCCCCTACAGGACCGACTGATCATTCCCAAAGGACAAGGATTCTGACCTTTTCTGCAAGATTACATGTGATGAGCCTTTTTCACGTTGGTGGACGGAACTTATGGAATCCAAGATCAGTCCCTTTTTTAGTCAGCTGGGATTGTCCTCTTTCAGCCCTCTCCTCTCCTCCTCCTATCTTATGTTATCGTTATCGGGTGAAATGAGATAGATTTTCTCCGTCGCAGTCACGAGTACATTAAGCTGCAAACTTGGATTTATCATCAAGATTATCTTCTGCTTTGAGTGTACGCGCTGTGGCCATGTAGAAAAGAGGAAGATAAGGATCAAAAGTAAAGGAGGAGGAAGATCATTTTAGCTTGGGCTTATGCTGAACACAGAAGATACTAGGCCTACTTAGCCAATGGCCTCGTACTGGCTGGAAGCTCAAATTGCAAGAAACTTCATCAGTTTCTTGTTAGTCCTTCGCGAAAGAGAAGTCTCGTGCCCTTCATGATCTCCTTTGACCCGTAATCAGAGAACATGGGGTTGAAACTTTCAAATGATGCTTGGATATGTAAAAGCTGGATGGTCGAAAAAGCACGATGTAACCGGCCAGGATAAGCTTTTCAGCTTTATCATGCTCGACCTCAAGAAAATGTAGTGGGGAGTAAGGACCAAGCCAACCACCACGAACATGAAAAAGCTATCGAATTGTAAGTAAGACTCCTAAGCTCTTTAGCCGCGTTCATCGTTGATCGGATGGATCGCAACAGAATTTCCGATTTCATCATCCTTTATGGATCTTTTTACATCGTATTCCCTTTCAACTTCAACGATAGTGGCTGAAGCCGAACGTTTGGTATTGTCTTCCGCACACTGGCCGGAGAAGTGGGAAAGGAAGGACTTCGGGCATCGTGGGTTGGGCTGCCATCCGACTCCTCACATAGTCAAAGGAGGAACAGTGGAGAGAATGGACTGCCCGGGGACAGCACGATCACGCTCCCTCTTTCGAGCCTAACGTGGACTGTTGTGACCAACGTGTACAGTCCCACGGCGGCTATCCGTTTCTTCCCCAAGCTCATGTCACCATGATATATGCCTAATTGATAGATGGATGGATAGATATATAGATAGCGGAACACAGCAGAAAAAAAGTCAAGATACATCACTAGAGACTAGACCCAGTGACGAAATGGATGAATGATCTCAAATTCCACTAGATGAGAACTCATCCCGTTCTTTATTTGGCACCCATGTCACGAGCTATTACGGTCTCCTGATCCCAATGTGAATTCGGCTTTTTATTGGGGTTGGAAGGATAGACATAATTTGATCGACGGAAGCTGACTATGAGCATCGATTCATGGTGACATTGTCAATCACCGTAAATCAAACAAAGAAAAAGGGGGAAAGTCAAGCCGTGCATGTGCTTCTTGCACTCACAATTCGTGGCTCCATCCCCACAATCTGCTCATTCTGTTCCCTCCGCATACCTTTCGGAGGCCCCATCTTTTTTGTCTGCCACATTGGCTCTCGGGACATAAAAACTTAGATTATATCCCTGGCCATGATCTAAGGAAAAGGAGGGCCCAACATCACACGACTAAAACGAAGACCAGGACAATCCGAAGGGCCTGTTCCACCGAAAGCGATCGAGACAGGGCTCTACTAAAGAAAAGAAGGGAGAAAGGGAAAACAAAGTAAAAGTCCAAATGCCAACACGACCAGAAACATTCCATCATGCATAAGGGACGACCCCCCATGAGCGATCAAAATCAGCAACAGCAGAAATTCGGCTGATGTTAAGCTCGTTTTTATTGTGATTCTGGTACAGCCTAGATAAGAATACCCCCCTTCGAAATGAGAAAACTGGATTATTTTAAATAATACCCAAAAATAAGAGTCACGGCTGCAACCAACGTCGCCATGTCATTTCCTCTGTACAAGCCCCCAACCCCCAAAGGAAAATTTGACTCTTCTGAAATGTTCTACCCCGGGGCCACACACACTTTTGCAGCTAACCCAACTCAGCGAAATCAAGGGGACACTTTAAAAGTGACATTCTTTGTTCATCGCATGATGTGCAAGCATACTGTACCTGTATTGGTTTTTATTCCTGTATTGCTCCTTTTTTTAGTGACCTGTATATGATGATGTATTGGAAAGAAGGAATTCTCAAAGGAAGTAGCTACACTCTCGAGGGGGATTTTATTGCAGGGGAGCCCTGCGAGGGAACCCTTTTCGCTTGTTTGAACGACTTCTCGGTTTCAGGACAGAGCTAACCCCGTAATGAGCATCCTCAGAGGATTCGGCCATGGAGGTGGAAGAATCTTTTTCATCGCCATTACTTGATGAGCAGTAGTTGTCCTTCAGTGAGAGATCGGTGAGTTCTTCAATGGGAATGGTGATGACGTCAGGATTTCGCTCATTGTTTGGCTTCAGCGACACCACTGAGACCTGGAAAAAAATTTGATTGTTTTAAGAATTACAGTTGATAACAAATTGAAGATGATTCGAAGGGGGGAAAACACAACTGTTTTTACCTTGCAAGCAATTGAGCAGAAGCGATTAGGCAGGTCTTGGATGTATCTTCCGCAAGCTTCACAGGTCCCCCCATTCTTCGATTTTGTCGATGGCTTGGTGTCCTTGGATTGGGGCCGAGGATTTAGGTGCACTGCTTTTTCGCCATTGATCTTATATGTCTGCCAATGTCAAAATCATCAATAATTGTGGGAAACAGACCCTTAGCGCCATTGGCCTAACTTTCAGCAAAAGAGATAGTAAAGACTCAAGACTTTTTCCTTTACATATCGCAAGAACAAACAAATTCATAGATCGAAGCAACTGCTTAAACTGCGTTTCGTTTTATCAGAATTTAAAGATCAAACATTGCCCAACTGGAAAATATAAGAAGAAAAGGAGAAATGACAGCTCACTGATTTTTTATAGCAGTTTGCTATTATTAAATCGACATTCCGGCTTATACCAAAAATGAGATAACTAGAAATAAATTCGACATTGTATTCGCCGAATCTATAACCGAAGTCTACAAGGACCGCAGGCTATAATTGTACGGCGCTTTTCCTAACAGATCCCTCTTTATTGATTCCTTAAAGAAGGCCAACAGATAAATGCAAGATTATCATAGTTTTCCATGTCTAGCTAAATAATGATTGAATTGCATTTGATAGGCATAGCACCATAGGTTCACCTAAATAGATCATCCAAATTCGGTTTTTCGTTAATGTGAACATCAATCAAATTTACGAACCGACCAGACAAAACACTGCAGACGCATTGCACAGATAAGCAATTGCGTGAATTATCGCGAATTGTTGCCCACACCGGGGCTAACGTCCTCTCGAGCTGTACCAACGAGATACCTGAATTTTAGAGCAGTCGAGATGCTTCTGGACTTCCTGGAGGCGGACCACGTCCTGGTACACGTACTTGCAGATCTGCAGGCGGCGGTGGAGGCCGTGCGCCGTCATGCAATGCTTGCAGAACCCGACGTTGCAGTCGATGCAGAATATGTTCTTCTCATTCTTCCGCAGGTAGTGATGCGCGACGCACGAGCCGAAGAAGTTGCACCGCAGCAGCGTGCTCAGCCAACAACCATCCGACGGCGGTCTCTTCTTAGCATAGAGCCCGCAACCTATCTGCAAAAACGCACATTACAACGCGACGATCAGCCAGAGAAGGAGCGAACGAGACTCCAAAGTACAGAAACTCGAAACTGCAGCCGACTCCGATTCCGAAGCAGATTCGCGACTCGCGACGCCGTTAGAATTAACTTTCAAGTTCGCGAGAAATTCGACAGACCGATGCGATTCCATGGAGCGGAAATCTAAAACAAGTCGAACTGAAAGCGACTCCTCCAAGCAAAAAACTCGGAGCGCGAAATTCACGAAATCTTTCGCCGGCGACTCATAGAATTTCGATCGAATCTCGACTACAGAACGGATTAATAAACTCGAAGCCGCGGAACTCGACAAGTTCACGACTCTATCTTCTCCTCGGACGACGAACTTCCCGTCGACCGACACTCGTCCGCGACTTCTCCACAAGCTGAGTCGCGACTGACGAAGCGGTTCCTCAGAGAGAGGAAACTCGAACAACGTCGACCGATCCGGACCACTCGCGACACGCGCGCGAAATCCGAAAACCGAAGACCGAAGACCGAGAGCTCGAACTAAGAATCGAGCGACGGAGCGGAAAAACGAATCCGGACGGAGCGCCAGAGGGAAACCGAGTTCGGCGAGGGGAGGTCCCCGCGATCGTACCATCTGCTCGGCTCTGGAGCGAATCCGGCGAGGGACCGGGGCGGCGGCGGAGGTCGGAGGCGGCGGTTGGCGAGGAGGCGACGATCATGAAGAAGACGGAGATGATGATGATTATGGAGAGAGAGAGAGAGAGAGAGAGAGAGAGAGAGAGAGAGATTTTGGAAACGAAGATCTTTCTGTGAGAATCGCGTTTGGGCTCTTACTTTAAAAAACGAGAGCGAAGCGCACAGCCTTCCTTCCTACCGCACTGCGGTACAGGCGGGAAGGCGGAGGCGCATTCGCTTCTGGCCGTCCGATCGAAGTGCGGGGAGATGGAGAGTTGGGCCCCACCGATCGACGCCAACCCATCCCGGCCGTCCGATCCCCCGTCCGGCTGCCTGCGATCGTGGGAGAGGGCGACACGTGGCCGAGGGGTGGGGGGTGCGCGACGGGATGGGAAGGGTGGGTTCCCGCCAACGCGAGCGGGATTTCCGGTCGTGCCTTACTCTTTTGCTTTTGTGGGGGGTGGGGGCACGGTGTTGATTTTGGTGGCGCCGCTGCCGTTCATTTGATGTGATTTTGTGGGGGATGTTTATTGCCGTTTTGCGGTTAATTATTTTCCCTTAAACATTTGTAATTAGCGTTAAAATGTTCGAAGTGTTGGATTTTTCGGTCGGTCCGTTGTTCGGTTTGTCCTCATTTGGCGTGTTTGGTGTCGAGCTTATTGAAAAGGCAATAAAGGTGAGGCACTCATCTTGTAATAAAGGGAAAAAGGAGGAGAGAGAGAGAGGGAGGGAGGAAAATTTGAGAGAGACTGATTAGTCAATATTGTGGGTTATAAAAGTAAACGAGGTGGATTTGATTTGGGACATTAGTGCCGGTCAGTCGACATGTGAAAAGGTAGGGACAAATGAGTCTTGGAGGGTTGTTGTTTTGTGGCCAAAAGGAGGACGGGAGGATTCAAAAGTTTAGCACAGCGAGATTCCTTATCGCATTTGCTTTCGAGAAGTTACCATTGGATATTTGGGAAGCATCGCGCAATCGAAGGATTATCACGCTTGACGAATGAAGCCTTGCGAATGATGAATCGAAAGGTGTGAAACATGCGAGATCAGTCTTCTTATGGTATTCGATGACTTCATCCTTTAGGGTTTTCCCTAATTTTTTGGAGTAGATTGATCGACTTTTTTCTGAGTCATTCGCGAAACGAAGGGAAGACTTTGCGGCGAAGTCTTCCCCAGAAACTTCATTATACTCTGCTGCACGTGCATTGCCTCGCCCACTTCCCTGGAAGTTGCCTAGAGATTTCTACTGCAAAATAGAGATAACAGTTGATTATCTGAATTTATCCGAGAGTATTGTTCAATATACTTTATAAAATTATTATCCATCGATAAATCATAACGAGTTAAAGGGTCTGCTCGGGATGGTTATATTAACATCTAAAAGAAAAATTTATGATCGGCAATAAAATTTGGCCAAACCATCATATGATCGACATCCTTGGTGAGAGGTTGGTTCGAATGATTCCACCGTTAAATTGAAGACGGGGTGTGATTATCGTTGGTTCATATTCTATCTGGTATTTGGCAGCAACCGCCTCTTAACAACAGCATGAACTATGAAATTACACCAAAATTTTGTGAACTTTGTCTACTTGGTCACGGCAAAGAGGGATGCTTCCCGGGTATCGTATCCATATTTGTTGGAAAACTCATATCTAACCTTATGTCTCGTCCGCCTGTGCTCCAGATGCTCATAGGTCGGACTCGAAAGAGGTGGCTCTTGAACTAGGAGCAGTTCCGCATATGAGGATTTCTCTAGGCAGATAATTAGCTGAAAATTCTCCATAGCGGGTTCCGAATCAATCTAAGTGTAGGTGGTTTCTTCTCTTCTGGCATCTATTGACGTACCAAGTGGCATGCTTCTGCAGGCCCAAGCGGACCATCACTTTGAGACTCGCGAGCATGATGTATGTCACCACTAACAAGAGGAGGATCCACAGAACTCTCCACGGGAGCGGATGGCAGGGAATGAGAGCAGCATATACTGGAGTCAGAACCCGTATTACCTGAACCCAAAACGTGGCACAAAATTGCAGTTATCACTAATTTTTTTACTACAGGTAGTTAAAGATATTCTAGGCTTTATCTAGACAAAGATTTCTCATGGCCTATGCCTTCTACCTTCTAGGCAAGTATTTCTTTTACTCCAGACAACGACCAATAGGTGGTTGTTATGGGGCTTTCTATGCTATTAAGCACGATGATCTATGTATGAAAAGGATTTGACTTTTCAGTAGCAGGCACTTACCACACAAGCTGGTGCCAAAGGAACAAAGGTGAGACTGTTCTTCAAATCAGTTTGAATATTCAAAGTCTAACGAAAAAAACAGGAGGAGAAAAGTAAGCATGAGTAGAAGCAATAAAATGATATGAATGTTGGAAAGCCACTTGCAGTGTCTCAAAATGGGGAAAAGAAAGACAATTGAATAAGCAGTTGTTGGACGAAATGAGGTACCTGCTTGCAAAGGTCTTCAAGAAACTCAGAGTATGCAATGGGTTTGATATCGTTGAATTTGGCAATGAATGAATGTTTAATGATATCAATAGATATCTCACAGAAGTAAACCATGAGAGCATTCTGCAGAGTCCAAGTACAACAGAATAAGAGATTGAAAATGGTGCCGCAAGAAAATTAATCTTCCGTTGGGGGGAGATCGACTTTAAAACAAATTATGCTGAAAGGTTCTCGAAAGAACTTACAATAAAAAAACTTTCAAACCATGGACCTTCAGCCTCCAGAATATTCTGAGCAAGAACAAATAACACAAATGCTGTAATGTGGAATCTCTCAACCGAATCTGTTTGGAAGCAAAGGCATATCCGTAACTCATCTAACAACTTAACATTAATCCTGAAAAAAGCAAAATCCCCTAAGGAATGAATCATTAAACAACAAAATCATGCAGATATTTCCCTGACAGACTTGATGTGTTTGGATAGTATTAACAAAAATGCAAGTCACGACCATGTGACAGATCCACCACTGATAGAGACCCACTTGTTGCACTGGTATTCTAAAAATACATAAGCTGGCTTATGCTGACTCATATTTTTCAGCCTATTTCAAGTGTAGAGGTAACCAAGCAAACCCTGCAGATGTGTGATCAATTCCAGTCAAGCAATGAATTCAAGTGACGGTTTCATAGATGTTAATAGGAAGTTACTGAGCTTTGCAAAAGTAGAACACAATACTCTTTCATTATTTCCCACTATTCCTTGGTTTGGTTATAAAAAATAAAGAATACCTGTGCAATGGAATTTAAGACTAAAATTAACAGTCCCTTCACACCATCTGCCTTTTCTATTGATATTCTTTATAAATGCTATTTTAAGGTTATGTAGGTAATATTTTTCTTTATTCGAAGATATAGATCTATAATTTTCAGAAAGTACTTTATATTTGAAGAAATATAAGATTTTGTAAGACAACAGCACAATATTGATATAACTACACAAGAAACGGTATTTTACAGGAGCCAAGAGAAGGTTTTATTATGGTTCAGCTGGAAAAT
Organism: Eucalyptus erythrocorys; assembly: GCA_014182555.1. Taxonomy (NCBI): domain Eukaryota; kingdom Viridiplantae; phylum Streptophyta; class Magnoliopsida; order Myrtales; family Myrtaceae; genus Eucalyptus; species Eucalyptus erythrocorys. Next base: position 30,858,640 of record CM024603.1, on the reverse strand, counting down.
GAAACCACCGAAGTGAATGACAAACGTATTCTACAGCAAACCAAACCAACAAACCAACAAACCAAAAACCAAGTGGTATTATACTACAAATTTCATATAGCTAGTTGCAAACATTGGTAGTTAACAAATAGATTTTCAAATTAAGTTTTTGTCTTTGACTGAAAATTGATTACTAGGTCTTTGTCTGGTAAAATAATCTGCATATCCACAAGATGGAAGCATGGAAAAAGAACTAGTGAAAGGAGCGAATTGGCTAATTAAAGATGCAGCATGAGGAAGTCAGAATACCGAATGCCTAGTGGTAAACATGGTAATAATGTCACACAGTCTAAAGATAACAGCAGTTGCACATCAAAAATGAAATTCCCAATCCCATAAACACTTGGAAGTAATTCTGAAAGAACAGTGAAAAGTGGTTGACTTACCAAAGTAGACAAGACTATGAATATTGTCTCTGCTAAAACGCTTGAAAACATTACTCTTTATCTCAGCAAAGTTGTTTGATACAAGCAACGCCAGCAGTGCGTTATTGTGAGCAACAATACACGTTGACAGAGTAATTGCCTGAGCTAATAATATAAATGAATGAACAAGTATCATTTGTAAAGGAACTTCAAAATTGAAAATGGAGGAGGAATACAAAGAAGCAAACAGAGGAGCTATATTGAAATAAATATAAATTACAATAAAAAAGGATATTTGAGGCAGCCACGGCTAGTAACAAATCTGAAACGAATTTCGTTCTGTTGACTATCATTTTTTCCGGTGAACAACCTGCCAGTTCTTCAGCGGAATTAAACAGAGTTTTCAGGACATCCCCACCAAAATTCTGGCATAGTTTATCGAATATCTGCACAAATGTCCGAGAAGATGAACAAATTCATCAAAGTTGCTCCTAGGAATTACTATTACCATGGTATGTAGTAACACAGGTCCATAAAAATGACAATGGCAGCATAAGAAGTAGTAGATGTTGCCTCCACAGGCAGATATCCAACTTAAATATATTTCTCAGGATAAGACTGACTTGACTAGTGAGCTGATATGCCTGAACTCATACAGAGAACAACAAGGTTCCAAGCCCGACTTACTTCCACATTAGAAGTCCTACGGAAGACATATACTTAAGAATCTCAGTTTAATAAGAGACATTCAGTCTTACATTCAACTTCCCACCAAGTAAAAAAGAATAACAACACTTCCAGACGTTGCTGACAATAAAAGTAGGTAAGGTGCAGAGGTATTAGTCTCAAAATGTGATACACAGACAGCATCCACTGACTTTACATACATTACAAATAACTTCAAAATTGTTCTGGCTTTTTAGACGCACGTAATCACCAATGATTTATGTGGCCTTTCAGACGTGTGCTTCAAACTCTACTTTTAAGACATTTATTCCCAAATGAAAACAGGAAAAATCTTCAAGTGCTATTAAGAAGAGAAATGCATTTGGACCATTTTATGAGAATTGTTTTCATACAACATGATGAAAGATTTCCTAATAATTCGTTCTTGTTCCCATTTATCTCCTCACATAATAGAGCAAAGAAAATTGAAATTGACCAAACATATTATTTTCATGTTTCCAGAAACAAATTGTTTAAAAATAGCCGCTACAAAGAAATTGGATAAAGAAATGCATCTCCCTGGAATAATGACCAAGAAGTCCTGCAAATACATCAACATTTGAGCAACTCTACCAAACAAGACTGGTTCTGGAGAATTGAATTCAGATCCGATTTGCTTCTTCTTTGACAGTTCCCCAACTAGTGTATCAGGGAAAATTAAATTTCAACAAATACAAAGGAAACTGTAACGGTGTTCTGCATTTACATCAAGAGCAATAACTGAAATTTTAATCTAAGACTCTAACTTTACTCAAAATAACTGATTTCTCCTTTACTAAAGTTTACTTAAGGTGAAAGTCTTCAGTGAAGGAAATCAACTCACAAATTCGTCTGAAAGACATTAACAAATAAGAGGTGAAAATGGCTGTAGGGTAATGTAGATCATTATGCTCTGACCTCTAGCACGTTGTACACAACATAGAGCTTGATTGTTCCTTGACCGCGAATCATATGATATATTAAGCTTATATCTGAGGCACCAAAATTTAAAATAAGAAAAGGAAAGTTAGTACAATTCGCATCCACATATTAAAACAACAACAGTCCACAGATAAATGTAAGAAGTACTTAGCCACACCTGTTCTCTCTAAGAGAGTAACCCCGAGAGTGAGCACAATAAAACACCCTAAATCAGACAGCTCCTCTGCAGAAGGCATCTTGAACTGTCTGCAACAGGAACAATTAGGTGATCTAGTATAAATCATATATTATGATTCAGGTTAAAAATATAGGAGGAAGAGAAAGAGAGCCAAGTTTCAAATTTCTTTGTTAAAAGAACTTCCTGCTTCATTACCAATAGCCTCCCCTCCACCTTTACACAATTTTCACCAAAAATTACAAGGAAAAAAAGTGGAAAGTAACTTTGTTTTCTATTATGGCACAAACCTTTAAAAATACGTATGCTCGCATCCTTTAAAAATACGAATGCTCGCATCAAACTGCTTTGTCAATCTTCCTTAAAGTTTGGAAGGAAGTTGGAACAATAGCCAAGGGACATTTTGCAACCATTTCCGTCCATATATAACAAGATAACCAAACTGAATATTCTTTCAATAGTTGGAAACTTAGGGTACAAAAATAGTCTCTCTATCATGTATAAGGTGCTAGTTGCCATGATCAATGATTCACGCCTGGGAAGCTAAAGCTTAAATAACAAGTGAGTGCTCATGGTGTCTACGTCAAAGAACCTGGTTTAAATTCTCAAACCCCCGATAGTATAAAGAAAAATATCCACCAAAAAACCAATTGTGAAATAGTAGTGTAAGACAGATAAATAGTTGCATTGTGACTGCTTGAACTGCTTTAAATTGTGAAAGAAATAAACATACTACCTCGTACTCAGAAGCCTCCATAGTAATATGGCGATCCTTGTTGGCATGATTGTCAACAATGAGAGAAATGAATCAAAGCACACAAGAACACCAACATCTATAAGCTGCAAATGAACCATAGGTAAAGGTATGTAAAAACGCATTGAAGGCATCAATCAGAGGAATAAGCATCAACCAATTATTCTAATACTTCCCAGACATATGCTAAACAGAGCAAAGGTGAACAACATCAGAAGTTGCAGGACGAAATGCACAGTATTTTTCATGTAACTAGGCATTACATGAAAAAGATATATATATAACCATAATCCAACTAACATCAAGTATATTGCTAATTTTATCCGACCAATTTCCTAATAATTAGCTGAAAGAAATTCTAAGCAATTTAGCATAAGAATGCAGCATTCTTCTCAATGAGTAACGTACCATACTTTTACATAATGTCATGCTGTGAACATACAATTTCTCATTTACATAAAGATATTGTAACAACCCCACCCATTATACTTGGGCCAAACTCCCAAACCGAGTACTCTAAATAACCACATGAGGTGGTGACCATCAGGGAGCAAGTGTCTACTTATGAATTACTTATCAAGGGTTCTCCCATTTGACATGAGATTTTGAGATGTCACAAACTCCCCCACTAAAAGAACCGATGTCCTTGTCAGTAGTAACACATATCGCCCAGTGATGCTCCTTATACAATGTGTGATCCAGTCCATCCCTACCCCCTCCATTCTCCTAAAGTCTATCAGAAGCTGCACCTTATCTAAGCACTCTTAATTGGGTGATCACTCTCCGATTCGTCGAATTACGTATGGGCCTACTTCATCCACATATCACACATCAAATCTTAACTTGAACTCAAACCTATTTCTTCCAGCAAGTTCAAGGAATCTCAAAACCAATTTACTACATACAGAGCATGATGTTATTTAGATTAAGGAACTGGAAGAGAACATCACCAGCTCACATCTCCAAGGCAATCGGAAGATAGTATCATATACTCTCTCACGTTCTTTGTCATTTCCGAGAGTAGTTGTATTCCTCAATGAATTTCCATTGCTCATTTCATCCAAAAAGTACCTCATTGGTGACTTCTGTACTGAAAACAGCGCATAGACATGTGTGAGAAAAATAGCAGAGAACAACCTGATATTCAAAGGAAACCAGGAAAATAAGGAGAATAGACCAATTCTACAGGACAAACTAAAAGCTCCTCCTACTATTGCTAGAAAAAATTAGGAGCACAGACCAGAGAAACCATTTCAATTCACTGAACCTAGGGACACTATAAACATATTAACCAGCTCAAAAAGCATAAAAACCATATTAGCTTCTATTGTCCCACTGGACTGAGGAACAGAAGAATCCACCATGTTCATGGTCTCCACACTGCAAAGGCCCCATGGCTCCCATGTACAAACTATATCTACAAAGGCTATAAACCAAATGCCTTACAGCCCTCTCCCAATACTTAGGTGTTGCGAATCGAGAATTCTTCTTTATTGTAAGTACTGCATGCTTATCAGTTAGCATAAATAACTCGCACAAATAGGTGAGAGTAAAGGCAAAATATGTTATCCCTTGACTCAAGACAAACAGTCTTTTTTTCCAATTACCTATCCGATACTCCACCGACCGAAGACTACGTAATAACAAATTTTAGCATTCATCGATAGGATTTAACAAGTTCTGGCAGGGCCGACTCCTAAAATTCTAACCCATAATGAACAAGACTCGTGCTGAACGAATTCGAAGCAGCGTCAAAGCAAGTTTCTTCAGGCTGCCATTTGACAAGATTGTTTCCCATCGACAGTGACAGGACAAACTCAATACGGAAGAGAATCAACGACTCACCAAAGGAATCCTCCGCCACGACCTTCTTCCAATCCAAGGACTCCGCATTCTCCAACTTCCGCGGCACATTCCCGTTCGGCTCGCTACGCCCGTTCAAGACCGAGCTCGCCTCAATGCCGCTCTCCTCTCTCGAACTCTGCTCCCCTCCCGCCGTTCTATCCTCTCCGCCATTCACAGCTCTCTGCCTCAACTCTCCGCGCCCACGCTCGTCCGCAAACACGCTACCCTGACTCTCCGCATTCGCCACCTGAGTAACAGAGCCCAGGCTCCCCGCGCTGTAGCTCTTGCAATCGAATTCCACGCCGTTCGCGCGCCCGCGCAAGTCGACGCCGCCCTCCCGGGAGAGCGAGCTCCCGTCATCGCAAAACACGCCGCCCGCGCCGCGCTCGGCGACCTCCGGGAGGGAACCGGAACCGTTCGGCCGGCAGGAACCGCCGTCCTCGGGGATGACCAAGCAGGACGCCTGCCGCTTCCTGCGGTGCTTGCGCTTCCGGCGGGCGGACTTGTCGCGAGGCGAATCGAGAGAGACGGGATCGGAGTCCGATCGGGGGACGGGGGAGGGCGACTCGCCCTCCGACTCCTCCAGGAGGAGGAGGTCGTCGCTCCGGCTCAGGATCTCGAAGGACAGCCTCCGGCCCCTCGATCGCAAATCCATGGGCGGCGGAGACTTTCCGGCGGCGGGCGGCCAACGGGACGAAATTCCGATCGCCGAGCGCGTGCGCGCAGTCGGATTCTCCTGCGGAGAAGATCGCAAATCCTCTGGAATCGCTTCGGAGCGTTTGCTGTTTCGGAGAGAATTCTCGGCGGCCGGAAGACCGCGGTTGGTAATTGCTCCCTCGCGTAATGCGCTTTCCCTCGTTTTTTTACTTTCTTTTTTTCCTTTTTTTTTCTTTTACGGATGTAAATCGGAATTACATACCAAATTATAATTATATGATGGAGTAATTTCCGATTACATCATCATTACTTTTATAAAAAGGAGTATATATTGTGTGTGAAGTGATATTTCATTGGTGGATGTCAAACACGGCACGCGTGTGTAATTTCTAAATCGTCGATTTTATTGTATTGTTTTATTATAGATCTCTAAGGAAATAATGGTTGGACAGTCGTCGTTGCAAGTTAAGATGCAAGCTACTATCAAATACAATAAAATCAAACTCATTTGATTTACAAGACATCAGAACATTTAATAAAATTAATGAGTCTTCGTCTTTCTAAAATCTCCATAAAGTAAACTTTTTTTAATTGCCAGATCACTTGGATAGTTCTAAAAAAGTTAACCATTAAATTCATGAATCCCACCTCAGTACCCAATCCAAACTTGGCAAATCACTTGTAGCAATCTCGGTTTCTTTTGGTTTAGGAAAGTAATTTGGTTCGTTTTGTTTTCTTCACCACAATATTTTACAAATTTTTAAAGTTTGCTATAACAAAGTCAATTTTATGCGATTAATGCTCTCTAATTTTTAATCTGTACACGTGAAAAGAATAATTATATTGTATTTTATTAACAGACATCACGTGTAATAAATCCTTCATGTTCTTAACAAGTATAAATTATCATTGAAAATTAAAATACGTTTCATTAACGAATTTTTTCTAACGATATGGATCATCATTTTTATAAATATGTTTTTCAAATCATCCAATTTTTGCAAAATAAATAAAATTAACATAGCCTTATCAAGCCTAATTGTTGGTCAAAAGTTGTTTAACAAAATTAGGCCTAGTCGTCTAGAAAGGAGCAACCTCGTTGAAGTGCTTTTGCTCCTTTTTAGAGTGGGGATGTCCCTCGCGACCCGTGTGGATTCAACATTAATCGGCCCATCCCAGCCATTTGCCAACCTAAGAAGCACACATATTTTTAAATGTCTTTTTTCGTGATATTTTTTATTATATCAACTACTACCGACATAAAAAAATTAATTTACATATTCACCATTAAATGATTGACACATAGTGATGAATGCGTGGGTGCTTCTTATATTGGCAATAGACATAGCAATAAACTTTTTTATTTTCCTCCCTCTTAGCCTTTAGAAAACTATACACTTATAATATTCATTCAAATATTTACATATATTAAAAATTAAATTTAAAAAAAAAAATCAACACTAAATGGCAATATAGATATACATATCAAAATCGATCCTGAATTTTTATTTTTATTTTTGTACATTCTGTTTCGCAATTAGTAAAGAACACGCTTGAGATCACTTCATTAAGGAGATACTTGGGAAATTAGTCATCCAAAGCATAATTTTTTCTTTTTGTTTTTGCTTTCCCAAAATGTCATCGATTGGCTTATTTTTTAAAATATCCTGTCAATAGACAAATGCATAAATCAATAATTTGATTATGTCTTTCACGTTCTTCAATTTTAAAATTTCAAATCTTTTCTAATTTGCAAACTATTTTGTCGAGCAAAATCTTTTAAATATCAATTTTTTGCTTATACGCAAAGCACTCTCATTTTGCTAATATTATAAATGTAAGGAATAATTATATAAATGGTCCATGAACTTTGATTTAACATATAATGATGTCCCTAAATTTTTAATTTATTCAATGTGATCCATAAATCATTTGTAAATATTGATTTATAGTTTAAATATTATCTGTATCATTTTTTTCTATATGTGAACAAGCATTTTCAGTTCCTTTTCAATGTCAAATGTCGATCTCAATTTAAAAAAGAAAAAAAGAAATTGCCATTGTCAAAGACTAGCCATTTTTTTTGCAGGGGGAGGGTGGGTTGACTATGTTCTATTATCAAATTCTTTGTCTCTTCCATGCTACTGGCTTTTTTTTTTTTTTTTTTTTTTTTTTTTTTTTTTTTTTTTTTTATGGGTCGAATCTTCTGTGCTACTTCAGTTATTAAGTCTGGAGCTGTTATCCTTCTCAGTCCTGCACATCTCCGTAGTTTTTTTTTTTTTTTTTTTTTTTTGCGCCCGGGGAGCACGTGGCACGCGGCATCCTTTGTTATCTCCATTATTAGATGCATACGGACAAAATCGCATTTATTAAAACCAAGTTAAAATAATCATGAAAATACACAAATTTTTTTTTTTTTTTTTTTATCATTGTATAACTATAGCCTCATGCGTCTTGTATTCTAAATCGAGGATTCCATCCTTCCAACATAGAAGGCGGAGGTGGGGGGTTCAAATCCCCACTTTCTCATGGGGATGGAATAAGGGATGCGTAAGTTTCAGGAGTGGGATTCAACTCCCACGCCCTGCAAGAGGCAGAACAAAAGTCCAAACGCCCTGCAAGAGGCAGGACAAAAGTCCAAGAGTGAGTGTAGAATTGGAATAGAGTAGAATTAACAAAAAAAAAAAAATTGAGGGATTCGTTCATTTAATTTCGTGACTATGACTTGTCATGAAAGGATATTTATTTTTTATTAACTCATAAAACTGATTATAAAAATGCAATCAATTTCTAAAATTTATCATAAAAGTATAATCAAATATTTTCACTAACTCCATCCAACTTGATAAAAGAAAAACACTAATAAATTTTAATGCTTAATTACACCAGTTTCATAAGTTTCAAAATTTGATTATACTTTTTTGAAGTTTGGGAATTCAATTACACAATTATAACAAGTTCTAGGACTTGATTGCTTATTTTAAAAATTTTACAACTCAATTATACTTTCATAATAACTTTTAGAATTCAATACATTTATTTCAAAAATTTATATATTTTATATGGATGCAAATGACACTCTAGAGACCGAGCAAAAAAAAAAAAAATGACACTCTAGTCTATAGAGCATCTCAACATGAATCGACTAGGCCATGTGCTGATTTATTGTATACGCTTGTTTTCCACCAAACCCTACTCATCTCCTAAGTAGAAAATGGTGGGCTTCCGGGGCTCCATGATCTCCACCGTCCCTTCCAACATCTTGGCCACCTTCCCCATCGAAGGCCTCAGCTCCGGCCGGTCCTGGAGGCACCACATCGCCGTCTTCACCATCCGGTCCACGGGCTTGAAGTGGACCTTGTCGTCGTAGGCGTGCTTGATCTGGCGGTCCAGTATGTCCTCCACCTTCATCTCCTTGAACGCCTTGTCGAACGCCCACCCGGGGAAGTACCAGTCCTCACTCTCTATCCGCGACCCTTGCATCTCGAAGTTGCGGACCCCGCTCACGATCTCGAGCAGCACCATCCCGAAGCTGTACACGTCGGCCTTCGGGGTGATCTGGTCCGTCTTGACCCACTCGGGGGCCATGTATCCCCGGGTCCCCCGGATCCGGGACATACTTACCATGTCCTCCTTCTTCCGGAGCTTGGCCAGGCCGAAGTCCGATATCTTGGGACAGAAGTCGTCCCCTAGGAGGATGTTCTCCGGCTTGATGTCGCAGTGGAGCACCCATTCGAGGCACTCCTCGTGCAGGTACGCGATGGCCCGGGCCACCCCGAGCGCAATCCGGTACCGCACGCCCCAGTCGAGCATCGGCTTTTGATCGGTCGCGGCGGCCTCGCCCGTCTCGCTTTGGTCGGTGGCGCGGCTCGACCGGAACAGGAACTTGTCGAGCGATCCGTTCGGGACGTACTCGTACACCAGGATCCTCTGCCCCTTCTCGGCGCAGAACCCCCACAGCCTCACCAGGTTGAGGTGGTGCATCCGGGCGATGATCGTGACCTCCGCCCAGAACTCGGCGTCGCCGCCGGCCACGTTCTTGAGGCACTTGACGGCGACGACCCTCTTGTCGCTCAGCTCGCCCTTGTACACATCGCCGAACCCGCCCCGCCCTATAGGGTCCAAGAACCCTTTGGTCGCCGCCTTGATCTCGGCCAGTGTGAATCTCTTCGGCCCGCCGGCGGGGAGCAGCTCGAGCCCCAGGGTCTGCGCCATGTTCCTATACTTGATGTACTTCTTCAGGAAGGCCCAGAAGAAGGCCATCCCGGAGATCAGCTCCGCTGCGAACAGCGTGCAGATGATCGCGATGTTCCTTTTCGTCTCAGTCGACTCGCCCGGCGGCAACGGGAGCGTCACGTTGACCGGGCACGTCGTCTCGAGCACCGTGGTAAGCCCCGTGAAGTTGGTCGTGTCGTTCTCCTTCTCGTCCACTATCAGGAACATGGCGTTCGCCGTCGCCCCCGGCGACCAGTAACCGTACAGGAGCCGCTCCAGCTGCAGGACGCAGAAGCCAGTCCCGTCGTAATTGAACATGAAGCCCTCGCAAGTCGAGTTCGCCACGCACTTGGCCCGGCAATCGGAGTAGTTCGCCACGTGCAGGTTCGTCTGGTCCAGCCCGCCGGTGAAGTTGACGAAATCGAGGCGGAGGAACTTGGCTTTTTGCCGGCTCGCCACCGGGACCTTCCGCTCGCACTCGTAGTTCCCGACGGCGGACGAGCGGAACCCTGGCGGGCAAACGCAGTAGAAGCCCTCGGCGCCGTCGCCCATGCAGATCGAGTTGCGGCCGCAGAGGCCGTGGATCTGGCAGAGCTCCGGCATCGCCTGCCACACCATCGTCCAGTTGCCCTGGGAGTAGCTGAACAGCCGCAGATTGCCGTCGTCGGCGAGCGTGAGCCGCCGAAGGACGGAGTCGTCGCCGAAGTCGGCGGAGAGGATGGAATTGCCGTTCTCTTGGCTGATCTTCCCCGAAACATCCAGGTTCATGAATTTATTATTACCCGGAGCCGTCCAGTAAATCTCGGTGCCGTTGAACACCAAATACGTCGAATTGAACGAGAATAGACGTTTCCTGGAGACCAAGGTCTCTTTCATGGGTTGATTCGGCAGGAAAGTGTCCCCGGGGAAGCTGAAGCTCTCCCAGGCGCCCAACACCAGGTTGCCGTCGTCGCCCAGCGAGAGCTCCGCGGAGGAATTCCCGGCGGCCGTCGCGTCCGACGCCCAAAGGACCGCGGCGCCGGAGGAGTTGAGGAAGAGCCGCCCGCCGGCGACGACGAGGGAGGCGGAGGCGTTGACGGGGGAGTCCGGTTTGGCTGACCAGACGATGGTCACGGGGAGGATCCCGTTGTACCAGACGGAGAATGTGTACTCGGCCGACGTCGCGTTGAGGTGCTGGAAGCCGGCGGCGAAGGTGGCCTTGGGGGAGAGGAGGATCTGGTCCTGGCCGGGCCCCCACGGGCCGTCGGAGGAAGAGAAGGAGGAGATGTTGGCGGCCTGAGCAAGGGCCGACGGCGGCGGAGGGATGGCGAGGAGGAGAGGGAGGAGGAGCAGAGAGAGAGACATGGTTGAGAGAGAGAGAGAGAGACAGCGGCCGTGGACTGCGAGGAGAGCGAGGGGGAGAGGGAGGCAAAGTTTTAACAATGGCGGCTTTCATGGGGGAGAGGAGAGAGAGAGAGAGAGATAAGGGGGACGACTTTTCAGCGCCGACGGTGCGGATGCGGATGGATAGCAGACTGCAGACTGCAGAGGAGAGAGTCTCTGTCGATTTCTTTGACTGTGGATTGGACCCTCTCGTGGGTGGGTCCTCTCTCGTGGGGTTACTAACCCAAGTTCGTGACCGCGCCGGGGTTTGACAAAGTCAGCGTTGAAAAAACTATCTCCCGACCGCCCACTTCGAAATCGAACGAGGATTAGGAAACGACGATACATGTGAATTGAAACTCGCGAAACTTACGGCGAAAGTAAAATTGAATTTTCAAAAGTCATAAATAGTGTAATTAAATTTGAAAATTTGTCAAACTCATGTAATCAAATTCTTTCATTAATTCTATCCATTTAGACTAATAAAAAATTACTGACGTGACTTTTCTTTTAATATTTTCCTCCTCCTCCTATGTGGTTATGATGTAGTTAAAACATGGAGCATGACTAAGACGACATCGTTTTAAATTAAATTCTAATTTTGTAATTAAAATCTTAATTAAATAAAATAAAAGTGTTATTAAAAGAACAAACAAAAGGACAATGGCAACCGCCCTATCCACTCTCGCCCCCATTGTTAGAAAGAGCCAAGGGGGTTGCTACGCCCTCAGTCAAGGCTAGTGACTCTCACAAAACATAGGCGAGAGCCCGCTAACGCTTGCTTAAATCTCGCACCCTTGCCAAGGGCCACCACAATTGGGTGAGGGTTGGCTACCCTCACTTAGATTTGAGCGGAGGGTCGCGACTCTTGCTTGTGGACCGTGAGGGTCACCGGCTTCGGTTAAGAATCGAGCAACCTTCATTGGCCCTTTCTTGCGATGGGAATGGTAGTGGCAAGCACCTACCGCCCTTGCCTTTGGCCCTTTTTTTTTCTTCCTTGTATTTGTGTATTCTCAATTCTTTCTATTTTTTAATTAATGTTCGGGTTAAATAAATTATAATTTTATTTATCATAGATTAACAAAGTTTATAGAATGACTTGATTATACTAATTTGATAAGTTTAAGAATTTAATCATACTTTTTAAAATTCGATCATAGTTTCATGATAAATTCAGGACTTTCAATACACATATTCTAAAAAATATTCAATGGATTCTCAACCCGGATGCGCGAATGCAGTTCATAACACGCGCCAGTTGCCATGGATTCAACCCGGACACACGGGACGAGAACACGGCTTGCCCGATTTCAAGGCAACACCTTTTTGGACCGGCTTCGAACAATGCCATCGCATTAAAATATCTGGACAGAGACATAAAATAACGCAGGAATACATCACTATATATTAACAAGACACGATTTTTGATAAAACGGGAAGTGGGTTCCGTCCTGTTCGTGATGCGAAAAGGGGACCATGCCAGGGCATGGGGCCGAAACGTCCTCGAGGGCGTCGAATGTCTTGGTGCGTGAGAAAGAGGTCAGATAGAAAAAGTTCGTTGTCGCGACTTGTCGAGTAAGTCCATTTTGTCCAGCGATTGCCCGCTAACAAATGGCGAAACTATTGCAAAAGTATGCTAATGATGTAATAGAGGTATTAAAGTGGATCATTAAACCCTTTTTTTTGCATACCGCGTCATTTGGATTGGGGTTGTACGTGGATTGTTGAATCATTAGAGGGCGGGGTAAAAGTGAATTCGAAGAATTAGAGTCTATTGGATCGGGTCTTAATGGATTTTCACGGAACCCATGACATCTTTAGATTAATTCACTTGAGGTGTTGTCTACTTTGGTCTGTCTTATATCAAGCTTCATGATTTTACATTCTTCAAAGGTCACCATTCTGATAGTGCTCTAATTTGTGCTTATTTAACTTTGTAATTCCAAAGAAAAGTATATATATATATATATATATTTTAAATCGCTCTCATGCGCAATTCGATTTATTTCTGCTCCATCCACCATTCTAGAAGCCTATTGAGAGCTGCTCTCTGTATAGGCCTTCTTTAACCCCGACGATCAATCTTTGCCCTTACCGAACCAGGTCGTTACGAAACCCCTTTTTGGCCCGTGTGAATAATCAAGTTGAATAGGCTTGAGTCGGTCATGCAACTTTTCTATGCATGAGCAGAGCCATGCCCTCGTGGAGCTTGGCCCTTGCACGCAGTTGCAACAATCATCATGACGTTGCGATCGCCTGCCTCGACCTCAACCGTCGCCTCCCTCTTCCCCTGCACTTAAGGTTGGATCCGAGCTCATCTCCATCTCCCTAGCTTCAATCCTGCACTGCCTCCGCAACCTAGATTCGAGGCCGCTAAGGTGCTTGACCAAGAATGGGGACTCAATTCACGGTTGCCGAAGCCCCAAAATAGGATTTAGTCGAGCAATATAATTCGGTCGTGCCAGAGAAAATTCTTAATAGATTTTGAAGTTGACAAAACTTTTCGGTAAATTATATTGAGAGTGTTAATTTTCTTGAAGAATGTTGATTCAGGTATATGTTCAAGAATCGGAAATGCCTCAAAGTCAAATCCACTCAAACTTATTCTCAAGTTGTTACCCTAATCTCAAACAAAGGAGAAAAAGTTTTCTTATTCTCATCTTGACGTGCTCATAATGTAACCATCAACATGTGAACGAAACAATTCCAAAACCTAGCTCTCATCCATGAGGAAATAGGACCTGAACAAGATCATTATAAATTCTATAATGGCTAGTAATCTAGTTTAGATTTCAAGCTAATATGGAATATTGATTCAATCAAATTGATTGACAAATCAATCCTGAAAATAAGTTCTTTCTAAACAAAGGAACTCTTCTTATAGAAATCAAGACTCATAATCAAATAGGGATTCAACGTCTATCACTCAACGGTAACAAAATCGTCTTGATACAATTCTATCTATTGATCCAAATGGAAGATGATCCTCTAAATTCTGTTCAACGGCTAGTTTGAAAGTAGAGGCATATATAAGGAGACCAAGGTTTCGACAAGCAAGCAAGAGACAAGTCGTAGGATTTGAAATTCCAAAGTCTAAGTGTACTTCAATCATATACTTATTTTTCGAGAGTTTAAACTTTTGTGATAGTAAAAGATATATAGGAAGAGTAACTTACCAAGACAATATAATCTATCATTAGGTGTTTGCACTTAAAATTGTAATATCTTATTGATCATATAGTAGAATTTAGTCAGTAGGCTATCAATATGGGAAAGTTGACGTATGTTTGATCTAAGTCAAACCAATATAAATTTTGTGTGCAATTTTCTTTATACCCTAATCTCTTATTGTCTTTTGTTATAGTTCATTGTGCACTTGCTGGTGTACACTTGCTAGTGGAGGCGTATATAAGGAGACCAAGGTACCAACAAGCAAGCAAGAGACAAAGCGTAGAATTTGAAATTTCAAAGTCTGAGTGTACTTCAATCATATACTTATTTTTCGAGAGTTTAAACTTTTGTGATAGTAAAAGAAATACAGAAAGAGTAACTTACTAAAAAAATGTAATCTATCACTAGGTGTTTGCACTTAAAATTGTAACCTCTTATTGATCATATAGTAGTTACTAGTTAGTAAGCTATCAGTAAGGGGAAGTGGACGTATGTTTAACCTAAGCTAAACCAATATAAATTTTATGTGCAATTTTCTATATACCCTAATCTCTTATTGTCTTTTGTTATAGTTCATTGCACACTTGCCGATATACGCTTGCTAGTGTCTTGAAAGTCTGTTTTATTGCATAACATAACAAATTTTGAACCCTGTTCCAAAATTTGATATTTATCTAGACTTTATTCTCAACTCATTAGCATTATCTTGTCAAGATTCTATGGAATCATCCATTCATCCCTTCAAGGTGATTTGTGCTAGTCACGTCAAGCCGGTCACAAATATCATTTGATGGAGAGCATCATGAATGCTTATAATTGCAGAGTGTCCTGTAATACCTAGCAATTTTGTAGGTTTGACAGAATGCGATTCCATAACTTGGTGCAGTTTAATGAGTTCTTTTATTTTTATTTTTTGTTTTTGGAGTGCATTGCTGTTGGTTTGACCTTGACGCCCTCGAATTGGGATTAAAGTTTTATTTCATTTTTCTTTTTAGAGAGAGAGAGAGAGAGAGAGAGAGACGCACGAATAGAATAAAGGAAGTTTAAAAAATTTATAGATTCTCGACAAGATGCGAGAACACAATTCATAAATGAGGAACCTATCATTAACGAATTCGACTCTGACCAGCGCAATAATACGACTTTTTCTAAATTAAGACAATTATGTTAGGACTCACTCGGGATTATATTGTTATAAAAAATAAAGTGAACGAACATGAATGGTTGGCCCTACAGAGGGAGAGAGCCCCTGTCGTTCCTTCATTTTAAAGTGGCAAAGCGTATGATATGTGGGAGAATGCCATCGTAGCGAAACTATTTAATTTGATAAAATATCTTTTTCTATTAAACATGATAATTATCCAAAAATTTATAAATCTATTGTGCGGTGGCTAACTTAATTATTAACTTTTTAGTTTGGCCAATTCAAATTTAAAACTTTTGATAATTTTTTAATTGAGTCATCCCAATCATTTGTGGCTTAAAATCGCTGATGTGGACATCTCTCATCCTATATGACACAATCAACCCCGATTTCAAAATTTTTGACCTTTTTTTTTTATAAATTTTTCATTCTTTTCCTTTCTTTTTTATTTTTTTGGCATTGAATGGTCACTGGGGTTCATTCAGGCGTGAACAATGGCCGGCGACCTTGCCGGCCACAAGTGGGAGCTTGTATGCTCTCGTTGGCCCATAGCTGAAACAAAAAAAAGAAAAAAAAATTAAAAAATTTTAAAAAAATATTTACGTCATCGAAAGAAAAAAGATTGAATTAGTCCCCTCATAATAAATGGAAAACTTTTAGATATTTTTCTCGCTATTAAACATATACGACTAGTTGAGTGGATTTGTCCTGTTCACGGCGCAAAAGGGACTTCTATAGGCATGGGACCAAAACGTGCTCGAGGGTGTGGAATCTCTTCTGGCGTATGAAAGAGGTTGGAAAACAAGGCCACAAAAAATGCGACCTATCAAGTTCATGGTCTCGTGGCCCACAAGGAAATAAATAGAAAATTTAGGGACTTTGTTGCAAAAAGATTATGATGGAGAGTTCTTTCAATATATACAAATTAGAGTGGATTTATCCCCTCTTTTGTAATTATTGATTACACCACTCGATGGATTTATGGTCCACGAAGATACGATGGATAACCAATCGGACATCAACGTCATGTTTGGGTCCTTATGTGATTCATAAGGACCCATTCAAAGGGGCGAAGAGTCTATAGAAATTGTCTTACATGTGGTCCTATAATCTCACCCCATTCAGACTTCACCCTGTTGAAAGATAACCATGGCATCTCACTCTCCTTACTGGGCATGTGTCTAGATTTGATATTATATTTGGTATTGCTCTGCCATGATTATCTTCAAAGAATGACATCAACTTCTAACTAGTTTGTGCACACGTTTGGACATTATTCACATGATATTCCGTTTCTCACTATATTCTTGACACAACGTTCTTTACTTCGTTGTATTAATCATCGATACAAAACTATTCGATGCACTAAATTTAGATGGAGTTATCAGGAGAGTTAAGAGAGGATGAGAAAAGCTTTTAAAAGAAATTATTTTGTTTGGAAGGAGGCGTTGAGATCAAGGGATTTGGAGGCATTACAGTCCCAAATTTCCTAACCTTTCCTAATCTTCTCAAATCGCTTCAAACTTAAGGGAACTGAAGGGACCGTGGGAGATGCGGAAAGTTTCTCTCAATACTCTATGTATGCCCACTAGTGTAAAATAAAATGACTTGTCATGGAACATTTGTTCTCTTTTAAAAGGTAAAACAAACTTTTTCCTACTGAATTTAATTTATTCATGTACTTCTTCTATTAACTCGCCATGTTAAAATCTTATGTTATCAGTCTTGGAAAATGCATCTCTGATAGCTTAATCCAAATGATTTAAGCATTTTACCAGAGGCTCCTTCTCCTTTTCATTTGTTTAATTTTTTTAAAGTACTTTGCTCGATAATTTGTTGGATTGTAAACTTGACTTTTTTAAAAAAAAAAATTGTGCTCGTTATGTGGTGCCAAACGATCGTTGCGGAGATATTGGCCTCTGTTCACACATAACGAAACCTTAAGAATGCAATTCTTTGATTTTTGCATATGACCCAATACCCTCACACGTGTACTTAGTTGTCCGATCTGCCTAATTTTTTTTTTTAAATTAATTGCTGGTGACTCCTTAAACGAGTAGAGAGCAAATATATGCCCAATGAGGATAGAGAGCAATTACTGGCACTAAAGGTCTCGACAAAAGTTTGGCTCATGGCAAATTTCTATAATGATAAAAAGGGAGAAATGAGTCATTACACATTGAATCAGTAAAAGTATCTTTTGTTATAATTGAAACTAAGTCATAACAGGAACCTTTTAGTATAATGAATGGTTTTAGTATTGAAATTCCAATATTAAGCTTTCTCGAGTAAGTACCATGATTGGTGATTTCCTAGAAAAGTGTTCAGCAATATATTACCGTACAAAACTATGAAGCTTTATATGAAATGAGTAAAACCAAGCAAATTTGGCCCATCTGTCAGTACGTGATGTTAGAGCGTGATCCACTCTAGCAGGATTGCATTGGTACACCGAACGAAACTAGTGGGCATGCAACGAGGACTTCACCAGAAGTGGTCAAAATGTATCGGTTTTGTTCCGACTTTTGTTTAAAACATGCCAAATTCGTGCTAAGTCTTTCATCATATATATCGAGCAATCTCGTTGTGTTGTTCCTTTTACGGTGTTTATCCTTAAAGAGGAGCTCCTTATTAGGTGTGTTGCCCATGTTGACTCTTTATTTTCAACCAATAAATTCGAACAAGGGACGGTCATATCCGTTTTTCTCACTAATCAATAGGTTTTGGCCTTGGTTGGTCATACTTTGAAACCATGTGCGAAATGAATGAATCTGATTTTAAATTACCAAACGAAGTGAGAATTCTTCATCTCTATCTAAAAATTGCGTGTAAAAACCTTATTTTTTCATACATGACAAGAAGTCTAAGAATAAAAGTACAGAGCGAGAGGGTTCGAACAAGGTGCGATTGCTAACAAAGACTTCTAGAATGATAAAGATGCAGAGATGAACAGAATCACACACCGAACAAAGAGAGAGTATTGCTAATTTAAACATGCGAAACCCAAACTAGATGCTCAGCATGACGTCGCGCTTTAGCATTGGGACTCCTTCGGGCGAGATCACAGTCGGAATGTGTGAATTCCTGGGAACCGATACTCTGAAGGACAGACACCTCGAGGCTCGGATAAGATGGGTTAAAACGGACAACATATCGAGTGAATTGGGCCGGAATATCCTGCTAAAATGATGTGAAACTCTCCTCTTACATGGCATCTAAGGTTTTGGCCCTTTTCTCTCTGTCCTTTCTTTTCATTGATGCGAACAAAGAAATTAGAATCTTGCAAACAAACAATCATCCATCGTAATCCACCAAGTTTATTGTCCATCGCCAACTCATTTCGTTGTTTCTTAGGTCTCCCCTACGCCTTATTTCATCCACCTAAGTTGACAATCTCTCCCTCTCTAGCACGCACACACGTCTCGCACAAAATGCACAGGCGATTCCAACGTTTCTTCACATCCCTAAAGGAGCATGGCTGCGTCAGCTACGCCAAGATCGCCACGGCCAGCGGGTTCTGCGATGTCGACCTCCTGCTCATCAAGGCGACCGCCCCCGATGACCTCCCGCTCCCCGAACGATACGTGCATGAGCTCCTCAAGATCTTCTCCATCTCCCCTTGTTTGTTCCACTCGTTCTCCCTCAGCTTCACCCGCCGGTTCCGCAGCACGCACTGCTGGCGCGTCGCCCTCAAGTGCTTGCTCCTCGTCCACCGTCTCCTCCGGTCACTCCCCGAAGATAGCCCTTTGCGGTCCGAACTGCTGTGGACCCGCTCAGCCCAATTGCTCTCGCTGAACCCGTGCCACTTTCGGGACGCCTCCTCCTCGGCCTCCGAGGACTACACCAGTTTCATCAGGGCCTATGCCGGGCTTCTTGACGAAGCTCTCAATATCTTCTCCATTGAAACTATACTCATTGAAGACGGCAAATTGCCTGAAAATCTGTCCGATAGGATTTGGGAAGTGGGGAAGTTGCTCGAGATTCTGCCGCAGCTACAGAGCCTGATCGACCGTGTCATGGACTGCAGGCCGATTGGATCCGCAGCGAGGAGCTTCATCATAAAATCCGCGATGAAACACATAATTCGCGACAGCTTCATCTGCTACACCACATTTAGGAGAGACATTGTGGTGCTGCTGGAGAACCTCTTTCACATGCCACACAGGAGCTGCATCTCCGCTTTTGGCATCTACAAGAAAGCGGCTCTCCAAGCCCAACAGCTTAGCGAATTCTACGATTGGTGCAAGGCGCGGGACCTGTGCGGACCGTACGAATATCCGTTCATCGACCGAATCCCGCATATTCAGATCCAAGCGCTCGAAAGTTTCCTCAACGGGATGTGGCAATTGACGGATCAGTCCGCATCACCCTCGTTGTCCTCATCGACCGCATCACCCTCTTCATCCATAGCACGGTCGAGGTCATCATTGACCGAAGACGACGGCGAGTTCATGCCGAGGGGGGACGTCAAGCTCGTCAGCATGCAGTGGGAGAAATTCGAGGACAACGCCTTGGTGGTGAAATCCGAGGAAGATGAAAGGGAGCCACTGATCAAGCTTGAAGATGGTGAGAAGGCCATCGGCTGGGATTGGGAGGCCCTTCTGGAGGCCTCCATTAATCTATCACCAATGAATCAGCAGCAGACCTTTGAAGAAGCAAGAAAGGATCAAAGTGGGAAAGAGAAGGAGTGGCAATTACAGATACACAACAACCCAGGAAGCCACAATCCTTTTTATTGAAGTAATTGCAAGAGGAATTGAGTTTGCTACTAAAATGTGGTTTTCATTATATAGTGTTAGAAATTGGGGGTTTTAAAGACGTAATACACTTCATGACTTCGATTTATTCCATACGATTTATTGTGTCGACTTAGAAACTACATTCCAAGACCTATTTATCATAGCGAGCTACGGAAGATAGAGAAAGTCTCTCTAATCAATGTGACCGTCGGAGTGTGACAATGACAGCTACTTAAGCCTCCGATATTTCCTAATACTATAAAAGTTTTTCTTATGTGAGTTACATTAATTGATATTATAACTTACCATTTTATGAAATTGGTGTAAGTTGAGATAAAATATTTCTTAATTAGTCTAATATGGAGTTGGCTAATGTAGGCTGAGTTGAGTCTGGCTTGCAATGAAAGGATTTGATTAGAAACTCTATAAATAGTACTCAAATCTCTCCTCTAATCCTAACACACACAATAATCCTCACAAAGGAGCTTTTACTAAGTGTTAGGGGTGAAAGGTTGTCTTATTGAGCGAGTGATACAAAAAGTCATAGAGGAGAAGTTTTGAGTTTGGATCGTCACTATTACGTATCAAGAACGATAGTCCAAATTAGGTGCATAAATCTCTTTACTTGATTACATATGTGTTTTTGGTTTTAGTCATGGAAAGCTTAGGTTGTGCTTTTGTGTCTAACATGTGATATCAAAGCAACCATAGCCTAAAACTTGGACATATAGATTTTGCCATTTTTTGTGAATTTTTGTGTAGTAAAAATAAATTTTGATCACATAAATGGAACGGACTAGTCAAGATGAGCAAAACTGTGGTTGGCGCTTCGCCGCATGACCATGTGTTGGTGGATGGCGACATGCATCAAGCATGTGCCTTCACGTGTGAGCATTACCTATACTTTGCACACACGATGCTACTATCATCATGTCATTGGTGACCGGAGGCATGGGTTCGACCCGAATCGTTAACCCCTGACCCGACCTAATGACTTAACTCGGTTGACTGTTGATCGACTCATTGACTCGCCTGACCCAGCTCTCCATTCAATCGGTCGGATCGGATCTTGACTAGTCTAACTGAGTAGATCAGATGTTGACTGGTCAGACCGCCAGCTTAGATTGGTCCGAGCCAGCTTGCATGTACGCTTCACGCGTGACGCACATATGGACACATCCAACCTTTGATTGGGGTGTTCTTGAAGTCCATGTGCTCGTATGAAGATGTCTATACTGTGGTATATTTATTTTTTATATTTGATGATTTTATGGATGTGAAAATACGTATGGAACCTTAAACATGCGTATTTTTAGGGTATTTTCACCTATTTTTCCTGTATTTTTCTATGATTTTAGAAATACAAGTGCAAGTTGACATATATATCATCATATAAAGAATGTGTAGAGCAGTGATTCATTGATAGCATGTATAAGATTCAACATGTAATAATTTATGAAGTAATATAACTATAATAAGATAAGATTTTAATAACAAGTTCCCCCTTTCATTAGATCTAAAATCACATGTATAAGATAAATGTAAGACATAAAGTTTATATCGCTAGTGCGACTGCTAAAATAGCATACTTAATTGGGTTTAAGAAATATCGATCTTGTATAATGATGAGATATCTTCTATTCTAATGTGTGGTCATACTCCAAAGAATGTGATATATTAGTTTATAGAGAGATACATAAATAACATATGTTGGAGGAATCCTAGTGGTTTATACACTTAGAATGTTGAAATATATTCTCATAATCATTATCATGTGGAAAGTATACAACTATATTTCATGTACTCTACCCAAAGGTAATTATGTGATGATGTATGTAACTTTCTGGATATGTACTTCCACATCTTCAAATTTTTTAGTATTCACATGATACCAATTACATGCATTGCTCGTTATTTTAGTTACTTTATCTATAATTAATAACTCAATGAACATTGAGGTTCTTACCAGAGCGGATTTTCTATTTGGGAAAAGGACAATTGTGTTTACCTGTTATCCATGAAACATTCTATTTAGGAATACTTAACAAAAGATTTACCAGTTGATTGCACTACTTAAAAAAATGATAGAAGCTTTGATGACTTGAAATTATATCTTGTCTAATGTCAAGATTATGACATATCTGCAAGGACTCTTCAATATAAAGTATGATAGTTCTAAGGACATTAGAGATTACATTCTAAGGACGGTAGATTTGAAATCTAAAAATCATACTCATAAAAGAACTCATGAAATCTCCGGTCATTTCAATAATCTAGGTCCTAAGAAAGGGTCCTTTAAGAGATGACGACTGTTGCTTCATTTTAAGAAAAAAAAAAAAAGGTCACATAAAAATAGGCTATAGTAACTATAAAAAAATTTGCTTAACTGAGTATAAGCCCGTAGGTAATGGTTTTTTGGCATTATTTATGAATCTAACACCTATTAGAAGATCCGTCCAATTCTTGGTGGTGTGACAAATTGGTTGTGTTTTCCATACGAGGATTCATAAATCTTAAAAAACCAAATTAGGATGAATAATAACTCACCGTGAGAAACAACAATAAAGTTGACGTTGAGTTCATTAGAGATATCATTTTAATTAGGAATAAGAATGTTTCAAGTGCCATAAGTTAGCATAAAGGGACACTTAAGTGCCAAAAGTTACGAAAAGTACACTTAAGTGCCATTACGGCCAAAATGCTGAAGAGTGTATTTCTAGCTAAGTAAGTGTAAAATGACGCCGTTTTACATACATGCGACGTGGCCAAATAATGCAAAAACAATGTTGTTTTTGCATTGACGTGGCAATAAATTAATGTAAAAATTAATTAAATTTAATTTAAAACTAAATTTACTTAAAATATTTAAAAATACAAATACAAATATTAAAAAATTCAAAAAAATTAAATTTAAAATTAAAAAAGGGGGCTATTGCGGTGGCGAGGGAGGGGCCGGTGACCTCGGCCGACCGACGACGAGGGCCCATGAGCCCTCGCGGATTTGGGTGAGGGTTGTGACACTTGCCCCAGATTTGGGCCGGGGCCACCGACCCTCGCCGCCGGTCGGCCGTGGTCGCGGCCCCTAGCCGTGGCCCGGCAACCCCAGCCGACCCTTCTCCCTAGCGGGGAGTCGCCGGGGAGGCGGCGGCAACAATGAGGGCCTCACCGTCTCGCCCCCTTCCCCCTTAATTTTTAAATTTTTTAATATTAAAAATTGTTATTTTAAAATGTTTTAAAAAAATTAATTTCAAAATTAATTTAATTGATTTTTATATCATTTTTTCCATGTCAACACTAAAACGATGCCGTTTTGCCTTTGTCTCACCAGAAAATCGCCATGTTAGCATTTTAGCCAGATTGACATTCAAGTGATCTACTTTGCTCCGATTTTGGCACTTAAGTGTGTCTTTCGTAACTTTTGGTACTTAAGTGTCCCTTTACGCTAACTTATGGCACTCTAGGGGTCCGCGTGTCCATTTTAATTCTAGATTCTATTTTTAATTTGATATTGATAAAAATTTTATATACTTTCTTTGAGATGGAACTTAGTTTTCATATCATGTTTGAACATATGTGGCTACTTTTTTTTTTTAATAAAAAAAGTTATATTTGTGTTCTTCAATTCAAATAAGGTTGAGTACTATATCATGTCCAATGGATTGTACATATTGTGTTTAACTCCAAATGATATATACGTCGCGTATATGGTTGAAAATGCTGTTTCCAAAAGACTTTTGCCTAAGGATAATCTCATGCATTAATGTCTTGTTTACACGTCTAAAGAAAAAGTAGAAATGTTGATAATGTTGGCATTTTGTCTACTCTTGAGAGTTACTTAAACACTTGAGTAGACTATTGTAGAAGTAAGATGATTAAGATAATGAATAAAATTGTAGTTTGAAGTTCTTACCTATTGGTGGTCATTCACAGTGATCTTAGTGGACATTATATGTTAATGCTGTGTAAAATTTTTTATTTCAACACAGTCATTGACAACCACTTCTCCTGTAATTGATTAAGAAAAGTTTGAATCTTTGGATAAATTTAAGATTTTTTCGAACTAAAATCGATAAACAGTTAGGATAAGTCTTAAATGATGTCAAACTTGACCGTGGTGGTGAATATTTTGACAAGTATGACAATGCCGAATGGCTTAGAAAGCCATTTATCAAATACTTGGAAGATTTTGAGATAGTAACTTAATTTACTATGCCCAAAAGAAGCCTTTTCACATTTAAAGCCATGTTTCCACCGAAATTGTTCCATTAACTCTCTTTGAGTGATGGACCTGATGTTAACGTAGCTTAAACCATTTTAAGGTTTAGGGTATTCTATAAAAGTAAGGTTATATAATCTAATGTTAAGTAAGTTGGAATCTAGAACCACTTGATATTATTTTGTATCTTACCTAGATCGTTCAAATGTGTATAAATTTTATGACTTTAATGAAGGTACAAGAATTATAGAATCACATATGGTAAAGTTTCAAGAGTGCAACGTAATCGCAGATGATAGCCACTCTCAGATTATTAAGGATGATAATACGGTGGAGATCATCGTGTCTTCATCTTTGGCTATACAGACAATTGTTAAGTCTTTTACACGACAAACTAAGATTGTTAAGGTTCAAGGTATTATTCTTAAGACAAATTATTATGAAATTTCTCAAGCCTTTACTCAATTGATCTGTTAAGGAAATATGATAAGTTATATCACCAAACTATGTAATCTATCTATGATAGCATAACTACAATATCTGTTGCATGGTTGATCTAGTGACTTATACAAATATTGTTTGTTATCCTCAATCAAGTCTATGGTTAGATGTAATGGAGTGTCGCGACCCGATCTCGCCGCTCTTGATCCCTCATCATCACGAGGAGAGAAAATGGGGAAAGGTTGACTTTAGGTGTACTTGATAACGAGTATTCCCTTACAGCTCATTTTCAAAAAGACGTCATCACCTCACTTTTCGGATTAAGCCTCTCATGAGTTCCCTCCACGGGATCGCAAGTGTGACGGCCCAGGGCGTCACGTACTAAGTGCAAGCGGAATTATAATTATTGACATCTTATTAATCTTGTAAACTCCTTACACTAACATATAGTATTTACCATTGAAGGTTAGCATGTATAACATGGATTATTTAAAATCCTAAATTTATAATATGAGGTTATCCTGCAATCCTTCTAACAATTATCAATAATAGCCAATCTCATTCATGCACATAGACAAGATCATAAAAGGCTTCCTTTCATTTCACCATCGTTGGGGCTTTACAAAATTTATCAACCTAGACTTTTTCCGTGTTCTTCGCCTATGTATATACATCATATACATAACAAAAGTAAGGCGCAACAAAAGCCGGGGATAAGGGTGAGGGTGTCTACTCCACGAGTTCCCACACAAGCCCACGTCTTACAAAAAAAAAAAAAACAAAAGACTATCCTCCGGCCTCCACATGATCACTGGCGTCTAGGTGCCATCCATCCCAGCTCCAGGTCCACCTGCACCAAAGGGCAAATGACCGAACATTTCTCCTTCATGGTTGATGAACCATGCCACAAACCTTAGGGGAATCAAGTCAGCTCTACCATCATCCATTTAAAGGGTAGCCTCATACTTGGAAAAAGTCATGTCAATGTTGGGATCGTACACGTCATGAAAAGAAACATTGAGGCGTGCTACCACCCCGTATCGAGCTACTGGCAGTACGTCCATGATATCAATCTGAAAATGTAAGGTATGAGCAAACAACCTTGCCCAGTAAAGAATGATAAAACTCTAACTTAAACAATCCATAGACATCAAAGTTACAAGTGAATCATCAAATAATTTAGGATACTAAGAGAGTATATCACAAGCATAAACAATACTAATACATCATGTAAGAAATCACCTTATATGCATCCATTTCTATACTTACCCATCACGAACTCAATCTCACATCAAGATACAATGCAACAATAATAGATGAACTCACTTGCCAAATAGAATTATATTTAATGTGCATATGATCCACCCTCGAATCAGTCACAACCGGGACACTACCGGCCTAATCGAGTCACTTCCGGAAAGTACGTTATCCGGACTTCCACAACATCTCTAATTGTGGGCATCTCACTCCGAGGCATCCCGGCATCACACAACCGAGGTCCTCCCAAGACCACATAGCAAGGGGCATCTCATTTCGAGGCATCTCAGTATCACACAACTGAGGCATCCTTGATCACACACAAGGGCATCTCATCCCGAGGCATCCAAGACCACACAGCAAGGGCATCCCAAACTTCCAGGGGCATCACCGGTATCTCTATACCAATGGGTTCGTTCACTCTTTTAAGCACACGTTTCACACCACCACACCTTTGATTAATGCATATATCGTATGCAAAAGAAAAGACTCTAAAGTATCTATCTAATTCTCATGAACCTAGCACACTTGCGTGTCCAAATTATAAGATAAAATCCATTACGACATGTCCCATACCATGCCGAACAAATATTTATCCCATAATCAAGCACTATGCATCGCACTCATTGCATACGCATGATTCTATATGCACTTATACCTCGATTAACATATGAGACTTACTCATACACAACTAACATCTATTATAAGGTTTATTAGACTCTACGTTCATCATACAAGTCCAATATATAAGATGCTACACCTAATATGTGTTCTCGGATACAAACAGTATACTAGCTAAATGAATAGTTTCGGTTTCGAACATAAAAGGCATATCAATACTTATCGAAACACTACCAAATTTTAGTATGTTTTTAGTATGTTATATTAGAGACATAACTTAACATTTTTCGTGAATAAACTTAAGTCAAGTTCTCACTGTATTAAGAGTAACAGTCGACATAATCCTTACTAATATCCTGTACTGAGTCCAGACTTCATATCCACAAAGAAAATCATTTTACTAATCATTTCTCATCCATTTAATCTCAAATTTTGACATGTTATTCCTTAAGATGTGTTCTACAATTTTCAATAGGGATTCAAAGTTCAATTCTAACTAGGTAATTACAGAAAATTCATATAATCAGTAAAGGTCAATCTGATTCTCATAAAACAGTTTACTAGTTTTACTAAATTCACTTCTATTTCTCTATTTTAATATCCATATGGTTATAGCTACGTGTATAACTCAATCTTATAGATGTTCTATCATGTAGAAAGGTTTCTTTCTTATTTCCATTAACATACATAGAGAAAATTAAACACAAACAGAAGACTATCTAATCTTTTTCACTTAGAACAGAATAGGTACACGATTTCTTCTCACTTCTAACCCAACTAAACAACTTGTCTATCCACAAATCTCTTCTACAATACTTCAATGCTTACTCACAGCAACTTAAAGCACATTCAGCATGTCTTTTTCTAACAAATGATCAATTCCACTGCTCGGCTCGAAGTGTTGTTGCATCCGTGAGTCACTCATCACGTTTTGTACCAAAACAACTCACTCGGCATCCATTTCATCACTTCACTCAACAAAACAACATACTCACACTAGAATTTCGAGATATACAAGACTCAAGAGTGACATGCAATAACTTCTACCTTCAATCTAACATTCACTAAGCTTAGATCAATCACAAAACAGCAACTACAAGCTATATCCTTCACTGTTTGGTTAGATCCTCAAGCTCCCTTGATGAAACAATGAATAACTTTCAATTTAGAGTTAGATCTTTCCTTACCTTGCTTCAGCTACAACACAACACAAAGATTCTTCAAAATCAACACTTGAAATCAGCATGCAAGAAGAAGAAAGCTTGCTGGTTTGCTTCTGGTTCTTCACTGCTCAACCGAGAGAAAAGATGAAGAAGAAGATGAGGGTTTTCGGTTTTGAGGAGAGAGAGAGGATTTTCGGTTTTTATGAGGGAAATAGATCTACAAGGCTAATCCCTAGGCTAGACTAATGATGAGATTTGCCAATGATTATGTTTCCTTGGAGTTGCCATCTTCGGTTCCTATGGATTGAAGAAAAACCGTGGGTGTCACGACATAGAGAAAAGAGAGAGAGAGGTTGGTGTCGTGGCTTTCATGCATGAAAATCTTCGCCATCTGTCGATCGTCGCTAATTAACAGTTAATCGATATCATTAGTTAGTTCATTAGTTTCTAATATTTTCATCTAATTGCCTTTTGTTTCTACTTAATCCCAATTATACAAAATCATAACATATAACATATCAACTAGTCAATGTTAGTATATAAAGAATTCATCACGAAAAGAATGTTAGAGTTATAAGTAATTCACTAATCAAATCACCTTAACTACAATCTATGATTCTTAACTGAAAATAAAATCACTTGGGCCTAATTATCCATTCCTGGCCCAACAGGCTCAATCTAAAACGATCCGGCCCACTAAACTTACAAATCTAATAATCTCTAACCTTGGCCCACTCCTAGTCAATTCCAAGCCCAGTTTTCCCATTCAATTCTACAAGCTCGGTTCTAAAATAATTGTGCGGCCCACTTACTCTCAAGCCCACACGTTCCTCAAAGTCCATTGGGTTCACTTTCCGGCCCTTTCTAAATAAATCTAAGCTTCTAATGATCTAATTATGTTAATGACGGTCGATGAAATTTGGGATGTCACAACAAGCTCTCCCAAGCTCATACCCTGCGTGACAGCGGAGTATCGCAATCCATACCCACACAAGCAACACACCTTAGAAGAAGGGGTCCAGTGTGAATATTGAATTTAAGGGTACCTTTACCATGGTAGCCCTCTCGACAGTACGCCTCGCCCATAAGGATGGCATCACTTCATCTTCTAGGGTACTCCCATATCGAATATGTTAAACTATGTTGAGTTTCATTGAAACTCGTACCCCGCGCGATGGGTTTATTTATACGGTCAAGTTATTTATGACAACCTAAAAATAAGACGAGAGTCGCCACTAGCCTCATTTTGAGGGCCAGTTAGAAAACCCAATCGAGAGTCGGGAGCGTTCCCTCGATTCCAACGCAACCAAATATTTAAGTTTGTGGACTTTTTTTTTTTTTGGTCAAATAAGTTTGTGGACTTGGGTTATGCTAATATTTCTATTACTATTAGCGCCCTTTCGGTACATAAATAGTATGTTGTGTTTTCTTAACAAGTACATGCATTTATTTTTACATTTTCGGGATCATTAGTCCTAAACTAAGCGATCATGCATGGTTGGTCATTTTCATTCTACTTTATTTCTAGAAAAACAAGAAAAGAAAGCAATAAATGGAATTGAAAATACGAGACAGTAAGTAAACAATCAAGGAAAGTAGTAAATCTACAATACAATCCTAGAAAATATAAAAGAGAAACACAATTGAAAAAGATGAGAGAAAGAGAGAATACCAGCAACTCGTCGGGTTTTATACAACAAATGGAATTCGAGACATATGTTAGGAAAATGAATAGTACATGATAATGGTTCGAATGGACATTAACCTAAACCTAATCTAAGAAACTTATAACTAGGTGCATACAATGGAAAGAAATAAGCATACATATCAAAACAACAAAAAACAAGACATCATGTCAAGATCAATCATTTAAAGGAAGTGCAATACAAAAGTCAAATTTTCCCCTAATATCGTGCATCGACCCTACCATTCATCTAAAAGTCACATGCATTGCAAAAATTTAAGCATGCATGCAAGTCTTTTGAACCTTGTTTCTCAACCAATCAAGCAAGAAAGTAAATTGTCAACGGGTCATTTATTACCAAGGGCATACGGTAACCACAAACACAGGCAATTTCTAATGAATGATGGGATTATATGTATAAGGGGTACATATGATATTTCAAAAAAAAATATTTTGAAATCATTCATGAAAAGTTTTGAGACAAAGTAACGTCTTAGTTATGAAAAGCATTCAATTGCCAAGGCTAACCTGGGGCTCACATAAATGCACTCACAAGCATCGCAGGTATTTTGAATACAATTCAAACTGTGACTTTCACGATGTCAAATCAGAATTTTAAAAAGATTTGAATATACTTAGGATTAAGGAATATTTAGGCTATAGAACATATTCAATTTCCAAGATTAGCCCCGGGGCTCGCATAAATGCACTCACAAGCATCATAGGTATTTTGAATATGGTCTAAATCAGGATTTTTCCTTAAGTCAAATCAAGCTTTTGAGAATAACTTTTTAAAAATCGTTTTTTGAGAAACATTACATGTACCAAAGCATTTTTTTAAAGATGCAATTTGAAATGGCCGATTGTTTAACAACAAAGATCAAAGAATTTAGAGCAATTTTCATAGAGATGGCATGTCCTAATTTCGTGCACAAACTAACCTAAAAGGTATAGCTAAACAACCACAATCATGTTTATATCAGGAAATTTCAGAACATGCGTGTAAGAACAGAAAAATTGGGTGATACCTAATGATAATTTGGCAATGAAAAAATTTTCTAACATGCATGACATGATGATGAACAACTTTTGTGAAGAAAGTTTTCTTAAACAATCTATACATGATTTTACAAAAATCAAACCACAAGCAACAACTCATCAAAAATTTGTCAAAACAATAGAACATTAAGTTAATGTCACGAGGATTTTTCCCATCAAAACATGTCTAAAAATCATCACACTTACACACAACATAGCCAACATGATGATAAGCAAGTTTTATTAAGAGGCCGAGTTCAAATTCCAAATAGAAAATAATGGAATAAAAATATCAAAGGTCTGCCCAAATAGGGGATAGAACAGGGGTCCGAATTTGATCCATTGTCGAGGTTGTGATCTAGCTTTGAAAAAAATGGAAATTTGGTCCAAAAGATGAGCAATTGACATGAAATCAGCGGCATTAGAAACTTTTAAGTGTGCCCTATGTCTTCCTAAAAGAGCTTGAGTCCAAACTAGGTCAATTTAGTATTAAAATTGAGGTCTTTAAAAGTATGCACATCAGTAACTAAGAAAATAGAACATAAGCATTCATTAAAATACCTTAAAATCACTCAAAGAATGCCCAAACGATATGAAGAAATCACACGAGACATGGGATTGGATGCGACGGAACATTTGGATAGTTATCTAATCCTAAGTCAGCATGCAGATGTCATACAATTTAAATGACAATATGAGATGATTCATGATTCCTAATAATATGCTTGGGAATCCTAAGTGTGATGAACACTTTTTGTGAGACAAATTTAATGTGCAAGATGAAACTTAAATGACACAACCTAAACATGTATGTAAACCTTGCAACATGTGGTTTAATCATTAAGAAGGCATGATCATAAGATTTGATCTCTAGATGACTCAAACAAGCATGGAAAGGTGCGCATATGACAATGTTTCATTTCAACATTAAGTTTACAGAACAAGCATGATTTCAGTGATTCTCAAGACATGCATAAATTCTATAAAAATTCTCACATACGGAGCATATGATAATGAAGATTTCTTGTTAAGAATTTGAAACTCAATTAAGATCATACAAGCCGTGGAAAAATGGCAAAATAGACAAAACTATATGTCCAGCACATATTGCTGCAATACCTTTTACTCTAATGCATGCAATTTATTCATATTGTTAACGTAAAAACCTTACAAAACATACATCAATTGAACATATATATCATGTATTTCAACTATCATGAAGGATTTGAGACCAAATAGGTGCATTTATGGACTCAATTTTATCAAAACAAATCTCGGACCAATATAGGATAGACTGACCTATGTTCAAATTTAAGCAATTTTGACCTAGCTAAACATATCTAAAAATTTAAAAAAAAAAATACAGGACATACACAACACATGTATGAGAAATTTTTGTGAAGGAAAGTTGTTCCAGAACTCAACACAAAAATTATTACAAAAATAGCAAAATCAAAGATTGATGTGGAACAGTTTGACCTAGGCTTAGATCTGAGTAGATCTGACCTAGTTGAACAAATCCAAAAATCATGAAAAAATTACAGAAGATGTACGAGATGATTTGGAACAAAACTCATGAAGACAAGTTTGTCAAAAAATGATCATGAAATTCAACACAAAAATAACAAAGCCAGAAGGCAGAACGGAATTAGAACCAAAAAATGACCTAAACTACTACAAAATTGTTAATCTTCAGAGGTGTTTTTTGAGGGTTAAACAATGCTCGATTGGGGCATGCGACCTATCATTTTGAAGCTTGAGATGTCTATTGTCTAACCCCAAGAGGACTCGAGCTGAAACGAGGTCGTTTTGGACCTCGTTTTAGCCAAAATAGCAACTTGGATGCTCGGGAGCTCCGGCGACCGTCGGTTCAAGCCTAGAACAAAACCGGTCCAAGAGATTAATTGAAACTTAGAGAGAGAGAGAGAGAGAGAGAGAGAGAGAGAGGCCTGAAGAGAGAGGAAATTTCGTGCTAAATGAATCCCCCCTTGCTGAAAATAGAAGAGATTTTATTTATATACTTTTCACATTAAGCGATTTTGGCCATGGGTTCGATCCGATGGTCAAAATCTCGATCTAACGATCAAAAATCCATTTTGAAGGCTCCATCATGATCTCGAGGTGTTGGGTAATTGATCTAGTAGGTTTGATTTGCAAAAAAACCAAGTCAAAATCGGGAATTGCGTTAAAATGTCTAATTAGGGGATAATTTGCAATTTGACGAAATTCAATGATTAATTTATAAAACTTTGGGAAATTGAAGGTATAGAAGTGAAATTGGGATTAAGAGGGTCCCAGAACTGGTGCCCGGAGGCCAAGAACTGGCTGACAAGGGCTTGAGCCGGCCAGTCCTGTCGATGGTCGGTTAGACCGGCCATACCAATTTGGCCCAGTTTGGCTGGATTTTGACCGGTTCTCAATCGGTTTGGTCCGATTCTTGCTATTTTGTCCATTTGGGACCCTTGTGGGTCAAAAATTTATGCAATTTGACCTCTAAATGACCAAATTGAAGATAAATTTTATCATTTTTATGAAAAAATTGACCAATTAGGATACGATCAAGCTAATCAAACATTATGAACGTGATCTAGGGGGTCTTTTATTGACCTAATTGAATTATTATCGTGGAAAAAAATGAGTCGAAACCATGGTTGCTTTGAATTGGTCCTAAATGGCTAAATTGGTAAAATTTACAATTCAATGGGCAAAATTGCAAATTAACTAAAATTGAACTCAATAACTGTTACAATTGCCCTATCTAATGAGCTACCCATACATAAGATCACTTATCATATTCAAATTGACCTTAAATTGAAGTGCTCGTTAGGTCAAAAATAGATCTAAGCCTAATATTAAAATTGGACCTAGATTCATGAAATTAAACCAAAGCCATGAATTGGTCAATTCAAATTTTGATGATTAAAGCTTAATTGTTTGATTTTCCAATGCTTGTGAGGATAAAATTCCTCAAATCGATGAGTTCTAATATGAATTTTCAAAATTGATCTCAAATTTGGATTTATCTTAAAGGAATGAGTAAGAAACAATCATTTGTTCACAAGTTGTTCACAAGTTATGAAGGGCCGATTTTGGTCCCCTAATTAGGACTCAAAATAGCAATTCGTATTTTAACTCGATAAATTGCAAAATTGAATGCTCAAACAAGTTTTGGATGGTCCCTAAACCAAATGTCAAAAAATGAATTAACCTAATTATGACTAGAATAAAAGTAGTTTTATTTTTGATCAATTTAGAACCCAAACTGAAAAATTCAGAAATCAAGGTTCTTAACCGAATTTTGTGAAATTTTTGACGCAAAAGTCAAATTGGCATTAAAAGAAATGTATTTATGTATTTTTTGGGGCCAAAGGTTTGACTAAAAGTCAACCATTTAGTTGACTTTTCCCAAAATGTCAATTTTTTGGTCAAATCTTTGAATTTAAAAAAAAATTGATTTGAAAAAAGTGAAATTAAAGCTAACTTGAATTTTTTGGGTAAAAAGTCAATTTTTTGACCCGAGGTTGACTTTTGGTCAAAGTGTTAACCAATAAGTCAACCAACCAAAAAGTCAACCAATTGACTTTTTGGGTTTTTTTTTTTAAAACGAGCTAGAAATTGTTTAAAAACGACAATGCAAAAAAAAGAAATGAAAAACGATTTTTTTTTATCGAAAGATGGGGTTCCGTTGCGATCAGAAACCCAAATCTTGATTTTTTACCTTTTAATGATATGTCAACTAAAAATTAGGTGTCAACATGAAGGACGAGATATAATCTATGAAACATAATAGCGTTTGGAAACTTGCCGGGTTGTTTGAAAGTTACGAGCTCATCAGCTACAAATGGATCTATAAGACTAAAAGGACTCCAACGATAGATTGAGGAGTTTAAAGCTAAACTAATAATCAAGAGTTTCACTCTGAAAGAAGGGGTGGACAGTGGAGAAATATTTTTTCTAGTCTTTTATAAAGATTCTTTTAGAGTGGATATGACATTAATAACTCATTTTGACATGGAGTCACGCCAGATGAATATTAAAACTATCTTTCCAAATTGATACATTGATAACGAAGTCTATATGGTGCAACCCGAATATTATGCAGTAGATAATTTAGGTAAGTTTGTGTGTGAACTGAAAAATCTTATTAATTACCTCAAGCAAGTTTCTAGACAATGTTATTGAAGTTTCATAATATTGTCACTCCGTTCGGTTAAGAACAAAGTAAATCAATATATTCTACAAGGTTAGTGAGATGAAATTTATTTTTATCACACTATGTACATAATATCTTGCTTGCAAGCAATGATCTTGAATTACTACATGAGACAAAATAGATATTACAGAATTTTTTTGACATGAAGGATCTTGATGAGGTGTCTTTTGTCCTTGGCACTAAGATCCGTAAGGATCACTCTCGTTGTATATTGGGTTTATCTTAGAGAACATGTGTTGGTCGTATTTTAAAAAGATTTAATATACATCATTGCAAGCCAGGAGTTGCTCTTATCATTAATGGTGATGGACTGAGTCTGTCATGTTGTCCTCATTCAGACATTGAGAAAACCCACTAAATGATGTATCATATGTTAGTGCACTTGAAAGTATCATGTATACTTAAATTTGTGCTAAACCAAATATTGCTTTTGCAATAGGATTTTTGAGCAGATATTAGTTAAATCCAGAACATGATTACTGGGTTACTATTAATGAGGTTTTACGATACTTAAAAAGGACAAGAGATTATATGTTCCAGTCCTGCAGCTAATAAGGTATTTGGATGCAAACTTTACTGGCTATTAGAATGGTATGAAGTCGACAACATAATACATTTTTATAGTAGGAAGAGATGCAATAAACAAAAATCTATGTCATCCTCTGCCATGTAAACGAAGTTTGTAGTATGCTTTCGGCTATTACTCAGGTTATTAGGCTCTTGAATCTTATTAGGGAGTTAATTGTATTTAACTTTATGGATAGACCCATACGATTGTATTGAGACAATAACTTTACAGTGTTTATTAACAATAACAGATGTCTCAATGCGTCTAAACATATGGCAGTCAAGTGTTTTTATCATAAAAAAACAATACATAATGGTGACGTTACAACATGACATATTCTCACAGATAATATGATTACGAATTCACTAACTAAAGGCCTTCACTCTTATGTTTTTGAACGACATGTCATTAACATAGGCGTAGAAGTATCATGAGATGCCCTTTTTTAGTGGGAGTTGTTCTAGTTTTGTTCTAATAAAATTTGCATATATGTTTGTTACATTATTTAAGAACGTTTTTAAAAATGTATTGTTATTATGTTGAATAAATATTGGTAAAAATCTCATGATAGTGTATAAACTTTGAGTAAAGGCTAAGAGTATTCAGTTATTAATCTTGAGTATATGTCTTGTCACAATTAGAAAGGTTAACCATAATGATAAGATATATATGGGTATATCGAACTATAAAAATAATCTCCAGTGGCCCAGGTTTTTGTGACATTTAATGTAAGAGAATATCGACAAACAAAGAGGATGACACATAAGATATTGCTCTCTATGAGAGGTGTTATCCATTTGCTATACTATCATCTTGAATTCATATCAATAAAGTTAAAAATACTCATGAACATAAAAGGCTTTATATGTATACATGCAGTTATTGCCGTGATTCAGTGTTGGAGACTTTATAAAATAGAATTGACTATTGGGAATTATCTCTAGACTAAAGTGCACGCATATAGTAAAATTTTAATTAATATAGCCTAAGTGGGAGAATGTAAAAGTTTTACTGATGTAGGCTATATTATTTGATATTGTAATTTACTATTTTACGGAATTGATTTACGGTGAGATAAAATATTTCTTAATTAGTCTAATATATGACCAGCTAGTATAAGTTGAGTTGAGCCCGACTCGTAATAAGAACCATGGCTAGAAACTCTATAAATAATGCTTAAGTCTCTCCTATAACCCCAACATACCCAATCATCCCCATAAAGGAAGGCTTACTAAACTCTAAGGGTGAGACCTAGTGATATAGAGTATAAAAGAGGAAAAATTCTTAAGTTTGGATCAACGTTATTCTGCATTAAGAACGATGGTCCAAATTGGATACATAAATCTCTTTATTTGATCACATTACGTATTTTTAGTTCTAGTTATGGAGATCTTGAGTTGTGCTTTCGCGTCTTGCAAATGCTCTCCCTCATATAAATAAGGAAAACTTAAATGATTAAGTGAAAGGAGTTGCAAAAGTCAAGCTCAAGACCTTAATATCATACATCGAATGCAAGATGGTCTTTTGTAGAAGTTTAAGAATTCAAGAATAGGGCTAGTAATTCCTGAACAGGTGCAAAGATGCTTTTGGTGCATAGATGCTCTCACGATGTTAAAAGATGATAAGGCATCTTTGGACAGGTGCAGAGATGCTTTCGGTGCATAGATGCTCTCACGATGTTAAAAGATGATAAGGCATCTTTGAAACGGTGGCACCATCTTTGCATATGATATGCATGCACATAAATTGATGCTGTGTTTCAGACATAATAGAAAGGAATGGATTGAGGACCAAAAGAATCGAATAGAATTGAAAATTATTTGGAAGGGAAGGAAGTTTCCAAGATACCTAGGGTTCGGTAATTTGATCGTGAGAAAAATATTGTTGAAATGCAATGCAATGAATCGAGGCTTGCAATGTACTTTCCTTATGAAATGGTTACATTACATATACTTGTTTTTATTTTTAACTTATAGTTGTATTCAGTATAGTATGATATTCTTATGATTTAATCATAAATAATTACGAATGGCCTTTATAACTTATGATTGCAGTTAATGATTATCAACATTCCTAAAGAAATAACCCCTGATATTCATAATCACGAAAGGCTTCTAACTACGTTGGAGAAATTCTTAACTAACTTGGCCAATCATTTCGACCCAATAAAAAAAGAGAAAAAGAAAAAACCTTGGCCAATCACTTCAGCTGGGATGGATGGATATACCCAGCACCGGGCTCAAAAGAAACCCATAAATAAATGCTTTGATTCCGTGCACGAGCTTACATCACCCTCCAATTAACAACATTTAATGCGTAATCACGGACGTGTTCACGGGCCGATTCGGTTCGGGTCTCTGCTTTTGAAACCGGACCCTATCCAAATATGAAAGGCGTGCTTGCCTGAGTGTTGGAAATAAAGTATTGGAGAAAAGGTACGTAACATTGTTTGTCATAGCAAGAAAAATAATAACTCCGAGAAAGCGATAACAACGTAGGTCAATGAACAATTATATGGAATGAATCTTCTCAACAAGTGAAGTGTGCACGAATGCAAACCAAATATAAACTAGCTAAATTACTATAAAATTGTGACAAAATTAAATAGGAAGTGATTAATTCCTATAAATAATGCTAAATAGTTTCATGAACCATGCGTTTAAGATATAATACCTCGAATCCATTTGAGTTGGCATTACACAAATAGGACTCTGTCAAACATCTCTCAAAATCAATACACTTGGAGAAAAATTGAAGAGAAGAGATATTTATTCATATACTCTATACTCTATTATCTCATATACTCCATATACTCTATCTTCCTTTGGAATGAAGACTAGTTTGATGCCATTTATAGAGTTCCAATGGATATGAATTGAAAAGATACATAAATTCAAGAGATGCATGAACTGAAGAGATTCATGAACTTCGGGTACGTTTGGTTTGACTTTGAAAGTGTGAATCGAAGAGATATGTCTTGTTTTACTCGCTTTTGTTGATCCATTAATGCACAGTAATCGCAACACATAGAATCCAAATCGAAAGAACAGTTTGAAACAGGTTGGGTCAAGTTGGGGTATCGTTCTTTTTATTATCTTTTTAACTACTTTATCAAGTTTATGCATCTGCAGTCTGCTTTTGTTAGAGGTGTGAGAACGGAAGAAAACATCTGGCCATTCGTCCCTGTCGGTCAGCCAAAGGAGCCAAATTCATCAAAATGCATCAGGGAGGAGGGAAGCAGCTCCGAGGAAGTTTCCAACTGTACTTGGCTCTCGATGGGGCCAGGACGGGGACAGGGCCTTCGGAGGACGACGGACTTTTCAAACCTTGGGTTCACATTACCAAAGATCTGCGTTCAACGTGTGGAACCCAAAAGTTGGTTCGAGGCAATTTAAGATAGCCACGCAATTCTTAAAAAAGAAAAAGCAATATCGACTTCAGGACTTTATTTCGGTTCGATTTGAGTTCATGACACCAAACCGAAAATTGAACCATCGAAAGCTCATTATATCATCTACTATTCAAATCGGAGAGGAGACCCGTCCATAACAATTCCAAAATTTTTGTATTCGGATCGATTCGGACGATTCTTTCTTACATTCCTTTATGTAATCATTACTTACAACGTGAATAGTGAGTACCAAAATAAATTTCACAAGCAGACTCCACCGTTGATTTGACGATTTTAAGCACTCATTCTCTCACTAATTATGAGATATCATACTTCTTGAGTTTGATTTATACAAGTTGGTCGATCAAAACTATGTTCTTGAAAAAATCTCCACATCTCCGGGGAAACTGGTCAAAGAACACTCACTTGGGATTTAAGTGAAGGCCCACCGCGATACACTGCCGCACCAATTCCCGTTCATATGGCCGATTAATTGTGGTTGCGCCCCCTGGTTATGAAGAAAAGCAAGTGAGAACTACACTGGAAGTCCTTTAACTTATCAAAAAATACAATTAAATCACAAAATTTTTAAAAAGTGCAATTAAATTCCAAAACTTGTTAAATTTGTGCAATTAAGATTTTTTTTTTTTGCGTAAAGGAATTTGTGCAATTAATTTTATTTTTTTTGATAAAGGCAAGCAAAAAAAAAAGTTCACTAAGGAAAAATGTTAACGTGACCTTTTTATTATTTCATCTATCCTATGTGGTGATGATTTGGCTAAAACATGAAACATAAAACTAAAATGACGCCGTTTTGATCCAAATTTGATTTTCTTTCATGCAATTTTTAAATTATATCAAAGAATTTAAAATTTAAAAACACAGAAACGAAAAATAAAGGAAAACTTAGGCAAGGGTTCTGCCGCCCCATCATTGTCAATAAGTGTTGGTAATGGTGGGGCAAGGGGGGCAACAA
This sequence comes from Eucalyptus erythrocorys, assembly GCA_014182555.1. NCBI lineage: Eukaryota > Viridiplantae > Streptophyta > Magnoliopsida > Myrtales > Myrtaceae > Eucalyptus > Eucalyptus erythrocorys. The sequence continues at coordinate 30,818,959 of CM024603.1, read as the reverse complement.
GGGCTTGCAACCCTCTCCTTGCATGCGTCTAGGGGTGATCGGTTTCCAATCCAATCCGATTCCACCTAACTTTGGGAACCAAGCACTGGACCATTTGCTCCTAAGACCGAGAACTGGATTGGACCGTCCAATGGAATTGACAACTTTTTTTTCCACTAAAGGGTGGTCATGCACAACAAGAGAGAGTAACAAATTTTAAGATGTTGAAAGAAGAAACGATGAGTCGAGTTATTGTACCATAACTCATGGTGCCATTGAACGAAATAGTATTTAGTTCATATTTTTCTATTTTTTTTTTTCAAGACATAATTAAAAAAAAAAAGCATTTTTAGTCTGTTTGGTCTGATCCCTCTTGGAACTATGAATCGGACCGCGTGAATACCGATTCCAATTTTAGGAACCAGCAATTGGATTGACACTCCCAAGAACTAGACCGGACCGGTCAATCGGGTCTAGTTCAGTCCGAATGGTTCCCAGCTTGAGTGGTTCATTTTGCACACCCCTACCCGTCTTCCTTATATATATATATATATATATATATATTAAATTTTACTTATTTTTTAATATAACTTATATAGAATTTGTATTAAAAAAATCAGATTTGGACCGATGTGATTTTGGCCATATTAACGCCAAGTGGGACATAAAAAGCCATTCGGCATTTTCCGCTAGTCAAGTTGGATGAAATATCAGAATAATTTGATTGCACAAAATTAACAAATTTTAATATTTAATTAAATTTTTTTAAAAATTTTAAGACTCGATTATATTTAAGTTTTAGGATATTTATTGCATTTATCCCGAAAAGTAAGTGAACAAGAAAATGTTTCCGAAAAGTATCTGAATAAGAAAATGTTTCCGACGCATCGAGTGATTTCACGAAGCACCTCGGCATTTTCTTATAAAAAATTACTTAAAAAGCATTCCAGGCGTCCGTCGTCGACACGATTACTTTAAAAAAGAAGCTGATATGGTTATGGTGGTTGCTGAGTCGATGGCCGTCCCGTTGGAAGCGACTGAAAGCGCCATCCGATGTTTCCCCTGAACAGTCGTTTCCGTTTCGAGACAGCCATGCGAGAGAGAGACGTTTCGAAAGATCTTCTTTCCCTGCTCCGGCCGACACTAACGTCGCTTGAAAATCAAAAGGAACACGACCACATTAAAAACACACCCTAATTATATAGGCCAGCGTGGTATGAACAGTACACATTACTCCCTTCTTTTACACTAATCTAATAATCTCGAAAAATCCAAAAAGCAAAACCATCGCCCTAGAGCGTTCATTAGTATTACAACACGAATGGACATCATGGAAGCACGACCCGGGTGAGACCGGTCACTGGAATCTGCTAGGAAGAACGATGGTAAGGCCGACGCTCAGGGCGAATAGGAAGATGAGCAGGCCGATGAAGTTCACGATGAGCGCCTCCTGCTGACCCGACTTGAGATTCAGGAAGGTGAACTTCTCGACCAGGCCGGACTCGGCTGTGCAGATTGCGAGGAGGAAGACGACAGACCCGAGGAAGGCGTGCCATGGGATGAAGGAGGCTCTGGCGTAGCTTTTTGCTTTCGGGAACACGAAGGACAGGAAGCCGAGCACCCACTGAAAATGGAAAGAAAAACAGAGTCCCGACGGTCAGTGTTCCGGTTAGCGTTTCTCCCGGTCGACGACGACGAGACCGAAGTCAATCGAGGATTACCTGCAGACCAAACAAGGAGATGGTGGTGATGCCGAGCCAGGAGTGCAAGGTGTACAGGTTGGGGATATGGAGCTCGTTATGGAACTTGAAGACTGCAGAAACCCCCACGCTCCCGAGCACAAGAGCGATCAAGTGCAGGATCAGGTGGATCGTTTTCAGAGTTTCCCTCTTCGCCGGAATCGTCTTGTACACCATGATAGCTGCATCGACCATCGAAGTTCGTACTCTATTCCGTTAAGAATCCAGATATTTCGAAAAGACTAACGTACACGCTTGGTCGCGACGCGGGCCAACATAACGTATTGGTGAGAGTAATTTAATGAATGATCGTAAGGAAATATGACAAGCGACTTGGCCAACCTCGTATCCACACGATTAATATGCCGAAGAAATGAACATACAGATTTTCGCCCGAAAAAACGTTTGCGATTGCGAAAAGAAACCCCGAGATATCGAGTATAGGGGGTGGTCCTCACCTTCTCCGCTGGCGAGAATTAACCCAAACACCATCAGGAGCGGATGCAGCTGCACAAAGAACAGAGCATACGAATGAGTCATCTGACCGGAACGAATTGAACAACATCAACTTCTATCTGAACAGAGAATTCTCGAATTTTTTCCCTGTCGCCCGGAAAGAATTTCTTCTTCGGTTCGAGTTCATTTCAAAATAACTAATTTTTTATCTCTATCGAGAGCCTTGGTTAATAGCTCCAAAACTCAGCCTACACTTATACTATGACCGAAGAGCCTTCAGCAAAAGGAGTGGGAACCGCGCACTCACGTTGAAAATCTTCTTTTTGTTGGCGGACGACAGGGCCACGCCCTCCCGGAAGTTGAGGAGCCAAACGAGCAGGAGGGTCGCCACCGCCACGAGTAGCAGATGCGCCAGCACCGCCACCGGAGTCGCGGACAGCTGCAAGCTCTGGCTTTTCACCATGGCTGACCCTTTCGATCGAGAGAGAGAGAGATTGAGGGATTCTAGAGCGTTCAGAGGGAGAGAGACAGAGGATGTGACGATCTCTAGTAGAAAGAGACTTCAAATAGGCGAGCGTTGGGCACACAAGTGTGCGATTGTAATTCGAGGTCGAGAGGGAGCGAGAGCCTTGTGCGCTTCACTATGCGCAAAGGGACGGAGCTTTATAGGAATCTCTCTTCGGTCTCGGATTTTACACCCCCTTTTTTATCTTTTTGTGGGGGGGTCCCTTTGGATTTTACACCCGCGACGGCTTCAACCCATCTCCAGCCCTCTCGATTTGAGGGGGGACCTCGACAGCGGTTTCTTTGTCATCGAACATTGCGTGTTGTTTACGTCAAGATTAGCTAAGGATCTCCTAATGTTCAAACACGAAAGGTGAATTGAGAAACACATGATGTCCCTGAAAAAAACACATCTAGCTTTCTTTCTGAAGAAAGGTTTTATATTCTCTATATTTTGTACATCATTTTTTTACAATGCTTTTGAGTATATATATATACGCACAGAAGAGAGTCAATCCTAATAGTCCTCCTAATTAGGACACAAAATAGGAAGTAGAGTGACTTGAATTCCTATATTATCTCTAATTAACAGCTTGTACCAAAGATTGATTTGGATTTTTAAATTATCTCTAATTGACAACGAATGCCACCACTCCCCTCAAGTGGGTGAAAAGATATTTTTGATACCCGACTTGACAGGTGAGCTATGAAAGGCCCGGCTTGACACAACCTTAGTGAGTATGTCCACCAATTGATCTTCAGACCTAACAAAAGGAAACCAAACCACCTTAAGCTCTAAATTTTGTTTCCCTCAATGTGCTTGGTCTCATCATGCTGAACAACATTGTGGGAAATATCAATTGCTGCTTTATTATCACAAAATAAATTAATTTCAGACTTCGATGGGAACTCAAGTTCTGTCATCAACCTATTAAGCCATAGTAGCTACACAACCCTTTAGCCACCCCTCAAAACTCCACCTTAGCACTAGACAATGCTCCTACCTTTTACTTCTTGCACCGCCATGCAACCAAATTTCCTCCCATAAATGTAAAATACCCTAACGTAGACCTCCTATCCGAGATGCTACCTACCCAATCCACATCCGTAAATCCCTCCACCTCAAGATAACCATCCTTCGCAAAGAACAAACCTTTTCCTGGAGCCAACTTCAAGTAGTGCAAAATTTGACTCACGACGCCTATAGCAAATGCAATATCAGAGCGAGTAAGTGACAAAGAAATCAGTTTTCCTACTAACCTTTGATATCTATCCTTATTGGTTAGCACCCGATTCAAATACTCCCCAACTCTATAATTCTAAACTATAGGGATTTTAGCAAGCTTACACTCCAACATTCAACATTCCAACGTCGGCTAATAAGTCCAACACATATTTCGTTTGAGACAAAAAAATTCCTCTTTTCGATCTAGTAACTTCAATGCCCAAGAAGTACTTCAACCCTTCTAGATTTTTCATTTCAAACTCTTCTGCTAGCTTCTCTTAGAGTTTCGAAATCTCTTCATGATCATCTCCTTCTGATCTAGCCACTTCAATGGCCGCGACCTCTTTGTCGTTGAACATTGCATGTTGTTGACATCAAGATTAGCTCAGGATCTCCAAAGATTTAGATGCAAGGTGAATTGAGAAACAACTTCATCTTCTGCACATGATGTCCTTGTGGCACATCAGATTGAAAAGCTCATGAATCCTCCAACTTCCATCCAAACAATATGCTTATGACCCTTTTAATCTAATCTCGTGACACAGACACAAAAAAAAGGGGAAAAAAAAATCTCAAGACCATTTTCATGTGTTCTTAATCTTTTCCATAGCTTTCTTGTTCTTTTTTTGAGCCCGGAAATGAAAGTTTCCTAATTCAAATATGTTTCCTATTTTGATTAGGTTTCCTAATTTGAGAAGAGTTTTTCAAAAGATATTTCCTACTTTGAATAGTTTCCTAATTCAATTGGTTTCCTAGCTCAAGAGATTTCCTAAAAAGATATATCCTCTTTTGGATCCAAGAGTGTTGAAGGCAATTAAATTATTGTAGTGAGAATCTGTGTATAATTTCTTAGTAAAATTAAGAGATTATTTAGTGAGAAATTGTAGGAATAAACACTATGTGAGTTATTGAGTGTAATTGGTGCTTGAAAAATAGAGAAATTATTTGAGTAACTTGAGTATAGTTATAATCTTTGTTGTATCGTTTGATCTATAGTATAATTCATTATTACTTTCCTTGTGAACATAGGTAATTATGACCGAATTACGTAAATCCGATGTCCGATTTATTTTTTTTATTATGTCAGTTTTATTGTTCAATTGCTTACTTTCCACGACAATTGGTATCATAGCTAGATTTGGTCAAGTTCAAGCAAATTGATGGTGACAAAAGAAGGAAATGTGAGAATTGATGGACTTGATGGGAATTGTTTTGGTTTCTGGAAGATGCAAATTAAGGTTTATCTATATCAAATGAAACTACACTTGTCCCTGTTCGGGAAGAAACTAGAGATGATAAAGCAAGTTGACTAGGTATTGCTAAATAGACAAACTTTAGGTGTTATTTGGCTAACGTTGGCTCGTAATATTGCGTTTAATATCATAAAAGAGAACACCACTACATTTTTGAAGAAAGCCTTATCGGATATGTATGAGAAGCCCTCTATGATCAATAAGGTCTATCTGATGAGAAGTTTGTTTATCTTAAAGATAACGAAGGTGCGTCAGTGACTAATTATATCAATGAATTCAATGTGAATGTTAGTCGATTAAGTTTCGTTGAGATTGACTTTGAAGATGATGCCCGTGTTTTGATTCTATTATAGTTGAGTTTACAGATGATGTTATAGCTGTAGCTAATGAAAATTTGGATAATGCTAATTTTGTCTTGTTTATCACTAATTATTCACTGTTTGATGGATGAATTATGAACTTTGATTGTTTGTTTCATGCTACACCAAATAGAAACTGGTTTACGACTTATTAATGCATGGATAATAGTAAAGTCCAGTTGGGAAATAACGATGAGTACGATGTTGTAGGCGTTGGCATTGTTAAAATCAGAATACATGATGGTATTGTGATGACATTGATTGAAGTGAGGCAAAAGAACTTAATTTTCTTGAGTGCCCTAAATTTAGCTAGGTGTTAATATATTTCTTAATGTAGAATTTTGAAAAATTTTCGAAGTGCTTTGGTGATAATGAAAGGAGTCAAGCATAGTGATCTATATGAGCTTTAAGGTGAGACAGTGATAGGTTTCGTCATGAAGACGTTGGATGCATCTGCTCGAGAGTTTAAATTGTGGCATATGCTCTTGGGGCACATTGGCGAGAGAAGCGCGAAGGTCTTAATTGAACCGAATGTATGCAAGAGTTTGATTTAGTTTAACGGTAAAAAGTGTAGTTCAATATGACAGTTAAAGAAACCACGGAAATTACAGAGTTAATTCATTTGAATGTTCACAGGTTATCGCGGTTTCCTCTGAGGAAGAGGGCCAAATTTATGCTAACGATTGTGGATGATTACTCGAGAAAGACATGGATGTTTGTGCATAGGCACAAGTTTGATACTATTGTTAGGATCAAGCGATTAAGAGCTTTGATAAAAAAGGAAACTGATAAAATGATCAATTATGTGCAGACTAATAATAGCATGGAGTTTTGTTGGAAGCTATTAAATGAATTCTACATGAAGAAAGGTATGGTGAGACACCTCATTAGTGCCTATGAAGCACAACATGTTACAGAGTTGATGAGCAAAACATTACTAAAGATGGCTCTTAAAATATTCTCTAGTGCCGGTATGACTAGGAGATTCCTAATGAATGTATTTAACACAACAAGCTACTTGATGAATAGATTCCCATTGATTGTGATTGCATGTCGGATTCCCAAAAAAGTGTGGTCAAGTAACATTGCTAATTATTCTATTCTTAAAATATTTGGTTGCCCATATTTTTTTTTCTTTTTTTTTTTTGGTGACTCAGGATTCACAGGGCCCGACTTTCGCTTACGCTAATCGCCAACCCACGGCCCGTACAGTGCACGGTGCACCTCAAACCAAGCGTCAATACCTAGGGGAAAGCTAGCACATAATCCCACCACCGTGGCCCCCCACTTAAGACGTGTTAGCAGCTGCGGAGTTTTAACCCTGGGACCTTTGTAGTGAAGTACCCAAAACCCAACCAACTCAGTTACCCACTGGTGGGTTTTTTTTTTTTTTTGGTCAAAACCACTGGTGGGTTTGGTTGCCCATGTTATGTTCTAGTGAGTGGTGATAAGTTCGATAGAAGGGCAAGAAAGTGCATATTCCTAGGCTATGCACAAAGTGAGTGGAGCTATAAGTTGTGATGTCCGGAATTAAATTCACTTATGGCTATGAGTGATTATATCAGTGTTCATATAGGTTTAAATGGTGTTTGGCTTAAGGTGGAGTTGCAACTAAAAACTCATGAGGTAGTGAGTATTAGCAAAGTAATCAACACAAATAGAACTTATAGCGAGGTGGAGCATATAGAGCGAACAATTGCTATAACTGCTAAATTTGATAGGGCAAGTGTTCGATCTTCCGATATATATGGATGCAACAATAATTTTGCTTTATTTGTGATAAAGAATGTTGTGTCAGAATATCCTTATGCAACAATTAAAAGTGCATGTGAAGTTGATGTTCTGATAAGGTTCTCGATTATAGTGAAGTTTAAGCGAGACTTGGACTTGAAAAATATCTATGTCAATTAAGCTCATTGGGGATTATGGAAGAAGATTACAAATCAATGTCTATTTTTCCTTTAATTTTCAACTTTTCAATTGAGTTACCAATTTCATTTGCCTTACTTTGCTACTCCTTCCATTTACTATCTCTTTTTAGAGATTAACGTGACTCACCAATTTTCTCCCATAATTTCTCACTAAATATTATGTTACCAATTTTTATTTGAGCTACACATCAATAATTTTTTAATTCGTTTATTTTGGCAACCTTTCTTACCCTTGACAAAATGTTATTTAAATTTCTAAGCAATGTTCAAGTTAATCATTTTTTTAAGGAATAATAGACTTAATTAGAGTAATCTAACAACTTTTCTATGATTAAGTTACCAACTAGTTACCAACTTTAATTCGAATTAGCTACAAAATTTATTTTTCTTTCAATACCAAAATTTCTCATTTTTTACATAGTTTTATTTATCTTTCTTAATTAGCCTCAAATTTAACAAGTCTTATATAAAGTTATAATTTTAATTTAAATGGCTTGTCAATTTTTTTCCAATTAAGTTATCAACTAGTTTAGGTTACTAACTCCCATTTAAAATAGTTACAAACGTTTATTTTGTTTTTTCAATTTACCATTAAGTTGCTTAATCGGGAATAAAGTAGGTAAGTCATCAAAATAAAAATTATTAATTTTATATAATAATTAGTAAACCTAAAGTGCTTATAGAAAAGTAAAATAAAAGTTGGAAGACAATAAGCCATATTTTTTTCTTTTTGCTAGATATGTGAAGGTCGGTTATATTAAGAAAATAAACATCGGTAACGAAATCAAAAAAGAGTTAGTAATGCAAAAAGTAGTTAGTTCACGTATAAAAAGGTTGGTAAGTAAGGCAAACAAATGTCGTAATCACTGGGAAAAGTGCTGAATTAGGAAAAATCAAATGAATGTCTGTGGACAATTCAAGAAATGAGATTTGATAATTTAATACGGGAAAGTTGGTGATTCACGATAAGAGAATTTTTTTTATCACATATTAGAGAAGTTAATAAGTTAGATCTATCTGATTTAGGTTGATTTGTCAAATATGATTATAATTTCCATTATATCGTTTGATTTATAATTGAATCACGTGTTATTCTCTTATGGAGTAAGTTCTGCTGACCATATTGCATAAATTGGGAGTCTAATTGATTTTCTTGTTTTGTTTATTTTGTTGATCACTTGTTTTTGAAAGCATGTCCGGGGACTAAGAAGCATTAACCTGAGAGAATTTCGGGCAATCGCACTTGAAGTTTCCAAGCTAAGTGAGTCACTATACTCTAGGAATAAGAAGATCGGTTTCCCTTCATCGCGGGGCACTTTCATCTATCGATCTCAATGGTTGCCACTTATGAAATACTGACATTTTTTGGGAGCCTTTGTATCGTGTCGGGCATTCCAACATGTGTCCGACACTTGGTCAACTCTCCAGATACTCTTTGACACGCGAGTCCAACATTCCGACGTCCGAATTTAGAATTTTGATACATGAATCCGACTCCCAAGGGGTCAATTTAAAAAAAGTTCAACAAATAAGGGGTCGAAATGTAAATATGTAAAAATAAAAATAAAAATGATAAATGGAGAAAGAAGAAAAACCTAATATTCTCTTCTAACTCTCACTTTTCATGGCACACAATTCACCCTCTAAGTTTGTTTTTTCTCTTTTAATTCGACACACTCTAACACGCAAGTCCTAAATGTGGATTGCTTGTTTTTTTCCTTCAAATTTTATGAATTATTGAAATGGAGTTAAATTTGCCAAATTGAAATAAGGAATGATGTTAACAAATGGTAGATTAATATTTTAGTATAAATTCATTTTAGACTCTTATTTATTTATAAAATCATAACAATGATAATTTATCATGTATATTTTTAATATATAATGTGTCGTAATGTGTCATCTATTTTTTGAGAAATGACGTATCGATATGTCATGTTGTGTCGCGTGTCGGTGCTACTAAGTTGCCATTAAGTCAAGACAAAGATGAGAGTTAAATAAAGAGAATATTACCTTTTCCTCAATGACTTGAAGATTGGTGACTCTTTCGCCTTAATCGGAACGATTCCATGCCCTCCTCCTTCAACAGTGCCACTAAGTCATATTGTGTCATATCGTATCTTATCACATCACGTGTCGCGTGTTGCTATTTAAGTTGTCACTAAATCAAGAACACAAATAAGAGGTAAGTAAACAGAAGATTATCTTTTCCTCGATGACTTGAAGATTGATGACTCTTTGGCCTTAACCGGACCCGCACCTTCTTTTTAAGTGGAAAGTGAAACATAAGATGGGGTACGGCATTAGCCATCTGTCATCTATTTTTGAGAAACCTATCGATTTCTTAAGTTAAGTTGCCATTAAGTCAAGACAAAGATGAGAGTTAAATAAAGAGAATATTACCTTTTCCTCAATGACTTGAAGATTGGTGACTCTTTCGCCTTAATCGGAACGATTCCATGCCCTCCTCCTTCAACAGTGCCACTAAGTCATATTGTGTCATATCGTATCTTATCACATCACGTGTCGCGTGTTGCTATTTAAGTTGTCACTAAATCAAGAACACAAATAAGAGGTAAGTAAACAGAAGATTATCTTTTCCTCGATGACTTGAAGATTGATGACTCTTTGGCCTTAACCGGACCCGCACCTTCTTTTTTAAGTGGAAAGTGAAACATAAGATGGGGTGCGACGTCTACGGCATTAGCCATCTTTATTGAGTTGACTTGGATTTTGCAACACGAATACCAAATTTAGAAGACTCCAATGAGTTCTCCGTGTTGGTTGGGCCAGACCTAGTGCATGTTGGGAGGGTCTGAACCACACGACGGATGATGACAATTGAAATCACTAGTATTTCCTCGGTTTGAATAGTCGGTCAACAAAGTCTTCGAAGGACGCGTTACATAAAAGTTAGCCACAGTAAAAGATAATTAAGAAGTAGCGACGTAAGATAGACGAATTGAATTATAAATTTAGAGACGGAGTTTAGCTTAATATTTCTGAATAAATTAAAAGTACAGCGGTCACATTAAATAAATTCAAAGTTTAAAGATGATAGTACACATTAAACCAAAATGCATAAACCCTTTGTGTTATTTTCTCAATATTAAATGAATCGTGATATCAAAAGATGTAAATGAAGTGTTGAGGAGACTGTTTTGTGTGATGTCTTATTCTCAGTTCATTCATTCTACTTTTTTGGATTTTACCCTCTGATATTCTCCTATTTAACTCTTAATTTTCTTCCTCATATCCTACAAAATATATATGTATGTATTTAGCTTACTTTGACGGAGGCCATGACCCTCCCAATAAAAGTGTTGAGTATGTGGTTTGAATACTGAGGGGAAGAAAAAACTAGCAGCTCTCACTCGGTTAAAGATTTCTTACTGCCTCGCTGCCTTTCCCTATTCCAGGCAAATCTCAGCTCTGATAATCTGACCAAACGGTTTTTTTGGCACTTGTTACAACTATTATTAAGAAACTCATAATATTATTATCAACTACTTGAATTTTGCTTTATTTTTCTCATGTTTATTTGTATTGACAACATGAGTATTGCTCATGAGATGTGCATATAATTTACTCTTCCATTAAAGTGAACGATCATATGGTTAATTGAAGATGAATAAAACGTATAATCAGCGCTTTACTTGCGCGCGCGCTGCCCGCAAAGAGCGTGCACTTTCCTTTAAGTACATCGAAATGAATGGCGACCAGATTTGTCCTCTCATTTTTTACGAGATAAGACATCAAAAATCAGATATTCGCTTTGTGTGGTTACCTGAGCATGGAGGGGAAGCGTATTGAAATGAAAGGAAGGGAAATGAATGGAAGAGGATGGAATCCTTCGCTTGTTTAAAGTTGCATGGAAGGAAAGGTTGGGACGGGGAAACAGGTTTCGTTGATTTTTCGGAATGACCATTGTCTTGTTTGTGTTTAAGAATGAGATGGGGGATATGACGTCGGAAAAAAGCCCCTTAAAGCTTAGTTTGTTTAATGGATAATAAATTATTTTAAAATAATTATCTAAAAATGATCACTTGAAATAAATAATTAATGAAAATTAATTTTATTATCGATAATAATTTATATTTAAATATTTTTTAAAAAAATAAAAATATTTTTCGCAAAATAAATGCATCATAAATTTATTTTCCTTTTTTCCCTGCAATTATTAAAAGAGAAATAATGGTGGGCCCAAGAAGAAATACTTCTCTTCCTTTCCTCTTAATTCCACTTTCACATCTGACAAAAGAAAAAAAAAATCCACTTTCCCAGGTAAACGTTTCAAACTAAGTCAACCAGAAAAAAAGAAAAGTCACCCAAACGAGGGAAACGTTGTCCCAGGTAACTTTTTCCCCACGTTTCTCTCCAAACACTGTTCGTGTCGTTCCAGAGACGCCAGTCAAGTCAACCTCCCTTTTCTTTAACCAAAAAAAAAAAAAAAAAAACAAAAACCATTTCAAACTAAGTTACCCTTTTTAGTGGCACACTCACTAGAAATGCGGAATTGTAATGTGTTCTTTGTTTTTTTCCCTAAAAAATTCACTTTCACTCGAGTTGATTACCAAATCAATTTTTTGTTTCTAATCACCAGCTTTTGCCATCTTTTATCAGCCTGAAATTTACCTACTCATATATGAAATTAGTAGCTTTAATTTAAGTTATCAACTAGTTTGGTTACAAACTCCCATTAGAAATAGTTACTGGTGTTTATTTGATTATTCTTCAATCAGACAACTTTTATATTAGTTTACCTAATTGGGAATAAAGTTGGTAAGTCATAAAATAAAGATTGGTAATTCCATATGATAATAGGTAAATTTAAGGTGCTTGTAAGAAACTTAAATAAAAGTTGGTTAATAACAAAAAAAAAAAAAAAGAAAAATCTTTTTGTCAAAGATAAGAAAGTAATCTTAGAAAAAATTAAGTTGGTAACTAACTCAACTAAAAGTTAGTAACACGAAATTAGTTGGAAATTTAATCATATTAAAGTCTCGTAAGTAAGGCAAATAAATGCAGTAAGCCAATAGAGACATTGATAAATTAAGAAATTAAATAAGAATTATTAAGCAACTTAAATGAGAATTGCTAATTCACACAAAATATGTTATTAATCTCATGTAATATTCGAAAAGTTTAAGGTGTTTCTAGAAAAAGTAAGTAAGAGTTACTAAAAGATTAGAGGTTTTCTGCGAATGTACGTGTTCATTCTTGATAAAAGAAGTTGGTAAGGTGAAAAGAAAATAACCAAGTAAACATTGGTATTGTTACGACCAATGAAAGTAAATAAAAATCATTAGCTAACTCAAATAAACTCAAATAAGAGTTATAAATGCAAGGTAAGTTGATAATTTAATCGGGAGAAAAATTTATAACCGCTGTAATTGAGATTGCTATTTCTAACAATGTTGGTAATATCCACACACGCCAAAAAAAAAAAAAAAAAAAAAGAGGAGGAAATCTTCTCTAAAGATAGCACCTCAATTCATGACACGCGAGCCCATTCTTCGAATTCGCCGTGAATAGGAGCAAATTTCAGGGCCCAAAAAGCCCAATTTCCTCCATCTTCCAGCAATGCGAATGAGCCCTTTTCCTGGCATCATTTACGTTCCATGCAAGCCTCCTTTAGAGTGGTGTAAACAAAGAACACAGCCCGAAGATTTGCTGATATGGACTCCACTTATATCCAAATGAGAAATGAAGTGATGTGAATGATGACGTACGGGATCGAGGTCCCTCTATTCACATATCGTGCACTTGTGTATCTATATGTATGGACGGTCCAGACGATAATTGTAGAATAATCAAACACCGGTTTTTCCGATCAAGATGTAGACAAGCCATGGAATACGAGCCAGACCCTCAAGGAATCACTTACGTATTGCCTGCGTGATGATTTCGCCAGCGCTGCTGCCTTCTAGCGTACCCATGTCGATTATGAATCGTGACACATGACCGTGGACTAAAGTAATACACTAGACCAACTTGCCAAATGCATGATTTTCGCGTCCATAATGAAGCCCAGAGCACGAAACCTAGAGAACGACGCGGACCAAACAAAGCTTAAAAGCAGCGGACACCGGGCGGGCGTCGCGGTTTTTGTCGAGAGCCCGCGAAGCGTGATGCGAAAATTAGCAGAAAAAACTGTAGAGACAACGAGGCGAAAAACCAAAGCCATGCAGAAGAAGCAACGACACAAAAGTCTCATCGTCTGTGCTTTTCTAGGGTTTGGTCATAAGCTGAATCTAGCGAATATCTTTTGGTAGGTTCACGGGGGCCACTGTAGAGGCGGAATTTTCTTCCCGCAGATCAAGGCTCATCGACACGCGCAGCACCTCCTTGCGTGAGTGAACGTCTCTCTCGTGGGGACGTCAAGATTCGGAAAGACAGTCAGTCCGAAACATCCGAAGTCCAATCGAGCACTGTGGACGCACGGGAATGAGGGCTCGCGGCTCTGTAGCTCTAGACCCTCTCGAGAGAGAGAGAGAGCCCCCCCTTTGAAAAATTCTACAGGAAGCAGACATTTTTGCGGCTCCAGGAAGAAACTTGGCCCCCCGCGATTTCCAGCGCGTCGGTTCGACTTTTGACCACGTACGAAGATACGTGTTTTGTCTCGTTTTGCCGCGACAGTTGGAGATGTCATCGGGACGTGGAGATGGCGCGAGGCTTACGTGGCTTTTGGGTGATGGGACACTTCGACCTTCGCGGCTCTCTGGGGTTTGGGCCAGGCACTTTGAACACTTCCTTGGATGACTTTGGTTTGGCCTGATCTATTGATTATGCGAGTGGTAATTGCATTGGGGACCCGGGTAAATTCGATTTGTCTCGTTTTGATTTGTTTCGATTAAATTTTGACAGGTCGACCCTATAAATTGATTGGCTTATCTTATAATATCTTGGTTGAGTTGAAAAACGTTTGAAGTTGTTTAAAAAACTCAATCGGAGGTAGGCTTTCATGATGGAATAGTCACTCGTTGCTATTAACCGTGAAAAAGGAAATGGATGGAAGATTAACAAAAAAAGGCTCAACACGACAGACATTGTGTTGAGCACGCCTTACGACACAATATTCAACCAGGCGAACTGTGCTGACCGGTGGTTAAATACTGTGCCGTAAGGCTTGCTATTGGACATTTTACCTATTCTTACTCACCCCACGTGCGAGAAGCTATTATACCTGCCTACCCAGCGATAGCCAGAACTGAAGTCTTGTTGTAGTATCTACCTTCATCACCGTGACCCTCAAATTTCCTATCTATTTTTGTCTTCCCAACAGAGAGAGAATACGGAGGACAGTGTCGGATCTCCCACCCCAAAGCAATTCTCCCGCATGTTTCCTCCTTGAATCTTTTAAGGACTTGTTCAGGTCTGACATTGTATTCTTCTCCTTTTTCTTTTTCTAGATAAGTAAAAGGAGTGCTGGTAATCGATAGTCAAGTGAAAGACCCTCCTGAGCATTGCCACGAGATTGATTCGCTCTCTTTGGTGGAAATTAATGTTTGGTTTGGACTTTGATTACCGTTCATTTTAAACAAGCCTATCACCCAATTATATCATTAGATGCGAGTTGAGGAAGCACGAACGGTGTTTAAGTCTAGTTCTCAAGCTACTTATGCCGTGAATGAATCCGAATTTCCCAAGTTTAGGAGCTATTGGGAGATTCATGCAAGCTCTAAATTGCGTGGGATTAAATTTTAACCAACTTAGCCAAACCTGATGGTTAATGCACAACATTATCCGGTGTGTATCGACTATATTTTTTTTGTGCATTTGATCAATATATAATCGGAATTTTTAGATTCTATGGATGTCATGTCAAGCCACAACCACAACGTAATCTCTTTGCATTGGACTCTCTCTGGTGTAACCAACGTGACGTGGCAATCGATATCCACTTGACGTGTCAGCATGCAGAAGCTGACAAGGCGGATGGGTTCGAGGCCAGCTTGGAGAATAATGGTCTCCCTTCAAGCCAAAGTGTCCGGAAAGAAGTGGGGCCAGAATTCCTTTCTGGACAGCTAACTGACCGAAAGCGAAATGCATTATATATTTTGAAAGAAAAGAATAGATTCGGCAATTCTTTTTTTTTTTTTTTTTTCGTTGAGATCCGTGGAAGGCTAACAACGAAAAATATATCTAAAGGAGGCGGCAAAGTTGACGTGATGACAGAGATAGGCGAATTTTTGAGAAATACCTACATGTGTCCATTGAAGAAAAGAGAAGATACGTTTGGATCTGGATGAAGATTTTTAGGTAAGTATCGTTCGATTTTCCTAAATTTGCTAACGATGAGGGTGTCTTCAAAGTTACTTCTAGATTGCATTGGATAGAACTGAAAATAGAGTAGTGAAAAGTGTTGAATTTTGAGTGGAGCTTGGAATGTTAGACGTGACCGGTTTCCACGAAATGGGTGACACATAAATGACGAAGAGAAAATCCATATAAGATGCAACATGACACAAAATACAATATATGATTATCATATGCTAACACGAACCATCAACCTTATTGAGCGTTAAGTAGCATAAGCACTAAATTATAATCATTGAATATGTTTGATATGTTTCTCAAATTTTAATTATCAATACAACTCCACTCATTCAATGATGACCGGCCAAAAATCAATACATTGATCCATTGCGATTTCTCCGGGTATTTTAGTTAATAACGAATGGCAAAACGAATGATGTTATAAGCCAACCATAATCAATGCTGCTATAAAACTTTAAAACAAGAATACAATTTCTTTCTTCTTCTTTTTTTTAATCAGCACGCGGAAAAAATAACAATAAAGAAGTAATAAATGTGGCAACTGTCCGCAATTTCTTTTTCCTTTTTCTTTTTCCCCAATTGCCAGTTGGATAGCAAACATAGGAACCTCGATCGCATGAGGTCCGAAGCGGGACCGCCACGTCAGCGCGGCTCGTCCGGAGCCAGAAATCGGGCGGAGCGGGCGGCCCCGATTGGCGGTGGGCCCGAAACTCAATTTCCATTTCGCTTTTTTCTTTTTGCCCTTTTTTCCCTCGCGCCACTCGATGCTCGTCGTCGCGCCACGTGTCCCTTCCGCGTCATTAGATTAAGGCAAGAAATAAGGGGGAGACCGCCTTTTTCTGCGCCGAAATGTTGCAACGGCGGTCCGGCCCCACGCGCGTAGAATTTGGACTTTGCCCTTCTCGACCTCCTTTATTTACGAAAGGTGCCCTTTACGCATGCGCGCCCTTTATGCAATTTTAAATTATCCCTCTCTTTTTTTAATTTTTACATCATTTAGGTATTCTTTAGGAATAATAGAAACTCGATGGGCTTATCGAATTGAGTACCAACGACGCGGGCTTTAATTTGGCAAGATACTCAAATCTAGTGGAAGGACGGGTGGCGATTCAAGTATCGGTAGATTTAAAGCAGTTTCATGATAACTTTAATGATAGACCCTAAGTCCATACGTTAGTAGGGCTTTGACTTCGGTAAACTCATTCAAACCTCGTATCAAAATTTTTAGTAATCCATACTCAACCCATTTCAATCAACAAATAAGTTAAGTACAAATTTTTTGACCCATTTTGTCATCTCTAATTGCAAGTGGTCGGCCAGTCCAATTCAAGCCACATTGTTCAATCTAACTTTCAAATTAGGGTGAAAGACATAAATGGCCCATAAATTTTATATTAATACGTACTTCATGGACTTTAAATTTATTCAAAGTGTAATCCCGAATTTTAAGCCTAGTGTGTTTGTAATTAATGATTTTTAATCTGTTTAATATGATTCATAAAATTTGTGTATATGTTTACTTTTTTTCATTTCATTAATTCAATATATTATTTAATATTGAATATTTTTGTACAGTTTATGAACTAAATTGTAAATTATGTGGGAGGCCGTGGTTTTAAGAAAGACCCGGGGTAGTATCAGTAAAAAGTGACGTCAGAGACAGCCGATGGGGGAAACTGGGTCGGTGCCTGGATCGGTTGTCGATTGCCCATCACCCGACCAATTTATCATCTCTCTCTCTCTCTCTGCCTTTTTTCTGATTTTGTTATCCAATTAATTTTAAAAAAAATACATCATTTGTTTTTTAGAAAAAGGGCGATAAAAAGCGAAACATCTTTTCCACTTTTGGGCGGGCCCCACCCGAGTCCAACCTTAATAATATTTGTCCCCCCTCGCCTAATGATTCCACGCCTGCCCCCTCCTTTGCGCGATTGATTAACATCGAGTCTCTCTTACTTTTGTAATGACAAATTGACGACAGGTTGGACTCCACTTTGCTTCCACCCCCTCCCTGCGATTCCTCCTTCTCTGCCTTTTCGTTTCAATGCGTCTTATAAAGCGCGAATCAGTCTCGCGTTCACATTAATTTTTCAAAGCGGGGATCGGAAAGCGCCCCCCAACCGTAATTGATGGCATCAAGGAAGGAAGATTTGAATCGTCGTGGAATCTCAACCTGTCCCGTTCCATTCTAATTGAGGGAACATCTTTAGGATTCGGATGAAGGCGGCTTTGATTTTTTTTGGGAAAAGAGCCGGAAAACATCGCGCGGCGAACGGGTTAGAATGTGACATTCCGTGACTTGAAATAGTTAGAGAGTTGCAAATAAAACGTGTGTTTACCTGTGATTTCTTGTCGCGTTTCGCCGAATTAATAAAAACATAACATGTGCAATCTTTAACAGTTTTTTAAAATTTCAAACTGAATTAGTTATAGGTAAAAGTAATACTGGAACTTCAAAGTTTCATACATTCTGATTGAAAAAAGGAAATAATGCAAAATAAAAGTGATCTCAATTGGAAAACAAATTATACATGATGTTCAAGTTGTTGGGGGTGGGAATAGTGAAATGATGATGCGGTTCTTTGAGAAGATTTTTCGATGGTTTCCTTTCCTTCCTTTTTTTATTTTTTTATTTTTTCCGGTCATGCTTTATTGTATTTCACCTAACCTCTCATTTGCCACAAATATGCTATTTTGAGCAAATCAACAATGATATACATTTTTCCTTACCAAAAAAAAAAAAAAAAAAACAATCATATACATTTTCAACAAAATAGAATTGATGATGTGGCATTCTTACCATCGTGGATTTTTTTCCCCTTTTTTCATCTATAAAATAGACACTCGATATCCCATTTAGTGTTGAATGTATACTTGCAAGACAACAAGAAGTAACTCATTTTTGTAATGTGTACTTTGGCAATTTACAAGTGAACTTCCAAATTTTTTCTAAGCACATTATAGACACCAAATTTAAATTTGACAACAATAGGCACAATAATGATGGATGAATGATCTATCGTATTACGATTAAATAAAAATTCGAAAAATCATAATAGTTTTTTGTCTATGATATGCATCGATACTGTTTGTAGCTGATGAGAGTCAGGAATGGCAAAATGAAAATGATCTCAATTCGAAAACATATCGTATGTGATGTTTGAGTTGTTGGGGGGTGGGAATAGTGAAATGATGATGGGGCTCTTTGAGACGAGTTTTCAATTGTTTCCTTTTTTTTCTTGTCGTGCTTTATTGTTTTTCACCTAAACCTCTCATTTGCAGCAATTATGCTATTTTGAGCAAAACAAAAGGCATATAACTTTTCAACAAAATAGAATTGATGATGCGGCCTTCTTAGCATTGTGGGTTGTTTTTTTTCCCCTTTTTCCTTTTTAAATATAAACACTAAATATTGCCATTTATTGTCAATGGAATAAATAGTTACAAGATGAAAAAAAAAAATCCCATTTTGTAATGGGTATTTTGGCAATTTAAAGTGAAGTCCTAAGTTTTTCCTAAATCATTAAAGACACCATATTTAAATCTCGTGACAATAAATACTATAACGATGGATGAATGAAGGGATGAAATGATGAATAAAGTATGTATCACATTATATTTAAATAAAAATTGAAATAATCATAAATGTGATTTCTTATCTTCTTCTTTTTCTTTCAGCTTTAGAAGTGATTTTCACGATTTATGTTTGGTATTTTTACGAGACTGGTCCTTCAATTTTCGAAGGGCCATCAGCTCATGCCGAATGAAGTTCTTCATGCTCTCTTCATCGCCAAACCTCCTCAAGGATCTCGAGCATTCTTTTGGGGCTTGGACGGAAAGAATAATTTTTCGAACACCCTGTTCCTCACTCACAATTTTAAAAATCCAATAATAATTAAAAAAATATATTTCACAATATTCTCCCCAAAAAACAAAAATATCCACCGTAAATAAAACAGCAGTCAGCTCGCCTTCTTCACCACCTTCTCTCTCTCTCTCTCTCTCTCTCTCTGCATCCTCTGTTCTGCAGCCTGCAGCCTGCAGCCATTCCAGGCGTCTCCCTATCTCCTTCTCCTTCCCTGGCACGCCTCCGCTTTGTCATTAACATGCGCGCACAGCGCATTGCGGACTTCACCTAATAAAAAGAAAGAAAACTCGCCATTGATTGAGCGAACGAAAAATGTCTGCCTCGTGGAGTCTGACGAGCTGCTTGTTCCTCGCTTCCTGCGCGCTTCTCGTCGTTCTTGCCGTCGGGTCACCGGAGAATTCGAACTCGGAGTTTCCGGTCGTCTCTTTCGATGAAGGGTACGCCCACCTCTTCGGAGACGACAATCTGGTCATTCACCGAGATGGGAAGTCCGTCCATCTGACTCTCGACGAGCGCACAGGTTCTTGCCCTTTTTCTCTCTTTTCTCCTCCTTTTTCCTGAACCATTCTAATGTGATGGGTGGTTTGGTTTGATTGGGTTAGTGGGTTTGCGAAAATTTCACTTTTTTAAGCGTCTCTGTTTGTGTTTTTCGAATGCGAATGCAGGGTCTGGATTCGTTTCTCAGGATCTTTACCTACACGGGTTCTTCAGTGCTTCGATTAAGCTGCCTGCGGATTACACTGCAGGAGTTGTGGTTGCATTTTATGTGAGTAAGCTGTTCAAGAACTTCAGTATCAAGCCATTGAACCTCATGTGCTTTTGCTCATTCCTTTTGATATGCCTTTTGACATTTGGCTCTGTGCGTTATGCATTGGAATGTTTCCTTGCTTGATCACGAACTACACCTCTGGCGACTGCTTACTGCTGTCAATTCTTGCACTTTGGGGTTTGGAAGCAGGTTCAAGTTGCTGTTTTTAGCTCCCTCCTGTTTGGTTTCGCACATCCAGATGAAATGAACATAAAATACGGTGATTTGTCCTTGGGAATTGTATTTAATTGATATTCTAGACTCTTTAGGCATCACTTTGATTTTTCATGCGTGAGAAATGAAAACATGGAGATGTGTAGCGTTCTCTATTTTGCTGTTTGTGTTTCCAAGACCGAGGTCAGTATAGTAGGTCACCTCCAGTCGATATTGTTCATCCCAAGAACGAAACTTCCCATCGAAGTTTTCACTTTTATGGTTAATATTTGAATTCTGTTCTCGAGAAATTGATGGGGCCAATCAATACGCATAGAGATTTCCTCGTTCCATTTCGTTAGGTTCTTCCCGATGTCAAAAAAGGTGGTGGTGGTGTTACAGCTTCGCTAGTTATCTTATTGTGAAGCACATCTTTTAACTGATTTTCCCGAATTACAAATTCTTTATTCCAGATGTCCAATGGGGATATATTCGAGAAAACTCACGATGAAATCGACTTCGAATTCTTGGGAAACATCAGAGGCAAAGAATGGAGGGTGCAGACCAATGTTTACGGCAATGGAAGTGTCGGCATCGGCAGAGAAGAGAGATATAACCTCTGGTTCGATCCCTCCGACGATTTCCACCAGTACAGTATTCTCTGGACCGATTCTCTGATAGTGTGAGTACCAATCAGAATCTGGTGACCCTCAGTTTTCAATCTCCTCTTCATTCCATTTGCACATACATGCTCAAATTGGATCTTTCAAAATCTTGAGAAGTCGGAGTGGTCGCTGTCACCAAGCTACCGTTACTATATTTTTCCATTAGTGAGACACATGTGGGGTTCCATGATTCATTCGGAGGTACTTTGATGGTGATGCATCTGCTGTAGAGTAGGGCATGGTTGCATTTTTAGGAGGTTGAGCTGATCTGTCTTTTGGCCCAATATGTGCACCCCCCGTTTCGCAAACCCGCCGGTTCCCTCATTAGTACATTGAAGATGGTGTCAAGGAGCCATTTTGGTCACTGGCGATATGGCAGCAGAACATAGGAAACAACCTCCATCTCAGTGGGCCATACGCGTGCAGCTACTTTGTTTGATATCCCACTAATCATCTTTTTATGTGAGTGAGAGCTTTGCTCTACCATTCATGGTAATGTCATAAGGGTTGGTGCAATGTCCCAGATGGGGTGTGCTGTTACGTGGTTTTGTAATAGGGAAGGAACATAGTTGGGAACTTTTGCGGAGATGTTTGAATAGGTAAAAGATTCTACAAGGGCCATGACATTCAGAACACACGGCGTTACAAGATAATCCATATATCTAGTTCCACCTCACGGGAATGCGAGACATCAGAACGGCTTAGTTAGTGTATTTACCGGTGTTTTCTAGTGTGATTTTTTCGGTTCGGCATTTTCTGTTGCCCTTGGTTTTGGTTTCACGTCATCGCGATTAGTTCTATGATTTGCTTGTTTTGATTGTTTCTTTTCTACAGATTTTATGTGGACAATGTGCCTATCAGAGAGGTCAAGCGAACAAAGGCCATGGGCGGAGACTTCCCCTCTAAACCAATGACCTTGTATGCCACAATCTGGGATGGATCCAGTTGGGCTACCAATGGAGGCAAATACCGGGTGAGCTACAAGTACGCCCCCTACATCGTCGAATTCTCTGATCTAGTCCTACATGGGTGTGCAGTCGATCCTATCGAACACTCATCAGCATGCGACACGGTCCTTCCTTCGCGATCGATCCCTACAGCCATCACACGTGAACAGAGAGTCCAGATGGAGAGCTTCCGGAAGAGACACATGACTTACTCGTACTGCTACGACCGAGCTCGGTACAAGATACCTCCTCCCGAGTGCATCCTAAGTGTGAAAGAAGCCAAGCACCTCCGGTCCTTTGATCCTGTCACCTTCGGCCAAGGCAAGCGGCATTTTGCGAAGCGTCACCACCACCGAGTGTCGGCCACTTCCATGTGAGTTCGCGCCAACAACTGATTGTCCATTCGATTCTACAAGGCTGTCTACAGAATTTTTCCTGTGAATAGGCGGGGAGAGAGACGAAGGCGATATTGGATATTGACGTCGGGTCGACAGATTTCACGGCGGATTTTGTGTATAGTTTCGTGATTCCATTATGTTTGTGGGCCAAAAAAATTTGTCATTGATGTTGTTTGTCTCCGTGGCTATTTGCTGAATTCAATTTGGTGGATATGATTAATGTATTTGGGCATATATCATTGCTGTTTTAGCTTCAATAAACATGTTGTTGGCATGGTGGGGGCATCGGTCTGCTTGCTTGCACTCATACAAATCAAAAGTGTCTTTTGTCCCCTCATCGGCTTCAGCATGACATGGGCTGTCCTATTTTGTGGGTGTGAATGGGGGGTTTCATCTGTCTCTAAATCTTCTGGTCATAGGGGAGGGAGATTTTTGTCACGGGCCAAGTGGAATCCCATGTTCAGTTAACAGCATTTGTTGTTCCTCAGAGGCCAGGTCTGTGAGGAATAATTGTTGTTAAAGGTTATTGCTTTGAGTTTTGAGTGGTGGTTGAGAGAGAGAGAGAGAGAGAATCTCATGGTTGCCATTTGAGAAATCATTTTCTTGAGCATAGAGACATATATCCAAGTGGGCACCAAACCACACCAAGGTGCTCCTCCTTTTTGGAGGTTATGTAATTAAAGAAACGAGAGGCTTTGCTTTTGCCGACTTTATGGATTTGCGTACGATCTCTTTGCCCGTTTTAGGCATTGGTGTGCTGGCACTAAAAAGGAAAATTGAATTCAAAAAGGTTACAACTTGTGATGAGATCAGCTTAGCTCGGAAATTTCAGCGGTTTTTTATTTTTTAATGACTGAGGCACCACCGCCAGAGATTAACTTTTGGAGATCACATGACCCTACTGAGCCGGTGAAGTCTCGCTACAAGCCGCTATTTAGACGTAAACTCTTGTGGGGCTGATTCAGTAAACCACTCCTGGGACCCTGCTTAAGTCGCGAGCATTCGGAGATTCAAATTCGTTCTCTCGACGATGAGGTAGTAAAACCCAACCATCACAGCTACTTACGGGTAGGTGAAATTTAAGCGGGTGTTTGTGCTACTTTCTTTATACAATTAATAGGAATGTTCGATTTTCACAATAAATCACTCATAATTTGTAAATGAGGAAATATATTGAGTAAAGTGCTATGATTATATGACGAGAAGAAAGTAATCATTTAAATAGAAAAATGCAACAGTAAAATTTTTGATATGATTACGATCTTTGCTTTGGTGTTTCGATGTCAGCTCTTTAAAATTTGAAGTGTGAATTATCTCATATCTTTATGATTTTAACAATTTAACCTTTTATTTTATTTTTTGGAAATAGGTCTAATAATTTTGAGCTTAGATTTTGAGTAGGCCGACAAAAAGGGCCTAGTAAAGCCCAAATTCGAATGGTTTCAGCTTGCCTGTCTACTCATAGGGCGAACCCAATAGACATGGTGGTCACTTTCATCCGAGTCGACGTGTGCTACAGTATCTAGGAAGTATTGCGTCAGTTGAGGTGTCTGAAAGAGGAGAAACAAATTTCAAGGCTATGTTCAAACTAGATATGTAAAAGGATTATGATTGAGCGGAATGGAGTTTTTTGAAGACGGGTGTGATTGAGATGGGGTTCGGTGTTGTTTTGGTTATTTGGGTAACACAATGAGTATCGATGATCTTTTTCAGCATCAAATTTAACGGAGAGCCATTGCCTTATTTTCAACCCTCACGAGAAATTCAACAGGGTGTCCCACTTTTTCCTAATCTCTTCATTCTGATTACTAATGTGTTATCCTTCTTATTGAAGAGAGCAATTGCCAATGAGTGTATAAAGGGGATAAAGCTAAACAAGTTCTGTCCAACTTTATTCCACTTACGCTTTGTGGATGATCTAATCATCTCTCTTAATGGGAGAATTAATCAATGTCAAAATGTTGTTGTTGTCTTAATCAATAGTGTTATGTATCAACTTGAACAAATTGGGTATATCTTTCATTAGCAATCGCTCACATAGCCTAAGAAGAAATATGAGCATTGAGTTGAGAGTTCTTGAGATAGAGAAGACTAGCAAATATTTGGGAATACCTTTAGATTTGGGTGCCAAAAAAAAAAAAAAAGATGTTTGCACAGATTCTAGCTGTGGTAAATATGAAATTGGAAGGATGGAAAGAGAAATTGATATTTAAGGTTGGAAAAGAAATTCTAATTAAATTTGCATTGCAATCTCTATCACCATATGCCATGTTAATTTTCAAAATTCCTCTTTCTATATGTCGAGCCATTGAACAAAAAGTTGCTGCTTTTTGGTGGAGAAATGTTGAGAGCCAATATGGAATGCACCGGAGGAAACGGGTTATCCTAAAATCCAAAAAAAATAAAGTAAGACTTGGAATTAGAGATTTAATTATCTTCAACAAGATAATATTAGGGAAACAAGCTTGGAGGATGATGCAAACTCCTTTTTCTTTGTGGAGTCACTTAATGAAAGGTTTATATTTCCCTCGTTGTGATTTCTAGCATGCAAGAACGGGTCCCGGCTTCCTTAGGGTTCACAGAGCATTTTATTCGGTAGGGATCCTATATATCCCCGGGTTAGATGGGTTGCTGGAAATGAAGGAAAAATCAACATTTGAGAAGATAAATGGCTACCTAGAGGACTAATTGGGGGTCCTGTAAATAGTGGGGATCCTAAGTGGGTAGCTGGTTTAATCATCACTAAGAATGCAAGGTGAAATGAACCGGTGGTGCAGGATATGTTTGATGCTGAAATTACAATAGAAATGTTGGCTTTTCCTCTAAGTCTCCAACTATCAGAGGATAAACTGGCGTAGACTACTACTAAAGTTGGTAATCATACAGCGAAAATAGCCTACAACAACATAGAGAGGAATCAGGGAATCCAAATTTTCGTGAGGTTTCTCATTAGGAATCTGTTGTTTCGTTGGGT
Organism: Eucalyptus erythrocorys; assembly: GCA_014182555.1. Classification (NCBI taxonomy): domain Eukaryota; kingdom Viridiplantae; phylum Streptophyta; class Magnoliopsida; order Myrtales; family Myrtaceae; genus Eucalyptus; species Eucalyptus erythrocorys. The sequence continues at coordinate 30,793,420 of CM024603.1, read as the reverse complement.
AATCTTGGAGACTTGAAGAAGTAAGTCGCTAAGAGTATGTTATTTGTATTAATTTCTCGAAGCAATCTTCCCTAGAGCGTGAAGTAAACAGCAACGCTGGTCATGAGCAAGCTAGTGATGGTCATGATGGTGAAGCCGTAGAGCAGGCGGCCCTGCTGGTGTAGAACTTCATCAGGGCTGTGGCCCGGAGGTTGCTTCAATGCTTATCTTGTGGGCGTCCGTCATTTTTCTCCCATTTCGATGTCCTTGGCCATCTTGTTCTCATTCGATTGGGACGTCTTTTCACTTGTGTGGGCTTATGTTGGGTTGGCCCATCTAATTTGTTTTGTTTAGTAAAAAAAAAAAAATGGGCCAATTTGAGCTATATAGATGAATTAGGGTCGAAATTATTTATGATCTTATCCAAATTCCATCCCATCCATCCATTTTCATTTAAGAAATTTGAAGAGACAAAACTACCTTCAAATCACTCATATGAGATAAACTTGTACATCATCAGTTACTTTGAGATTTGACCATCCATGCATGAGCTTTTTTTAATTTATTTTTCAATTTCTTAAATTCCACGTAAGCATAATTTCCCAAAAAATAAAAAAATCTACATAAGCAATTTAAAAAGGCAAAAAATAACCCCAAACTGCTAGTGCGAGATGCATCTACACCGCACCAGCCACTTTTTCCATGGTGCGATGAATGTACGAAGCCCATTGTGATTGATACACATTTCCTTAACATACGAGTGATTAGAGAAAAGATCGAGGTTCGGAGAGTACACGAACCATGTAGGGGCCGAACGGAATTTTTCCAAAATTGTTTTCCTATTTTCGACTTCTGAATCATTCTCCACCTGATTAACACGACACGACAATAACCCATGTGCTGGGGAATTCAAAACCCCCAGGGCGGTGTCACCTCCTATCTTCGCCATTTTCAAGGAATGATAAACTAAAAGAAACCGCTAGCGTCGGGTCGATTCGAGGATGCCGATGTGACAAAGAAAGCCACGTTCTTCGCATAAAGCGGTAAGCCAAAAACCAGTTGCGATTCAGGGATGGCTCGTCCGGGGAAGGCGGGACGAAAGCCGCATTCCTTACACAAGCGGGCAAGAGAAAACGCTTGGCATCATCTGAGAATGGATCGACCGAGGAAGGCTGTAAAGAAGCTTCGTCCCTTGGTTTTTAGCTTCCTACCTCCCCCACAAAAATCAAATTCCCGGGGGCAGGGGGAGATAATCCGGAATCTAGCACGGCATTGTGTCCTTCGCAGTTTGCACTCATATAGTTCGATTTGGGGAAAATATATTTGATTTAGATTTGATCCTAAGCAACCATGATCAAGAATTCGTCATCCAAGTTTATAGTTCACTTCCTTTGATACAATATCCATAACATTATGACATCGCATTGTTTCAATAATAGAACGAACGTAATTTTATCTTTGGTTCGATAACCACCGCTTTATAATAGCAAATAAATAAGGGTAAATTGTCTAAAATTGAATTAATACTCTTGGTCATATAATGACTATACCAGTACATTACTAAGGCATTAACATTGTCACACTATATAATCTCCTCAACTGATCATTAATTACCCAGATATATAACAATAAGCCATACAATATACTAGAATTTGATAATCATAATAGTTGATTTCTTTCAATTAATAACTAATAATACGCCACCCTGATAAAGAGAGGAATAGAGGAACTAGAGAATGAGATTTAGTGGACCTCTATAACGTGGGGAAATAGTCCAATCAATCATAAATTTATTGTAAGAATGCCAATTCAGTTTTAAATTTTCTAATTTTGCCAATTTAGTTCCAAATCTTTGCGCAAATTTCCAATGTAAGTTTTCTAACTAATTTTAGCTGGAAATCTCTGAGTGATGGTATGCTACATAGAATGGGTAACAATAACTAGACTATTATGTTGTCAATTTCTGACAAAAATTGACTAAAGAGACCACATTTAAATTCACGAAAATATTTATAACAAAATTCACAATTATGAAAAGTTTAGGGTTGAATTGACATTCGTACAATAAATTTAGGACCAATCGGGTGATTTTACCTCTATAATGTACACATGTAAGTCATAATAGATAGGTAATAGCTATTAATGTAGATTGTGTATTAGTCATTAGATTTTAATTATGCTTACACGGATGCTATGTGCCCAGATAACTTAGGAGGTAGTATTTGACCAAAAATAAATAAATTATGAGGCAGTAAACATGTGATAAGATGGATTATACTGCAAGCAAACTCGCATTGAAACTTTTGCACTAAGTGACGTGACATTAATCGATTGTATTTTCATACCACAAAACAAGGGGCAACAATCAGACCGATCGACCCCACTTTGAAAAGAATCGTGGTTGAATTTGTGTCTTGAAAACCGTACAAACCGCAAATTCAATACCCAATCGCTCTCATTCTTCTAAAAGGACAGATTGAAGTACATTACGTAGGAACTCGGTTTGAATCGCATGACACGTCTATTTCACAATAAATAAATAATTTAAAAATATTTTAATAAAAATGATTATTTGAATCATTTATGAAAATAATTAAAAAATATTTTAATTATTTATCATAATGTTTAAATATAAATTGTTATTGATAATGAAATAAATTTATATTAATTAAATGATAAAAGAAATCACTTTTTGAAAAATAATAATATTATTTGACTGTAAATTATTTTTCTTGACCGATGATTTTTTATCAAATTAAACGTGTGAAAGTCTTAAAAACTCATCGAAGGGATATTTTTTCTATTCAAAGAAACACACCCTTAGTTGAAATTTAACATCACAGAATCACAAAATTTCAAGTGACGGTGCTTATATGATGGAGAAAAGAGGCTAGGCAGTGCTCCATTGGTCAAAAAACTTGCCCTCGATGTCATAGAAAACGATGTGGATCTCTATTAATTTTCTTTGTCGTACTGTCCTATTCTCTCTCTTTGACTTTGGATCCACCTCCACTAGTCAAGAACTGAACTGGAACTGCACTTGACAAAAAATATCACAAGGATACATTAAAATGACATTATTTTCTCTCGACTAAATAAAAATTCCTAGGTCCTGAATCAGGCTTATAGGTATCTTAAACACTTTTTGCGATCTATGTAGGGTTAGACTAGAGACGTGAATATATAAATGAGATTGGATCTTTCTAGGCTCGAGAGATCAGCGATGATAAATAGTCACTATTAATTATCATGTACGCTTATTGCTATCACTATCATTGTTGGCATTAATCTTTTTAGCAGCTTATTAGATTCTTTCTTTAGGGCGACGTCTGCAAAAACAATTAGCCATTGGGAGTGATTATGTGATCTTAGTAGTAGTCATGGCCGATTCTACAAGAGAAAATAGTACAAATGATCTTCAATACCTAATATGTAATGTTGTCCCTGGACTTTTAATTTATTTAATGTGATTCTTGAACTTTTGATAAATGTCCAATGTAGTCTAGTCCCTAGACTACATTAAAATACCCAATGTTATCCAAGTTCAGGACAAGATTAAACATTTTCATATTGTACATGAACTAAATTAAACATGGTCAGAGATTACATTAAATAAATTAAAAGTTCGGAGATGACATTACACACTGGGTTAAAACTTAAGGATTATTTGTGTTATTTTCCTTTTATGTAAATATCAACGTTGTTTGCCAAGATTTGCGTACAATCACTTTGCTGATATTAGGGATTTGTTTGCTGGTATCGGGAAGGAATATTAAACTGGAAAGGTTACTATTTGCAGGAAGTGATAATCAGCTGAAGTTTGGTTATTAGTAGCTGTTTATTTCACAGTGAATATTTACTAATTTTAGATAAAATTTGGCGGAGATGGCTAATGACAAATCGTCAAAAGACTTATAATTAAATTGTCATAATTGAAATAACAAGATTAGGACTTTTTGGACAATTATCCCTCGAATCTTCATATGATGTAGAGTGATTAAAATCGCTTTGTAGTCTCCACTCGAGCACAAACAGCTTTTTTGGTCCATGAATTTGAAACAGCACATAGCATTTGCGAATAACCTATCCGACAATGGTTGGACGAAGCTTCGTCCATTGGTTCCCAAGGGGAATATTCGGAATCTAACGAAGAATTGTACCCTTTGCAATTTGTTTTCAAATTGCTTATCCATGCTCAAGGATGATTTTACGAAAAAGACATTTGATGTAGATTCAATCTGCACTTTTAAGTGTGAATAACCACGATCAAGAATCGACTACCTGATATTTATTAAAAAGATATTCATCATTAAAGTTTGTAGGTCCCGTTCTCTGTAAGAAAATAATAAGATCCTATAACATGATAGACATAACGTTATGATATTGCTTTATTAAAACACTAATACAAATGTTATTTTGTTGTTTGTCTGATAGCCGACGCTCTGCAATAGCAAAGGAATAAGGGCAATATGTCGAAAAATGAATTGTCACTCTTAATGAGTATGTTCGTACACTAGCAACACATTAATTAAGTTATGTTGATCATTTTTAGTGGGGATATTTAATAGTAAAAACAAAATCAACTCACATAAAAACTTTTGCATCAAGTGGGGTGACAACATTTAATTGTAATTTTTAGACAATTAAACAAGGCAAAAGTCAGATGCGTCGGCCCCCACTCGTACGTAATGGCGGTTGAATTGAATTTATGTCTTGAAAATTATCCAATACTCCGTCATTTTCTCCTCCGTCGCCCACACTCTTGAGAAAGGACAGATTAAAGTACACAGATTTTTAAAAAGAAAAGTACACAGATTGTTGTTTCAAAAGAAAAAAAGTACACAGATTGTAGTGACCCGGTCTTGGTCTTAGTCTTGATTAATATTAATATATTCATTAAAAGTCTCATATTCTTGATATGCCCTAAGGTCACATTCTTAGCAATGAATTGCCCCCGACTGACAATAATATAAATATTTGTAACTCCAAACATGATAGTCTCAATGATGAAAATTCTTGGAGTAGGCTAAGCATCATAACTACATAACTACTCATACAACATGACAAACTTTTACATTAGCCACTTAAGTGAAATTCGAGATTACATAGTCATAACTTTTCGAGTGGTGGGTTGCTCATATGATGGAGAAAAGAGGCTTGGCAGAGCTCCACTGATGAAGAACCTGGCCTTCGATGTCGTAGAAAACGACGTCGATCCGGGCCTCCGTGACTTGCAAGGTCATGAATCCTTGGCCATCGTAGTAGAACTTGAGCTCCTCCGGATTTGGCCAGCTCACGTCACCCCTCCACGACTTGGACCCACCTCCACTAGTCAAGAACTGAATGGGACTGCTTTCGCAAAACAAAGATAATATTAAAAAAGGCAAGTCAGAATGATATTATTCTTTCTAAGACATCGAGAGACGGTGATGATTAGTTACAATTCATCATCATGTACTCTCATAAAAAACACATACCTGTCGGAAGTCTCAATGCGTTCTAAGCAGTGGTCATGGCCGTTTATGTAGAGATCAACGTTATTTGCCTGAAGGATCACATTAAATATAAATGAGAAAGGTAATTAACTAGGCTGATTAAGTGTCACATATTTTTTATAAATCTAGTTGAAAGGACCTGAATGATAGGAAGAAGCTGAGCGCCGAGCTCATCGGTGTTCTTGTGGTGTCCAGCGCTTTTGATGGTATGGTGACCTACTACGATCTTCCATTTCGCTCTCGACTCCCTCAGAGCCAAATCCACATCCTATCACCGCAATCTAAGTGATTAGTTCTTCGTTTCACAAGTGAGATGCAAATTAAGAAGTCTGATTCGTAGTAATCAAGAATAGCTTAATAATCAAAATCTTAGAGAGTTTGCAGTCTCGTGAGGGAGAGGGAGAGCTCCAAACAAGGACACGGACTAGGGTCCACGACAGTGTCAAAAAGAACTTACACACTTATAATGTTCAAACGCACGTTTGTCAAGAATGCTTCACGAGCAAACGAGAGTAGGTTCTTACCCTGAGCAGATTGGAGAGGTAACGTTTTCTGGGCAACACGCCACTCCAGTCATAGACATCTCCCTTCGGCTTCTTGAAGTACTTGTCGACAAAAGGAGTCGTGTCCACGAAGAACAGCTCCACAATCTCTGTCGAAAAATCCGAAACACAATAGTAAAGTTAAAAACGTATTAAATTAATATAAGCACATCTATTTTGATCACGAACGTCTTTTTATCCGACATCGTCCTAAAAGTCTAGGGGCATATAAAGGGGTTGGTCCCTATCGTGTTGCTTTACCGGCATCAACGATGAAGGATCGCAAGCAAAGCCATCTGCTGTCCATTTTCCTCAGGATTGGGCTCAACTGTGCCTCCACATCGCCCCTGTAGTCATGATTTCCCAAGACTGGAAAAACAACGCAGGAAAGAAATCGTCAAAAAGGAGAAGACCCCATTTCCATATTTCTTTTTCGATATTTTAATTTCTACGCTATGATGTTTCCCCCGCTTGTTTTGTAGAGTTTTCGGGGGGATAATTACCGCTGTACCACTGCTTCTGCAAGCCAGGATGGGTGTAGATGTTGACGAAGGACTCTTGGAAAGCCGGATCGTCCACGCCCGTGAGTCCATCTTCGTAGAAGTTGTCGCCCGTGGAGACAACGAAGTCGATGTCGAGCTTCTCTCCAATTATTCCCATCTATAGATATTACATGAACAAAAGATAAGATATCGATAAGCTCATTATAATTCAGAGAATATACTGCCAGAAAAGAATGATGACTTTCTAATGCCCACGCGGAGCAGGTTAGACATCATTTAAAGCAAAAAGAGTTGGTGGCCAGATCATACAAGAGGATAAATAATATGCTGTAAGTGTCCCGTCTTGGACCCATTTAAAGGAGACATCCCTAATATAGTTAATTAAGTTGAACTCTGGTTTTATTATAGTTAATTATATCTTGGTATTTTATTTTATTTTTTGACCAGAGGCAAACTTGAGTGAAAAATATTCCTCTGTAGTAAACTCAAAGAGGGAGCGTTATTTGCCCAGATAGGCTTATCTGGGACTGGGTTCACATAAATAGATTTGTCCTATAGTCATTGGTGGGGGAGGTCGCCACACGCCAACATGAAGGAAAGAGCCCATGGAATCAAAAGAGAATTATGAGATCTCGAGAATTATACCCTCTCGAGAACAGGATTCTAGAGCTTAGACGTGCCACGTGTTCGACCCTGATTGGACGGGAGTTGTCCAGAAAAGCATCGCTCTGCCCGGTGGAATATTGGCCCATATTAGCGAATCCCTACTAAGGTCTTAATCCATTGGCGAAAGAACAGACAAGATAAAGTTGAGAACCAAAGCTTTTGATCAAGTTGATGATGACTCAGACATTTTACACGGCAGATATAAATGATGTCTGTTTTCCTAATATATGATTTTTTATTCATGTTAACCAAGAAAAAAAAAATCATGTAATAAGAAAACCACATAAATCTACGGTTTCCGAAGAGGTTTTAGCAACACGGAGGTCCGGACTCAAGACGTTCCTTATCTTCTGGTGGCGGTAGGCAGAAAGCACTTTATTGTGACGATCCACTCGGGGTTAATCTTCTGTGATTAACGATGGCATTTGGTATAAAGGAAAAAAAAAAAACTAATCAGGTGTTTTACGTGGACGCTGGTTATGATTTTTTTCGAAGAAGGCTGACCCGACAAAGCCACAGAAAAAGTCAGAAAAGAGGAGGAAGAGAGAAAGACAGGAGCGTGACCTGGTGAGCAACTTCAGTTTGGTTGTAGTTGCCTCGTCTTCCCCAGTCTCCGACGACCAAGAACGCGAGAGACCCATCCCCTTTCGGCGACTCCGCAAACCGTTCGAGCTCACCCAGAGAAGAGACCAGACAAAACCCTAGGACTAACCCAAGAACCAAGAGCCCGTTCCACCCGACAGCCATGGCGTGTGTTTTCTATTGAGTAAAATATGGAAGAAGAAAGAAGAAAGAGACAGAGAGACAGAGAGAGACAGAGATAGTGAAGGTAAATAGAGAAACTGAGAATAGAATGGAGTTTCTCCTTTACACGAAAAGCTTAAAGGCAAGCAACTGCTTTAATAGGCCTTGGGGAAAAGCGAAATGCAGCAGTGGACAAAGAGGTGGGGGGATATTATTGAAGTATGGGGAGATGGTTTGATTATGTCTTCCGATATTTGCCCGTGGGATCGAGATTCGAGGGTGTCCATGGGCATTTAAGCCTAATAACCCACAAATCGACAAGGGCCGGTCCATGAGAAACGTGGGGTCATTTTGGGAATTGGGGCGATTAATAATTATTGTGCGTGTGGACCCACTTAGGTTATCGCCCTCACTAGTTACGTGAAGAAAAATAAATATATATTTGTTAATCTGTGTACCCGCATAGGGTATTGCCCTCACCAGTTACATGGAAAAAAATGAATTTGTTTATCGCTGGGCATTTAGGAGAGTAGATAACGTACACGACTTTTCACCAAGGGAATGTCGTATATTGGAAATATGAATGCAAAGAAAAGATATATGTTAATAAGACACACAATATAGAGTTATCAATTTGAATTTCTTGATATTCATAAAAGTCTTAAACCTATTGTATTGAGACTAATTTAGTCATAAATTTTATTGATGTCAATTTAATTCTAAATATTTTTATCCAGTGTCAATTCATTCATTTGAGGTATTTTGATTGAATATTTCGACATGGATGTCGATTGACTTAATAGGTATGTCTGACTCTGACCTAATCAAATTTTCATAATATTTTAATAAATTTTCAATTTATCTATTTTCTTTTCTTTTCTTTTCTTTTTTCATTCCTCTTCCTCCAATCGGTCACCGGACCTCGCCAGCCATGGATGAGGCTCGACCTCGCTAGATGCCATGAGGTTGCGGCTTTTGACTCGAAGGGAAATCATCAAGGAAAAGTATCAAAACAATCCTAAACCTTTTGTATTGGTACCAAGTCAGTCCTAAAATTTTCAATTAAACCAATTTGGTCCTAAACATTTTTATATTTGTACCAATTTAGTTCATCCAGCTAATTTAAGCCGGAAATTGCTGATGTGGCCACCGGCGGTCTTATATGACGCCACATGGACAAAGTTTATAACTTTTTATATATTTTTCAAAATTTTTAAATTATTTTTTTCCTTTTTTTCTCTTTCCTTTTTTTTCTTTTTCTTTTTCTCCTTAGCCCTTTGCCGATGAGGTCACCGGCCACAAGCCGGTTGGGGCGCTGGCGAGGGCCGCCATGCCCTTGTCGGCCACAAGCGAGGCCGTCGGCCCTCGCCTAGATCCAAGTGAGGGCCGAAACCCTCGCCCTGTGGCCGACGAGGGTGCGGCGGCCCTCGCCCGTGGTCGACGAGGGTGCAGTAGCCCTCTCCCAGATCCAGGCGAGGGCCGCTGCGCCCTCGTTGGCCAACGGGCAAGGGTTTCGGCTCTCGCTTGGATTTGGGCGGGGGTCGATGCCCTCGCTTGTGGCCGGCGAGGGCATAGCGGCCCCTCGCCTCAACCAGCCTATGGCCAGCGATGGTCGGCCAGCCGGCAACCTCGTCGGCCAAGGGCTAAGGAGAAAAGAAAAGAAAAGAATAAAAAATAAAAAAAGAAAAAATAATTTAAAAAATTAGAAATATTGTCCACGTGGCGCCACATAAGACCACCGGTGGCCACATCAGCAATTTTCGGCCTAAATTAGTCAAATGGACTAAATTGGTACAAATATGAAAATGTTTAGGACTCAATTAATCGAATTGAAAAGTTTATGGCTGAATTGGTATAAATATAAAAAGTTTAGGACTGTTTTGGTACTTTTTTCGAAATCATCAAGTGACGTATTTATGGAAGAAAAGAGGAGGGAGGAAAAAAAAGGACATCTTTCCCTATCTTAACTCGCTTTATGCTCTTTGTAATCTTTCTGCAAATCCGGGCTTGTGCTAATGCGAGGGATCACAAGAGAATACGAAATCCATGCCACTGGCTTGGCACGCTGCACTGTGGTCCTCTGTGAAGCGAAAGCAGCTTTGAGAAAAGCTTTAAGCGGGCAGAAGTTAGGCTACTTCTATTATTGAAAGGGTGACCGTTTAAGTATTAAAATATTTGAAGGGTCGCCATTGAATTATCCTGTCCGTTGTGGGCCGCTTTTCTTTTGTAGCCTCGCTGTGTTGGTGATTTTGGATAACTTCCGTCCTGATTGAATTTTTATTATTGAGAAAATATAAGTTAGGTCAGTAGAAATTGTTAGAACCCTAGAGATAATAATGTTTGGTAGGTCACGAATTTGTCCCCACAACAACTTAAGTCTCTAGTCTTTAGGGTAGCTCACCTTTACATAATACATACATCACAGCTTCCGTGATCGGAATTTGGGTACTATTCTTTATCATCCAGTATCTTATTCTCATTCCCGTATTGTTAAGTCATGCAACTGTGTTTATTCAACATGGAAGTTCGGACGCGCGTACTAAATAATACTTTGGGATCATTTTGAAATGAACGTTCAACTTGTGCAACCTCAGAAACTTGTATGCTTTAGTCAAATAGATTCCTACGGTATAAAGTCTGCAATGAACGAATTATCCGGAACCAACGTTGGCCTCATCTTTCAGCTAATTCAAGATATCGAGACCAAAGGTCAAAAATCGAGAGTGCTTACAAGTAATTTCTCTTTTCCCTCGCCTCTGGTGGCCATAAGAAAAGAATCTCTTTCCTTTCTTTTCCCCATTTTTTTGTTTCGATTTCTATTTTATTGTCGTTCTGGAACGATAGAAACTGCTTCCTGACCATGTGGCTTCAGCGACCATTGAGAGAGTTGTCGGCAGATGTGGTGAGAGAGACGCTGCGACCGTATAGATAGGCATATCCGCTGAAATACTACGTCGACTGTCCATTGCTTATCTGAATCGACAAGCAAAATACAAAGCACATCATCATCCCTGCCAAAGTGTCTGAATGTGCATAAAAAATATTGGAAATACTCGAAGAAAGCTAAGACCTATAACCGCATTACAATTGTTCAACTGATAAAATCCACACAAAAAAGAAAAAAAGAAAAAGAGAAGAGAGAGAGGAATGAAGAGTATAGTGTCAGGTCATCCATGTGTTCCCCTAAGAATCGATAGGAAACCTTGGCCCAACACTCCATATCCCTCGCATGAATGGAAGATTGAAAAATAAAAAACGAAATTTGATGATGGTTAGGTCTATTTCTTAAAAAAAAAAAAAAAATCTCATTTTTTCTTGTATGGTTGAGTTGCTATGCACTATTAATTACATATTGTCTGCTAAATTTTTAGGTTTATTGCAAATTACTCCTCCAGGTGTTGATTTTTGACCCATGAATTTTAGAAGATAGTTGCAATGTCGCCCCGGAGTTGACTCTGACTGAATTGTGCTTAGAGCTCGACCACTCGACAACATGTGACTGACCATTGGAGGCAAATTTATCACATAAGTGTATTTGTATAAAAAAGGAGAGTAATAACTTAGAAATGCATTGTATGTGCGAGTGTGTGACTAAAATTCTAGCAAAAACTTTACCGAAGGTGTCGGACTGCCAAGTGGAATCAGAGGTGACGGACTGCCAGCCAAGAGCTATCTTCTCAATGGCGATGGGTGGTGAAATGTAGAGGTCCTAGTGGTGGTCGAGCGTGGAGGTGACGAGGATTTGCTGTCATGGTGGTGGCCCTTGCGTGTTGGCTAGCAATGCTATGGTTAGATGTGGTTATGGGTGCTGAGGCAGCGCCGGTCTTGGTTTTGGACTTTTAGATCCGGACTTATTCCCAAACACTAAAGATGAGAAAACCTTATCCGATCCGGACTTGTATCCAGCCTCTCAAATGCAGCATTTGTGCTTTGGATCCTAAGATTTTGAGCCCAAACACGAAGCTGAAGTGTTCATTTAAGAATGCGCGAGAGCCTCTTTATCTTTTCAACTTTCAGCCCAAACACCTGTTGCTGGTAACCAGGTAAGGGCTTACGGGTTTCAAAGTACTCACTATTGTTATCGAGACATTAACAATGATAAATGCTCACTATTGATCATCACGTATGCTTATTGTTATGGCTATCATGAAGTTAGAGATGGTAGTGCACATTAGGCAAATTTTTAGAGATTCCTTGTGTTATTTTTCCTTTACGTAAATATCAGTATCCTTTGCCTGGATTTTTTTTGTTTTTGGTCAAATTGCTTGCCTGGATTTGCGTACGATGTCTTTGCCCACTTTAGGGATTTTGTTTCCATGCATTGGAAAGGAAAATTAAATTGGAAAAGGTTACTATTTGCAGAAAGTGATAATCAAGCTAAAGTTTGGTCATTATTGAGAGTTTATATTTCACAATAAATCTTTCGCAAGCAGCCACTTTGTCCACCAAGCGATCAACGTAAAGCACTTTTGGAAATTGGTACACATTTCTCAAGTTCAATTTCTTTTTTCTTTTTCAAGAAGTGACTCGGGATAACGAGGGGGATACTTCGAGGTTTTTTTTTTTTTGGTCAGGAATGAAACTAGCATTAATAAAGAAAGGAAATACAACCAGTACCAAGTGCATCTGCACAAATCAAGTTCAAAAGCGGAGAAGGAGGGGATACTTCGAGTTTGACGACCTGTACAGGGGCTGGAATGGAATTTTCTTGAATTTTTCCTTAATTTTGACTTCTGAATTATGCTTCTGCCAATTAACACAACGTATGCAAATCAATGTAATCGAAAATATGGCATTTTCCTTATTTCGGTCATTTTCAAGGGATAATAACTGGAAAAAACACTTGCATCCTGTTGGGCAAAATCGATTTGTGGATGTGCCAGAAGAGATACTGACGAAAATACATGTGCACCTATGCAATCGAAACTTATGGAAAATTGCCCAAAAAGTGATAAATCTATCATAAGGCGGTCAATTTAGTCATAAAATTTTCGATTATATCAATCTAGTCCTAAACTTTTTTTATAATATGTCAATTAGTCTCTTGACCAATTTTGGCTAGTAATCAATAAAATGGATGTCGATCATCCTACATTCCATGAGTGTTGTTGGAACAGACAAGTTTTGTAGTTTTTAAAATTTTCAATTTTTTTTATTTGATGTAATGTAATTTAATTTCTTTTCTTTTTCTTAATTTCACTGATAAGGCTAGTGGTCTCGCTGGCCATTGCCGAGGCCCCGGTCTGCGAGCCTTCACCAGCCCTTGCAATAATAGGAAAAAAAGAGAGAATAAGAAAAAAAAGAAAAAAAAATTAATAAATATTTACAAAAAATGTCAATATTAGAGCCAACCATATTATATAGAATAGCTAGCGTCCACTTTAGCAATTTTTAGCCAAGTTTAGCTGGAATAACTATATTGACAAAGCGTTAAAAAGTGTATGATTGTGTTGATCGTTATATAATAGGTTTAAAACTCTTTCAATAATTATCTTTCGGAATTTTATATGATGAAGAGGGATTGGAATTGCTTTGCAATTTCACAATCAAGCACAAAGTGATCGAAATGGGCTTGGATGGAGTGATAATCATCTTTAATGTGATTGAGTTGCAAACTGTGAGGACATTAAAGAATATCGAGATGGACATGCAGTAAAACGAATTACATCACTGGAATTGAAAATTGACATGAAAAGGAAAGTGCTTGAAGATGAAATACATAAGGAAAAGCGAAGACAAAAGATGAGCTCCTCGCGGGAGCGTTTGTCGAAAGGTTTTCTACTTGGTCGAGTGACAGCTTTTATAAGACAAAAATGTCGAAAAATGAATTATCATTCTTAATGACTATGCTTGTAGTTAGTGACACGTTAATTATGTTACATCAATCATTAATTACCGGGATACTTAATGATAATAACAAAACAAATTTGCGTCAAAACTTTTGCACTAAGTGACGATAATTAATTGTACTTTTAGACAATTAAACAAGGCAACAGCCAGATGAATCGGCCCCCTTTGGCATCTAATCGTGGCTGAATTCGTGTCTTGAAAACTATATCTGTAGATCCAATACGCCGTCCCTCTCATTCTTGAAAAAGGACATATTAAAGTTTTAGTCCTAGTCTTGATTAACATTAATATTCATTGAAAGTTTCAGTTACTTGATATGCCCTAAGATCAAATTCGTAGCAATGAAATGCCACCAAATGACATATATATAAGTCTCATTGATATAATTATTGCATTAGGCTAGGCATACGTACGTACCTACTTATACAACATGGCAAGCTCTTACATTAGTCTCTTAGTAGAAATTTGGCATTACATAATCAATCATAACTTTTCAAGTGTCGGTTGCTCATATGATGGTGACATATGGGCGATCAAACGCTCAATTGGTGACGAACATGGCCTTCAATGTCGTAGAAAACGACGTCGATATGGGCCTCTGTGACTTGCAGAGTCATGAATCCTTGACCATCGTAGTAGAACTTGAGCTCTTCTGGATCTGGCCAGCTCACGTAACCCCTCCACGCCTTGGATCCACCTCCACTAGTCAAGAACTGAATAGGACTGCACTTGAAAAGAAAGTATTAAAAAGGGTAACGACATTATTTCTTTCTAGGATATCGAGAGATCAACAGTGATGACTAGTCACGATCCTTCATCACACACTCTCATAAAAAACAACTACCTATCGGAAGTGTCGATGCGTTGCAAGCAGTGGTCATGGCCGTTTATGTAGAGATCAACATTGTTTGCCTGAATGACACATAAAATGCAAATGAAAAAAGTGTGATTAAATTGGCTGATCAACCGCTATATGCAATTAACATATTTAGATTTTTTTTTTTTTGGTTGAAAGATATATCTAGTTGAAGGGACCTGAATGATAGGAAGAAGCTGAGCGATTAGCTCAACTGTGCTGCCGTGCTCTCCAGCACTTTTGATGGGGTGGTGACCTATGACGATCTTCCATTTCGCTCTCGACTCTTTTAGAGCCAAATCCACGTCCTGGCACAGCAGTCTAAGAGATTAGTTCTTCGTTCCACAAACAAGATGCAAATTAAGATGCTCAGTCTGATTTGCAGTAATCAAGAATTGCTTAATTGTCAATCTTAGTGAGTTCTTGGTCTTTTGTATTACGACCACGTCAAAGGCCACGAGAGAGGGTTGCAAACAAGTACACCGACTAGGGTTTTGCCAGAAACGTTCTGCGTTTCGGTCCATGGCATTTTCGAAAGAGAACTTACATACTTATAATGTCCAATGCATGTTTATCAAGAATACTTCATGAGCGCACGAGACCAGGGATAGTACCTTGAGGAGATTGGAGAGGTAACGCTTTCTGGGCAGCACACCACTCCAGTCGTAGGCTTTTAACTCCCTGAAGTACTCGTCCACAAAAGGAGTCGTGTCCACGAAGAACAGCTCCACAATCTCTGTCGAAAAAACCGAAACACGATGAACAAGAAACGCAATAGATTATATAAGCACATCTATTTGGTCATGAAATTCTTTTACTTGACTTTGTCCTAAAGTTTAGGGTCATAAATGCTTTACCGGCATTGATGACAAAGGATCGCAAGCAAAGCCATCTGCTGTCCACTTTCTTAAGGATCGGGCTCAGCTGTGCCTCCACGTTTCCCCTGTAGTCATGATTCCCCAAGACTGGAGAAACGACCGCAATAGAAATTGTCATAAAAAGAGAAGACCCCTTGTCATATACTATTTTTCAATATTTCATAGCAACGTTGTGATTTCGACCATTTATTTTGTAGGGTTTTGGGGGAATATTTACCGTTGTACCACTGCTTCTGCAGTCCGGGATGTGTATAGATGTTGACGAAGGACTCTTTGAAAGCCGGATCATCCACGCCCGTGAGGCCATCTTCGTAGAAGTTGTCGCCCGTCGAGACCACGAAATTGATGTCTAGCTTCTTTCCAATTATTCCCATCTATATATATAATATAGGCAAAATATGAGATATTGATAAGCTCATTACCGTTCAAAGAATGTATTGCCCCAAAAAGGATGATGACTTTTTAATGTCCATGCGGAGCAGGTTAGACATTATTTGAGGAAAAAGGTATTGTGGCCAGATCAAAGGAAAAGATAAACATATGACGTGGGGAAAATTATTTAAAAAATTATAAATTCATTTTAATATTATTAATTAAGTCGTAAATCTTTTGACATATTGTTAATTGAGTCAATGCTATTAATTTTAGCCAAAAATTACTTATATAGACGTCGATTGTTTTATTGGAAACGTTCGTTTCTATTTAATCACTTATATCTTGATTTTTCTTTTTACCAAAGGTAAAACTCGAGTGAAAAATGTTACTTTGTCTCCGCTCCCGTGTTTTCTTTTTTGGGGGTTTTGGGGGTGGGGTGTTTGTTTCCCACGCACATCTAATCGAATATCCAAGGGAATGATACCCTCTCGAGAATATGATTCTACTACATAACGTGCCACATGCTCAACAATCATTGGATGGGAACTGTTAAGACGCTGTGGGGTGGGATATGGCCATATTAGCTAATCCCCACTAAGGTCTTAATCAAGTTGACAATGACCAACAACGTGACGTCTGTTTTCCTAACGTTGTCATCTTATTCACGTTAATCGTCAAACACTTGATAATAATCAAGGAAAATCATGTAATAACAAAAGCACGCTATCCTATAGTTTCCATACAAGTTTTAGCGACCGACCGAAAAGGAAATTATAATAAACAAATTTCAGCGACACGGAGGTCGGAACTCAAGACGTTCCTCTTCTTCTTGTGGCGGAAAAAAATAATAATAAACAAATTTTAACGACACGGAGGTCCGAACTTAAGACGTTCCTCTTCTTCTTGTGGCGGAAAAAAATAATAATAAACAAATTTTAACGACACGGAGGTCCGAACTTAAGACGTTCCTCTTCTTCTTGTGGCGGTAGGTAGAAAGCACTTTCTTGTGACGATCCCGCTCGGAGTCAGTCTTTTTTCTGATTAACGATGGCGTTTGGTGTAAAAGGAAAAAAAAAAAAAAAAAAAAAAAGATTAATCAGGCGTTTCATGTGGACGCTGGTTATGATCTTGTTCATAGAAGGGTAGATGACACGGCCAGTCATAGAGAAAGTCAGAAAAAAGGAGGAAGAGAGAAAGACAGGAGCGTGACCTGGCGAGCAACTTTAGTTTGGTTGTAGTTGCCTCTCCTTCCCCAGTCTCCGACGACCAAGAACGCGAGAGACCCATCCGCTTTCGGCGACTCTACGAACCGCTCGAGTTCACCCAGAGAAAAGACCAGACAAAACCCTAGGACTAACCCAAGAACCAAGGGCTTGTTCCACACGACAGCCATGGCGTGTGTTCTCTTTCGAGTGAAATGTGGAGGAAGAAGAAGAAGAAGAAGAAGAAGAAGAAAGGAAGTGGTGATGGAATGGGTTTCTTCTTTTACACGTAAAGCTTAAAGGCAAGCAACTCCTTTCCTATGCCTTTGGTAAAGCGAAATGCAACAACGATGAAAAGAAATTGGGTGTATTATTAAAGTACGGGAGATGATTCGATCATGTTTCCGATATAGACCGTGGGAACGAGATTCGAAGGGATTCATGAGAAAGGGGGGTCATTTTGGGAATGGGGGCGATTAATTATTATTGTGTGTGTGGGCCGACTTTGGTGATCATCCTCACTAATTACATGGAGAAAAATACATAAATTTTGCTAATCCAGAGACCCGCTTGGGTTATTGCCCTTACATTTACATGGTATCGCTAGACATTGGTTTTCTCTCCCTAAGCTGGTAAAGAAGATCCTTTAACTTGCACGACGTTCCGTGCATGTTAATGGGAATATCGTATATTAAAAATACAGCATTCATACGTGGACAAATAAAACGCATCTGTTAATAAGACATGATCATTTGAAGAAAGAATACCAATCTGTCGATCAACGTTTAAATCATTGGCATTTTTTCTCCCTCATTATTGAAGAAATTCAGGTATGGAGAAGAGCTGAGAGAGATTTCAAGATGAAGAGATTTCTATTTTGTTGTAGCTTCCATATCTTTTCCAGTACTCGAGTTACCCTTCTTATACTCGAAGGTAATACAGTTGCTTTACAGTTGTGAAAGAGAAAACAAACTAACTGATATAGAAGGAAGAAATAAACTAACTAACTGCCTTGTAATACAGAGACAGGGGAAGGAAAATAGAGTTACAGGGGAATTGAGAACAGGGGAATCGAGAACTGAGCTAAGCCTCTTGAACTGAGCTAAGCCTCTTCTCTTCTCATTCCTTTAGCAACATCTTTCAATACTTGAAGTCTTGTACTCTTTCTTCTTCGTGCACTCCCTTCTTTGTACTTCTTTTCCCTGTTGTTCCTACTTGATATCAGCAATTGCCTCAGTAATAGCATCAGCAGCATTAGTAATCTTCTGTTCTTCAGCATCATTTATAACCTTCGGTTCTTGCTGTTCTTATAGTCTTAACAATTATGACACGAGTTATGTTAGGAATCACACATCAATTCTACAAAAATAATATACGCAAACAATCACTCAGACAAAATATAATAATAAAGAACATACTTAGAAGAACACATTAAAAAATTTATTATCAGAATTCACCCAAACTTGGGTTACATTTCCGCAAAGAGGCACTCTACTTCATTAGATTTCTAAGATAGCAAATGCGTCTCAGTAGAGTCTTTCTGTTCTTTGAGGATATCTCCCCTCTTTTGTCTCTTTCGGCTTGGACCCCTCAATAAGAAAAATTACCACTTGACCATCTCTATTGTTGACTAGATTTTGTTGCTTTGCAATGAGTCTTCATAAGTGATGATGACGAGGAGGAGCTTGTACAATCAAGGAAAAAGCTAAGGGATTTTTTTTTAGATAGGTTTGTAGCTTTGCAAGTAACTGATGAAGTTCCAAATAGGGCCGAAGGCCTGCAAATACTAATGTTGTTAGCAATGAGACTGATTATGAAAAAAGCATCAAGAATACTACTTCCTAGAATGAGCTTGAAGAAGATCAACGAGCTGTGCATAGAAGGAAAATTAAGTTTCATTCTTATAATCCATCCGTTGCCTTTCCTATTTTGTCGGTAGGTATGAAATTTCAGGATGTGAAACAATGTAAGGAAATTATACTAAAGAACTCCATTGCTGCATAAAGAAGCATTAACTTCATTAAAAACACTTAGACCTTTGTAAGAGTTAGGTGTTTGCAGCAAAATTATCCATAAAAGATCTACGGTGCATTTGTTAGAAGAAGTGGATCCTTTCAAATTAGAGCCTATCAAGAGGAACATACTTGTTCTATTAATTGTGAATATAAAAGGATAATAAGTGCATGGTTGTCTAAGCACTTCTTCAATCTGATTAAGCTGATGTCCCAAATGAAGAGTATTGAGTTCAAGATGCTAGTGAAGGAATGTATAAGCATCAATGTATCCAGGAATTAATGCAAAAGATCGAAGTAAAATGTGATGAAGATACTCATTGGTCAGTATGGCAATGAATATGGACAGTTGTGTGATTATGCTTGGGAATGCAAGTTGCAAAACCCTTCAAGTATAGTGTATATAGAGGTCGTGAGGAGGCCACTTCCTAATAGTGGGACCAAGTTCAATAAATTCTATGTGTGCTTCGATGTATGCAAACACGAATTTTTTTTTGGTTGTGGACGGATTATAAGATTGGACAGCTATTTTTGAAGGGCTTGTGCAATAGAGGATTGCTGGCCACAATTGGAAAAGATGTGAATAACCAAATGTTTCCACTAGCTTGAGCTGTTGTAAGGGTAGAGAACAAGGACCGTTGCTATTGGTTCCTAAAAAATCTGATGACTAACTTGGAGATAACAAATGAGGAAAGGTGAATGTTCATGAGTGATCAATAAAATGTAACATTTGCTTTTTGAAAAATTTGATCAATAGTATGCTTTTTGATATCAACATACTATTTGCTTACATTTCTTATTTTGAATTATTGCAGGGATTGGTTCTGGCAGTAGCTAAATTGTTGCCCTATGCCGAGCATCGGATGTGTGCACGCACATATACGCAAATTGGGCAAAAACCTATAAAGGGAATAACCTGCAATTGCAATTTTGGCAAATAGCAAAGAGCATGAATATGATTGACTTTAGAATAGTCAAAGAATAACTGCTTCAATTGACAAAGGAAAGTTATGAGAGTTTGGGACACCTGAAGTGCCATAACTTGGCACGAGGGGACACTTAGGTGCCATAACTTCAAAATGGTACACTTAAGTGCCAATATCGGAGTTAAATGGAACACTTAAGTGCCACTTCGACGAAAATCCGGCCAAACGGCTGATATGGCAATTTTCCGACGATGGAGGTCCAAAACAGCGTCGTTTTGCACGCTGACGTGGCGAAAAAATGCAAAAACGACGCAATTTCGCGTCGAAGTGTAAAAATAATAAAAAATTAATTAAATTAAATTAAAACTTAATTTTAATTAAAACATTCTAAAAAAAAGGAGGCCGAAGGGGCGGGCGGGCGAGGGCCGAGCCCTCCCCGCCGCCGCCTCCTCGCCGTCATTGGGAAGGGCCGGCGACGGAGGGGGAGAGTTGGCCGGGGTCGCCGGCCCCCGGCCGCCGGCGGCGAGGGCCGCGAGCCCTCACCGGATCGTGGCGAGGGCCCGCGAGCCCTCGCCCATCCAGCGAGGGCTGCAGGCCCTCGCCGCCTCCCCGCCGTCTCCGGGAAGGGCCGGCGACGGCGGGGGCCCTCGGCCGCCCGCCCCTTTCGGCCTCCTTTTTTTTTTTTTTTAATTTTTTAATTTTTAGAATATTTTAATTAAAATTAAGTTTTAATTTAATTTAATTAATTTTTTTATTATGCAAACGACGTCGTTTCCGGTGAGTTAGAGCTGACTCGGCTCTACGGTAAGCCACGCAAGCAATAAAAAATAATAAAATAGTGTCACGTAGGATTTCCGGCAAGGGTCGCCGGAGGTGGCATTTAAGTATTCCACTAGAAAAAAAATGGCACTTAAGTGTACCATTTTGAAGTTATGGCACTTAAATGTCCTCCCGTGCCAAATTATGGCACTCCAGGTGTTTTTTCCTCAAAGTTATAATGCACTATTCCAAACATAACCGAAGTATTGGTGTAAAGCCTTCTTCAACGAGGAATTCAAGTGCGATAACATTGATAACAACATATGCGAAGCATTCAATGGGAGGATAATAGATGCCAAATGCAAACCAATCATCTCGACGCTTGAAGATATGCGAGTTATGGTCATGACTCGGCTGCACAAACAAAGAAATGAGGCTGCAAAGTGAATTGGGCAATGTAGTCCTAGGCTTGCTAAGAGATTAAATGAGAACTTAACTGCAAGTAGCTATTGTCATCCCATTTGGAATAAGGATGAAGGATGTGAGATAATGAAAGGTTCCAATAAGTATGTTGTCTATTTGGATATGAGGAAGTGTTCATGTAGAGCATGACAACTAAATGGAATTCCTTGTGCACATGTCATATATGCCATTCGATTGAGAGGCCACAACGCAGAGGATTATATTGATGATTGATACAAGAAACCGAAATATCTTATTTTGTACCAATTTATGATACAACCAATCAGAAGTAGCAAGTTCTGGGAGCCAATAAATCATGAAGCACCTCAACCTTTACCACTAAAGAAAAAAATAAGAAAGCCAAAGAGAAAATGAAGATTGACGGAAGGAGAGGTCTCAGGTCAGCGTAGGATGAGTAGGACATGTGTAAAGATGAGGTGCCCATATTGTCACATAGTAACGGGAATAAGTACACTATCAGTGCCAAAAATTGTATACAACGCTCATTTTGGTGCCAAAAGTTTATTTTGGATCACTTAAGTGCAAAAAAATTTGAAAAACGATTATTTCAATGACAACGCCGATCTAGTTGGCCAGAAATCCGACGTGACAGTTTTTTATTAATTTTTGAAGCCGACGTGGATCATCAGAGAGTACAATCAATATACAAACAACAAAACGATACTGTTTAGCGTCTTCTCCCCCAAATAAGAACCCTAAATCTCTAATTTGAGTGCAAATTTCGATTTTCTCCCAAAATTATCAGCTCGCTTTTGCAAATGGAGGGCAGAAGCTTTAGCAACGGCTCACATTCTTATGAAAAAAACAAATTAGATGATGAGTGTTATTGTTATTGTGGGTTATCGAGTCCGAGAAGAACATCTTGGACTCGGTTGAATCCTAGGAGGAGATTCAATGGGTGTGGCAAATATAGAGAATGCTCGAAGTGCAAATATTTCAAATGGATTGATAGGAAATTCCTTGATCAAGCGAAAGATGTGATCTTGGAGTTACTTGAAGGCCATCATCAACCTCCACTTACATTAATGAACGAGTTGGAGGATGCCAACTCAATGCAAGCTCAAATAAAGAGTTTAACATCTCTGGTCAACCATTCGAAGAGGGAGGTTTCAAGGCTGAAAATTGAAAGAAATTTTTATCGAGCGTTGATTGTATTATTATTCTCTTGTGTAGTCTATTCAAATGTAAAGTGAGTAATGAGAAAAAGTTTGTATGTCTACCATAGTCGAAAACGTAGAATATGCACCTGTATTGGATTATTTATAAGTAAAGTGTGTTTTTGGTTTGCTACAATTTTGGTATGGAGTAGAAGGTTTTGTTGTAATCTATGATAGAAATTGAAGGTTGGAGTTAGAATGCATTAGTTGTGAATACTTAAAATTTTTTTGCTTAGTTGTGTATTGTCAATGTTTGTTTTAGTTAGTTTTTGCTTCAGTGCTTTAGTGATAATGGTTTGCTGGTTTACTGCAACTATTATTGCAAACCATGGCGAAATTAAGGGATTGTGGCAAATTCACGATTAACCATTTCAGTACCATAAGTTGTTAATAGTGATTGTTTGAGTGCCAAGTTTTTATAAAAGTAATCAATTTAAATGCTAGTCGCGACTACAAAGTGATCACTTGTGTTGCACAAGTTACCAGTTGTGGTGCGTCTGCACTTGTTGCACCAATTGGGTTGTTAGTACATCTTGTTCTTACACTAGCTCATATAAGTATTAACAACAAGATGCACCAGCACCCAAATTGCTCATGCAAGAAGATGCAGCTCCCAATAATTACACCAAAGTGAGTTGGTGCATTTTGTTATTACATCAGCATATACGACCAGAACCCACAGATTCATTAATATCCACAACTTCAACCAGCAACAATATATGTACGCATCACTTCTAAAAATAATATCAACCTCATAAGAACATTGCACCAACAGCAAAAAATTATACAGCATAACCGGATAACTGTCTTGCCAACTTTACTAGCCGAAACTAACACGAGAAAATAACAAAAACAACTATTGCATTGATTGTTTATAAAAGAAAAACATGTCTTATTTCACTCCCCAATTACTTAAGATTCAACACTCTCTTAAAAAAAAACAATGGCAATATGCACCCTCCTCAAAAAACAATGGCAGCAACTAATATCCAGTATCTCCTAAAAAAAGAAAACATAAATAGAGACTATATCCAACACCACATAAAAAGAGATCATGTCCAGCACTTTCTCATTAGTCGATATGCACAACACCCAGATCTCATTTTCCTCTTGAAGTTTTGAATTAATTCATAATCCGAACACTCTTTCAAACTGAATGTGTAGGTTTTTTAACTAGCCTTTCTGTCACCTCATTTTCCTTATTCTTGACAATGGTTATTTTTGTTGTAGCACGTGTCATGTGTTGGTCTATATGAGCACTATTGCTCCTATGATCAGTTGGTTAATACGGAACTGGTGCTGGATTCTTTTTAAATGGTTGTTTTGCAGCTATACCCGCTGTCTTCTTCTTTGGAGCACTCTTTTTTTGTTTGCATCCTTGATTCTTGAGTTGGCCCACCTTGAGAGATAAGTACTTCTGAAGTTCTCCCAGGCTACAAGAACATAGCCATATTGTCAACTAAATGAATTGAAGTACAATAAATTAAATACATGAGGCCTACAAATATTATATTTAAAATAGTCATTTCAGTACATTCATATGTATAAATTCCATAATCACATTGCCTTAATCTTTTTCCAAAAGCCTCTCTTGTTCGCTGTGGTGCATCATTTTTAGCAGCAACAAATGGGGGAGCAACCTGTGCAATTTGTGTAGTTGCTCGTTTTCTCACTTGAGAAACACATAACAAATTTAAATTTCAGCCCATAAAAAATAAACACAGTGATGTACAACTTACATGATATTTTTTTCTCGTTTGCTCAACAGTGAACTTAGTTGTTATTATTGCTGTCATGCCCGTTCCAATCCCTGTCCCTGCACTTGAGAAACACATAACAAGGTCTTTTTTTTTTCCTTTTAGTAGGCCTTACAACAATGTATTATATTAGGATTTCGATCAATTACAATAAATAATTAGACACTACTCATTTTCATGGTTAAAACAAATGGAGAAAACTTCTCTGCAAGAGAAGCCAATACACATGGTCAACCATCAAACTCTATCGAATATAAACTGAAAAGTTACTAAAGCAAATAGGATATTTATCTTATAACAGGGTTTTTTTGTCTGCCGTTCAGTAGACATTATAGCAGGGCCTTCTATCCTCCTTTCAGTAGGCCCAGCAAAAAGCTCTTCAGTAGGTCATGTTTCTAGTACTAAATCATCCATTACATCTTATTGTTGATATTGCTTTTTTAGCTCACAACCTTTCTTATTGTGTCATTTCTTATGACAATAGGAGCATTTCATCTTTACCATAGTCCTACTCATCCTCTGAGTTAATGCCTCTTCCTGCTGCATTTTTCGTCTCATTTTTAGCCCTCCTATTTGCTTCTTTAGTGGCAAAGGTAGAGAGTTTTCCCCTCAATACTGAGGTCGAGATTTTGAAACCCGCAGTTACTAGCGATTTAAGTGAGAGGCCCTGGCGGTGGGTTGCTGAGCTAGTCTCTCTTGAGATATAGGGGCCCGGCCCTCAAGAGCTGTTCGGGCACGGGGGGCACGTGGTGGAGTTTTCGATTATTAAAAAAAAAAAAAGGTAGAGGGTTTTCATGATTTGTTAGCTCCTAAAATTTGTTGCTTCTGATAGGTTGCATCATAAATTGGTACGAAGCAAGGTATGAGCTTTTTTTGTACCAAACATCTAAGTTTTATTGCTTCATTTGAATAGCACAAATGGCATGGGCACAGGGAATTCCATTCAGTTGCAAGGCTCGGCATGAACACTTTCCTTTATCTAGGTTGACAACATACTTATTATAATTTTGAATGATCTCATATCCATTATCTACATTCTAAACTGGATGGTAGAATATACTAGCAGCAATGTTTGCATCCGATCTCTTCACAATTCTAGGACCACAGTCTCTAATCCATTTCGTAGACTTATCTCTTTACCTATGTAATCCAGTCATGACCATAACTCGAATATCATCAAGCATGTTAATGATTGGTTTACACCTGGCTTCTAAAATTCTGCCATTAAAAGCTTCACTGAGGTTGTTATCAATGATATTACATTTGAACTCTTCATTGAAGAAGGTCCGACACTAATGCTTAGCTTCTGTTTGGAAAAGTGCATTAAAACCTTCCTTTATCGGCTGCAACAATCCCTGTTTTGCTAATCTAAAATCAGTCATGTTGGTACTTTCCGCAATCTGCTAGAATTGCTTCTGCAACATACGTCCTTTGAAGTTCCTTGACCAATTTGCATACATGTGCCTCGCGCACATTCTATGCTCAGTATGTGGCATCAACTCAGCCAATGTAGGAATAAGTCCCTACAAAAAATACAAATCAGGAAAAATATGTAAGTGATTAATATTAAAAGGGAATGAACTAATTCACAATGGTATAACCTTCTGTTGATCGCTCATGAATGTCCATCATCCCCCATAAGTTATCTTAAGGTCAACCATTAGATTTTTGAAGAACTATGACCAAATATCATTGTTCTCTATCTTCACCACCGCCCAAGCTATCGGAAACATTTGATTATTGGCATCTCTCTCCATAGCAGCCAATAACTCCCCCTTGCAAAGCATCCATCCAATTCTATAACTCTTTTACAACCAGCCAAGAAGCCTCGTTTGCATGCATCAAAATTGACATAAAATCTATCAAATCTAGGCCTAAGATTAGGGAGTGGCCTCTCTACAACCTCTACATATACTTTATTAGATGGGTTTTGAAGCATGCATTCGTCAGCATAATCACATACCTGCACATATTCTTTCTTATACCCACCCGTCAATATTTTCATCACCCTCAACTTAGCTCTCTTGCATTAATTCCTTGACACATTAGCCCCTAATTGCTTATTCACTAACATTTGAAACTAAGGACTCTTGATCTTGAGTATTGCTTTGATAGTATTGATAAAATGCTTCGATAACCACACACTTATTACCCTTTTATTATTAAATATAATTAGACAAGTATGCTCCTCCTAGAAGGACCTAATCTAGAATGACCCATTCTTATTCAGCGCGCCATAAAGCTTCCATGAACAATTGGGTTACGAATACTTAACTCTCACAAATTCCTTTGTATTTCTAATTAATTCAGCACTCCTCTGTTCAGTAATGGAGTTATTGACAACAGCTTCCTTTAACTATTTGACATCGTCAAATCTCATGCCCACAGACAAAACAGGTTTATTAACAGTTGGATCATAGTAAGGGTACTTACTTTTTCTTCCACGAGCAGGTTCTTCATCATCATTGTCAAGCTCATTCTCCAAACCAGCAACTTCATCGTCATAGCTTTCTTCATCTTCACTTCTATTACCTTTAGTTGGAGCTCCATCTCTATTTACTGGCTCGGGTCTCTTTGCTGAAGCTGCAAAAATTTTTTTGAGAAATTCCATTTGCTTTTGTCTTGATTGTGCGAGTTCATCATCATTTTCGTCACTTGGGAAACTTACTGAAGCCATATATTCATCTTTCAATTAACTGAATAGATGAATTTCCCATTTTAATCCAATAAAGTCTTCATTGCCCATATCTTCACCCAAGATTTCAGGACATCTCCCTGTTTGTTCATCTCTATCAATATGACTTCTTTCTCTCTCATTTTGCCATTCATCTAACCTAAACTCATCCTCGACCCGATTACTCACTTCAGTAGGATCCCTCACTTCTCCACTTTCGGTGGTGGTCTGCTCATCTCCATCCTCATCCTCATCCTCATTCTCATCCTCACCATCCTCATCATCACTATAATACTCAATATATACCCTAACTTCTTCACCGTGAAGATAATAGTAAATGATATCCTTAATAATATTATCGTCATTAAAAAATCTCAAGCCATCTTTCAATTATTTCCCAAGAACACAGTAATGTAGTTTTTGCACTTTACATAGTAAAAAATACACCAAATCCCTCAGAAAATCAATATATGATGGCTTCCGAACATTGACATAGATAGTACCTTCATTTCCACTAGTATATTTCTAGTTCTCGGCACCAATAACAAACTCTCCACCATAGCAAACAATGACGCCAACTTGATTCTCATCCATGTCGATAGTGCACCCAAGGAAAAAACAAGTCATTAGTTTTTGAGACCATATGACAGAATCAACAACTTCACTTGCAAGTCCTTGTCATTTTGTCGAAAGAAACAAATGCAACCAATTTATTCAATTCGGTGCCTTTACGGAAACAAAGGAAGTCGAATTGAATAAACAAAGTGAGATCCCCATCACCTATTTTTCAATTCAATCACATTCGGTCCCCCACATAAGCAATCTAATTAATTAAATAAAGTAAGGTCCCACCACTATTTTCCTCCGAGCCGAGCCCTCATTTTCTCCTCAACGCCCTATTTTTCTATTCGATCCCCACAAAAGAAAGCGAACAATGGAACCCTAATTTTTTCTATTCGGTCCCCATAAAAGAGAGATCCCAACCACTTTCCCCTTAGCCGAGCCCTCAATTTGCCCTCCATGCCCTAACTTGCCCATCGAAATCCTAAATTTTTCACTAAATTGACCCACGTAGAGAACATAACAAACCAGAGTGAGCGAGAGTTGGGGACACAGCCAACGAACGACCATGAACGACGTCTTAACTATAGTGGCCGAGTGACGGCGGGTGAGCAACAGCGGGCGAGCAAACAACAGTGGATGAGCAAGCTACAACCGGCATTGAGCGAGAATCGTAGTTCGTATGGTACGAACCCTATTTTCCTCCATCTTCAGCGACGCCATTTTGGCCATAAAGCAATGCGGCGGTGTTTTGTAAGTGCATCCACATGGGATGGTATAAAACAACGTTGTTTCTTACGAAGAAATGAAAACGGCGTCGCTATATGCCATTTTACGTAGACAATCTTCTTCAATTTTTGCCACGTCGATTTTTTTTTTAATATAAAAGCCATGTAATCATTTTGTTCAGAATCTCTCGTCGGTGGCATCAAAGTAATCGTTTTTTCTCTGATTTGGCACTTAAGTGATCCGACAAAAACTTTTGGCACTGATAATGTACTTATTCCCATAGCAAGGCACAATACTAAAGGTTGTCAATTAAGAAAGCGGCAGGAATAATTGAGACTAGCCAAAAAGCCTAATGAAAAGATAGTTGAAGAATGACAAACAGAAGGGCGAAGTGAATTAACTATTCTTTAGTCAAGGACAAGAAACCTAGTAAGTCATGACATTTGTGTTTATGTTACTTTATGGTTTATTACAAATATGTACATAGATACAATTGGCTTATATATAATGTTTTTGTCTTTGTTAGGTCATGAGAATGACAAGTGAAAGATTGGTCGAAGCCCCTCTAGTACCTGAAACTGAAGGGCCTATTCAAAGAAAGCAAGGCAGAATACGGCCAGCTGAAGGATTGGCCGAAGCAACTGAAGGGCCAGTTAAATTGACTATTTAGCAGCAGAGAAAAAATACCCAGTAAATTCAACAATTTGTGTTTAGTTTTCCTTTATGTTATTATATGACTCGATATTATATTTATGATGGCATTTGCCTCTTTTTCAAATTCGAAGAAGGCAAACTAGAACTCAACTGCCAACAAAGGGCCCAACTGAAAGGCCACCACAAGATCCATCACAAGGGTCACCACAAAGGCCACCAGAAGAGTCATCACAAGGGCCACCACAAAGGCCATCTAGAAGACTGGCTGCATTTAATTTAATTCATGGTGCAAACTTTTGCTGATAATTAAGTTTTCTTTTTATAGCTTGGGAGACGTTTGGAAGTTCTTATCTCTCAAGGCCTAATTCAAGAATCAACAGCTACGCCAGCAAATAAGAAGACATCAGTTGTGCCAACAAAAAAAAAGAGTAAAAAGAACCCAGTTGCAAGTCCATCTGAATTAGTTTAGCCTAGTTGAAGAAGAAGTCGCACATCCAATTAGAAAAAATGCAAGGATTATGAATCAAGTGAAAGATCTATCAAAAGGAGCATGACCAAAAGGCGTTGTGCATATTGATTGATTAAATGAGACAAGATAGGATTGAAGGGGCCGAGGAGTCAATTGTTTTGTTTATAATTTACTATGGATTTTTTTTTATATAGTTTGTCATTAAGTTTGTGAGACTTAATTTCAATATCAATGGAACGATTTTATTACTTGTCATTTTTGCCTTTTTCATTTTTTTGATTTTGGTTTTACTTATTACTTCTAGTGGTGGGTCTATGGTAATGATTTGGGTGCTCGTGTGGCTGGTGGTGGCGGCTGGTGAAGTCTAGTGGTGGTTGGATAGGCTAGGCTAAGAGATAACATCATTTTCTCTTTTCTTACCCATGTGGCCACCTCTTTAATACCTTTTCTCATCTTGCCCTTTTGCTCCTTAGTTGAAGAGAGGGCAATTTGGTCTTTTCACAAAGATTGCGCACTATTCCTATACATAAGTGCATTTAATGCTTGAATTTCATAAGGTTAAAGTGGGCTTGGGAAGCACATGGCCCTCTTAGGCCGCCCACCTCCTTGGGCTACCCAAGATGGATGTGGGCCCTATTGGGCAGTCCTTCATGAGCTTCGGCCCATTGGGCTGTCTAATGTGAGCTTGGACCCACTAGAGTCCTCATCTATGACTCGTTTTCACTTTCTCAAATTTTAGTATTTCGCTAATGAAAAATTGCATTTCTGTCTTGTGAGTGGCATTTTCTGCGTTTTCACAATCTATCGATCCTCATTGTATTCTCGTTTAAGGATTGGCCACCGATGGAATTCCATTTTAAAAATTGGGGTCGAATTAAGGGTGTCACACACCGCAAGCTTGAGGAAGCCTGAAACTTGTTGGTGAACTCTAGTACAAAAGAGAGAATGAGAGAGAGAGAGAGAGAGAGAGAGAGAGAGAGGAAGTGAGAGAATTGAAGGTGAGAGAGAAGAATGGGAGGGGGCTGCTGTACAAGGGGAAAGGGTGGAGGGGGAGAAATGATAATGGCTTCCTCTACACTTCTTTTGCATGAAAATCTAGTGAACAAGAGGGAGGTAAACCATCATTAACCTAAAATAGGCTATTTTCCTAATTATCTCACTTTTGCATGCCCACCTATTAGTCCATAGAGGCAGTAATTTAGAAATTAGGCTAGAATATATTTTTTTAATTTAATGTAAATAAGATATAAGTAACCGGCCCTATAAGTGGTGGACATTAAAAGTTTACTTAGGTATTATAGTATGACCAAGATACATATAATATTCATTCAAGGCATAAGTTAATTGCCTTCATCCCTAATTTCGCGTACTAAATTAAATCATCTATATTAATATAATTCGTCACGACTAATTAATTAGTCGGGCAAAATTCGGGATGTCACATTTCACATGCTAGTTGTATTTCTTCATTAGATAGTTTAGGGACGATCGAATTCTCTCCCAGGCAAGCTAAGAATCCCTATGTTACTCTCATTCACTTTAGGAAGAAAACCCAAAAGTGTCGTATTCAAAAATCTGTGATGTTTATGCTAATTTTTAGAGAAACTGATGTATTGAGTTCGTACAAACGCTCGACATAATGGTCTAACGTGAATTGTTATATAAGTTTTGAGCCTCGACGATCTAGCTCAATTACCTACTATCCATTCGATGAAACGCCTAAACTGGATTCACTCAAGTTTCTTCGATTCCAGGTTTGTTCTGGTGTATATGGGTATGATTTACATGATACAAGAATTCAGTAGCATTGACATTCAAAGATGAAAACCAATGAGTTTGCTAAGGAACTTAGGTCATTCAGTAGTGTCAACATGTTAGGTTTGCCTTTAGGGTCATTATGAAGAAGGAAATAGCTTGTCAATAACATACTGCATGATAATTTATGAACTTTAATGTAACTCTATCAAAGATCTACATATTTACTAAACACTTTAAAAGCACTCTATTTAGATATTGACTTTACTGTAAGCTTAATAGATTTCTTACAATATGTCAGATTCTCCCTGTTTTTCCTATTGTTCATGCATATTTTTATTTTTTTAGAACTAGGTCCACATCATCTACTTGTGGCTTATATCATATTTTGAACATGCGATAACCATTTTTTTGTGATTAAACTTGTTTGGTTAGGTCATAACTTCGAAGATGAAGAATTATCTTTTCTAGCGAAGACTTTGGGTTACAATCAAGTAATTTGACTAAGCCATTTGTGACATTCTAGTCACTACATAGCAGACCCGTGTGCCCTTGAGTACTTAGCCATTCAATCGATGATAATTAAAGGTGTGTTGTGCATGGACAAATTTGGCAACCGAGGTTGGCCAATGCTTTAGGCAATCAAGTTTGAATTTTGGAGCTAAGTCACAAGTATATTGAGGGGGTTTCGATGTTCACACACGAAACTAGAACGTAGAAAGTGCCAACTTTTTTGTGACTCAACACCATTTCTTCTTCGCATGACACCCGTGGCTTTCACGTCCATCCTATTAGGAAAATCCCTTATGATGTTTTGAAGATGACAAAATAAATCAAAGGCTACTAACGT
The DNA here is from genome assembly GCA_014182555.1 of Eucalyptus erythrocorys. Taxonomy (NCBI): domain Eukaryota; kingdom Viridiplantae; phylum Streptophyta; class Magnoliopsida; order Myrtales; family Myrtaceae; genus Eucalyptus; species Eucalyptus erythrocorys. Next base: position 30,761,544 of record CM024603.1, on the reverse strand, counting down.
GTTTAATGGTTGAGTAACAAACTATGCAGATAATAAAATGTGTAAATGATATTATCAAGGTTTATATTTGGAAGAACCAGAAGATGAACTCTATGCTGAAGTTAAACTTATTCAGACTGTGTCCAGACCTTAAGGCTAAATATGTCCAGAAGCAGAATATATTCAGACTTACATCCATATTGTAAAGTTTATTTCAGACGGAAGACACTCAAACTTTACTCCCAACAAAACACCACTCAAACTTTACATACAGAACGAGGCATGAGTTCAGAACGTGACAAGGTCCAGAACGAGACATGTATTCAGAACGTAGCAAATTCATAACGTAATATGTTCAGAATGAGACAACTCGACAGAACGTAACCCAAGCCCCAAACATATAACGGCTAGTGATCTAGTTTGGATTCTACATCAAGATAGATTTGATTGACTAAATCTAATTGATTGATAATTGGATCATGAAGACAAGAACTTTTTATATAAAGAAGCTTACTTATGGAAATCAAGATTCTATTTGTATGGGCGATCAGAATCAACTTGGGTTCTACTTCTGTCACTCAACGTCTACTAAATCTTCTTGATACAAATCTATTCAATGGGTAGATTGGAAGACGATCCTCTAGATACTATCCAACGGCTAATTTGGAAGTGGAGGAATATTTAAGGAGATTAAGGACCGATGAGCAAGTAAGAGACAAAGCATAGAATTTATAATTCCAAAGTCCGAGCAAAGTTCGATCACATGTTTGTGATCGTGAAAGGAATATCAAAAGAGTAACTTAGTGAGATAGTGTGATCTACCACTGAATGTTTGCACTCAAAGTTGTAATCTCTTGTTGATCGCATAGTGGAATCCAATCAAAAGGCTATTAGTGTGAGAGAATGGACGTAGGCTTGATCTAAGCCAAACCATTATAAATTTCGTGTGCAACATTCTCTTCTCTTAACTCTCATTATATAAGTCTCTTGCACAGTTATATGTTATTTCAGAAGTCTGTTTTATCGCATAACAGATTCTACATATCTACCAGAAGTCTGGTGGCTCGATTATCAAACTCTAATCCTTATTTAGACTTTTTCGAAACTTATTTTATTCCGCATTTATTTGTCAATATTTCTTTTGAACACTTATTCACCCCCCTCTAGGTGTTAGTACTAGCACTTTCACATCCAACTTCGCTGGCGACACATCCCTTACTTGGCCAACACCTCGTACGGTTCCATTGTTTCGCATTTTCTCATCCTTGCTGCTGCTCAACTTCCTTGGCTCGTCTCAGATCGCTAGAAGACTAGCCAACAACCAAGCCTCACACAACTCCTCCAAGTTAGGCGAATCACTTTTGATTTCCATGCATGCTCATGTTAATCGATGATTAATGGAAGACATGCATGGCTAGAATCCCTAAGTTTATGTTTCATTTGGTTCTTGAATGTGTGGTTGAGGTGCTAAATGATGAGATTTGGTCATGCTTGGGGTTGAACGGCACAAATTGTGGGTGAAACCCATGGGTGTTATTGAAGTTTGATTCAAGTTAAGGTTAGACCACCGTTTTGCTAACTTTATATTGACTTATGTGATGTGAATTTCTTAGGGCTTTCTTGATGGAAGTTGTATCTTATACTTTCTTCTATAACATACTTCAATTCTAGGTTTTTCGAACATCATATAGCTTATATTCTGCTTTGATAATCACACGGGTTCCATGTCAGTTTTTCAAAACAGTTCCTGACATTTATATGGTTATGAATTTTTATAGAATTTTTGACGAGGAATTTGGATTAGTGTTCTCCATGAAAGTTGTAGGTCACATCTAAAATTATAACATGTAACACTTCCACGATTTTTAGAGTCCATTGAACCTGATACGTCCATTTTTATGTCCATTTGAACTCAGTTTTTGGCCCGGTTTGTTCAGATTATTGGGAGTCATGCAAGCTGAATTTGGTTTTGAGTTCTTCACAAGAAATGTTTCTCTGGGTCTCATCTATATTGTGTTAAAGTTTCATAATTTTTAAGACTGATTTACTTAGAGAATGTCAATGATTTCCGAATGCGTGCAAAAATTGTCTTTATGCAACAATTTTTGGGATTTTTGGATAAAATTTCCATTTTGTGAGTTGTCTTTTAAAACTCATTTTCATGAATGAAGTCCAGCATGTTTGATTTGCCGACTAACTATTCTCATGCAATTTATATGATTTATGAGTGGACAAATATTGGTTGGTTCGAAACTTGAGTTTGTACTTTTAAATTAGTAATGTAATTTAAATTGTATAATTGAATTTTTGTACATTACACATTGAGGCATGTGGAATTGTGAGTGTAATTGTTCCATTGGTTCCCATGACAACAATGTCTCAGAGTTGGGATGCCTTAGGGGATACCAGTCATATCGTTTGCTTTCAACTGAACGTCGCAGAAAAACTCTCAATGTTGTCAATTAGCCAATTTGGGCTTGGATACCAATCATTAGGAGTCACGCATTGATTCCAAAAAAATAATGCACACAAATGATCCACCTAGGCAAAATATAATAATAAAGAATATAATGAGAAGAACATGCCAAATAATTTGTTATCGAAGTTTACCTAAATCAAGGGTACGTTTCTACGTAGAGACACTTTACGAATCTACTAGACTTCAAAGAAAGTTAATAAAATAACGATAATATTCTCTCAAGATCAAAGTACAATGAAATTGAGAACCCTCACAAATAAAAAAATTCATTTTTTTCTTCTCTTTTTTTATTTCTTCTCTGATTTCTTTCTTTAGCGTCTAGATGGCTAGCGTTTAACTATCGCTAATATAACAATGCAACTTTTAACCTAAAAGAAAAATTAATAGAATAGACAAAAAAGCCCATAACAAGATTTGGCTTCATCTACCAACAAGTTATTCGTCCAAGTCTCTACTAAGCATTCAATGTAGTAGCCATGTCTTCATCCTTTATTCAAAAACTTTTCAAGCCACAGGCTAAACGATAATGCTTTACCATCACTTTCTTCACTTACAAGATGCATTTCGTGCACAAAAACTAGCTTGCACATTAAGCTATAGCAATAAGAAAGACTTGTACATGAAGGGAGATCATCAAGAAACGTCCGTAGAAGAAAAGAGGAGAGGAAAATAGGATATTTTTTACTATCTTAAGTTGCTTTATGCTATTTGTTCTCTTTTTGCAAAGGGAAAATGATATAAATAGTTTCTAAATTTTGGGTAAAGGTACAATATAATTCTTGAACATTTAATTTGTTCCATATGACCTTTAAACTTTAGTACAAACGTACAACATCGTCCCTCAACTTTTAGGACGCATATGATAATTATTCTGTTCCAGAAATCAATTTTTGGCCAAAAATTAGATTTTTTATTTTTCATTTTCTAGATGAGTTTTTGAGCAAAAATACGTGTTTGATAACAATACAAAATTTATATTTCTAAATTAGAAATTCGTTTAATAACAATAATAAATTTCTCCCTTTCAAGCAAGCGATGAGCAACCAGCTAACGACGAGAGTGAGCAATAAGATTTTATTTCTCTTTTTTGTTCCAGAATTAGAAAAGTAAAAAAAAAAAAAAAATTCTCATTTCTGTTCCAAAAATAAAAAAATGAAATTGCATTACCAAATAGACTTCTATTCCAAATTTGATCCCAATAATAGAAAAATAGAAAAGTAGAAAAACATAATGTTATAATGATGCACTTAATTTATCCAATGTGGTCTCTAAATTTTAACTCAATATGCAATATTATCCTTAAATTTTTAATTTGTTTAATGTGATTTCTAGACATTACAAACGCCAATTTCTATGGGCCCAATCTTTGATATCCTGGATCCTATGATTTTGAGCCCAAATACAAAGCTCAAATGTCCATATAAGAATGTGCGGGAGCCTCTTTATCTTTTGGTACGGGCCTACGGGTTTCAAAGTTGGGTCTTGAACGGATCCGACCCATTTTTATACATTTTCAGTAATTTCGGTTGGAATCCAAAACTGTACCCATGTTTGCAATTGACCAGTGCCGAGTTTATCAAAATCTATCTTCTACCAAAGGAAACAAAATTTATTAAAACCGATCTATCAAATTGCTATTCTAATCATGTGGTAAAATTTGCAAGTAGACAATAAAACAAGTCGGTCATACGTGATAATCCATAGAAACCAATTGCATTATTTAATATGGAAATTTTCATATAAATTATTCTTATTGTTTTTTTTTTAAATTAGCTTTTCTTTTTGTGAGTTAAGAAGGTATTTTTCCGATTGATTGCAACCACATCTTACACTATTGTTAGTTGGAGCCAAATGCATTTAAAAAAAAAATCAATTTTTATTGAAATGGAAAAGTCTACTTGGACTTGATTTGGGCAATTCACTGTACAAAGCGTCAGCGCACGAAATCAATCAACACTGAAAAGTTCGAAAGCACGACGTGCCACAGAATGCGAAATCTCGTCTGCCGACACGTTTCTTAATCCGCTAGAAGCTTTGAAGCCCTCCGAGCTTCCGCAAGACACCGACCTGTGCGGAGAAGATCGCCTTCACTGGCCGATGGTCGGACAACTTCGACTCGCCTCTCGTGTACAGGTGCTGCTTCAGCCCTTCCCCGCACCATATTATCCTATCGCACCTACACAGTATATACATCATCGACGACGACGTGACCGCGTTATAAATGACTCGAAGAAACCGGTGTCGAAGTGAGGACATTTCCAAATCAAAAAATCAGTCGATATGAATTGATAATATACCATGCAGGAGCTCGTCCTCTTCCTCCTTTGATATTCTCATGGCCACTTCCGTAGTAGACGTCCGAATTAGGGCAATATTTATAGGTAGGAACGAAATCGATTCTCCCCTCCTGCCAACCTTGGAGTACTCGACCATTCCTGAGCTCCGCCTTTAACTTCAATTCCCATATGTAAAATTAAGACTCAGGTTTCGGGTTATTACTGTAGGAAAAAGATCTTGATGAAGAAGTGAAAATCGGTTGGTGTTTCCGTTTTCACTACCTGATCGTGTTCTAGCAGCTTATTCCATTTATTTCGCTCGATGAGGGACCGTGTCGTTGCTTCCGGAAGGGAAATCCGGTAATTCAAGTCTCCTAGCAGGATTACCCAACTGCGATGAACACGACTTGATCAGAGGACGCTCGTGAAAACTTTAATGTCATGGGTCTAAAATAAGATTTAGCGTCAACGTGGTTATTTGATCTTTTGCTCCTTAAGATTTTGCAAACCACCCTCTTGCTTAAACAACCACAGGTTGCACAAGTAATACTAGAATATAAGTTTTACTGTTTGTTTACGGATTGTATGCATGGCTCCTAGAGAAAAATAAAAAAAATAAATTTGTGCTTTGATGCAAAACTTTGGAGTATCTTATGTTAATGATGTTAATTAGGATTAGTTCGAATGAGTAACAAGTTACTCACTCGTGATCAAGGATCTTTCTAGGCGAATCCATTGAAGGGCCATCCGGGAAGCTTGTCCTTGACAATATGTCAGCCGCGTTGGAGTTTCTTAACTTACGATCTCCTTGTCGATTGCCGGAAGCAAGATGAGTGCACACAAAGCAGAAGCTCGTTTCGTGCAATTTGAATCGAACCGACACCGAACCCTGCAAAACTATGTTTTTAGAAAGGGAGAGAGCACGGAGACATTAATTAGAAAAAGATTACCGTTTATTTCATGATATTGCTAGATTCAACCGGCTTTCTCATTATCAAATAATTTCTTTGGCATCGTTCATAACTTTTAACTCATTAATCAGGTTCATAGATGAAGGAAAATATGACCCTTGAAAATTATCTCCCGAAGTAATTGCGTGTATGGTGGGGATAATACTTACGTACAATTTCTTTTTCTTTTTTATTTTTCTATAAGCTTGAGCAACATGTTAATATTTATTTATGGCCTTACTTTTCCTTGAAAGGCAGAATTGGGGACTGCTGACCAACCGTATATATTTTTATAAAAACGTATAACAAGATAATATAAAAATATATATATATTTCTTTAAGAAAAGAAAACTTCCATAAAGAATATCATTTGGAGGCAAATTGAGGAGAGACCACCTTATTGCCGAGGCAGCCCATAATGCCACAGCCTACGCATGCAGCACTCGGATGGCTTACGTGCGGGAGCAACTCGCTGCGAACCCAAACCGTGACCAATACTCCGACCATCTGCTTGCTCGCCATGCAAAGGAACTTGTCTTGCTCGTGTCCCGTTCGGTTCAACGATTTCCCGATCACGGCGTTCCATTTCGTTTGGATTGTCCAGTTTTCCGACCCCAGAATGGCGGAAGCTTTCAGAGGAACTGCTTCTTGAAACCTGGATAGATCGAAAGAAGACATCACATCCATCTATGTTCAAAATGTTTCGAACTCCCAGGGTGATCTATATTAAAGAAGAACGGCCGAATATGGCCGGAACAAGATTATTCGCAAGGTTGACTTATTCGACCGGTGATAAGGAGTCAAGACTTAATGCAAACTTACACAGTTATCGAACACTGATGGTTCGTGTCGTTTCTTTAGTGCGGTCTTGCAGAGTTTGGACCATAGCTGTAAATGCAATCGATTTGGTATATGAGCTCACACCGGAGACTGGAAACTTACCCTAGAACGTAAATATCGCATGGATTGTTGCGTACGTCGAGCCAATCTTCTATTGACAAGTCATCCCCTGGTGCAACACCACCAACGTTCCAAGTGCTAACGAAAATCCTGGAAGAGATCAAGATTGATACAGAGATGAGAAAAGCTTAACGCTCGATACTTGTATTTATGGTATAGAATAGAAGTGAAGCGACTCTTACTTGTACTTATGCGTTTCCTCGTGATGATCTAAGAGGCTTTTCCTATAATAACAAGATGATAACTGCTCTAAACTTGGAACTTGGGGCACCAATTCTGTCTCCGTGTCGATGCACGGCAAGTTGGCGACGGAGTTGTTGTTGCTGGTGCTGAACCTCTTTCCAAGGATCTTGCTGGCTACCGATTTGGGCCACATGGTAGGTAAAAGAGATGAAACCCAGTGAAAGGTGGTTCTTGGGGTGGAGAAGATTTTATGCAGAGGAGGTATCAGCAAGTTGGCAAAAGAGGACTTGAAGGGTGACGTGGATGATGATGCACCTACCTAATTTGCTTGTGGCCATTCCCATCATTGAGAGAGAGAGAGAGAGAGAGAGAGAGAGAGAGAGAGTCTCAGTGAATGCTGGAATAGTGGACTAGCTGCTAGTGCTGGATCTGCTCTTGTTAGTTGGTGGAGATTGGTTTTTGAGGGATATGTTTTTTATGTTTGTGAGATGAAACTGGGGTGGGGGGAATTGTTTAAGGTTTAAAAGAGCAAGTGGATGGGTTTGGGACAAGAGATGCACATACATATTCTCAAGGACAAGCTGCTAGAGCCACCAGATCTCCACTCCTTTTTTTATTGGCTTTGCAGGCATGGCCATATCAATACAAGTTGCTGGAGTTGACAATGGCATAGGACAAATTTGCTTTTCTCATTTTGAAGATTTAAGAAGGACCCTTTACATGAATCTAGCTTGAATAGAATCAATGGAAACTTCTATTTCTCCCCTTCAATTTGAAGGCCACCACTCGTCATCTAATGTTAGTACTGATCTAGTTAGTTCCATTAGTTCCCTTGACAGGACATGGTAGCGAGGACACATTGCTCCTTGTTTCAAACTATATCTCTGTCTCTCACAATTTGTCGATCTAGTATAACAGGTACTAATGTCTGAACGTACTAGCGAAATTAATACCAATATTCCGACCATCAGGTAATAATTAAGCTCGCTGAAGCCCGCTTCATTACCATCCTAACTTATTCTACCTCATTGCAAATTCTCTACACCGCATCTTAGGTTTCCCCCTCGTGTCGAGGAATCAAGACGACGTTCACTAATATTAACGGCAAGAAGAAATTCCAAGGGGGGCACCGTCAATTCACGACACCTAAAAGAAGAAGTTGATTGCATCAATGGACTCTGCATCATACTTGGTAATTCATCAAATGGTGTTTTTCGTTGAACAGCCACGGATTCTACTTTTGAACCTATTGGAGGGCCATTGATAATGTGCCTTATTTTCATCGAGGGCCTTATGCCCTGTCGAGATTGGGCCATGAACATGCGTTGCACGGTTAGTGTAAAGACCCAAAGAGACCGTGGCCTCAATATGTTGTTGGGCGTTTTCTCTTTTCTTCAGAGACCATATGCAAATTGTTTGACAAGCGTAACAGCGAGCTGGTTCTGGAGCAGCAAATTGGGAAAATGAGGGTGGAACAGGACAGAAATTCTACCAGGAGATACCCAAATAGACCCTAAATCGATACGATCTGACTATTTTATGATCTAATTTTAATCGAAACAAATTTTGAACACGGTTGGATTCAAATTATTGTGATGAGGATAAGAGAGTACATGAATAATCAGACGCAATAAGACATCACAGGCCCATTTGGCAACACGTTGGGTTTCCCAGCCATCAACGTTGACCACAAAGGTCATGGTCCTCCATTCATGTAATTCACCCCGACGAGAGTGAACAAGGGGCACTTTTCTACATTTTCCTTCTTTATTAGCATCATCGAAATATAATAGACCTTTATGTTTCCTAGACAAGCGAAAAGTCAACTGCTTTTTAAGTCTTTAAAGAACATTCACCATTCACACAACGTTCTCAAAATCACTTATAATTTTGGATCACTGTCTGTATGCACAACATTAACTATACTTAAATTTGCCATGCAATCAAGACATGAGGACTCTAATTGTCAATATCGTTTACACTTAAATCTCTTTTCAGCTTCCGATGAGTCCTCTTTCACCATAGCAATCCCTTCGTCTCACACACACCACCTAATTATAAAAAATAAACAGGCCTGTACTTTTGGGGAAGGTCTTGAAGGAACGACATGTATGATGATTCGAATTCAAGTCTTGAGCGAGGAAGAGGACGACACTCTTATTATTCGATCGAATTCAAGTCTTGAGCGAGGAAGAGGACGACACGCTTATTATTCGAGCAACCTGGTCTCCGTGGGGCTAACTCTATATGTTATGTCGGTGGGTGTTGGAGCACCTAAGTGTTGGCTCAGCAGGCCTTAGTGGTCCATGTACATATATAGAGAGAGTAGGGTTTGCTCTTTAGCTCCATTAGAGATGCAGTCAGCAAATGCGTCACTGAGGCAAGAGTTCACACTGACCTAAGGCGAGTCAATCATCACCACGAATGAGAGAGAGAGAGAGAGATGCATTTGTACAATTTTATATGGGGTCTTCTTGCAATAAATGGTGGGTGTTATCCTGCGCTTCATAAATGAAGTTCATTTGACTTTCATTAGACCTCAGAAGGACCATGGATGACCCTACGAGCATTATAGGAATCATGCACATTGGGTCGGACCTTGATGCTCTTGAACCTATTGTGTCTTGGTATTCAGCTAATCTCCATTTGATTGGGAGCTTGAATTTTTCTTCTTCTTTTTTTCGGGTTGGTAAAAACTTGGATTTATTTAGAGATCAATTTAGGATGATTTTTTTTTTTCATCCACTCACGCATGACTACACTGGTTGAGGCGTACCCCTGATTTGGCACCAGGTTAGGGATTCAACTCCCTGAGTAGTCACGACTCTCAGAATAGTTTCATGATTTAAGCGACGGCCTCAACAGTGGATTGTTTGGCCAGTCTTCCCCAAAGTATAGTTGGTACTGTGCTCCCAAAGATGAGTTAGATCGAATCTTCGGCATCAAAAAATAAATAAAAATAAATTTAGGATGATTTTTTTTTTTAGACTTTTGCATGCGCATACTTCAATTTTATGATGAAGTTGTAATTGATTCTAAGTTGGTCGCTTGTTTTTCCACGATTTATAAGCGCACTCTCAATATGGAAATTCTATTACAATGTTTTTTTTTTTTTTTTGGGGCCTGGGGGGTCGGGCTTGGGGGCATGACCGTCAAGGGATGATTAGTTCAAGAAAGGTAGCTGGAATCTATGCACCCTGTCGAGGGCGGTTCTTAGAATTTGGAACCCGATATTGACCCAGTTGACCATGAATTAGTCTGGGCCTTTTTCTGTTTAATTTTATTAGCTATACAATATGCACATTTCAGATATCAACATGAATGCAATTCTTTCTACTTACCCATAACATACCAGACATATTCAATTTCAGCAAATAATTTCTATTTTAAAAAAAAAAAAGTGAAAACTTACTTAGGATTATGGATAATCGGTACCCTTTGCCGATTCCAAGTGCAAAGTAGAATTGATCGATTCAAAGTATAAAACTAGGAATCAAACCAATTAAGATTGATTCTCAGTTTTCAAAATCGAGAACTGGATTAGTCCCCTTAAACATTAGCCCGATTGCTTACCCTTATCATCACCTCTTAACCCTTGCTAAGGTGTTGCCACTCCCAATGAGGGTTGTAGAAGGCAAGGATGCCTCTTGTAGCACACCAATTCCCCTTTTTGCCCCTCTCTCTTTATGCGAGATTTGGCGACCTCACTTGAGCATGGAGTGAGTTGTTGGATTCCATCTATATCTAGTGGGAGCTCAACCTAGCTGTTGCTTAGGCGAGGAGGTCATAGGACCCTCATTTTGGTGATCAAGCAGCCGTTGCTTCATCCCAACCGCATAATATCTCTCTCTCTCTCTCTCTCTCTCTCTCTCTCTCTCAACAAGCACAACATTGGTATCCTTGATTTAGTGATGTTTATAATGGTAATCAACAGAATGACTTGATATTGCATTTCATATGTTTTATAAGAATTTATAATGATTCAAATGTCAGCTGATCACTAAAACATAATCTACTATATAATAGAAGATATTAGCCGAAGTTCCTTTCATAGAACCAAAACTAAAAATGCAATGGTTATTATAAAGGTTTAGTACAAATATAAATAAATTCTTAAAAGGTTGTTAAAATTTTGGAATCACCTGGATGTAAAATAATAAGAAAGTAATTCCGCGTATAGGACAAGAAAAAAATATTATTCCAATGAAGATGCAAGATATGCAGGCATAAAGAATGCATCCGTGAAGCCTACCCTCCTTGTATATCAAGCAGGGAGATCCTTGTGAAAGTTTCGGCTCCTCTTAGGATACACCTTGCAACCACCAACCGATGATCCTATTTTTCTCCTGCCGACGTGGAATTGTTTTTTGTTTTTGGGCTGGAAATGAGGAATCGAAAGATGACGACAAATTCTTTGTCTTTTCCTGGACCATTTTTATGTTTTTTTTTCTTAAGCTTTAGCCCTTTTACCAGCTGGATTCATGTTTGCCTTGATCCTGGCTGTCAATGCGCAGTTCATCAAGTACGGTCGGCCCACCTCTAAAAGCGACAAACATTTATCTCGATAAGTCGAAAACTTCCAAATAAATTAACTTTCGGGAGCGTGCGTGCGATTGGTTCGATGAAGAGACTGAAGACACGGGTGGGTCAGGCCTCCTTTTGGCCTCATGCGCTCGCCACCAGCTGTGGGCGCGGCGACGGCGGCGGCGCTGATGCTCGTGGCGGAATGGCCGACGTGCTCTCCGCCGCCTGAATAAACAGCCTGTGCTATCAAACGAGCTATTTTCTGCAACTCGAAGATAGTGCCATTCATAAAATATATCGACCATCTATGGGTGCACAGATAAGCAAGCTTGTATCCATGCAATGTAATTTATCACATCAGTCCAAAGTGTACTCCAAGTCGACAAGAGATACCAATCATTGCTGCAATTGACTCTTCCAAACAAAATATCTCTAAATCGGCTACAGAATCAAATTCATTTTCTTCTGAAAATTTGCAACTTACATAATTCTAACTTTATTTCAATGCTTTTGAACCGATTAGCATTTTAACGTTCGGCATTCATGAGCTCCAATGTTTGTGTTATAGCAACATAGTTATTCATCGATAACCTAAGTGGCCACTAAGCAATCGAGCTAGCTAAATTGCTAGCTAAGAGAAAAATGTTTGGAATGACATAATTATCCAGAGAGTAATATTGCTAGCTTGGACATAAGATGACATGCACGCTAGCTCGTACTCTCTGAAAATAATAGACCTTATTATAATATTTGAATAAACCGCACATTTTTTTAATAGTTTACTCTTTTATAGTTAGTAGTGGTCCTATTGCACAAATGATACCAAATCAAAAATTCTTGATACTTCAGCAATGTGAATTTAAAAACTAAAATGCTTATATGGTAAATGGCTGTTGGTGTGAGCTGAATCCTCTAATTTGTATGGGATTTTTTTTCTAGCCCCTAATTTGTAGGGGATTTTATTTTCCCTTTGAGTTTTAGAGAATTCTATTTTCCCAATCTATAGAGCTTGACTTGTAAATGAAGTCCTTCTAATTGTATATATATGAGCCTGTACATACTTGATAATTAAGGGAGAAAAAGAACCATAAAAAGAGGGTTGGGGAGGCTTACTCGAGGATGTAGGCACATTATCGAATCTCATTAATTTTTGTGTTTTTCTCCTCTTCTTCTTGATGTGCATTTAGATTGTTAACAATGATAACTCCAATAAATGCTATAACTTAATTTATTTGATGCTTCATAAAATTAGTGAATGAAAGCAAGTCAAAAATTGAGCGAGGAATACGGTCGCGACATGTTGTATCGAGCTATGGTATTCAAACAGTTAGTGCTCAGATTTGTGCCATTTTACAGCCAAAAAAAATCTCCTCCGCTCTCCTCCTCCCACCGCTAAACTTGACTGCAATCTCCTTTCTAGTTCTAGTTCCATTCGCATACGTTGTGACCAACCTAGGATGAAGGACAATTTGAGGACACCATCAAATTGACCTGTGTCCTCAAATCGACCTTGGCCTCGATTCGAGGTCACGAGGGCTTAACGCTAGCCTTCATCACGATGTGTTTCGTCAAGCTTGATCGTTGATGAAAGATTTTTCACCAATGGTAAGATCTACAGCTTTCTAAATGAATGGGGTTTGATGACAATTTGGACAAGAACAATGGTTATGGCTGCTCTACGGACTAAGAAACTATGAAACTAAGAGACCATGGAATCTAAGAGATTAACAGGTGAAGAGCGGCTATCATTCAAATTCCAAATTCTATTTAACTCCGAGATTCTAGGCCTCAACTTGATCTTTTAGTACTGCGAGTCTTATATGTGAGTAGTTACTGCTCGGCTCCGTCTGTATTCCTTTGCTCTTCCTCGATTTTGTGAACGGCTGGTGCCTTTCCTTTGTACTAAATTTTGACTTTTGCCGATTGTGATTTATCGATGACGATGCAGCTGATCTGTCGACGACGATGCACCAAAAGCTTTTATCCCAACTTAGATATTTTTGGGTGTTTAACACTATGCACAAAGGAAAAACAAAAAGACCCAGATGGCAGTAGACTTAAAAATAAAACAACGGATAAAACTCTCACCCTGACAAATTATTTTAAAATCATCACTTTCTTGTTAAGAAAAAAATGTTTTTGTTCAATCAAATCATATATCATCAAAGTTAGGATCAATCGTACTATTTGACAATAATATCATGATGCACAAGTTTATCATCATAAATTTGTTTTTCATACAATTGACTCATAATTGGTACATTAATTGGTTGATTTAACCAAAAAAAGAGGAAATTAAAGTGTACTTTTATGTTTAAAAAATAAGTTGAAAATAAAAAAAAAAAAAAATTCATTTATTAGATTGAAACAGTAATAAAGCAAAAAGGAAAAAGAGAAGAGAAAACGAAGCTATATAAAAATCTTATGTTTGTTTGGCAATAAAAAAATAGAGACAAACTTTTAAAAAATAACACTCGACATGAAAGTAAAACAACCGAGGCATCAGAGTTGGAGTTGAACCCTCGACTTAGTACTTGGAAGTTCGTGCCACAACCATTAGGATACTAATGCCTCTTCTTTGTTCAAATCAATATTTATATAATGCGTGAATGAGTGGATTGGATGATTAATCGATGCTTAGCATGTGAGTTGTGTCATAAATATTTAGGAGTTTTTTGTTTGGTACATCACCGTAATGTTTTCATAGATATATTTAAAAAATAAATAAATATATTCTTAAATGCTACTTTGGATTACTATTTGGAGAACTTCTGGCGGGTCAATCACAACTTGCACTTCTGAAACGACTGGACGAAGATATGTGTGGACCTCATCATTGATAATGTGGTACTTTTTTCCCCTTCGTCTATGGCGGAGGACCTTCCAATTTTTCCCTTGTTTTCCCCCAGCTTTCAATCGTACGTGGGGAGGGAAAGGATGGGTGAGATCGTGCTTCAATCATTTATCAGTTTCCATAGTACCGAATTCCACTGCTACCAGATTCCTACCGTCATAAAAAAAGGGCAGGACGAGGCCAATTATGATGAGAGCGGATCGCCTGAGAAACAACTTCCTCGAGAGGAACGAAAGGGTGATTTTTCAGGTACGTGATGGACGCAGTCGAGCTTTCTAATCAGAAGTTGGATGAAATGCGAGCGATCAATTGACAGTGAAAATGTCAGTTTGTTTGGTAAGATGTCATGCTTTTATCGTTAAGGTAAATGAGTTCACCGATGCTGTCTTGAAATGGACTCCACATGTATCGTCTGGACAAGCACTGCCGTGCTTGTTGTGTCCGTTTCTCGCTCAAGTGCAATCAAGAAAATGATTACGGGTGCTTTCACAAAGTGCATGTGTATATAGATGTATGACAAGAGCGATCTTTTGTAAGGCCGTACAACAATAAGCTGATATCTTATCAAGTACAGATTTGGGAAAGTGTAAGTTTGAATCTATTAGAATACCGAGATTAACTTAATTTGATTTTACTCCGAAAAGTATAGTCATAAAGTCATGATCGACCATCCATTGAGTGGAGTCCACGTGGATCTCGGCTAATTTACATGCCCAGATTGAGTGGATTCACTTAGATTATGTTTATTCAAATATCAATCCTAATAATTATAGGTGTCGCTACCTCGTTTTGTGACCATAAAAGATGTTGAGCACTTTGATGGTCATAACTTTTTTCCAGACTATCTTTTAGTGAAAAGAAGAGACTTCGTGTGAGAAGTACAAGAGGGAAATGTTGAGATTTAGATAGTCCTACATGGGGAATTGTTTTGATGCTGAATAATCAAGGCTTTTAATTAGCTCATGACTCATTATATTAACACTTTGAGTAAAGACAAGTACAACTATATATGTTGACAAGTTTGAATTTGGCAATTCTCATTGTGATCTTTTCGAGTTGAAAAATCAGATATCTATTGCATGTGCTAATAGGAAAGGGGAACCTTTTTTTTTTTTTTTTTTTTTTAAAGTGACAAGTGAAAAGTGTTGAGTTGTGTTAGAAAGTAAATATATAAGTTATATTAACAGTCTCGCATCAAAGAATTAATACTGCATGATATTATCAATACATCTTAGATGGCTATTAACTCATTGACTTAAGTTTTAAGATAAATATGGGTTGACTGCTCAAATTTAAACTTTATTTTGGTGATCTCTTCAGGTGAATATAGAGGCTTTTGTTGTGTGCTCCAATAAGAAGAACATAAATGGCTAAATAAATTTGAAGCATGGATTACATAGCTTAGATTAGCACCACGTTTTCTAAACATGCAAATTTTACATACTAAACCATACTTTAAATTATCTTCGAAAGATAAAGTTAACAAACAAGCCTGCACGCTGTAAGAGAGGCTGGGTCTCTGGCAGTGGGCCTCCCGTACGTGCTCTCCCATACCTCGCTACAGATATTAAAGCAGTTTATGATTTTCTTCCCATCCACAATGATCTAAGTCACTCATTTCATTCTCGTCACTTGATTCAAGTCCGCTGTAACATAACTTAATTTGGAAATTTTAAAAAATAGGGATCAATTTGGTAAAGGGTAATGATGTGAATTAACGTTTGAAGCTATAGACAATTTTCTATTGATGAGAGCTTTTCTGCTGTCAAAAATTGCATCAGTATAACTGTTGTCATCCTCCGGGAAATTATTGCTGTCCTAGCATCATTAGGAAAGCTACCCTTCAATCACAGAAAAGGCAATGAATCAATGAACAGGTTTTACAAGTCAAAACGCAAGATAATGCCCTTTGAATTCTGCAATGGCAAGTTAGGTATATCACTATATTCCTTAGCCGATTAATTGGAGGAGGGACCATAAAATATCTCAATCGAACCGAGAATTCTAGCACAAGCTCAATACATGCCCGTCAAATGCGTCAGTATCCTCAGAACTAGAGGTGCTAAGTACACTTCACCGAGTTCATACAATAAATGTCCCGTTATCAATCCTACTATTCTCACCGGCTTATCAATGCTTACTATTGAAAAGTCCCTTTTAATTACTGTGTCATTTCCAAAAGCAATTATGTTTCTCCACCTACTAAATAGAAAGGTACTGTTGACATTTGGGGATTTGGATTTGATGGGCCAATTAATCTTTGATTGATCACTGTTTGATTTTCTATTGGAACAACCGCAATGCCGTGCCACATGGGGACCATTTGATGGATTTTCTCTAGTGAAAAATCATTGAGGTGGTTCATATCCATATCAAAGCGGGTCCATATAATAGCTTATACTACAGTTCCAGCCACAGCTCCCTTGTCCTTGTCTTGCCCTGCGTTTGTTGCTATGTATTTTTCAACATGCAATCATGAGTTGTAACGCAACAACATTTCCCTCCCTCCCTCCTCCCCTCCCTCTCCCTCTCTTTCTCTCACTTTCCACAATGATTATTGCAATTATACTGATTACGTGACTATTTGGTAGGAATATTTATATGATTAGGATACTGATGATGTAGCGTGCACCTAATCTACCAAACCAACCACTATAAAGAATAAATTTTATGGAAATGGAGGGCTGAGATAAGACGGTATTAATGCCGGATGCATCCAAAAAAATGTCAACAACAGGATATACGGAGAGCCAAATTGTGGTTGCAAGGCTTTTTAGGGTTGCCTTAGTCTACAAATACATCCTATGGTGGACCACGAAACTAGGGTTTCTTTGCTACGTACCCAACATATATTCCTCGCATTAATAAATACACTTCGAATTAAAATCGCAAACATCTAGGGTGCAGTTGAGTCATTGACTCTTGGCTCTTGATGAATCGTTGTCCGTGAGCTGGAGTTCGACCATTTAAGCGCCTGTCTCACGAATCTTTATGCAATACAGACAGCGATATGCTATCTGAGGAATGAATCATGAGATGAAAGATTACTAGATAAAGAAGGGTATCATCGGCCTACCTTTGGAGTTGTAATCATATCTATAGCAATTATGGATACGCGACTCGTGAGAAGTTATTTTTTTAGACGGTGAGCCGAACAGAAGCTTTTGCTGCTAACCCCCGTTGGGGGGGGCGGAAGCATGGTTGAATTCGCATGCGAAATAATTGTGAGAAAAGCGATCGTTTTGCTCAAATTTTAGAGAGTAATGTTGACTCGGTTTACATCCTTCGAAAAGCCCATTTCTGTCGGGAGAAACACTTGAGAGGATATACACGAGTGTGGCAGTTGAGGTGAGATAATGAAGTCTCCCTTCGAGCATCGAGCATCTATGCACGAGTTAAGTTGTTTACAATCCTTATTAACGTGCATGCGTGAAAGTATTAGATAAAAAGAATCTCACATCAAGAATGTGATGTAATATAATACCGGTGAGCACTTAATTCATTGACTTTAGCTTTTAAATGAATATATATTCTACTCTGGAATTGGACTGGACCGTCCTGAAAATAAGTTCAAAGTCCAATTCCAAATTTTGAGTAAAGAACCGGATCGATTTTGGAACCGTTTCATAAAGCTAAAAAGAAGAAGTAAAAACCATAATTTCTTTATTTATAACTTCTATGCTAAGGTTTTATATAGATTTATTGCAAATTTAGATAGAATTTAAAGTGATAATTTTATGGATGAATGAAGGATGGATTGTTATCATTTATGTTTTATGTTACGTATTTGAACTTTTTATCATTAATAATTGTACATGACTATGTTCATCTTATGAATTATTGTTCTTGGCAGATAAGGATTTATGTTGTTCATCTTTACTATGGGTCGTTTTATTATTCATATTATTTTGCTTAAAAAATAATAACAAAAAGAAAGAAACATAAAGAAAAGCAAGTTCTCAGGTAAACTTTGGAATCAAATTGGAAAACATAGTAAGTTCCAAAACCAACTCCAGAGCAAATATGATAGATTTCAGTATCAAAGATTAATAATTAATTTTAATAGGATAGGTTTTAAGTTCCAAATCATGAGCCTACCAACCTTGAAATCCATTACCCCTATCGTTTTGTCGATCCTCTGGGTAAAAAATTGAGTATCCGCCATGTGTTTCTTACAAGTGGTATTTAAGCCAATGGTTTAATAAGACTTGGCGCAACATATGTGGAGCTTGGAGTTGAAATAATGTTGCAGCGAGAGGATACCAAGATTAAGAGAGAGTGGATCTAATACAAAAGACTAACACATAAGGAAGAAATTTGTTAGATGCACCAATGAGGGTGTTAGGCAAAAGAAATCTTGCATAGATATGATATGTAACGTAAAGTCATTAATATATTCTGATTAGTTTATAACTCACTAAATATATTTACAAGTTTGGAATTGAACTTCCTCTTGGTCAAATTTCCAAGTGAAGGTACCATATTTATGCGACATATCTCCAACAACCTTGGTTTCGTGATTCCTAAGGTAGGCCCTTTTGAAACTTAGCGTATTGAGCATTGTAAGCACTAGACATATTTTATAACGCTTGGGTGGCGTCTGTTACTCAAAGCCACCAACACCTTTGTTCTTCTCTCTTCTCCTCTGTAATAATAATAATTAACAACAACAACAACAACTATAATAATAATAAGCGTTTGGAGACAATTGCTGAATGCCATGTCGCGCAGATCAAGCGGTACAAATTTCGCAATAAGTCTTAATTTCTGTCAATTTTACGGATGGAAACAGAAGAGTGAGATCAGAAGACATTTTCAAATAAGGCCAAAGGACTTAATTAAGGTGACGTTTACGTTTGGAAAAAGAAACTCGATATGCAGGAATCTTGATTAATAACAGTAGCAATGGTTTGCAAGGACACATCACGTCTGATTAATAAGGAACGAAAGTCTTCGAACCTTTGACCCGTCGATAAAAATAAAAATAAGCATAAAAAATAAAAATAAACTAAGGCAAGCCACGAGCCTACTTCGAACTGACTGACCGACCCATCATGTCATTTGTCCTCTTATTTTCCATTTATTATACCGAGGAAGATGAAATCGAGTCAACAAAAGATCCGTAAGAGACAATAATGATATCTATCTTATCTATCTTATGCGCTAGAGAGAGAAAGAGAGTGTACTATATAGAGTAAGGTATTGAGAAAAATGCTTACTATAATAGAAGTGATCCATATATTAATATGCCAAGCGATGTCAAGATAATTAGTGGTAAGTAAAAGAATCTGACTAGGTTGAGAACCATCTATATCGAATGAAATCAGCCAATTCTTAATGATTTCTATAAAAATCGGTCTATTTTCTAATTTTAGGTGTAGACAAACTCACTTAAATTATACAAATTGGATCGATATATACATTTTAATTTTTATATTTGAAAATCCTAATTAAATGACGAAGTGAAAGAGAAGACTCTATCTCTCTCTATGAAAAAAAAAATGAGTGAAGTTCTCAACTAGAATATATATATATATATATATATATATATATATATTTTTTTTTTTTTTTGATCCGGAACCCCGAAAGCCGACAACCGGCGAGATAAACCCGGGGTAGCCTTAAGCGGGAGGACCCACCACTTTGAGCCACACTTAAAATTCTGCGTGACGTGCGAGATTCGAACTCCTTCGTCCTGGGCAGATATCATAGGAGCGCTTATCAAACTAGGCCACCGCAGAGGTGGTAGTTCTCGACTAGAATATTTCCAACTGATAATTCACTAAAACACCACTAGCAAGTAGCAATTCATCAAGATCGAACTCTTTGATAATTGTTGCCTTCAACACCAACTGAAAAGCACAAAAAACGTTGTTACTGGTTTGAAGATGTCGCTTGCCGTGCCATTGTGACGGGATGAAGAGCTTCAACTAGTGTTATTTTGCACTCCCTGTTGCTCGTTATGGTTCACCTTCCCATCGCATCGCATATCTCCTAAGGTATCGTCATTTATTGTTTAGCCACCACGATTGTCGAACTTGACCACAGAGTCTCCTGGTCGTTGAATGTGATTTGTCCTTTAAGCAGAAGATGTTCGGTGAATTGCGTAATAAAGAAACAAAGGGTGAGACCATTTTGATACAACAAACGGAGGAAGATACACCTAGAGAAAATCTCACGGGCAGCTGGTTCCTAAACCCACTCGAGAACCGGTGGGTTGGGTCTTCGATGAGCTCGAGAATTAAAGGGTGGTTCTTGATTTCAGTGGGAATTGCCCCTCCTGAGAACTAATGACTCGTAAAGACCGTAACTCAATTTTTAACAGGTGGGTTATACTCAATTTCCAACGAAATTCTACCTCATCTCTTAGAATGTCGTAGTTAATGCACTATCAGATTGTCTCGTTTTCTTTGTCAGAAAAAGCTTCTACTTAGTTAACATCCTTTTACTCTAGTCATTCAGTCTCTAGGGGAAGAGCTATATTGATGTTTTGATTTTCTTTTAGTAAATTCGGTAAACATATGTCACATTATGAAATATCAACACGAGACTCGAAAGTTGCAAGGACAACATCTCCAGTTTTATTAGGAGTTTGCATCTTGTCATTTTTTGTTTTGTGGTCACAGATGTATGTACCTTATCGTATTAAAAACCATAATAACAATGCGATAACGATCCATCGGATCGCGAAATTAAAGGAGTGTCACTTTCACAAAATACCATAGCCTTCACGTTACATATTTCTCCGCGAGAGTTAATTTTGATTGTGCTTTATTAACAGGTATAATATTTTATAGAACTCGGCAATTCCTTGATGTAATTTTCAAAATGAATTATGACAACAGGTTTCTTACATCTTTGATTGTGACATTGATGTGATTAAAATATTAGGGATAGGATCTTATGCAATTATTTTTAGTCTTTAGAATCAAATTATATATGAATCTCGCTTTGCATACATATCAGCAATCGCTATAAAACTACCACATGATGATGATGAATGTACATATTAGATCATGACAGAAAGAATAATTGAATCTTGAGCTACCTCATAATTGAAAAGCACCTAATTTTCATTTGACAAGACAAACGAACTTGATGATTATCCAATTGCAACTAATAAAAGCTCGAGAGAAAACCAATTTAATGCCAGGAAATTAAACCAGTTCCTGCATCCACAAATATAGTCAGCCTTTGCGGGCTTCGACTGGTCCATCGAAAATAAAAAATAAAAATAAAATCTTGTAAGATATAGTTATGTAGTATCTGAAGAGAAACACACAGAATCGAACATCATTTTCTTGTCTCACCTGCATGCAAGAATCCCATTTGAAAAGAAGAACTCCAACAGCTTCCAAACTGACAGATAAGAAAGTGTTCTCTCTCTTTTTATTTTTTATTTTGGTGCTTTATTTTTTTAATTTTAATTCTTATTTGTTTTTTGCTTTTCCAGAGGAGTGCTGCAAAATTCTTTCCTTAGTACCAGAAGCCCACCAAACTCAATCCCTTTAATGATCGCCTGCTCTGTGGGGCCTTTGCATTTGCGCATTAGATTACATAAATCTTATCTTGTCCAGCTTTATTAAATTTATTCTGTCCTGAATGGTGCTGAGAATAATCTTTAACTCGTGTACCTTCGAGGTTCATAAATAATAATATGTCTTTACGCATAGATATAAAAGAAGATTCCAATCAGTCACCTGGGTGGTGCAGTTGACTTTTGACCTCTTTCCCTCACGAAGGGGAGGGGTTCGAAACTCCAGCGCGTCGCAGGATGACTTACTTAGTGACACGTGTTGCTCCCAGTGATTTACTCCCGACATCCGACCGTGCGGGGTTCCCTGGATCACAAAAAAAAAAAAAAAATTCCATATATATGTGTGGGTAAGTGTTGGTTCGTGGGTAGTTAACTGTCGTGTCTTCTTTGTACCAGCGAGTTTAATCGACTTTCAGTCATAGATATAATTATTACCATTTCAAAAGAAGAGCAACCAACTTTTCTATCTTTCCTCCCCTTTTCCCCCTTGTCGGGACTTTACCATCATCTGGTTAATTCCCTCTTCTTCTTTTTTTTGGGTCCATCGTGCATGTGTCACCGGCATGTTATGAGAAATAAACTATCACAGATGGTTACTAAAATGATACTAAATTACATCACCAAAGGGCAGTATGGAATTAAACCTAAATAAGTCCCTAAAAACCTTCATCTTGATCTCGTTCGGACCTTGGGATCATCTGCAAATAAAATAACAAGAGGGCATTCCCTTTTTCAAGGAAGAAAACAAATGCAAGAGAAATTAGGGATGCAAAGCGTAGGGATAACGACATGTTAAAATAAAGAATGTATTCGTAGAATTCGTCGTCCGTACCATGCAAACGGAACATTAACATCAAAGTCACAATGCATGATATCTTATTAAGGGGATGAGACATTTATTTGAGTGTAAAAATTGTGTCATTTTGTTGAAAATAATCTACATTATGTTGCTATCGTTACATGTATGACGGTCAATGATGACTGTTGCATTGGCATGTTAGATAACTTAGGTAGGATTTAGCATAGAGGACTATTGCATTTTCTATAGAATGTTTAGGATTATATAGGTTCGATTAAAAGGATGGGGACTTGATCAGTTTCTTAGAGTAGATGTATGACTGATTGTGAATTTGTTTCTATTGGAAAGTTAGAGAGAAAAAGGAAAGAATGAATAATGAAGGAATATTTTAAATTTTCCTCTTTCCCCTATAGAGCTTTTGAGTGAACCTGAGTGAAATGGGATGCATTAATAGGCCAAATTTATGCTCCATCTCGATTATGATATTGGATTTGTGTTTCGTATCTTAATAAATGATATTGATGTTGAATAGCGCAAGTCTAATGCCTTTGAGACAAGAGTTTGTCAAAGACGGAATGCAAATCAAAACCGTCAATATATTTAGTTATAGCCGCTTTCACTTAAAAGGTATAAGTTAATGGGTTATAAGTCAATTGAAGTTATTAACTCCTCCTCGCCAATCTGATTCTTTGACGTGGGACTTCTTCTGACAAAATTAACACGTGCATATCAATTATCTCTCCTCTCACATGTGAGCTGGGTGTCAGGCCTTTTCTTTTCAAATTCAATCAGCATTTCTTAACTCAAATCTCTGTTGCTAACCTTCATCCCTAATCTTTTTCTCCACATCGAATCATGAAAGTCGCCATTAGGACCGTGATACTATTTCAATAGTTACGAGCCCTCTACGATAATTTCGGAGGAGTTAAACACGCCGGTGACCCCTCCGCCTTTCTTCCCTTAAAAAGGGTCAAAGAAAAGCGGGATACCTTTTTTTTTAAACTCTCCAAGTCAAACTACCGATTTAGTCAAATTATTTTTGGCCTCCATTTCGATCCCATTGGCACGTGAAATTCAGGAACGGAATAAAAGAACGTGAAATTCAGCAAGGTCCAGTTACCCTTTTTCCCCCCATATCATGCGTCATTTATAAAATTCGGAAAATTAATTAGGTGGGCGACGTATAATTCCGAGTCACATGCTCAACTCACCAAACTCCACCTTTCCACCAAAGAAGAAAATGCATTTCGATGATTTTCCCCCCTTTTCCTTAAATTAAGGAATTATAATTAAATCAAAAGCAAAGAGGTAAAAAAAAAAAGAAAATCAGCAAGAAAGAAAAAAGTAGGAAAAATAATCGAAAGAAAAAAAATTCACCGTCCTGTGCATGCTTTTGTACGTCAAATCAACAGCTACTCGAGTCAATACACGAGCCTCACGCGCCGCCGAGAGCGAGGGCCGGGACGCGCGCCGCTAGTTGTCGCCGTGGCGTCGACGCGCTGGAGATGCGCGTGGGGAAAGGTTTCCCGAACCCCACATTTTCCCATAAAATTTGTTAGATAATAATAATGATAATAATAATACTCAAAGCGACCTCCACTTTCTGCTCTGGTCCGGAACCAGATCGTCCCTGAGCAAGAAACAGAGAGAGAGAGAGAGAGAGAGAGAGAGAAGAAGAAGAAGGAGAAGAACCCTACAATGGCTAACCTGCGCACCCTCTTTACAGGCTACGGGCCCGGCGCATTTTAGCCGGACCTCCGCACCCTGAAAAAGACTCACTCCCCCCCTCCACTTTCTCCCTCTTTTCTCTCTCCTGTCGGTTGGGGTTCGGATGCTTGTTAGCTCTGCATTCTCTCTCTGTATGTCTCTGTCTCTCTCTCTAGAATATAGCTTTACCTGAAGGGCCTTTTCTCGCTACTGTCTTCGCTTACACGGATCAAAGTTCGGTTCTTGGGCTTCTGCCGTGGCTTACCCGTTCTGGGTTCGAGCCGTCTGGTGGGGTTCCCTTTTAAAGATTCTTGCTTGGCGCTGAGGGAAGCGGAGCAGAGCAAGGTTGTGGGTGTGCGTGTGCGTGTGCTTGTGTGGTTTTAAGCTCCAGATCTGAGCAAGAGAGGTTTGTTTCGGGCAATGGAGATAGGGACGGGTGCTGTCTTAGCTTCTCGTGGCGTGACGCTCGATTGAAGTCGAAAGAAGTGAGGGCCGTTTTTGGTTTCTTGGAAGCTGCAAAATTTGGAGCTTTTCGATACTCTGTTCTTTGTTGGTTCTCTGTGGGGCGGTGGAGCGAAAACCCTGGTGGGGTTTCCTATTTTACGCTTCTCTGTAGAGAGAGAGAGAGAGAGAGGGAAGAATTGGTGCGAGAAATGCTGGCGATTGGCGGCCCTTCGGGCGGCTTGTTTTCAAGCTCCAGCTGCGACACTTTGTTCGGGGAACTTCAGGTCTTTCTTCTTACTCTCCTCTTTACTTTTCCTTCCCGGTGTTCTCTTCTCCTTCGTGGTTTTTACTGTTTTTGGGTTTTTTCAAGAGTCTTTGGGAAGGCTGCTCTTTGGTGAGGAAAAGGAAAATCTGTGCTCTTTTTGATGGAAAATCACTTTTAAATGATGGGTAGTTTTCTTTCTTTTTTCCATCGCTTTACGCTGTTATTAACTCTGCTAAAAGAAGAAAGCACTGATTCTGCTTTTTGATGAAATCATTGTTTTGTTGGTCTAATTGGAGCCGTGTTATTAGGATCCTCGTTTCTTTAATCCCTAGGCTAGTAGAGTCGTCTATCTACTTCCTGCTAGTCAAGTAATTCTTCCTGTAGTGTTCTCTCTGTTCATGAGGATTTCTAACTTCTTTTTTGGTTTATATACTCCATACATTTACTTTCAAGTATTGTTAAGTAGATGCGAGTGACTTGAAATATTCTTTAGTGTAATGAATTCTAGAAGTTTGGCACTGTATCTTCTTCTTTTTTTGGGGTTATTTTGGGTTAGGTTTTCTTCATTTCACGTGCTGTGACCGTGACTGCAAATCGATATAGCTGTTTGGATTTCCGAATTGTGAATTAGCTTCTTGGTGAATTACATTTCTTTTCCTTCAATGAACTTGCTTTCCAGTTTCTTCGTGTTATCTGTTTCGGAATCGATTGGACTCTTGGGGAATTCCCCTTTTTCATGGGATAATTGTCGAAAAGGAATTAATTTTGGGTGGGTCAAAGAGTACGGTTGACCTCAAGTTTCAAAAGAAGTGCTTTCGCCTAACATTGTTCTTAGTAAGGCCGACAAGACAGTAATTCTTGACTGCATCATTGTAAAGGGCAAGAAACTACAATTAACATATTATTGCAATAGTTCCTGGACTGTTTTTAATTATCATTTAAACTGAGGGGAAAGCTGTCAAATTTCTGTTGAACTGAATGGGAATTTCTGTTGGAGTCAATATTCAAGCAATTAGTAGTTTCTATAGAAAGAGTGTGTGAGTAGCAGATACATCACCTTTAACAATAGTTAACCTGTTCTTTCTTGGACCAGCAATTATGGAATGACATTGGAGAAAGTGAAGCGGATAAAGATCGCATGCTTATAGAGTTGGAGGCGGAATGCTTACAAGTTTATAGAAGGAAGGTTGAGGAGGCTGCCAATGCCAAGGCTCGTCTACATCAGTCTGTTGCAGCCAAGGAAGCTGAGCTTGCAACACTTACGGCTGCTCTCGGAGAACTCAATATTCATTCGCCTGTAAGAGGAAATTACCTTTAACATGTGATTTTGTTCCACAATGCAATTTCAGTAAAAACCTTTTTCCTGCCATCATTTATTTTTTCTCCTCTTTTATGTGTTCTCTGGCATGTTGTGTTGTCACTATGTCATTAACATTAAGAAGGTAATCAACACCATAAAAGAAATGTCCAAAGCCCACATTTTTAGGTACGTTAGTGGGATGAAATATGGCACACTCTGTCAAGGGCATTACGAATTTGGGTTGCTTTGTTGAAATGTGGATGGCAGTTGATCCTCAGTTGTCTGAGGAAAGATCAGATTGTGAAAAAGGAATCTTCTGCTGGACATCAACTGGGCCATTTAGATGATCTGAACTTACGCTTTTCTATTGTACAAGAGAATGCTGCGACTACAGAAATCTTTAGTAGAAGATTGACAGGTCAGAAAAAGCACCGTCATGTACAAAGCAATATGAAGGAATTAATGTTCCCAAACACTTTCTTGAACTAGCTGAAATATATGTGGTTTGGTGTGGTGGCTGGATATTAGGCTGCTTGATTGCATGGTCCATCATCACCTTATTTCGTTGACAAGTATGCTGCAGCATGTAAGATGGATATAAATATAATTCTCATGAGTATATGAATCGACACAGACTGTGACTTATAGCCAATTAAACCAATCCAAAGAGAACTTTCTTGTGTTGATCGATGGAATAATATTAGATATGCCACAGTTTTTTAGCTTAGTCTGAACAAGACTGGCAGATATCTTTAGATTTCTCTAGGCAATTTTCAGTTGCTTATGGAGCTGTTAATACAACATGTTACAGATTCAAGCTGAGAAGAGGTCAGCATCATTGAAACAGAAACTTGCTTCTGTGACTCCTGTGGTGGAAGATCTGAGGAAAAAGAAAGAGGAGAGGATAAAACAGTTGGCTGACATACGGGCTCAGATTGAGAGGATCAGTGGAGAGATATCGGATTATGGTCACGCAAGCAATGGTGCAAGCAGTAGCCTGAGTCTGGATGAAGAAGACTTGTCCCTTAGAAAGCTTTCTGAATATCAAACACGCCTTCGCACTCTTCAGAAGGAGAAGGTATATTTGTCTTGATAATTTTCGCTGATGCTCAATGCTCGTATTCTTTTGATTTTTCCCTGACTTAAGCTAGAATACATGAGTACTTTTTGTGATCCTCTGGAGATTGAGGAAAAATGGACCTTCTGAACACATCAGTCCAATATCTTTTGAGCACAAAGAATAGCTTTGTCAACCCTATGCTAAGATGAAGAATTTTAATGAATAAGCTGGCTGGTTACTTGAAATAGGGGGAGTAGATTTAAGAAGAGAATAATCGGGGAAGTGACAATGTCTAGAAATTTCATTTTCACTTTCAGCTTCTGTTGAGAGCATGTGAAGGAGCAACTTAATATAGGTTCTTTAAAGAACCATAAATAATTAATGGAATCAAATGCACTAATACGGACTAAAACTTTAATTTAGCATATTTTTCTTGCACTACATGTAGTATGAACATAGATGCATATATGCACAAGTTGTCAATCTTGTGCAGTGTGCTGTATATCACTTGATTTCTCTACCATTCTCAACTAATAGTTTGGTTATACTTGTCTCTTTGCAGTCTGAACGCCTACAGAAAGTTCTAGAGTACGTAAACGAGGTACATTCTCTCTGTGGTGTGCTTGGATTGGATTTTGGAAAGACTGTCAGCGAGGTGCATCCAAGTCTGCAAGGTACAGCTATTGAACAATCGACAAACATTAGCGATTATACCTTGGAGGGTCTGGAACATGCCATTCTGAAGTTGAAAGCAGAACGCAAGGCTCGAATCCAGAAAGTAAGCTGAATCCTTATTGTTTCAGATTGGTCGTTAATCTAGGTTCTCACATGTTTCAATCTGTATTGTTAATTTACAGGTCAAAGATATTGTTGCATCATTATTTGAATTATGGAATTTGATGGACTCCTCAAATGAGGAGCGGAGTAATTTTTCAAGGATCACATCCATCCTTAGGTCTTCAGAAAGTGATATTACAGAACCAGGTGTTCTGTCAATGGAGATAATTGAACAGGTTTGGAACGTGCCCTGTTTGTTGATGTGTCCTTTTCTCTGATGCTATGTCTCTAATAATAAAAAGGAAACCTTGCTGCCAGGCATCGGCAGAAGTGGATAGGCTCACTACTTTGAAAGCAAGTAGAATGAAGGAACTTGTCATGAAAAGAAGGTCAGAATTGGAAGATTTTTGCCAACTTGCTCATATTGTACCTGACACTAGCACCTCTGCTGAGAAATCCAATGCACTGATAGATTCTGGTATTCTCTCTCAATCCTTGCCTTAGCGATTCCCTTTCTTCCACATATCGTGTTTAACATGAGAACCTTAAGTCACAAATTCTGCGCGTCTCAGGTTTAGTAGATCCTTCGGAGCTTTTGGCAAATATTGAAGCACAGATAGTTAAAGTAAAAGATGAAGCCCAGAGTAGAAAAGAAATAATGGATAGAATTGACCGATGGCTTGCTGCCTGTGAGGAGGAAAACTGGCTTGAAGAGTATAACCAAGTAAGCTTTTGGTCCTAGAAATGCAATCCCAAGCCAATTTCTTATAGTGTCTAATTATCATTACCAGATGAATATAGCAGAAGTTGGTATTTCACTTAAACGTATCATTTACCAACCTTTGCCTACTTATTATGTGCTCACTTTTAGGATGAGAACCGATACAATGCCGGAAGAGGAGCTCATATTAACCTAAAACGAGCCGAACGAGCTCGAGTGGCTGTTAGCAAAATTCCAGGTGTTTGTCTCATCATATAATTTTTTTACCCCAGTTTGGTGAATGACTTGTTCCTGTGGCTAAAGAGCTGTTCCATGCAGCAATGGTTGACAATCTAATAAACAGAACACTGGCATGGGAAGATGAGAAAAGGGCTTTATTCCTTTACGACGGAGTGAGTACTTTTGCAATAATACTTTAAACTCACATTCTGGTTCTTTCTGTTAATTTTCTGATGATGATGTCTTTAAAGGAACGACTGGTATCCATACTCGACGATTACAAATTGACCAGAAAACAGAAAGAAGAGGAGAAGAGGAGATGCAGGGTAATGTTTCACGTGTAATATCTGAGTGAAGCTCATGTTGATAAGAAAAGTTTTCTCTGATTTGACACTTACAAAATTTCCTTGAAGAATTTAAATATCCCTAAACTGCATCAGGAAAGAAGTTAAGAGTGAAAAGTTTCTGAACATATTACTTTTACAGGGCCAAAAGAAGCTTCAAGATTTGCTTCTAACAGAGAAGGAAGCCATGTATGGGTCTAAACCTAGTCCGAGAAAAAGCAACAGCTTCAGGAAGCAAAATGGCTATTCTACTAATGGGAACGGATCCATGACTCCAACACCACGCCGTAATTCAATGGGAGGTGTGACTCCGGAGCTCCTCACACCAAGATCATATTCTGGACGTCAAAATGGACATTTCAAAGCAATGAGAAGGCTATCCACTGCTCCACTTAACTTTGTGGCCATATCTAAAGAGGACTCGATGTCAACGTATACGTCTGTTTGCGGTTCTGAACTGGGTTCTCCTCCACATCTCTGAAAACCTGCGATGGTACATCATCTGTCCCAAAATATGCAATTCAAAATTCTGCCTGTATGTTCCTTCCCTAGTGAATAGTTATACCGCAAGTAAGTTAAAAAATCGAGGCACCTTTTTTCTATGTTGTGTATGCATTCTCTTTGTTAAAGACACCCTTTCTTTATCTTTTGTTATGTTCTCTACTTATTGTCATCCTTTAGTGCAAACTCAATTAAACTAAGTAGCATATGAGCTCTGGAATTTAACTAGCCTACTGGCTTATCCATATTTTAGGAAATCTAAAAGAAAAGAATGAAATATGGGCAGTGTGCGCGCATGTGCTGTTTTCCTCTTTTAAAAGAACAGCATTAATTTCATCACAGCACAGGAGGTTGGATATGATTGTCCTTTCAAGTCAGTATCATCTATGTTTCCATTCTCTTGTATATTCATCAGCTACGGCAATCTGATGACAACTTCCTCACCATTGATGCTAATTATATCTTGGAGAGAGTTAATTCGTTGCGTTATAATTGTTTCTTATATGCTAATCCCCTCTGAGGATCTAGACTTACAGTCCACGAAACATCTTTTCTATTTCCAGGAAAAAGATACTTGTGCTGGAGATTCAGCAGCGACCTTGTGAATAGTGAAGGAACTGTACACAGTAGCTTACCATTGTACTTTCTCAAAAGTGACTTATCGAGTGGGTTAGCTGACAGTTGAGGATGTGAATCGGGTGTTTTTTTCTTGAGATTCTAGAATGAGTTAGCGATTCTGTGGATATGATGTGGTTTTCTTTTGATGACTGCAAGTTATTGTCTCATAGATTGTAGGAATATATGGCACGTGAAGTAGTGAAAGTTACAATTTATTTTGCGGGATTTTTTGTTATTCGGGAGTGTTGAATGTACATATATTCATCGTAAGTGTGGTTGATCTTGCTTTTGTTATTGTCTGCTGCATTCTGCTTATGTTCTTGAGCAACTTGGATGGTTCTCTCTTCTTTTTTCTCATTGATGGAAATCCTTTTATGATAGTACAAGGAAAAATTTGGCAGTACAGGGAAAAAGTTGTTGGATTGCTTGGTTTGCTGCAGTAGCTTTTAAGATATCCTTTATTTTTACTAAAATCTGAGCTAGTCACTGTAATCAATTACCGTGTCTGCTGGACTACACGATCACAAATTTCCTAAAAATGTGGTTCAAGGCTAAAAGGTACATCCGGTCTTGAAGATTTGATTTAAACTTGAATCTCGAACGCCAAAAGCTAAGTTATTAGTTTAAAGCACGAATTTGGCAAAACACACTCCCAAGAAAGTAAAATTTCAATTAATTAAGAAAATCCTGTTTAAATCAATACTACCTTGAGCGATCATAGAAGGCCCCCTAATTGATCAGCTGACACAATCTTTGCATTTCGGCAATTATCAAGGGCTTAATGTCGAGGAACGAATGGAAACTTGGAAAAATCAAGGATTGTTGATGCACCCAAACACACCGATCAATTCGGGCGGTTACAATGCAAGGGGCTGATGGACGAGCCTGTTGAGCCCGTTTTCAAACAAAGACCGGTAATTTACCAACACGAAATTGGTAAGCTTTGACATTAGCTGGTGGCTTAGTGACGGTTAATTCGCTAAAATACTCTGGTAATTACAAGACAAATTACTAGCACTGCTTTAAAGTTACCAGTCACAATCTGTACATGCTTCACTGCAAGAGACGATGGAATCGTCCGCAACAAAGCATCCATGGTTCAATGCTAGAAAGACTTAGACCTATCAAACATAAATGCAAGAATCTGTTTTGATTTCACACTTAAGGCCAACATTCATTCTCGTGTATGCATTGAATGATTGAAAGGCCAACATTCATTCTTGTGTATGAGAGAGAGAGAGAGAGAGGGAGGGAAGGAATACTTGATAAATTAGCTCCTTGTGTCTTAGAAATAAAGAAAGCTCTCTTGAACCAAAGCATGGTAATCTTGATGATCCTATCCACCACCCCAAAGTAGGAGATCCTCCAAGGCCGTTTCAATTGTAATATGCTACTGAATCTCAAAAATCCTTATCACAAAACTTGGTGCCAACAATGAGTCAAAACATATAGCGTTGGGGTCAATTTTATTAGACTCATCTCCACTCGAATAAGAGATTTTTCATGAACCACTCATCATATCTAACTTGTTCTCCTTTGTCAAGGTCTACATTCTTGTGGACATCCTTCACCGAGCTTTATGGAAACCATTGATATTATCACGGTCGTCCTAAAATTATCATTATTTCAACAAGAACATCTACAATCATCAAGTATATATTAAACCAAATATAGTTTTGGAATCAAAATCCCATTTTCCCTATAATTAGTTAATTACTTAGTCAAAAATTGGTTAATCACTTGTTAATCTGATGTGATCTTTCATAAATTTAAGATATTGGTAAGAAAAGTAAATATAAGTTGGTAAAAAAATAAGATAACTTTTTTTGTTAGAGATAAGAAAAGTTGGTAGCTTGAATAAAATCAAATAAATATCGGTCCATAAATTTAAAGCATTGGTGAGAGAATCATATAAAAGTTAGTAATTTGCGAACTGTACGAAAAGTTGGTAATATCAAAAACATGTCGACAAGTTACCAACAAATTGTACAAAAATCAGGTGAACAGTACATCGACTTTTTTTTTTTTTTTTGGGGGGTGTTGAGAGGAGTTTTCATTAAATGAGCTCCTATTTCTATCACTGGAATAAAAAGTACTAGTAAACAAAAGCATGGTGATATAATTTTCCTGTGTAAGAGAATTCTTGGCTTTTTTGGGGAACCAATCAACTAATTTCTTAAAATAAGTCTATAGCATTTTAATATTCTGTATTATGAAATGATATAAAGCTAGATTGTTGTAATGGGTCCAACCTACAAAGACTTCAAAAGAAATGGAAAATGTAAAAAACACCTTTTAAGTAAATGCAAAAAAAAAAAAAACAAAAAACAAAAAACAAAAATCTTTTCAGAGTCCTTAAGGAAGATCTTGATCCGCATTCACAAAAAGAAAAGAAAAGAAAAGAAACAAATATTAAGAAAGTCCATGAACATCTTTTCAAAGTCCTTTTCTCTTACAGCTGACCACCTAAAGCGACTAAAAAATTCCAAGTCATGCCTTGTAAGACCCGTCAAATGGGTTAACACATCAAATGCAACCATTAATGATTGGGTCCATTAGTGGAAATGCAAATGTATTTGCTTATTTTTACAGGAAGATGGATCTTACCAGAGTAACGTTGATATTGGCAAACTAAATAGATATACACGATGACAAACTATAAAGAAAAATATTGTTGTTCTACAGATTCTGTAGATCAAGTTTTTATCCGAATCATTAATCGCGTGGGTCTCATAATGATGCCCCAGGATCCGGATGGATGTGTTTGATGCCTGATTTCCCAAGTGATTAGATGTAACGAAGTGAATTTCTCACTTGGATGCCCGAAATATTTTCTTTGAAGTTTGTCTGCTCTCAATGTTACTGGCCGGCAATTTACTGAAGATTGCTAAAAGTTTTTCTATTCACCTTCTAAGCTTATTAATGGATCATCCAGGAAGCTAAAGCTGCATGTCGCTACCAATGGTCTCTGCGATATCAAGGAATGCAAAACTAAGAGAAGGAAAACTGACATGGAGAGAGTGAGGATATGTTTTAGTAGGTGCCAAGATTGCAGAGAAGGAAGCATGTTGATGGAAGTTAATCGATCCTTGGCACGAAAGGTCAAAACCAGACAGGTGCAATTAAATCAAGGAGGACTATTTCGATATTTATTGCAACTCGTCAAGTTAAGCAAAACCCAGATCATACATATTAGTGAGATTCGAGTAGTGTAAGTTGGAAAGGTTTTGGAGTGGAGGAACTGTTTCCATGAAAACCCGCAAAGGTGAGATTGTACTCCAGTTTCTGCAGAACATGGAGGAATTGAGGGAGCGTTACCTCCCAAGCTGCACTTATATGGACATTGTACTTGTGGTACTTGATACGAGAAACTCAGAATTATTGGCCTAAAATTGTGACTGGTAATCATGGGCGGAAGTAAACAAGCATAAAAATTCAAGACTACTGTAAAAAAGTGATCGCAAGCATACCTGAAAGTTTTGTATTCTACTTAGATAATAATAACAAATGTACAAATTAAATATACTCTAAAGTTCAATGATTCTAAATTTGAACTGTGGTCCCAAAGTTTCAAATTGTGCTAGTAAGAAAATGTGGCCTGCAAACTATTTGCCCAATTAGCTTTTTGTGAGCTACTAAGGAAACAATTATTTCATCTAAGGCAAATTCAATAGTAGTTATCAATTGCAATGTTGGTAAAATGCCTAGGAAATAATCATTTTTCCACTATTTAATATAATAGTAAATTTTGACGACTTTCGATGTTTTACAAATGGGTTCAGTCATAATTTTAAGTTATGACTAGATAATGATTTTTACCACTGTTAAATTCAATAGTCAATCATCAATTGCTTTTGAATTTGACATCATCTGCTTGGTTAGTTGTTAGTATACTACCCACTAAATAATGATGTTACTACTGTCAAATTCAGTACTTGCTTTTAAAATTTGAAGTGGGCGCACTTAGCTGTTTATAATCCACCAATAAATTATGATTTCACTCCCATCAAATTCAATTGTAGATTATGAACTGCTTTGATTGTTCAATGTTTGCCCGTCTTTGCACAATTAGTTGTCAGTAGAACTTATCCTTGGGCGAGGACTGCCAGGTCCTTAAGGATTGGGCCGGAATTTTCATCCAAACCCGCCATCATTATGCATCAATACATAAATTTCTGGATCGAGGCAGAGCTAGACTTCTTCACAAAATGCCCTTATTCAAGCCAATCCAAAAGTCTTCCGGCTCTTGAGGCTCGAGCCAGGCTGGACTTAGCAAGCCCGTCTACGGCCAGCCAATGATCGGGTCTAGTCGTTAGAAAGTTATCAATGAAAAAATGACTTTACCACTATGAACTTCATGCCACAATATTATACACTTAAGAATTTTACATATGGCATAAAACTTAATCATAGACATAATTATAATTAGAGATACGGGTTAAATTATCAACATGCCTAGCAATTCACCGAAGGTTGACACATTTGCAGTGATGGGCTAGTCGAATGGTATAGACTATAGTAGGCTACCGACCGCTGGTGGAGTTCATCAATGTGAATGGTAACTAACCGGACAATGATATAGCATGATGTGAATAAATATTTCATTATATGCTTTTTGGCCGAAGTAAAGAATAGGGTGTTGAGGTTCATTTCTTAAAAATAAAATGTGACTTGCAAGAACTTGTGATTTCACAACAAGGCCAAGAGATGCATTGAAAAAGGGAAAAGAGAATTTGGATCTTTTAGAGAGAGAAATTCACTTACTAAATAAGCTCCGATTGCATGATAGAAATCGGAAAGCTCTCTTGGACCAAAGCATGTATGCTGTCCCTCATCTGAAAGTATGAGATCCCTTCAGATAGTTTGAAAACGTAGTAGCATGCTGCACAATCTTAAGAATTCTACTGCGAAACCCAGTTGCCCGTGCTGGGTAGAACCAACAACATCGAAGTCACCTTCATTACCCTCATATCTATTCGAATTGTCATCTGGTCTGCCGTTTCCATTTTGCATATTTCTGGAACAATTTTTCAAAAGAGGAGTTCCATTGGGCCATTATTGCCGCAACAAACAGACTCATCGAGAGAGAATTGCGCAGATGGCAGCAGTTCACTCCATTTGAAAAATCCTCAATCGATTCGCTTATATTGATCAAAAGTCTTCAGTACATGCATGGGTAAACTCCAAGGGTTTCCTCCGTAGAGTAGAAATAAAAGCTAGATTCATCAATTAAAAAGCTTCCAGTTAAATTTAGTCTTGCAAGGCTCAAGAACTATAAAGGATCCACATCAGCCGTATGGATACATTAGAGACTCAAAAACATGAAACTCCCGTTTTAATCAAGTTAATTGAGTCGTAATGATAGTAGTTCTATAGGTTGGATTGGGTTTTGGACAATTCGTATATATAATGAATGGGTCACTCAGGGCTACCACATTCAACCCACCCGTTTGTCACCTCTACCTCTACTAATACGATAAAAATGGGCATCAAAATAGTGCTTATTTTGCTCGCAACCCAAAGACAATAACTGCACCAAGTAAAGCATCACACGTTAAATAGACACATAATTATGATCCTTCCTCAGCCACATAATCCCTTATCCCCACGTACAGACATCAAGTTAATTTCCCCTCGTACATTCTTGCTTAAAATACAGAATCCCAATTTATTGAAAAGTGTGACACCTTGAAACCATCTAGGCAGAATATGGTATCCTAATGGCCATTCTCTGAGCAAGCCAAGGATTCTCGGGGTTAGGGTCGATGAAGCTATGCATTAGGAACTGTTCTGCTTCTTCATCAACCAGTTCTCTGGCCCACGTCACACGTTTTGAGGGACAACTACCTGGCCCAGAGCACCTGCATTTGATCATGAACGTATTGAGTCATGGCTACAGTCACATGCGCAGAGAAGACATCCAAGAAAATAGAATATAATCATCCTACCTAGCATTTACTTGCACTCTCAACTAGAATAGTTAGCCAAAAAAGTAGGTTGTTGCCATACCCCATGAATAAGCATATACCAAGTGTTCACTTAGTTTATACTAGACAAATATTCAATGGATCCAGAATGCATATTACTTGATTTTCTTGTATATCTGTTTTTTTGCTTCAGATGTAAAAAGAGCCATAGACGTCAATTCTTTTTGTATGCATCCTGCCACATTTCATTGTTCTTTGTCCTCAATTAAGACAGAAGTATCACAACACCTCCACTTACCCAGAAAAAATGCTATAACCAAATCCAAGAAACCTACCTTTAACAGAAAAATAACGCTGACTCAAATCAAAGAAACCAACACCTTTTTTTCGTTCTCTAAGTTCATTGATATTTTAGTGGCTCTAGTGTATAGTTCACGAAGTTAGCAGAGTAGGCAAACCAAGATGCTCGGGAATGCTCAAAACATGCAGGTTTTCCACAAAAATCTCAAGCCACAGCCAGATTATATCACAAAAACAAATTCGAATTTGCCATTTAGCAGTGCTCATGCCTCTCCTAGATATGGAATGCGCTCAATGCGAAACTCCCTAGAGTCCAAAGAAAACGTACCTGTATTCATAAAAGCAAGCAGTTCTTTCATTCTCAGTCTTTCCCCAATTATTCCAGCCGACTTGCTTGATACAAGCATCCATGTATGTGTATGCATATACCACCCTTCCAAAAGGTCCCCATGGTCGTCCCAGATATGTATATGAAGTTCCTCCATTGCCAGTGATGACACATCTGCATCAGCATTGCAGAATTTCATTGGTAAAAAATGCAGCCATCAGTGCTCATATCCATCAACACATTTTAAATTTGATGTTTTGTCCTTCCACTTGGACATTATTGTTCTCCTTTACAATTAATATGGGATAAGTACACTAGGAGTTTTAAAACTTGTCATGATAGTGTAATCAAATCCTAAAACTCTCAAAGAAGGTAATTGCGCCCTAAAACTCTCCAATCAGTGCAATCAAGAACTTCTGTAGCTGCATCTGATTCTAGTGATAAAATATGCATTTGTGACTTTTTTTCATGTTTTTCAAGGCCGAAAATATATAATATATTTAAAAGAAAAAAACATGGAGAGATGGAGAGGGAAAGAGGGGGAGGGGGAGAGGGAGAGGGAGGGGGAGAGGGAGAGGGGGGGAGAGAGAGAGAGAGAGAGAGAGAGAGAGAGAGAGAGATCGCATGACTAAGGAGACTTTGAAGGGGCGGCGGCTCCTTGACTGACAAGGACTGTTCACCCCGGTGACCTCGGCCTGCCACAGGCAATTTGTAAGTGAACACTCCCAGATGTTCTGTACGGAGACTTTAATGGAGAAACTCTCCTTCATCACTAACCACAACAAGAGCAGTCTTCTTTCCAGTACATTGATCCAAAAACTTACTGTTTTTCTCAGAACTATTAAATTGAGCAATCAATTCAATATCTTTATTAGCTTTCTTCTTCCAACTGGAACCTTGCCAGCAATATTCAATGTCCTTGCAGCTTTCCTAATGCCATATTGTAGGGGCATGCTTGAATGACCATGACAATGATGACATGCCTTTATCAAAACAGGATCTCCTCTAATCATTGGCCAACACCATTACTGGACAACCAAACAATTCAATCTCCTCTCTTTGACTATACCCAAAAATACCATGGAAATCCTTGGACTAATTCACAAAAAGAATAAAAAACAAGCCTGGTTTCTCACAAAAATTTAGAGCCTTAAATATACAAAAACTTAATCTTCAACGATCGAAGCCTCAATTCACTAGATTGCAAGCTTCAACAATCAATTCAATGCAATGTAATTGAACTGTCAACCAAACAAGAAACGCTAATTGTAGAGTGGAATCAAACAGGGTTGACAGACCACAGCGAAGGAACCACTAGCCTTCAAACTTCCCCTGGTCATGCGGTATCCCTCCCTCCCTCCCTCTCTCTCCCTCTCTTTCCAAGTTCTTTTTTTCTTTTTAATTTTTTTTCCCTTTATCTTGATGTGGCACTCATTTGACCACACATCAGAGCCTTATATTCTAAAAAAAATTAAAAAATACAACATCAACATTTTCTGTATTCAAATTGGACGGAGTTAATGAAAGTTCTTGATTGCACTACTTGGACAGGATTTGAAATTGATTGCAATAGCAAGTTTCAAGACTTCTAGTGCGCTTATCCCATCAATATATATATACAGTTTGTGGAATAAACGGTGTAAATTTTTTTTCCCAGCAAAAGATGACAATCTATCTTGTCATACAAGTGCTCTGGTTGTGTGCGCACTGGCTCCACTCACTGCTAGAATGGTCTAGACATCAGCATGAAATGCAATTAGTTAGCAGAAAACACTAATTCATGTCTGATAGCAGCAATCAAGCGCGCCAAGTGTAGTCTATGTTGAACGCATAAAAAGAATCAACAGATAAATGCGATTCTCCTTGCAAAAAATAAGCAAGATTGGCTTAGAACCTTAAGAATATATAACCAGTCAATTCCTGAGAAGACTTCCTGCTTTGTGCTGTTATGAAACCTGCTGACTTGCAATGGATATGACAGTGCTCCAAAAGAGCAGTACTATTGCCAAAGATGAAGTCTACACTTCCCTCAACGTAGCAATCTCTTAAATACTGTTTCCCGTAATGCAAGTACAATGTATCCTGCATCATTAACAGAAAAACCAGTGAACCTGTTAGCAAGTTCCCATTCCACAGTGACTTGTCCACCGGCCACTTTTACTCCATCTACAGCAAACAATAGACCAGAGAGTCACAAGTTTGAAGATCAAACAATTCATTGTATAACTTCTATGCTCGTTCTTAGTTGGAAACAGGAGGTTCGCAGCAGTCAAAAGAATGACTCCAAGGCCAATGATTCTTTTGTGTGATCCCTTTAGGCCAGTAACGACACTAAATTAATTATAGTGATATCTGATCCTCAAAGAAGACCTGATTCTCTCGCTCTATACAGATTATGATGCAGACAGGGTACAACATAGTAGGCAGTGGCTAAGTAGCATCTACTTTAGGAGCACATTCTCGTATACTGTGCACTTATCGAAGAATGAAGCAAATTTTCTATTGGACAGGGATAAATAATTACATTCACACTTCTGCCTCGCGGCAACATGTCTATTAAAAAAATCAAAGAGAAGTTTACTTTAACCTTTGTCAACTCCATACACATGCTAGGGGTCATGTCTCCACGGACATCATGTAAGTATTTACCAGGATCATGAAGGAAGAATAAAATTTGCTTATCATTAGATTGATTAATCATGCTGCCCTTTTTTTCACTCTTAACACATCCTCAGATGACTATAGGTGTTCCAATTTCATGATCACAATAACATGTGCTTCCTCATCACTAGTGATCAAGACAAAGTGTTCATGACCATTGCTGGTAGAATTGATCTTATTGCCTAAGTGTGACTACCATAAGGTAGTCTAGATCAGCTCGTGTTTCGTGTGTTACGGTTGAAAATATAAGTTGGAAGCAAGGAAGAGGTTTGTGCTTCCTTACATCTGCTTGCAAAAGCTATCCAATTTGTAGCAGGACCAAAGCTATAGTGGATAGAACTGTCAAATGAGACAAAGGAGCAATCCCTAAAATTTTGAGTTTGGTGATCTGATTCATCCCCCAAGGAAGTTGTTTGGGAGGATTATTGTTTCATTTAAGCTCAGTTTCCTTCATTCTTCCTTGAGAAAAAAGAAGTGACCAACCAAGACATGGTTTAATAACCCGGACGTTAACCATGATGTAAATTCAAAAACCAAGATGCTGAAGTAGTTCTACTGCACAGACTCTACCAGGGCACACAGGGTAGTCCCATAAGCTAGTGATGATGAATGCATACGTAATTTCACCCAAACATTGCTAGTTATGATGCTTGGATATGCAAAGATTTCTCCATCGATTTCTCCTTAATCTTCACTTCTTTCTTGCTCCTTTAAAAGTTTCCCTACATCAGCTTCCATCTTTTTTCTTTTTTTTTTCAGGAAGCTTAGGACTAAGGTCTCAACGGATTCCAATGACTTGACAACCAAAAAACTCCAAGATGAAATGGTGATTTTACCTGCCAACCTAGAAACCTGCAGTTGTAGAAGGCACATCTGTCTGCTGTCACCCTAATCGCCACAGCTTGGCCTGAACCCTGATAAAAAGAAATCTGATTAACCACATCATAATTCAAAAGCAATACAAATGTCTGCACCTCAAAGCCACAAATTAGGTAAAAATATCTTGAAATTGCAGAAGATAGAATGCCAGCCACGCCCTGTCCCACACCGCCTCAATGCTGCAATCACTCTCACAATTCCACCATCTTTCGTTTCATTTTTCCCTTTTAACATGCTTTAAGCTCTAGCGAGCCTTTTAACAATAGATTTGATTATGTCATTACATATCACTTAAAGGAAGCAAAGACAAATTGGTCAAGAATGGGTTCTGTTAGTATTGGACCCGGCCAGGCACTATAGGTTGACCAACCTATTCCACTAGGTTTTGATGGATTAAAGAAGATAAATAGTTCACACTCTAATCTGTGGAAAGTGAAGAATGGCGACACTGACAACATAACTCCATGTGCCCAACAATGGGATAATGACTAGGATGCTGGCAAGGGAATGCACCAATTGGCCATCAATATGACATGGTAGGACAACACTAGCATTAGCAGTACTGTTGAAATGGGATTGATACGATGGGCCACTGCATGCCGACTGGCAGTGATTTGTGAGATCTGGCTGTCATGGTGATGGCATGTTGATGATGTCCAGAATGCAAACTGATGGCAGACAACTTTGTCCCATAACTCAAGACAAAAAGGTTGCTTCATATCATTCTAGTTTGCACACTTACTTTGTGATGGTTACATTCCTAGTTGTCTTTAGATGAGACAATACTAATGACACTGACAGAAATAGCATTTGTTGATAAAGTGCCAACTCAGCAATCACTTTCAAATGAAGGAATTTTTGGGTTGTTAAGGTACTTCATCAGTATTAAAATAGCAAGACCTAAACAAGGGATCAATCTTTCTCAAAGGAAAGTGTGTCACTAAGCTTTTGGAGTAAATGACACTTTTGGGAGCAAAACTTGTAGATCTTCCTATAAATCTTAGTGTCAAACTTCAAATATATAATGGTGTCCTGGCATAGGAGGGGAGTGGATAAACTTCAAAGTGGCATGAACTGTTATGAGTGTGCACTTGGAGTTCTTGGTCAATTTATGGAGAGACCTACATCATGCTGAGAAAGTGTCTGTTGAGTTTTATGTTATCTACAAGGGCTCTACAAAAGGTTGACGTGAACCTTCCAATTCCCTTGACCCAATTGGGTTTTCCAACATAAATTGAGATGGCCATCATGTAATCGGACGTCTGTCTTGGTTATTGCACTTATGTTGGAAGGGATTTGATTACATGTAAACGTAAAAGTAAAAGGCAAATGTGGTGGCACAATGGGTGATGGCTAACATTGCTTGTCAGAGGAGAAGGAGTTCAGTAGGTATAGAATGGCATTTACACTAAGATCCGTCTCTGTGCATACCAAAAATTCAAAGTAGAAAGCCAAGAGTCCCAAATGTTTACAAAATGACTATCTATGTTATTAAGAAATCTCCTGCTTCTTTCCCTTAAAATCAGCCAAGAAGTCACCAGAGCAATCAACTGAAACGTCTTTCTCTTTTCTTTGTTAGTGCATATAACCCAACAAACTCTTCTTGCATAGTCTCTCCACTAAACAAATAAACGCCCACCACTGGCAAAGCCAACTTGACCAACCACATTTTAGCAATAAATAGTCAACAGTGATGAAAACACAGTGAAGATTATTTGCATTGGAATAAGATTTAGTGATGAGGAAAGAAGTCGGCAAAGATCATGTTAAATCAAAGGATCAGTAAGGGACTTGTCAAAGCTGTTCTGTCCATCAAGTAATCTAACAAGCTGGGCACGATAGACATCTATGCCCCAGCTTGGTGGCGAATATAAAGTTGTCTTTGAGACTTTATTTCTCTTTATGTTATTTAACTTCTACTGTGGTATGTTATTTCCTAGTATAGAGTATGGGGTTTATTTGCGATTTTATTAAGCTACACACAAACAGAGAGTGGTAAAATATATAGAGGCAGGGAATATAACGTTGTCTTGAAATTTATTTTTGGGCAATTAGGTCCTTATAGTATGTACTTTTTTGTTCAAGTTGATTCTTCCATTCAAATGAAAATGCGAATCCTGATGTGGACTGGCTCATCGGCGCCACATCAGCACTAACTGCACAAGATGTTACGTGTAATTTCCTAATTTGTTTACTGGATAAAATATTAAAGAATTATAGAAAAAAAGCTAAGAGAGATGAATAGGGGGAGGCTATAGGGGTGTTTATGCCACCCACACATCAGAGGGCAGCCGAGCCTGGCCAAGGCTAAATCTGGCTGAGGGTCATGTAACCAGGCAAAGCAGACAACACTAGGCAGGGGTTGCCTAGACCCAGTAGACCCGGTTCAGATTGCGCAACCCGAGATCAGGCCTTGCTAGGGTTGCATGATTGTTGTCATTGCTCGCTAGGGTTGTGTAACCACCAGCCAGCAGCCATTGGTGTCGGGCGACCCTAGGTGACCAGTGACCAGGGGTGGCGCGATGTCAGCAGCACCTATTCCGTGTCTATCTTTTTTTCAAAAAAAAAAAAAAAAAAAAAAAAAAGGAAACTTTTCTCTTAATTTTTTAATGTTTATTTTGTTTTAAATATTCTTCATTTCAGAATTATCTTTTATTTTATGCCACGTAGGATGTCATGTCGGCATTTAACAGCAACTTAATGGTCACATCAGAATTTCTGTCCGTAATTCGACAGAAGGATCAGCTGAAAAAGAACACAGATATTTTAGGGACCCAATTGTACTAAAAGGAACAATTCACCTGATTGAACAATTTGGAAAATTTGAGGAATTCTAGTGCCTTTGTCCTTCCTATTTCAAACAGGAGTAAAACTTTTAGAGAGTCTATCAATATAGTTGTACTTTCTTTTCAATAAAGTTAATGAAATATTGATTTTTGTGAGTATTTGCCTTGGAATTATGTGATGCTATTCTTCTCTTAAATGTGATGCTTAAGAAACCATCAGTGTGATGCTTAAGGAAGCTTTAGTTGTGAAGGAGTGTCAGGGAAGGAGTTTGTGGGGGAGATTTGAAAGAGATTTGGGGATGGGGGTTGGTAGATGATGTAAAAGATTCTAAAAAGGTTCAACTGAAAGGGGTATGGATGGGCATCTAGAGAAGTCCAAGGAATTGACATAATGATGCTCTAAGAAAGTCCTGGCTCGCCTGAAACCAACTTCATTTCCACCTTCATTTATGGGCTGATGAGGAGTTCACAAGCCAAATTCCAAGTTTACTTTCACAATCCATGCTTAGAAGCAGGAACTTCCATCAACCTTTCCACTACCCAAATTCCAGGTTACCTTCACAATCCATGCTTAGAAGCAG
Source organism: Eucalyptus erythrocorys (assembly GCA_014182555.1). NCBI lineage: Eukaryota > Viridiplantae > Streptophyta > Magnoliopsida > Myrtales > Myrtaceae > Eucalyptus > Eucalyptus erythrocorys. Next base: position 30,717,585 of record CM024603.1, on the reverse strand, counting down.
GAACTTCCATCAACCTTTCCACTACCCTTACTGCCACCTCTAATCCTAACCAATGACCAAAATTCCAGGTTTGCCCAGGTCGGGGATGTTGCTGTCCACCATCATAAGGAGAAGCTGAGCCCTCCTGGATATGCTTAGTAGCTAAGTTGTCAAACGAGTGACTCACTTTTCAGTTACAAGGTGTCCTGTCCGTGACTTACAGTTATCCGACAGAGAACTCTGTGACAGAGAATTTTTTCGCAAACTCTACTCAACAAGTTTAAGAATCCAAGAAGCTCCCAAAAAAAAAAAAAAAGTTTAAGAATCCGAGAAATAAATGAAATTACCATCTCTTTTACTATTCCCTCCTTATCTTCCCTTCCCTTCTTTCTCTCTCTCCTTCTCCTTCTCTCTCTCTCTCTCTACTCTCGGGCATTCTATCAAACATTTGTTGGTCCACCACATCAGCAGCCGTAAAAAGAACGAGAAAAATACCTTCAACGTTCACCTCATTACCTCAGGAGCCGAATTCTCGAAAGTGATGTTCTCAGCAATGAAATCTTCCCCTTCCACGATCGTGCTCCCGCACCCGAACGTCCCCGTCCCGATCAAACGAGCCGCCTGAAGAAAGACAATGCCGCGATCAATGGACTCCAGGGCAAGCGCCGAAAATTCACACAGCCAGAGAAGAGGAAGGCGGGTAATCACCTGGTGGTGGTCGATCTTGGCGGCGGTGTTGTGCCAGGTGAGGACGGTGTCCTCGGGCCGGAGCCCCGCGAGGGTGATGAAGTTCTTGGTCTTGGGCACGTACACGGGCTGCCGGTACACCCCGGGCGCGACCCGGACGACGGTGCGGCAGGCGTTGCCGAGCGGCACCGCGTCCACCGCCTCCTGCACCGTGCAGAAGTCCCCCGTGCCGTCCTGCGCGACCGTTATCACCCGCGCCGCCATTGCCGAGGTCCGCGACGAAGAGAGATGGGAGCTGGGACGGGAATGGGGGGGACCGAGGTGACGGGACTTGGATCAAGAAACGGAGGGAATGGAATGGAATCTTTGCTGTTGTTGCCTCCCCGCGACCTTTCGCTTCGGCTTCTCTGTCTCTCCCTCCCTCTCTTTTTTCCTCCTTTCTTGAACTTTGGATATTCTTTTCTTCTTCTTCTTTCCCCCTTTCTGAAGAATTTTTGATTGCATTATCAGCACATTATTCTGTACATCTTGACGAAACCGGTTCGTGGGAAAGGTTTTGAAATTTTAATTCGCGGTCATGAGCTTGAGCTTTCATAACATGGGGGCCATTAGGGGTGAGCAGGACAGCTCGGACAAGCTAATTTGATCCGATTTCCAGACGGATCAGTCCTTTTCCTGATCTCGTGAAAATAGAATTAGCGATTGTCGGCCTGGTTTGTGCTTTGAACGATGAGAAATATGAGGTAGGAAACTCTCAAGTACGGTTCTAAAGGAAGGTATTGACCCCAAGGGGAACCAAATTGTTGGATTGAACCAACTTTTTTTTTTTTTTTTTAAAAAATATTTTTTAATTTCTTAAAATTAGTAATAAATCCTAAAAATAGTAACAACTTTAGTATTCTTTTTGAATTTTTTATTTTATTTTTTTGTTAAGTGATCGATTACATGGAACCGGATTGAATCGCACCGATCAATCCTGTCCGGTTCTTAGTTCTAGGACATCTAGTCCGATCCCCAATTCCAAAAATTAAAAATCAAACTGAATCGGAAACTAATCACCCTTACGGTTCATAACAATCCACGCCCATTGCTAAGTGATCGGTTACATGGAATCGGATTGGACCAGACCAATCGATCCGGTCCGGTTCTTGGTCCCAAGACCATCCAGTCCAGTCCCTAATCTTAAAAATTGATAATCAAACTGAACTGGAAATCGATCACCCCTACGATTCATAACAATTTATACCTAATGATAAGTTTGAAGACATCAACCTAACATTGATAAATTTTCGTGAGCTTAAATTCTAGTGACATTGTCTCTAGATTTGACAACTATACTAAACTTGTTTGTGTTCGAAGAGTTAAAAAGAAGAAGAAGAAGAAGAAGAAGAAGAAGAAGGTATTTGCTCTTATGTTCATCATGTGGCACTAGGGAAGACATGTGCCGGCCTATAAGACACTTTTATATGCTTGGCCAAGACAGCACGTCCATGGTGTATGCACGACAATGCAAGAAGAGTAGTCACCGTCGTAGACCCAAATCCACCCAAAGAACACACCTCAATAGGAAGATCTCCGAGGATGTCTTGCACATCAATAAGTATGTCATTGATATCACTGTACTCCACCACCCTTTTCACGGCAATGACCATTACAAATTGCGGGAAAAGTGTTAAAAAAATTATAAACCTTTTATATTTGTATCAATTTAATCATAAATATTTTTATATTGTGCCAATTTAATCATTTCGATCAATTTTGATCAAATTTTGCTAACTGAATATCGACCATTTGGCGTGGCACGATCGGCGCTAACATGGATAGCTTTTAATAATATTTTAATATTATATTTTTTCTTTTTCTTTTTTTCTTCTCCTCCTTCTTCCTCAAATCGATTGTTGGACCTCAGCGACCGGCCAGAGGCGACGGCCGGCGAGGTTGACCTCCGCCTCGCCAACCACCTCGCCAGTGGTAGCAAGGCTGCCCTCGAGGCCTGGGTGGAGAGGCTCGCCCTTGTCGGATGGGAAGGGCGAGCCCCACCAGCCCGACGTAAGGCCGGCTCAAGGCCATGAGGGTGGCCTTGCGCCAAGTTGGTGGAGCTAGCCTCACGTCGGGCTTGAGGGCGAGCGGCCTCGTGCCGGGCTGGTGGGGCTCGCCCTCATCGTTGGGCTGGTGGGCCTCGAGGGCAATCTCGCGCCAAGCGAGTGAGGCTCGCCCTCCTCGAATTTGGTAAGGTCAAGCCTTGGCGGCCATGGGCAAGGCTTGACCCTTGCCACCTAGCGCAAGGTCGCCCTCGCGGCCATTGGCAAGGTAGCGGCGAGGTTGAGGTTGGTTGTTGAGGTCCAGTGATCGTTTGGAGGAAGGAGAAGGAGAAAAAAAAAAAAAAAAAAAGAAAAAGAAAAAAAATTCAAAATATTAAAAATATTATTAAAACTTTTCCACGTTAGCTAGGCGGCTTCTAGTCGGCAGAATGATTGAATTGGTACAATGTAAAAATGTTTATGATTAACTTTACCAAAAAAAAACGTTTATGATTAAATTAGTACAAATATAAAAGATCTAAGGCTTTTTTAACACTTTTCTCCCAAATTCCTATGCACAAAGCCTCAGCTGGAAGATTTTGAAGCCGTACGTTGACATGATCAGCAAGAAGACCACGTGGGGAAACACAAAGGCAATGCACATGGCTATCACCCACATGAGTTTCATGTGATTGGGGTTAATAATGTTGAGACACGGTTCGAGGGAGGTGAGCGAGAAGATCATCCCGCTGATGCTGCTTAGCAGCAGTGGTCGCCATTTGACCCGGTCAAGGAGGAAGGTGGTGATGAGGATGAACATTGACTTCACGAAATCGATTGTGATGTTCGTGAGTGCAATTTGTCGAAGGAAGTGACGTTGGCATTCTTGAAAATGCGAGGGTTGTAGAGTAGTACAATGTAAATGCTAGAGGCTTGTTAGACAAAGTGGGTTTCAATGGCGTAGATGAGCATGTGGCAAATGGAGAGGATCAGGTGACGGAGGAGATCTCGCCACATGCCCTCCCGATTGCTTTGCTTGGTGTTCTTCTCCTTCTTTTTTGTAGAGGCATGGTAGGAACTCCCTCTAACTTTCACTTTCACCAAACAAGAGATTTTGGTTTCACGGTCGTCATTGTGGTCTTTTTCTCTTAGTCCTTCACTAGAAGACTTTTTAAAAATTATAGAGATAAGTCCATTAAAAGTCCTAAAATTTATTATGAAAATGCAATTAAGTCTTAAAACTTTCAAAAAGTGCAATTAAGTCATAAAATTTATTACAAAAGTTCAATAAAGTCCTAAAACTTTCAAAAGGTTCAATAAAATCCTAAAACTTGTCTTGAAAGTGTAACCAAATTCTAAAACTTGTCTCGAAAGTGCAACCAAGTCCTAAAACTTTCTAAAAGTGCAATCAATGGAAGGACTTAGATTGAACCATTTTGATAAGTTTTAGGACTTGATTGCACTTTTGAAAGTTTAGGACTTAATTGCACTTTGCGACAAGTTTTAGGACTTCATTGCACTTTTTGAAAGTTTTAGGACTTGATTGCATTATCCTAACAAATTTTAGGACTTCCAATGTACTTATCTCAAAATTATATATGGAACGTGCAACTCATGTAGAACTTTTTTCTCAATTTCTATCCCAAATGTCTTTTTTTTTTTTGTTTTTGTTAGGGATGGATTATGATGATGTGAATTTGACTTCCTAAAAGAAAAAAAATTCACTGCATTTTACAGCATTACTCTGCATTTCACATTTAAATTCATGACCTAACTAGAATAATCAGGAGAGGCCAAGTCCTAAACGTGCAGGAGATACTCACACGACTCTCTATCTCTCTCTCTCTCTCTCTCAATGGTGCGATTCTCTTCTCCTATCCATGCTCATCACCGGAGTGACTTTGTCTTGACATAGCACTTAACCGGTGTCCGATGCGACTAGATATGACGGCAAGTCAGGCAGGGGACGTTCAAGCAAAGAAAAGTGAACGAAAGGAAAAAGGAAGGAGAGAAAGGATAAAGAACTCAAGCCAAAGATAAAAAGAAATTATAGAGACACGGAAGGAATCCGAAATTGGAGATCAGATAAAAAGAAAAGATAGTGACGTGATCATTTTTTTTGCTTTGAACTCCACGAAACAAAATTGGGATCCCTTTGAATAATCTTAAAGAAAAGAAGCGATACTACAAATACTAAGATTCCGTTTATTAAAAGAGTACAGCTCTCCATAGTTCTTTCAAAAAAATTATGTTACTTAAATTAGGTCCGATTCTTGAATTCGAACCGATTGCCATGGAAAGAAATCAGTCCAATTCCAAATTCAAACATCAAGAACCAATCCCAAGATGGTAAGGGCGTGCATGACAAGCGAGTTATTTTTGTTTCGAGAAATAGTTTTTATTTGAAACAATTCGAAAATAAATCAGTTTGATAAAATTATTTCACTTTTCATTTCGAAATAGATTATTGTTTGAAATAGGTTTGAACTAGAAATCGAAATAAATTTTTTTTTATTTTTCTATTTACGGAATAAAAATGAGAAATAAAAAAATTTTCATCGTTCATCGCCGCCGTCGCCGCCGGTTGCCAAGGCCGGTCGCCGGTCGCCGGCCGTCGCCACCACCGCCGATTGCCGCGTAGCCGTTGATCGTCGGTCGCCGCCGCCGCCGATCGCTAGCTGGCCGCCAGGTTGCTCGTTGCCTCGCTGCCGTTGGTCGCACGCTCCCGGTTTCCGACCACCATCGTCGTCGTCGATCACCGGCGCCACCACCGCCGCCCCCGCCGCCGCCGGCCCCGTGGGTGCCGCCGCCGCCGATGTGGTGCCGCGCCGCCGCCGCCGCTCGCCGTCGTGGTCCGAAAGAAAGAAATTTTGTGTCGTTATCAAATGAATTTACATTTTTAGAGTAAAAATTTTGTATCGTTCTCAAACGGTTATTTTTACTTAAAACTTATTCAGAATTAAAAATAAAAAAATTTACTATTATTTCAAAAATTATTTTTGAAACAGAAATAATTTTATGCGTACCCTAAATTTTCACCATTTTGAACCGATGGGCTCCGGTAGAAAAGCGATGTAGCGTTCCAAAAAGCTGCTCTAACGACTCCCACTGAAGTACTACTGAACTTCCGACCAAAAAAATAAAAAAGAAGTACTACTGAACTGATTTATCCAAGAAACAAGAAGAGGAAGAGAAAAACTCCCACTGAAACTGAACTATACCCAAGATTGTCCCTCACGAAAGGAGCATTTTTCGTCTGGAAAGATTCAATTTTTCGTGTGATTCCGAGGACGAATCTGCTCCCGAAGAATCGAAGCTCATGAAAGATCCCGCATTTATTATTACAGCACCGAGGGAATCGCGATGGGGGTGGTTACATTCGGCGTTATAATCGCCATCATCGTCCTCTTCTTCGCCATCGTCTGCTTCATCATCATCGAAGGCACCTGCAAGCGCCGCTCCAAATAAAGACCCGCGAGAGGAGGCCGCATTTTTCGACCCACCAGTCCGTTTCGGCTCGAAACCCGAAAACCCTCTTCGGGAAAGTCAAAACCCAGTTCGGTTCCGTTCGAATCCGAGCCTGGGAATGGGCGGGATGAGCGGTTTGTTCGCGGTCGTTTGCGTCCTGTGCTTGGATCTGTGTTTGGGGCACGGGGGGAGCTGTCCCCATTCCGGGTTTTCTTCCCCTGCGCCGCAGGTGCACAGCTGCGGTGATCACGGCCACGACCACGACCACGACCACAACCACGACGGGGGTCATCACCACCACGGTGATCATGGCCATCACCATGAGGAGAAAGATGGCAAGCTGCCCGAGGAGTTGGCTGAGGAAGAGGATCTGAAGCTGTATGGATTTGGTTTCCAGCATGGTCAGGACCACGACCACCACCACGACCACCACCATCACCATCATCACGTGGATGGGCGGTCTGGTGAATCGGATCTCTCTGGTCTAGGTAATTTGTTGGACGCCGTCGCCTTCTTGGACGGTCATTTTTCTTGCCCTTTGTTTGATTGGTCATTTTTGTTGCGTTGGCTGTTGTGCATTAACCAGATTGGATTGTAGTTGCCAAACGGTGAAAGTTGATGCAGCATAGGGTCGTGAATACTTTGATTGTTGTAGATTGTGCTGTCCGTTGTTGGAATGCGACGGTAACTGAGGATTTAGGTATTGGTTGGAGGTATTGATTTTATTGCTGTCCATGGTCTCATTGAGCCTTGTGCATTCTGGATCCTGTTTGTAGAATGAATGCTGTGTTAATGTAATTCTATGGTTAGGACTGTTCTGGAATTGAAAAGCATGATATGAACTCTTTGCAGTGTGGAAATTGACAGCATGTCTGTATAGGTCATTAATATTGGAACCATCCATGTGATCTAACAATTGGTGTAAATTTCTTGTTTTGTAGGTCTATGGATTCATGCCTTGGGCTGCTCATTGTTGGTTAGCATGGCTTCACTCATTTGTTTGATCATATTGCCTCTAATGTTTGGTAAGTTGCTCAATCGTAGTTGCACTTAGCCTAGTGCCTTTCACTTTCTCAATACATTGATTGTGTCCTGATTTCAAACTGCCTTAGTGTTTACTTTTAAACATTTTACTCTAAAGAAAAATTTCTGTAAAAAGTTTAGTGCTAATTGAAGATTGAATATTCTATGCAATTGCAGTGCAAGGGAAACCGTCTAAGGCAATTGTTGATTCATTGGCATTATTTGGGGTAAGAATTGAGATATCCAAGTCCACTTCATCACAATTGGATTTAGACTCTTGGATGGTACAATATGTGCATTAAGTACTAAAACTCAGTGTGTTCTAATTACTAGGGGCTCCTTGCTTGATTTTCATTTCTGATTATCATCATCATCATATTTGTTCAAGGTGTTTTTGTTCTTCACCACATGATAATGATGCGCGTGTCAAGTTTTCCTTATAATCGCTTTCTAGTAATTGATTTCCAGCGGGTGCATGTGTAACTGTTTATATAAGGTATGAACTCTAAAATACAGACTGCGTATCAAACATTTCATCATTGCTGGTACTTGAGCGTGAGAGATCATAAAGGCTTTCACAAGAGGTCCCCTGTTGCTAATCAATGAATTGCTAATCCTATTATGTGCTCTCACAATCCTCTCTTTTTAGATTGTTTTAATTGTTAAATTTTGGCTAGAATGTACACATTCTGTACAAATTTGAATATACAAGTTTTGACGAGCGATTTTAGAAATTTACAGTTTACATACAGTAGAGATATTAAATTGACTGGCAGTGTTTGAATACATCACTGTACAACTTGTATCAAGTTGATAAAGTTGCAAGAAATTTTTTTTCTTCTACAGTCATATTTACGAGCATTATCTGAGAAAAAAGTTGTCAAATTGTGTAAGTTGCTATATTGATTATCAAAGATATGCTGATTGTATTGAGGTGCTTTTTCATGCATGAACTAGCTGAAATTCTCTTGTTTCCCATGAATTCTGAAGTTGTGTTCATTCTAATTCATTATGTTTTCAGGCAGGTGCAATGTTAGGAGATGCTTTTCTGCACCAGCTTCCACATGCTTTTGGTATATTTGATACTTATTAGATGCTTTTTTAAAGGCTTTTGTTGCTCACTTAACTAGAGCTTCAACTCAGTTGAAAATTATAGTTCTGTTGAATGAGCATATGATTGAGTAGTTGCTTTTAAATATTGGCTACCTTGTGCTTGTTGCACATAGTGTAATTTCAAATCTGTTGCTTTAGTTGTTTCCACTGAAATGCTCACAAAGAAGCTGAATATGTGCCATCTTTCATTGGTTTTCTGATCTATTTGCCTCTATGTGAATATAGGATCTTGCATTTGATTCGTATTTGTGAAAATCGATGCCAATTTTAGTATCTGCATTGGATGCTTCATAAGTGAATTCTATAGCTTTCTTGTGGCAATGAAATTTTGTTCGGGAGTTTGGGTTCACTATGGCGGGAGAAAACTTGGGTTTCTGTTGCTGCTGCTATTGTTCAGGGTGCCATTATGTATTTGCAAATTTTAAGGAAAACTTTTATATTCTGATGGTGAAAGCTTTATATGCTGTTGATTCAAATACGTAAAATCTTGCTCTTTTTGAGACAGAAGAAACATTATGTAGGTTATGCATGCAGGGGGTGGACACTCACATTCAGATGATCACAGTGTAGACCCTTCTCATCTTCCCCATTCTGAACATGAACATCATCACAGTTTGAAGGATCTTTCTGTGGGAATGTCCATTTTGGGTAATCCTCCTCCTCCTCCTGCTTCTCTCTCTCTCTCTCTTTCTCTCTCTCTCTCTCTGCATGCTTGTGTGCATGCATGCACATGTTTTCCTGATATGACTTCATCGTCTGCTTCCGCACATGCTACTTCCCCCATGAACCCTTGACATCATCAACACTGAACAGAGGCAACATGTTCTCACTTCTCTCAGTGGTCTGATGTCTATTTTATATAAATTTGATTGATGAGAAAGGGTTTTGTTGTATCGATTGGTTTTAAAGAAACGTCACTAAGCTTTCCATAAGCAAATGTGGGGTGTGTTTATTTGAGTGAAAGAATTTTCCGTGAATTAGTTTGTTGAACTTTCACACATTTGGTTTGTTAAAAATGATTAGTCAACCAAAAATCATTCCAATCCAAGAGAATATGCATGCTTAAAGTTAGGAAAATGAATTTCCTAAATAGAAACGAGAAAAGCTTTTCCTGGAAAAGGAATTCTGGGAAGTATTTTCCTTTATTATGAAGTTTTCCCTGGAACAAACACATCCGTGATGTGTGATCGAATGCTATATTCTTCTGGTACCATCTAAGGTGACTTGAAGATGTTGCATGAACCAACACCCAGGGAAAAAAAAAAGAAAAAGAAAAAAGACTAGAAGACTCGAAAGGAAGTTTCCTGATGTCGAACTCCTGGATTAGGGCTTCATCAGCACTTCCTAGGAGGCTGACGCTCGAGCCTCTACCTTGTATTCCTTGACTGATTAACAAGCAGGATAAATACTGAGCAAAGAGCAGATTCGTCTTCCTCCTTTGTCGTCAGCTGTATTAGTGTTGACAAGGAGTCTCTCTTTGCTTTACCAAGTTTATTTTAAATATACTTGATTGTTCATTATTTGAAATTGCTACTCTTGCATTCTCACCTTTCATAGAGCTTGATCACTATCTTTTGCATTGTTTATGTGTTTCATTCTCATTGCTTTGATGAATCCCCTCTTGTCCTTCTTTATTTGAAGTAGAACATGAGGGAGCTTCTCACATCATGACCAATATGTACTCGCAGGTGGAATTGTGCTTTTTCTTCTTGTAGAGAAGCTTGTAAGGTATGTTGAGGAAAAGTCTCGGGGGACAAATGTATTCAATCACGGTCATCATCACCATCATCATAAGAGTAGTAAGAAGCTGAATGATAAGAAAGAGTCAGATGACGAGTTGCACTCACAGTTGTCAGATGGAAAAAGTGAAGCAAAAAAGGATGAGAAGGTTTCTGATGATTCTTTGGATGGAGATAATATGGGTCAACATAAATCTCTTCGGAAGGTAAGCTAATCTCAAATATCATCATGTGTTGTGAAGTATTAAATGCACTACTTAACTCGATCCATTAGGATGTAGAGATGACAAATTGATAGTGCATGTCTGGTATTACCATGGATAACTTACTGTGCATCTATCTGTTTGTTGAAAGCCGGTTCTCTTATGCAATATGATGACTGCGGAATCTCTACTTCATGGTATATGGCATACTATTTCTGGAATGGGAATCCTATTGAGAAATGTAACACGTTGTGTTATGGTAAAGAAAGAAAAAGAATAAGGAGATCGTTATTTATTTCACTGTCATTTTTTGGCTTTGCAGAGAAAAGCTATAGTTTCTGAAGCAGATGGTAAACCAGATGAAAATGCGGTTGATGAGTTATCCAATGCTCAAATATTGTCGAAGGAAAAAGACTTGGTTCAGTCACCTTCGAATCTTGTCTTTGGTTATCTTAACCTCTTCTCGGATGGCGTTGTAAGTATATATATTAATTGAAAGAAAGTGTCTATCTTCAATAAGACTTATAGCTTCTTGTGCAGGGATAAATTAGCTTGATCTGATCAAGATTGACTTTTGCAGCACAATTTCACTGATGGGATGGCTTTAGGAAGTGCATTCCTTCTCTACGGTTCTGTTGGTGGATGGTCCAGAACTCTGTTTTTGCTTGCTCATGAGCTTCCTCAAGAGGTTTGTATTTCCTTCAACCGATGCAAGGACTCATCAAGCTGATTTGAAGCTCACATTAAGATGCGGTGATTTCTTCATAATGACTGAGCATGTGATTCTTGCATTAATGTCCTTGTTTGTTCTTTGGAGACACAAACTAAATGTTTTCCCATGAATCTACTGATGGGACTGTGTCCTTGTAGGCAACACATGATGAGGCATAAAAAGAATATGATCATTGCACGTTAATGTTTTTATCCTGTTTATTATAATAGAGGCAACCAACTCTGATGCTAAAATCATACAGCTTCATGCTTTTAGTTTTGCCTCAGTAAACCATGCACTGTTGATATAAGATGATACTTGGACCTAGTAATAAGTGCACCTACTGCTGTTTCTGTTATTCTCAATAATATTTAAGATCGAAATTCTAAGTGGGAAGAAAGTGCTTCTTTCTCAGAGAGTATTTTTTTAGCTTACTCTCATAGCATGTAATATAGCATTGTGGAGATAATGCAAGTACTTTGATTGTTTTGGAGATGAACTCACTGAAATAGGCTTGCCCATTGGTTATGCTCCTGTGCAGGTTGGTGATTTTGGAATTTTAGTAAGATCGGGATTTAGTGTATCCAAAGCCCTCTTTTTCAATTTTCTCTCTGCCCTGGTTGCTTTAGGAGGAACTACACTGGTAAGTAAATAAACTTTAACATTGCTAAGAACCTGTTCTTAATGTGCTCGAGTTATACGTCAAACCATTTGCTGCTGTTGCTGTAGGCTTTGCTTTTGGGACAAGAGCCGGGGCAGTCATCATTGATTGAGGTAGAAAAAGTTTATGATGGCCGAATTTATTAATGTTTGTGGAATTCATGTTTGTCTCATTTGTCTGAAGCTTGTCCGTCTTTGCAGGGGTTCACGGCCGGTGGTTTTATATACATTGCAGTAGCTGGAGTACTCGCAGAAATGAATAACAGCAGGCATGTAACGTTGAAGAGTACATTAGTTCAGTTAACTTCGCTAGTATTGGGTATGGGCGTGGCCTTGTTTATTTCCTTAGTAGAATGATTATTCTTCCTCTGTATTGTAACCCATATGCGTACTGTTGGCATCAGGATGGTCCTTTTTTCTGCGAATTTTCTCTATAGTTTTACAATATGTGCATCTTGAAAGTGAAAATGAGAGTCAGGATGGAGAGCACTGTCTCCTCGTCTTGTCTGTTTTGTGCATTAATAAGATTTATATCTGTGTTTTGTGGAAGTTCGCTGAAGAAACATGACTATTCTGAAGCACATATATTCGTACATCTCAATTGGCAGACCATTCACATCCCAAAGGCTCTCGATTTGTTCTGTTTCCATTAAGATGATTCGTGAGTAGGTTTAGCTGCACTGCCTTCAAATGGTGACAGTCATATCAGGTGGCATGATGAACAAAGAAGCACATTTTGCAACATACTCAGAAGCCAGGTCATAGCATCGAGCACAAGTTACATGTGAGGTTTCATTATGCGATGCCAGTGAGTTATGGCGGCGGCATTATGCGGCGATAATGGTGGTGATGTAGGGTAAAAGAGCATGGCGGAGAAGGTTTTCTCGTCTGAAAGTATAGTTATCGATGACGTGACCACCTATATTTTCGAGGATAAGACCTTACTCTACTGTCCAGTGTTCTGAGAAGTGAGTTAGATATGAACCAAATGGTCGAATTCGCACTTGCACTTAAGCACAATGGTTGCATCTATTGCTGCAAATTCGACATGGGGAATGCGTGCTATCGACGGAAATACCTCATCTTTTAATGAGACTATGATTTATTCTTCGACGTGTGACCGACCCATGTTGCATGGAGCCAAGAGCACGTTCAAAGCCTAGTGTTCAGGGCAAAATCTGCTAACCGATCGATCCATCCATGTATGTCCCTTTAGGAGGGGCGTGGTTATTTATCTAAAAATAAGGGTACTAATCTCAAACCATATAGTATAATAATTTCCATATTCAAGGAAATGTAAATAATTCACAACCTCACAAATTCATCATTTTATGTATTGCAACGTCGTTTCATAGATACATGTCCAAGGATGATAAAATAATGAAGTTTTGATAATTACAATTAGTGAATAGTAATTTCGTAATTTTTTTTTTCAGATGGTGCATTTTTTTCCAAAACTACAAGCAGAGGTTAAAAAATAACCACTGGATATTTCAAATAATCACGCAAATAATTAATTATTCCCTCTAATTGTTGTTAAGATGACAGAACATGCCCAGAACGTCCTCGAGTGGAAACCGATTTAAATCCTCTAATGACTCTCTAATAACCTTAATTATCAATTTGTAATTATTCTAATTTCATGCAACCAGCAATGTTACCGCCCGGTCAAAAAAATTAAGTTTTCCTTAATTTGGTGACTTAAACTCGAATGTCCCCATAGACATCATGTTATATAAAACCATTAGTACATCTTATATTCATAAAGCCAGCCTAAAAAACAGATTTATTCATGGGTTAATACCCTAAAAAACTCCAAACTAGTATACCTGTGACAAATTTACCCCAAACTATTTTTTTGACCATCAAAAACCCCAAACTGGTACATATGTGACAAATCTACCATCCGTTAGCTTCCGTTCGATTTTGCCGTTAATTTTGTTGACGTGGTTGCGACGTGGCAAGCCATGTGGAAATTCACAAGTTTAATACCATTAAAAATCCCAAACTGGTATATTTATGACAAATTTACCCCAAGCAAGTATATTTACGAGAAATTTACTCTAAATTAATTTTTCGATCATAAAAAACTTAAATGGGTACACGTGCGGCACATTTACCCTCTTTCAATTTTCCCAAATTTGATCGAGTTGTGATTACCAATCAATTTTATTTTCCGGATTATTTTCTACGTGGCATTAACCTTACTAAAACATTTAATATAAGATTAAAACAATATGAACTTTTGATAGCTGCTTAATTTCATTCTATATTATTATGAAAATATTTAATGTGATCATTTCATTGATTCAAGTTAATGGAATTTGCTAATTTGGTTTCTAATTCGATACGTTTGAACGGTGGAAAAAAAAAATGCTATGCGTGGATTATTCACGTAAGATATTCAATTTAAATTAATCAATTGTGATCCTCATCGAGCCCTCACCGACCCTTTTTCTACAGCCAAAACAAGGGCCTGTAGCCCTTGTCTTTTTTTTTTCCTTTCCTTTTTTTTTTTTTTTTTAGAGAAAAATAGCTTTTCTTTAATCTAATTCAATTAAGATGTTAGTTAAAAATTAGGATTTGAGCCTAAACGACATTGTTTTAATCTTATATTACATGTTTTAGTAAGGTTAATGCCACGTAAAAAATAATCCGGAAAATAAAATTGATTGGTAATCACAATTCGATCAAATTTGGGAAAATTGAAAGAGGGTAAATGTGCCGCACGTGTACCCATTTAGGTTTTTTGTAATCGAAAAAATTAATTTAGAGTAAATTTCTCGTAAATATACTTGCTTGGGGTAAATTTGTCATAAATATACTAGTTTGGGGTAAATTTGTCATAAATATACCAGTTTGGGGTTTTTAACGGTATTAAACTTGTGAATTTTCACATGACTTGCCACGTCAGCAACCACGTCAGCAAAATTAACCACAAAATCGAACGGAAGGTAACGGAGGGTAGATTTGTCACATATGTACCAGTTCGGGATTTTTGGTGGTCAAAAAAATAGTTTGGGGTAAATTTGTCATAGGTGTACCAGTTTGAGGTTTTTTAGGGTATTAACCCTTTATTCATAGTAGTACAAACTAAAGGTCAAAACAGGACCTTGGCATCACGTGAATTAATCTTAGCTTTTCAATATATGCATTTTCACATCCGCAAATCATGAAAACTTTAACGGAAGATTCCCGGGTTGCCAAAAATCAGACCAAAAAGAGGTGACGGTGGCCCCCACGCTGTCCAGCGAACCCGGCGCGCAGGGCCATGGCTCTGCCATGCCGGGTCCGTTTCGAGTGATCTATATTTGGTCAGAAAGCTTGTTCAACGAGTGACAACGTAAACACAAATTTGAAGCAGAATGATTAACGAATGTCTGATTAAATCGCGCCCGAATTGGGCTGATCGCTGGCTGGTGTCCCTTGGGGGCGCAGGTCTAACTCGCGAGGCTGTTTCTCCTGAACTGTTCGGCCAAAATCGCGTAAAGTCGGAGACTTTAGAACCGTAACTCAATCGGAAACGAAATTTCCACATGGGGTTGATGGCGCCTCGCCAGAGAAACCTCTGTTCTCCGGCGAGGCGCACTGCTAACAGAGAACTCTCCACAGACACACCAATGCCCAACCGCATAGGAGTTTTACCCTCACATGACCAGGTTTCGGCTCGTCCCAACGACGCTGATCGATCCTCACGGATCTAACCCGGTCTTTAATTTAGGTTTGTTGGAAACATAGCTTATCATTCGTTATTCCCGGCGATCGGTTAGGGACAAGCCGCCGAATATGTCCAAGTTCTGCATTTAATCGCGATGCGAAGGCGGGTTCATATGCCATCGCGTAAACCGTGTGCTACAAATAAAGCACTGCCTTGCATGAGCCAAGCTCTCTGACAGAACAATGTATGATGCCAAAACGTCTTGTGCAACGGAGAGTAAAAGAAACGGAAACCATATCGGATACGGGGGCTGCGGGATTTTCCAAAAGTTATTTGGGAAAAAGTCACGAAAAATCCCGAAGTTTGCTCCGAGTGACACATTTATCTCAAACTTTTTTTTGTGTCGTGAAAAATCCAAAACTTTCCAAACCGTGATACATTTACCCCATAAGGGCATTTTTATCTTTTTAGTTTCTATTTTTCTATTTTTTTCCTTCTTCTTCCCTCTGCCGGCCATGGCAGAGCCGGTGGAGGGAAGTCGGCGTCCGGCGAGGGTCGCCCTCGCCGGCGTCGGGCGAGGGCTACCCTCGCCAGCCCTCGCCGAGATCTAGCGAGGGCCGCCCTCGTTGGACGCCGGCTTCCCTCCGCCGGCTTCCGGCGGAGGGAAGAGAGAAGAAAAAAAAGAAAAAAAAAGAAAAAAAATTTAAAAATGAAAAGATCAAAATGCCCTCCAATTTTGAGGTAAATGTGTCACACAGTTTTTGGTGTCACAAAAAAAAGTTTGGGATAAATGTGTCACGGTTTGGAATGTTTTGGGTTTTTCACGGCACCAAAAAAAAAATTTGGGGTAAATGTGTTACTCGGGATAAATTTCGGGATTTTTCGTGATTTTTTTCCCAAGTTATTTTGATAGACGTTAAAGGAAGTTGCAGTGAGGATCCGATGTTCATTAACTACAGAATCGGATACTATGGAGACTCTCTTACGTATGTTATCAGCTCTAAATCTCTTTGATAAAAAGGACTTGGCTAATTATTATTAGGGTCGAGCATTGTTCAGCCAGACATACCTGGAGCAGAGCACCAAGAACCGTCCATTTAGGGTTTAAATAATTCAAAAAATTATACTTGAAGCCCGAAATCTATCTTAAAAAAGGTTGAATTAATCCCCAAAGTTTAATCGTATCTTCACCAAGAACCGTCCATTTAGGGTTTATGTAGTTCAGAAACTATACTTAGAGCCCGAATTCTATCTAAAAAAAAGGTTGAATTAATCCCAAAATTTAATCATATCTTATACCCTTAGAAGTAAGATCTTTACTCTTTAAAATCTAATAATTATTATCATGAGGCTGAATTAGTCCGATGTACGCATCCTTCAAACTTGGCAAGGCTAAAAATGTAATTATCTTGTTGCCGCGAATCATCCTTTAATGCCTGCTCTTTCTTTAATCATTGGGCGTTTCATTAATACGGTTAACAACGGTCTCTACCTGTTTATCATTTGCATTTTTATAAAGAAGGTTACCGTTATTATCGGTAGAATTTCACCTGATCTGTTAGTCATTAGCGCAATTTGGTTGTGCCCGTTTAGCCGTTGAATTCGTTATTAGTTACTAGATTAATAGTACAATTATACATTTTGAGAATCAAGTCACGTGTAGGTTAATTATTGTTTGATTGAGCAACATGTCCTTCATCACATCTCAAGTATAATCACATTTCAGTTGTTCTGTGAAAGAACAAAATTTTATTGAGTGTAAATATAAATTTTATTAGTTACTTTTTTTTTTAATAATCAAACCTAAGCAAAACAAAAGGCAATATAAATTTCAATGGCTAAGTGTAAATAGTGTTCTTTTTTTTTTCATTATAATTATTAAAATGGTGACATTAAAATATCGAGAGTTCAACGTTGTATCATTCACCATCAGACATAAAATATCGTTCAAACATGGAAATATGGTGTAAAACTGGTGTAAAACAAAAAGACATCAATGCACTCTTACAACGGATACTTTGAATCCTCTCTTATAATTCTTTCAAAGGCAAACTATTTAATGATGACAACCTCATATTTCTGTCCTCTTTTCCCTTTTCTTATTACTAGGCAAAGATATCATGGAGAGGGAGGTGAGATGATTTTGAATCTCGAGGCCTTTCATAAAAAGAAAAAAGGAGTTTTCTTTCTGTCTATCCATTTTTGCATGCCGAAAAAAGGTTGATTATAGGGAGAGATTTACATTATTAGCTCCTCTGATTTGTTTCCCAATATTAGCAGCATTATTCAATAGTTCATGCCGTAACTGACCTTGAAAATTTATGACATTTCACTTTCCTTTGGCTTTAAATACCGCTTGTGTCTCGCTCGCTTCTCCACAGTCTCTAGGATCACAGAGAGAGCAAGAGCGAGCGAGCGAGAGAGAGAGAGAGAGAGAGAGAGAGAGAGAGAGAGAGATGCAGAGAGTGACATACAATGAGTGCCTCCACAACCATGCTGCCACTCTGGGTAGATACATGGTGGATGGATGCCATGAGTACAGCCCGAGCATGGGCGCTAATCTCCTTTGCGCTGCTTGTGGCTGCCACCGAAACTATCACAGGAAAGTAACCATTTTCGACCCTGACACTACTGAAGCCAGTGGCAACCACAGCTTTGGCGATCATAACTTTATGACCCCGAAAGAAGAGAGTTCTAAACGTGAGGCAGTGCTGCCGATGCTCGGCACCGGTGTAGGGGATGAGAGGTTGAACCAACCGGTGGAAACTGCCCCCCAGGAAAAGAAGAAGAGGCGGAAAACCAAATTTACCAAGGAGCAAGTCGAGGAGATGCGAGCTTTCGCTGAGAACCTAGGGTGGTCCACGAGGGACCGGAGCCGCGCGCCTGAGATTAGGGGGTTCTGCGCCAGCATGGGCATCACCAGGGTCGTGTTCTCGACTTGGCTGTATAACAACAAGAAGCATTATGGCTGTGGCTCTAGTTCTAAAAAAAACAGTTCCTCGACGAGGGACGGGATCTGAAGCCTACAGGGTCGAAGGCGTTGGTGATGCCCAGTAGGGTCTGAGGCGTTTTGCATGCTGTCTTGTAAGATAAGAGTCGACGCATGTTGGTGTGTCAAGCCTCAGTTTATCGTAATTTTCCATTTCCTGATGTTCCTGCTCACCGTTTCCTTTAGTGTTCTCGTTTCCATCCAAGCAAATAAAGAATCTTTAGCTTTCCCTTTAATCGAATGACTATGAACGTACACAAATCGATTCCAACTTATCAATGTGCAATCGCAACAAGTTTGTTAGACAAATCGCTCCTCCCCAAAAGTCTAAACTGGTAGAGAACGTGTCGTTGTACTTAAGACATACTAGTTATTCCCCCCCCACAACCGGCGGCAAGTAAGTCGATCCCTTCAATAATCACGTCGACTAGATGATCGTGGAGCAAGAAAACCGGTAGAACAACATGAACGACAAGCAGGAGATAAAATTCAGAGAAAGTGCCATGATTTATATTCCAATACCTCGTTAAATAGTCGTGATAACACTCAGAATAAGTTGATCTCTTTCATAATCACATCAACGAGATGATAGTGGAACAAGAAAGGGGGAACAACATGAACAACAAGCAGGAGATAAAACTCGAAGAAAGTGCCATGATTTACAACCCCATGATCTATATTCTGACATCGTGTTAGACAAATCCTGTTCCCCCTCTGAGCAGGAAAAAGAAGAAGAAAAGTTCTTGTTCGTCCAAAAGTTTATAATGTTAGGGAACCCATCAAAATTTGTACCACTTAATTAACAACTAATTGAATCTACGCTACGTTAACGACTAACGGTTAAATGAATCTGTATAACGATATTAACGCCGCTCTATATATTATATGAACGGTCAACGGCAAATAAGGGTTGGTAATTATTTCCGGAACAATTTGAATTACCATAACAAGATCAGCATTATATCATTGATCAGACTGCATAAATTGTACTTACAATATGCAATTCTGACTTGATGCTAAGGGCGCGTTTGGTAACAATTATATTCCTGGGAACTGATTCTGACAAGAAATAATTATTTTTGATTCTGTTCTCGGGAACTGATTTTGAGTAAAAGAACGCGTTTGGTAACTGTCCAAAATTTCTGATTCCGTTCCAAATTAATTTCTTTTAATTCTTAAATAATTTTTTTTTTTTTACTTTTTTTCCTTTTTCTCCTATTCATCTTCTTCTTCTTGTGGCCGGTCGCCAAACCGGCGATCGGCCGGATGAGGGCCGGCGACCTCACCGGAGTGTTGCTGGCCCTCGGTGAGGTTGGCCCTCGTCGGCCGAGCCTCGTTGGCAGCTAGGCGAGGCTCGCCTGGCCACCGGCAGGGCTCGGCCTCGCCGATGGTTGGGCTCGCCGGTGAGCCTCCGGCGAGCTCGCCGGACCGGTGGGCGGCGACCGGCAGCGGCGGACGGCGGCGGGCGACGGCGGGCGGCAATCGCAAGATGGCGGAAGGGAGGAAAAGAGTTTTATTGTGTTGATTCTTTTTTTGATTCTCGGACGCAGAATCAACTTTTTTTTTATTCTCAAATCTTGTCTCAAACTGATTCCGAGAACAATTTGTTCCCAAGAATAAAAATTTTACCAAATACGATTCTCGTCCCAAATTGATTTTGGAAATAAAAAATCAAAATCAGTCACTGTTGGGCACGTTACTAAACAGAGCCTAATCATATCAAGACCAAAGCACACGAAAATCACTGGCATTGAATACGCAATCCACGCTAGTATTAATTTCGGTCAGCCTTAATAATAACTCTATTTTGTCTTCTTTTCCCCAATCCCTCCCGAGGCACGACTTGGAGGAAAGACCAGAAACGTATCAAATCTCTCACAAATATTTGACTTATGGTCTAATTAGGAGTCATTGTACTTTGTCTTTGGTTAGTTAATTTTCATTTTCAGCGATTGAGTCCACAATTGGTTACAGATTCTTTTTAATGTTGTGGGCTTAACTGAGGCTTACAAATTATTAAACTTACTCTCTAGGAAAACCACACC
Organism: Eucalyptus erythrocorys; assembly: GCA_014182555.1. NCBI lineage: Eukaryota > Viridiplantae > Streptophyta > Magnoliopsida > Myrtales > Myrtaceae > Eucalyptus > Eucalyptus erythrocorys. The sequence goes on along the minus strand of CM024603.1, from coordinate 30,697,288 downwards.
AGCGCTTGTGCGCACACAGAAAGAAGAGAGAGATAAAGATTCTACGTAGTTAATTTCTCTTTCAGCTAGTTTCGGTGCGTCACATGACTTCACAATAGTCTTGACCATAGTCTTGACCATAACTATGCTTGTCTTATGGCTTTATATAACACCTTCTGCATCTTATTGACTTCACAATAGTCTTGACCATAACTATGCATGCATACGCGAGCCGGGGAAAAGAGGGAAAACATTATATTGCATTGTTAATTTCTCTTTTAGATATTTCCTTGTACTGGTAGTATCTGTAAATGGTAACCACATTTTCCTATAAGATTTATCACACATCGTACAATGTCGACTTCCCTTTGGGTTGGTTTCGTCAATATGTGTAGGCATCTCCGCGTCTCCGTTACATCTCATCTTTTGGCGTAATACGAAGATATGAACATAACCGGCTGTTGCTATTGTCCAGGATAACCAGGAGACTTCTACATAGGGAAATATCCCTCTTCCTCCTACGGAATTCAACCACAGGATTAAAGATGAATCGCGAATCGAAGGCGATGCTTGTACTAGTCATTAAGGTGACTGCTCGTTTTAGTCGAGCGATGACTTGATTAGTTCAATGTGAGCATATCAAGTTCATCTGCTTAGGAACAAACAGCTAAAAATCTCGAGAAGCAAACTCAGTAGTGCTGCTGCAGCCATTCGTTCATCTCTTCGAATTCAATCTCCGAAATCATTCCTTTTATCTACAGCAACTTTTCCCATACTCATAAGAAACTCTCTCCCTATCAGCCATTAGTAATACATTAATAGTTGCAAATGCAGTCCCCAACTAAACCTACAAACAACAGTTTAAGAGACTGAAAGACAACAGAAACTTTTGAAAAACAGAACTCGACCTTCCAAAAAGCTCCCATACCCTTTTCCACCATTAACGTGACTCAATCCCCTTGTGTAAGCCAATTGTTCACATTCGTGCTATCCTCAAGAAAGCAAACAGAAAGTAACAGATTTGTCAAACCATGAGGAGATGCATCCCGCTGGCCTAATGTCATGCTCAGAAAGCCAAATAGACCGGAGCACTGAACCCGAGTCGATCTCTAGATCATGCTAGTATTAAGGTATAATCAGCTTTACCTAGAAGTACACTAATGGAAGTGTATTACTGAAATCCATATTTGTAGTCTCCTGGCAAACCAGCATGGTGACATTCGTAATGGAATGTCCACTAACTGATAGCAAACAAAGCATGACTGCATACAAAAGACTCTGCAGGCATCAATATGTACCGGGTACACTCCATTCAAGCACCGATTCACATGAAAGAGGAATGCTTCCACACAAACATCAAGTATGGAGAACAAATCTGTCACCCTCCTGACAGGTAGACACTATCCCTCAAATACTGATTTGCAGCAACCCTAGAGACAGGACCCAGAAATGAATTAATGGATCATCGAAACTGCAAGAGCAAATGGACAACGACAGAATGTGATAGTTCATCAACCATCAACTTAAAGGCTGGTCAGCATAAGATGAATATGGGATAGATTACCGTCTGATCAAGATTTTGGGAACAATTGCTGCAAAAATTTACTTAAAATTACAATGGATACCACACTCATTCACATTAAAATTGCATAAGCATTGAATGTGATTGCCAACAGAGCATAAACTGTGTACAAAAGACTCTGCAGGCATCAATATGTACAGAGCACACTAGCACAAGATTCACATGAAAGGGGAAATGATTCCACACATAAGCATAGAATATGGAGAACAAATCTGTCACCATCCTGACAAGTAGACCCTATGCTTCGAATACAGATGATTCGCAGCAACACTAGAGACAGAATCCAAAAAAGAATTACTAGATTTGTAATGTCTGATCAAGATTTTTGCTGCAAAAATTTACTTTAATTACAATAGATACCACACTCATTCACATTGAAATTACATAAGGATTGAACGTGGTTGCCAACAAGGCAAGAACTGTGTACAAAAGACTCCCCAGGCATCAATATGTACGCAGCACACTCCATTCAAGCACATGATTCATGTGAAAGGGGAAATGGCTCCACACATAAGCATAGAATATGGAGAACAAATCTATCACCCTCCTGACAGGAAGACCCTATGCTTCGAGTATAGATAATTTGCAGCAAAACAAGAGACAATCCAGAAATGAATTGATCGATCATCAAAATTGCAAGAAAAAATCGATAAAAACAGAATGTGATAGTCCATCAACTATCAACTGTAAGGCTGGACAGCATAAGATAAATATAAGATAGATCAATCTCTAATGGCTGATCAACATTTCAGGAAGAATTGTTGCAAAAATTTACTTGAAATTACAATAGATAACAAACTCATTAACATTGAAACAGTGGCAACCAGAGTGTACTGGTTCCCTCGTAAGACAAGCAGGATAGCAAAATTAGCAATGGCAAAAAATTCTGGATGTCTCAATTTCAAAACATGCATTGTCACAAAAATTCATAAACTACAAAGTACATTAACCTCTCTACAAATGGCCTTTTGGCGTAAATACAGGTAAGACAGGCCATATGCATCAGAACTTGCTCAAGCAGCACGAACAGTGTAAATCTATCTGATAGTCACAAACTTGTTGGTACCATGTTTGGCCCAATGGGTCCTCAGGTCAATTGGGTTAGCAAAATTGTAGCCTTCAGCTGCAAGTTTCTCCAGTACCTTCTTAAATGCACCTTGGCTCATTTTCCGTCCAGCTATTCTTGCACCTCGTCGCTTGGTGCTCATCGGCAATGGATACATTGATACCTGTGTGGTACAACATGCCGATTGCCAACCACCACAACCCCAGCGGTAACATTGCTGAGAAGCACCAGTGCACGAGCAGACTGGTATCGGAATACCAGATATATCCATGTCAATGCCATTGATAACAACGTCCATGCTCTTCTTTGGTGGCTTTGCACGCTGAATTGGAGGGTTTGTATTGTCCTTCGGCTTCTTGCTCTTTTTGGCTTTGGGGGTCTTAGGAATACCATTGCTCTGCCTCTTCTTCGGTTGTGGATTTTCCTTTTTAACCCCTGGGCTTGGCTCTTCAATCCTGCCAATCCTATCATCCCTCAACGAGTCAGGCATCTGTAACATTTGCAGATTGTGGTTGTGGGCTCCAGAACTTTCCGGAAGCATAGCATAATTATGATTTGGAGGCAACATGTTGAAAAACTTCTCTCTTTGGCTCATCCAACTGTCCCTCGCATAATTGTATTGGAGAGGCGCGTCCGAAACAACAGAATCCCTAGGATGATAAGCTCCATTGGGAGCTACCAGAATGGTTGGATCACGCCCAGGCAGGAAAGGTTTCGTATCTCGCTCGGCCATGGTTGACATGAGCTGTAGATTGAGGTGTCCTTTGCAGGATGGTTCATAATAACCCCAATTACGCATGTTCAGCGCATCGTCGTCCATGATAACTATACAATTCGGAGAAAAACAAAGAGAAGTTTCATTTTCAATGCATTTTCAGGGTAAAGGCTCTAACCGGCCAGCGCTCAAGCAATGAATGTAACAGGAGAACACGTAGAAAGCCACTAGATTTAACAAGACCCCAAAAGGAAACACACGAATATAAGCAGCATCCTCGGACGTGCCAAGAAATTATATACATAAAAGATAGAACTGGTCTTAGGACAAAAAGATGCTCCAATTGCTTGTTACCCATCGAATCAAACACAAAGGGAAAACCAGATATCCAACGGCAAATCTAAAATGCGCTACATGTCTCGAGATCAAACAGATCAACCAACCAAACGATTCCAAATCTATCCGGACAAAACAACGAAGCTAAACATGCTTCGATCCAACACAACAGCAGGGGATTTTGAAAATCCCCATCCGATCCCGTCTCCTACATTTCTTCCTTGCGATCTCGCTACAGATCAAAGAACTAATAGCTAAAAGGGGGCAAATTCAGAGATTCGGAAATTAGGGATTTTGACGCCAGATCTGCAAATCCCGATGACGGAATGAGCAAACCCAAGTGCCCATTTAAGCTCAAACGGGGCGTCGTGCATGGAGATACAAAGGAGGAACAACAGTACAAGGACCCATCTATTGAAAATTATGGAGAGAGAGTAGTGAGGGAGACAGAGACAGAGGGAGAAAGAGAAAGAGGAGAGAGGAGAGAGAAAACTTACTTGGGTGGGTGTAAACGGCTCTTTAGGGTTTGCACTTCTGGAGAGAGAGAGAGAGACAGAGGAGAGAGGAGAGAGGAGAGAGAAACCAATGAGAGAGAGAGAGACAGAGAAAGAGAAAGAGAAAGAGATAGAGAAAGAGAGAGAGAAGGCAGGAGAGAGAAAGCCCTCGCGATTGAGAGAGAAAGGGAGAACCTAAAATTGGCGTACGTATCTATCAAGAAAACAATATTTATTTCTATTCTTAAATTTAAAGTGCGAGAGAGAGGAAAAAGAAAGAGTCAGCAAAAATCTAAGGCATATCTACATTGTAGGGCAGATGCCCATGTGACATCTCTAGGGTTTCCACCTTATCCTCTTGTTGCCCAGAGGAGCCCACCACCCCTGTTTCATTCTTTCCCCACTTTCATATGCAGATTAGTGCATCCAAAACCTTCTGTAAAGCATACTTTATTGTACAATTTACAAATCGTGGAAAAGGAGTTCATTGTAGCACTCTAGAGCCACGAGTTCGATTATGATAGGAAATGTAAACGGACTACAGCAATGTTGACAAGGTAAATCAAATTTGATTTTGATTTTCCAAATATACACACTATTTGGGTGTTAGTAACTTGTGTCTAAATAGCCGAAAAACTTAGCATGGGCATTAGGATTTTAGGCCGGCCTCGATAGACCTAAACTTGAGGATCGAGAACTTAGGGTCCCAAGTAAAAGAGCATAGGTACCAATCTCAGGTCCACAGAGGCCAAGCTTTTGGCCCTGATACTCATGCCCAAATTCTTAGCACTTGAGCCCTGGTCCACAAAAGCCAAGTGTGAGACCCTAGTGCATGAGCTTGGGCTTAGGTCCATAGAGACCAGTTGGGAACTTGGCACTCGGGCTTAAGACGCTAGTGCCCATGCCTAGGTGCTTGACGACAAGGTCCATTTATTTCACGTTGGGGTCTTCATTGCTGGTGCTTGGATTCCCGATGCTCGAGCTTGAGACCCTAATGCCCATGCTCGCATCCTTGAAGCACTAGGGTCTAGAGACGTGACCTTGATGGACCCGAGCTTGGACGCAAGGGATCCAAGCACTAGCATTGGGGTGTTGAGCCCAACCTTGGTGGGCCTAGGCTCAGTCTTGATGGGTCTAGGCTTGGGCGCTGGAGACCTTAGCATGGGCATCAAGGTCTTGGGCTCATTGGGCCTACCTCAAGTGCAAGGGATTTAGGTATAGGCATTGGGGTCTCGAGTTTGGGCTTGATGGACTAGAGCCCTGTCTCTATATACCCATGCACCGGAGCCTTAGGCCCAGCCTCAATGGATTGGCACTCGGGTGCCAAGGACTTGATCCTAGATGCCTGAAATTTAGAAATGAGCGTTGGGGCTTCCAAGCTCAAGTGCAAAATTTTTTGTCTAAGTGCGGATATTTAGTCATATTTTGAAAAATGATTTATAGTCTTTTAAAAAGGAAATTATTTTCCTCTAATTTAAGTAGAAAAATATTTTCCGTTGACTTGAATTTTTTTTTCCCTTGAATCATTTTTCTAAGCGATTCAAATGTTGAAAATGAGAAAAATGTTTACTTAAAGAGTGTCCTTCAAATGTTGAAAATGAGAAAAATGTTTTCTTAAAGAATGTCCTTCGTAAAACAAACAGAACCATGAACTAACAAATCTTATGATACATCACCGATCTTTATTTCATTATATATGAATTGTCAACAGTTCCATTAAATTACCAAATGATATCATCATAATTATATTGCGTGTTAAATTTACCAACCTTTAAAGAAATAACCAACCTTACTTTGAATGTGTTATCAACTTTTCTCTATGATGTTACCAATTAGTTTTAAGTTAGCGATTCTATGTGAGTCACTTACCAACATTTATTCAATCGATGTCAGATTATTAAGTCTTGCAATAACTTAACCTATTTTGTTGAGGTTTTTCACTCTTACATGAAATTACCAATTTTATTTCAGATAAAGTTACAAAACAATTTTTTAGGTTAAATAGTCTAGTTGAGCCGCTTGGCAATGCTTATTAAGTCTTTTTGGAATTACCAATTATTTCAACTATTTTACTCAATTTTTATTTTTATTTTTGTGTAAGTTGCCAACTTTTCGTGTAACATGCAAATTTTTTTGAGTTACTCATCAACTTTATCTTTTTGCTGATGAAGTTACAACTATTTTAAGGTTGCTGACTCTTATTGGAACGGCTTCCCAACACTTATTTGATCAATCCCAAATAATCAAACTCTCTTTGGTACTAACTAAGGCACCATATCAACATCATATATGGAGATTTTGTTCTAATTAATGATACCATGTGAACAATTATAGGTGATGGTAATAATAGGTCACGAAATAACTTGGTTTCATATCAAAAGAATCAAGAGGACTCGATTGGACAAATCAAGAGAGGAAACTAATAGAACCGAAAAAAGTTTGTAACCTTCTCTTTCAATGTAAGTACCCACCAATCCCAAAAACAATTGCACTTTCCATTTCTTATTTCCTTATCACACTATCAGATGACCAACCGAGGAGGGAGCTGATGGGAACCTATAGGAAGAACACATGATGTACATCTATATCAACTTTGCCTTCTCAAGCTATTTTGTTTCACGATAAGTCAATGATTTAGAAATTATTTTTCTAATTTCGATCATTTATATCTCTTAAGGACGGAGTAAAAAAAAATCTTGATATCCACAAAAATATCTAAGCATGAGTTGTTAATAGCGAAAGCATTTTTCATCAAAACGCTTTTATAAACGATAACTAACGATTAAGGTTAGGAAGATCTTTTTCAAATCGTTGATTGTGAAACAATCAGAGCCTTAAATTGCTTTAAGAATCAATCAAGCAGACCATTCCTCTGTTCTTTGTCATATGCTGTAAGTATCGGCTTGTGGAGCATCCAGGCAGCAACTCTCTCCCGGTCTAAACTATTCAAGCGGTCATTATGCTTCCCACTCATGTGACACCCCAATTATTACATGACAGAGCCCAACCCTCTTTCCATGAACTTGACTACATAACTCCCCGTTGAATCACTGTTTACCTACAAATTTTCATTTGTACAATTGAGTCATCTAACTTACTTATCTTACTAGATTAAATAATTGTGTATCTTTCTCTTTAGAACACGCTTAAACTTTGAGATGACACCTTGATGTAAATTAGTAATAAAAGTTGTTTAGCACTGTGCAATTATTCTGATCAAGTCGTCGGACTATTATTTTATTAAATCGAGTTCTTTGTGTAACTTTCATGATCAATTCCTTTCGCCTCAAAATCAAGTTAATTGGATCTAGCAAGAATCTGATGGAAAGCTCAAATGTGCTGTTCGTGTTGAGAAATCTCATAATTTAAGAGCCTGGGTATGGGCTTCATCTTCAAGTATTTTAGTCTCACGCATTAGATGATAGTCCCTGGTGGCAAAATCTTTTTTGCGTGATTTTGTCAACTCCACGTTGCTCTAATTGACTGGACTTGTGGAGAGAGACTAAAAAAGTTATGTAAGTTCAAGAACTTGATTAGAGAAACTAAAAGTTTAAAGATCAGATAAAAGTTTTACTAACTCAGGGATCAATAGTGAAATTTTACCAAGGTAAGACGAGAAAAAAAGAACCTTTTGTGGCAAGAAGATCCTAAATTGGGCTTTACCAGGCAATAATGGGCCCATAAGTTCAGCCTCTCTTACTTTTGAAACGAAAGCTCTATGTCACCCACCGACGGAAGTATATCTTCTGTAATTGATCTAAATCTTGGTTTAATTTTTTTTAGAGTAGGTTTAACCACAGTGATATTATCCATGAACCACTTTGGATTAAAAAATATATATATTAAGTATTAACGTGTACAACAAATAGTATATTCTTCATTAACTAGACGTTTATTAACACATATAAGAATCAATGTAATCTAAGCGGCCATCATGGACGTCCATTTGCAATTTGTCCAGTAACATCCAAAGCAAAGCATTCTCTCTCATTTCTTTTCGAACTTTCTAGTTCAACCGCTCAACGAAATAGGACACACAGAAGAAGGGGCTGATCAATTACTCATATTCATGCATAACACAAATCCTCTATGAATGATAGCAACAACAAATAAGGCAAGAAAGGAGAAGTTGGATGAAAATCGGTGAAACCAAGACACTCCATAGGAGAAGATGGATCGATACTCAATCGAGCTTTGAAAGGGGCGATTACAGGTGCTTGCCAAGATTCAACTAGTTGTCTTATTGCAGGGTATGCAAAATCAACTGAGAGCATCCTTTGCAGTTTGCGTTGAAGCCTGAGCCCTAATAGAAACTCTTTCCTACTTGGCAGCTCACTTTTCATCTGAGAAGTATGACTCATTTATTATTTAAGATACAAATTGATATATCAATTTGTCAATACATTTAGGGAGTTAATCAGAGTCCTTGGAATGTGTGAGCCGCGGTTGAGGGCTGTAGAAGAAGCTTGGCCCACTTCAATTTCATTCAACTGACTCACTATTCACGATAGGCTTGGCCAATTAGATTGCCAAACCTCAACATAATTATGCCATTCATTCTAATTGGTTGTCTAAATCCCTCAGCCCCTATGGGATTTTTTTTTTTTTTTTTTTTTTTTAATGTTTAGAAGCCCATCACCATGATTTTAATAGTGGTATTCAATAAATGAAGCCAATTTTTCGACAAAGAACATAAAGGGGCCGCATAGTTTGGAATAGGAAAATTTTCTTTTGGTGATTTAATTGGTTCGCAGGCCACGTTTCGGCTCCCCGAGAAAGAGGAAAGATATGCCCTTGAAGTTTGGAGAAATAACATCCATGTACCAATCAACATGTATGGCCCCAGATCCGCAACGCGAATCGACAAACTGGCGGCCCACCTTGGCCCAGAAGGTAAATGAGTGAGCATGGCAACATCCTTACGTGAGAAAGCTCCCCCTGCCCAAGTTGGGCCCGGGCCCGGGCCCGACCTAGTCCGGTCCGATCCGATCCCGTGGAATGCTCACCTCTAATGTAAGGATAGTCCAGTCGCATTCGCCACGACTGTAGTAGCTACACGACCAGTAGCAACCTAAGCAAAAGAAAGTGTCCTAGAGGTAGAGCCACATCTCTCCTCCTAACAAGTTGCAATCTCCACGAGGCCCACTCGCTCCATGACATCAGCCGTATTCGGTGCCAAGAGGCTCGTACTCCATTGGACAGGTCTTACAATCGGGGCATATTTGTCTCTGACAAAGCCCAAAACACACCATATTTTCCCCAAATCCTCCCCTTTGTGTACCTGTCCTAACACCCAATTATCCTTATAATTTCTGGCACCGTTCTGGACCATTCCTCCCAATTTTTTCTTTTCTCATCATTTCGTCCTTGTCTATAATATCTTCACTCTCCAATTTTTCAATTCCTTCGATGCTCCTGTTACGTTCAAACTTTGCATTATGAGGCAATTGGCAGTGCACGTTTTGCTTTTCAGAAACCTCTGACAGTATCCACCAAACATATTTTGTCAGCTCGACCACGCGCCCCCCCCCTCTCTCTCTCTCTCTGTGTCTCTCTCTGTGGCTCAACCCCACAAACGAATTCCCCTAGGAAAACGAGAAAAAATGAAAGTTCCATGAAAGGAGGGGAATGAAAGAAACAAACAACGAGCGATCTAATCAAGCAGACAAGCGGACAAAGTTTAATGTTAAAAATGCCCCAAAAAGCGAGTGCAAAAGATTGGGTCGCGTCTTTGCATGGGATTCTGGGTCCTACCGTTGGGAGATGATGGTCGATGTTGTCTACTCGGACGAAGCGGCCAAGATGTAGCTCACCAGCTTGCCAGTGCAGGAGTGCAACCCGCAGGGGCCATTGATTTGGCTCTGCCCACCATGGAATAATGGAGAAGGTTCATCATACAAATTCACCATTTGGACACGTCTCCCAAGCTTGTAGTACCTGCTTAGTTCAAGCGAGGAAGTATCGAACGTTTCATACTATCTAAGCAGTGTAGAGTCAATCATATTCTAACAAAGTATTTACGTGTCCTACCTAAAGGAAAACACATTTTATCTTGTAAATATCATGAATTTCCTCGGCCGTCAATTACACAGGCCGGTAGAGTAATATAGGATATAATTTTTTCCATGAAAACACGAACAAAAAGGATTGGATAATAGCTCGGTGATTTGTTAGGATGAGGCAAAGGTCAATAAAACCCATAACCCAATTTGACTACTCTTGTTTTTTATATCTTTTTGAAGAGTTAGACTAATTCCACTAATCACATCCTCCAATCCACCCATAAATATCATGACACGTCCTCGTGACGACCTGTAGAGGATTATCAATTCGTACTCATAATCTGCACTCTCTATAAGTGTAGTGTGGTACCAACTTGGCAATCTCTCAAAGCTATTCAAAGGGAGTTCTATCGAAACCAAACTCTGAGAAATTGTTTCACCACTTCTCCTGAGATGAATCAAAGTATTTACACCCTCATGCCCTTTAAGAGAAACCAACAAATTTGCACCATGTGCAATGCTCAAACATTTGATTTCCTTAAAGTCAACATAAAGACCTTAGATGCTTTCATCAACTTCTGAAACTCCCATCTATGACTTTTCAGGTCAAGACTTTCAACGGAAAGGAGCGTCTCCATTAATTAATAGGAGAGGAAAAGGGTTAGGATCTAATGCAGCTAGTCAACTTGACTAAAGCAGCCCCATTCTATAAGAAATTTTTTTCACAAGACCCTAGAAAGGACTTGCCTCGAAGCCACACATGTCATGTCACATTTATGACATCATGGTCGAGCCTTGGTCAGTGGCTTTTTGTCTAGCCAATTGCCCCGGAGCGGGTAATTATGTACTTCTCTGGCTCTCAATATTCGGTGTGGAGAGATGCCCAAGGAGAAGTCCTGTCGTTTAACAGTAAGGGCTTAGCTTTGATGAGTCCCTCTGGTCGGGCCTCCACTCGACACAAGGCATAATCAAGCTCCATGGATGACGCAGCTTCATTGGCATTTCATGGCTCACTTGCGCAACAATACCTCGGCCCATTGCGGTCCCAAATCACCGACAATATTTGTTGAGAACATCCCATCTTGCTTTTTTACAAGATGTGAAAATCGAATTTCATATTTGAAATTAATTATCTCCACCTTAATCTCTTTTGAAAAGATGAAAATTCAAATTCTTCATATCTCTTTTTTCTACTTTACTTAATAATAAAATTTATATGCTCACTATATATATATATATATATATATATATATATATATGATTTTCCTTCACCTATTAACTAAATTTTTTTGTTTTGACTCTATAATATGATATTAGAGTTATCAAGTCTTGTTAGAGTAATTTCATGTGACATTTATAATCTGACTTGCATGTGAGAGAGGTGTTGAAAAAATCGCACATTGCTCATGACAATTGAGTTTCTATATTCTATATTCTCCATCGGATTATAAGTTCAAGTTTCAAAGTTAGAACTTTCTAACGATATTCGATATTTGAGGCTTGGGGATTATAGAAATCGGAAGACCACGGAGCGAAAGTCTTCCTATTTGTAAAGCTGAGACCATGTGGATTGGACTTGGAAGAAGCAAGAGCATCAGTTATCTCTTTATCCACGTGGAATACCAGAAGATTGATTTTTTCGATGTTTAAAAAGGTTGGAGATAGCTAGACTTTATCCCAAAGTCAAGCATTATAGAAGAGCAAGTGGGGACCTAAACAAATATAATAATAATTTATCGAGATTTGGAATCCTAAACACCAGGGGAAGATGATGGCAGGTGATGCCACCTTCACGTGCCACAGAAACCACGTCTTTGTAATTTATTACTCCATCCATTCTTTCCAACTCATTAGCAAATGGAATCACGTATCTCTCTCTCTCTCTCTCTCTCTCTATCTCTCTCGTAGTATCATCATGAATCTTAAACAAAAAAAATCGGGGCAAAATTTACTATGATCTTGAAGAACCCCTACCCCCAATATTTTTAAATGGAGAAAAGAATCACTAGGCCTACCAAAATGGATTATAAGTCTATTTCTCAACTCACGTATGATGGGCTAAATTATTATTGTTATTATTTATATCCAATAAATTTGTCATAAATGAGTTTAGAATGATAGAGCCCAACATAATATGAATATTAAATGGGCTCATAATTTAGTTGGACCCAATTTAGCTCTACAACTCTCTCTCTCTTCATTTTCTATCGCCCTCACTTGATTTCGTGAACGCCACTCTGCACTCTTATCTCAATATAGGCATATGTTTTCTTAAATTGGATTAAATATGTAAGTATTTTTAGCAATATGAATTAGGTCGGATATGAATCGAATTGAATATGAGTTATTATATTTGTATTATCGGGAAATCGATCTATTTGCCCGCAGAGCAGGTCCCTTCTTCGGCCATTCTTTGGTTTCGTTGTCTCAGGCTATCTGAACGAGAACTGGAGCATCATGTAGGCGGACGAGACTACTCTTTCCGGAGAGAACGGAGCTTTGCTCCTTCAGCTCTCTCTCTCTCTCTCTCTCGAGCTCTATGGCTTCTCCATGCACGCGTACACAGCAAGCAGAACATGGAGATTTTTTTATTTTATTTTATATTTTAATGTTAGTATTTTTCTTTTGCCCTTTTGCTCATCGCTCGTGGAAACACAAGGAAACCCCCCCGAACACGCAATTCTTCTCCTCTTCCGTAACCTGACCAAACTCACCTTCCAATTTCTCTTACTTTCTCAGGTCCACGCCTAACCAAGCTCTTCTTCCAGTTTTTTTCTATCCTAAAGTCGTGATTTTTCGGCTTCTTTCATTCTGTTTACAGCAATGTATCGATTCTTCTTACATCATAGTTGAATGCTGCGAACAACATAGAGAAGATTCTTTCTTTTGAGAGAGAGTTTTACCCAACTTTAATATCGTTTTGTTCGCTTTGCCACGTTGAATGAAGAATTCTCTATGTTGGACCTCAAATTTGTTTTTATATAAAATAGCTGCTTCAGATTTATAATTTAATTTAAAATACCCCATAAGACCAATGGTCAGAATTTGTCGCCGCAAGCACTAAAATAATTGTTTTTCTTTCAATGTGGTATTGAAGTGATTGTTCGAAAAGTTTTAGCATTGAAATAAGTATCGTATGAAAATTATCACACTTTTACTGTATTTTTTTCCATGCGGTACAAAGTGTAAGCTCCAAATGAATTGTCTAAAGGGAATCTCAACTCTTCCGCGACACTAGTCGCTATCTAATATTGGCAACATGCGGGAATAGTCGCCCTAATATTGGCGACATGCGAGAATAGACACATTCATAGGCCTAGCACCTCTCTTGGGGCTATCTCAGATCGAAAAGTGCAATACGTGCGGCTTGAGAATTTGCTCTACATTGAATAGCACATGTAGCTAGAGTTAGTTTGTGGCATGCCTGTTTCAATGAACTAGCACATACTCAAGAATATCACTCGTGGTGATGTCGACACCGTCATGTGACATTAAAAGAGGTTTGGGACTAGCGATTGAGAAAGGAGAGGGCACAAATGAAAGGGGAGTGGCCCATTCCCTATCGTTTCACGTCGTGCACTGCCGCATTATCACCACAATTATTAAGCATAAAAAGGATTCAAGAAGATCATCTAATTTGGATTTCACAGTTCCCGTGTTCGTCAAGGCATCTTCAATTTAGAGTAACCTGCGGGGGGCAATATGCGTCATGCTAGTCTAGAGTTTCATGAGACAGATGAGGATAGAGTAATTATACCTTTGTAAAAATACAAAAAAAGAAAAAAAATTGAAACGATTTGCGATACTTCTCACGAATGAAAATGACTTTTGATACTTTGATCAATCTTTTAGAAAAGTTGCTTCCCAAACATTAATGGAAAGTTTAGCCAGCTCCATCGCCGAACCCCAACAGCTCCTTTAGCGTCAGTCAACGAAAGGCAACATCATTAAGTTTCCTATCCGACCCTCCTGTGCTTTTTTAAGAGCGATTAGATCAAGGACGAGATGAACAAAAACAAAAGTGGAAAATAACAAAGGGGAAGGGAAGGGGGACGTCACGTGAGGAGGGGGGGCGAGCTCACGTGCGGCGGAGGAGGCCCCGGGCGTGCATTTATTCATGCAAAGCGTATTACAGCGCCATGATGATGAACGGTGACTGTTTGTTTGTAATGGGTATGGGATGGGAAGGGGATGTTTTCTTGTTTCCGTCCAAACGCATCGCGTTGGGTTTGCGTGGCTCGAAGTTTGAAGCAACGTGATTGGGTCAGAGCCAGTTATCTCTCTCTAGCTCTCTCTCTCTCTCTAGCTTCTCTCTCATCTGAACAGGAGCTTGATAAGCAAGTGTTTGGCTCAACCTCTCCTGCTGACCTACTGTGGGTGGGGGTGGGGGTCAATTGAAAAGGGAAGGAGGAGAGGAGAGGAGAGGAGAAAAATAGAAAAAAGCCCACAAAGCCAAGAAAGCTCTCACAGAAAGGAAAAGGGCTCAAAAGAAAGCTGGTTTCAGAAAGCAAAGAGCTTTTCCCTTCACGTCCTCTCTCTCTCTCTCTCTCTCTCTGCCCATTATCAGGCTTTGTGTTTCAGTAAAGCTGAGTTGAACCCACTATTCAACATAGCTCCACCACCACCACAAGAGCTCTGTGCAGGGGTGTGTGTGTGTGTGTGGGCATAAGATTTTCTCTCTCACACCAGCGCCAATCCAAATACACACAACATAAATATTAGCCCGAGACCCTCCCATATGTTCCATAACCACCCTCCTCCCAACTCGCCTCCTTCCAACGCTGCTTGTTCTGCTGTCAACCCCACAGAGATCAATGCCTTCTCCAACAGCAAAAGGAGGAGAAGGCCCGCAGGCACTCCAGGTAATAGGAGAAGACAAGCAACGGCAGAAAAAGATGGACCCGGATTCACCCACCAAAGCTCTCTCTTTTTCTCTCACGACACGATTCCAAATCAGATTAAATACCCGCTCGAGCAATGATCTGGACCTAATCAAGTACTTCCCCTTTTCTTTTTTCCAACAGATCCGGATGCAGAAGTGGTTTCACTGTCGCCGAAGACCCTCCTCGAGTCCGACAGGTTCGGATGCTAGATTATATCCCCCGCCGCTGGCTTAGGCTCGCGGGTTATCTATGTATACCCGGGTGTCCGCCGCCTGTGTATGATGGCTTAAGATTTTTGCAGGTACGTGTGCGAGATCTGCAATCAAGGGTTCCAGAGGGACCAGAACCTGCAGATGCACCGGAGGCGGCACAAGGTGCCGTGGAAGCTGCTGAAGCGGGACCGCGGGGCGGCCGATCAGGACCAGGCGCGGAGGAAGCGGGTCTACGTGTGCCCCGAGCCGAGCTGCCTCCACCATGATCCGTGCCACGCGCTCGGGGACCTCGTGGGGATCAAGAAGCACTTCCGCCGGAAGCACAGCAGCCACAAGCAGTGGGTCTGCGAGCGGTGCTCCAAGGGCTATGCCGTGCAGTCCGACTACAAGGCCCACCTCAAGACCTGCGGCACGCGGGGACATTCCTGCGACTGCGGCCGCGTCTTCTCCAGGTATAATTGATCTCCGATTTATTCTTGATTTGAATTTTTGTCGTTCTTCTTGTTTTGTTTCCTGGCTTCAGGAGCTGTGCTTGTAATCAATACACGAAATGTACTTTTTCGACGATTTGTAACAGTCTAAGCTTTAAGATAAAAAAGGCTGCGCTCCGAGCAATTTTGCATGATGCTTTGTGGGGTTCGTCTTGGGTCATTAAACCCTAGGGTTATGTTCATGAAGAGGAGGCAAGCATGTTGGAAGCGATTTGGATAACCCTTCCGTTTCGTTTTGTTTTTTCTTCCCTACGAGCTTCTGGCTTATAAAAATATTTGAACTTGCTGGGTTGGCTTCTGAAATTTATCATCATTGTCCATTGCTTTTCTTTTTGTTTAGACAGCGAGAGTTTATTATTAGTTATTCCGAATCCAAGAATGATTTCCCAGGTACATTTGCCAGGCCAGCCTCTTGTCCCTACTTTTTCTGTTTCGTTTTTATAACAATTCTTAGCCAGCCATTTGACTCATAATGAGCACTACATCACTTTTCCCAATGGCATTTCTTTTTGGTCTTGACGACACAGTCTGATCTTTATAATTGTTTTCTTTTTTTTTTTTTGAAAAAACCAATAAGCCAAAATCCCCAAGTCCAGATCAGTCATTAACAAAGACGCTCCCGTCTTGTTTCTGTTGTTTATTCCTCTAATTAATGTTGCAAACCTAGTCATCTGCCCATTTTTTTATTTGCTTGTCTCTTGTTAACCCTGCATGAACAGGTCTTGATTGTTGTTTCTTGACATGGCTCGCTCCAGACATCCAGACAAAGCCAAAGCCGTATCTCGGTTCAGTCTTATGATCTTTCCTTCTGTTGTGGTCCTTTCAGGGTAGAGAGTTTCATAGAACACCAAGACTCGTGCACCGTCCGCCGGGCTCAGCCACCAGAGATGCAGGCGGCTCAGCCAGCCTGCTCGTCCCAAACTGCTTCGAGCACTAGCCCTTCAAGCGAAGCCAATTTCGGCGTTCCGCCCTCATCGTTTCCCGGCTTCCGAATGCCAAAACCAGCGGAGACCCTCTTCCTCAACTCAGACATGTACAATCCCTCAACCTCTTCTCCCCACCACAACCTTGAGCTTCAGCTGCTGCCGTCGTCGAGCCTGTGTGGAACGCGGAACTCGAAGGAAAAGTTCGTGGACAACCTAAAGCTTTCGATCGGCTCATTGTCCACCGATGTGAACAAGGACGAATTAGCCATCACCAAGAGATCTCCTACAATGTGGGACCATTATTACAGGCGCGAACCCGGGATGTCGCAGGCCGCGAGCATGAGGGAGTTTGCGAGCGAGCAAATAAAGCTGGCTGTAGCCGAGAAGGCGTTCGCCGAGGAGGCGAGGCAGCAGGCGAAGAGACAGGTCGAGATAGCGGAGCTCGAGCTGGCCAACGCCAAGAAGATTAGACTGCAAGCTCAGGCCGAGCTCGAACGAGCTCAACTGCTGAAAGAACAAGCCACCAAGAAGATCAGCTCCACCATCATGCAGATCACTTGCCCGGCCTGCAAACAACAGTTCCACACAACGTCTGTCGGCGCGGCAGCATGCGACGAGACATCTCTCGCCATAAGCTACGTTTCTTCGGCTACCACGGAAGGAGAGGGAGAGTGATTATTGTGTTGAATAGGTTGAACAATAATTTTATATTTTTTTCTTTGAGCTCTAAATTAGAATGGTTTTTATTAAGTTCTACTCTGGTTGAGAAGTCCCTCCTTATTTGTGCCTTCTCTTTCCTCTTCCCCAACTAATTCATTGTTCGTCCTCAATTAATTTGCTCAGAAGCAGTGTCTGACCAATGTTGTAGTGTGGCTTTGTTGCTTTTGGTGGTTTTCTTCTTGGAGTTATGCGGAGATACAGACTAATGTACAAAATTGATGTCCTAATTGGCCTGGACTGATCGTGCGTACTTTGATACGGGTGGCGATATTCAATGCGTTGTAAATATTTATTGCTACGACTACAGCCGAAGCGACATGGTTCAGCAGTGTATGTACTTCATGGGGAGAGATCGAGATCAACCAGTTGATTCCAACATAATTGGCAAATTTAATATTATAGCCGCTCAATCACGCTTCCATATAAGTGTCTTCCGATTTAAAATTAACCATGGACCCACAAGAATCCATAAAAGAAGAAGAAGAAGGAGTTTTCTCAGTCTCAACTCTCCTTGACGACGGCCCTTAATTCTCTCTGTGTCTCTCACGAGTTTTCACGCATATTAAGCACACTCATTATGCAACCAAGACCAAACTCAATAAAGGAATATTTATTTGCAAGAGACCATGAGTCCTTCGGACATCGACATGGACCTCAACTTCAATAAGAAAAATAAGTCTTAGGGAAAAGTAATTTCCCTTTTTGCATCATCCACTACTAATTGATTAGAGCCCAATTGGGACTTTCCTAGCATGGCCTGCGTTTTCTTTCAATTAAATTATGGATTGAAATCCAAATCAATCGATTTTAGCTTCCAGCCATAATCAACATACTTCACCTTGACGAGGAGTCTAACTCCATCCTCATTTATTGTGGCCTCTCCTAAGGCCCTCTGGATTCCTCAACCATTGGAGATGCCGACCAAGTCCGAACAATACTAGAACTTGGTCAATGGGATAGGCTTCGCTAACGTGTTTGCTGAATTATCTACACGTGTGCACTTTCTCGATATATGTGGTTCCTTGTGATACAATATCACGTATAAAATGTTACTTAATATATATGTGTTTTATCTACTTGCGATACATATGATTTTGTTTAAAATGTAGTGCACTATGATCATAGCAGTAAACAAGAATCTTCTCCTATTGCAACCCAAGATCACTGAGCAACTCTAAAATAACTTCCTTCGATTCCTTGATTGCCTTGGTTGTGTTTTTTATTGACCGCATAACCAGCAAAACTAAATTTATAACTCATTAATGATCTCATCTCATCTCATTTAGGTCACCACCAAAAACTGAATCTATATAACTTGTGATACCCCTTTGCACCTATCTCTTAATAGAAGTCAAACCAACGTTTGTTGTCCCTCTTAAAAACATCATAACCCATCTCACGGTTTCCTAGTGTTTCTTTCCTAGATTACTCATATACTTGCACACAGCATTAACAATATGCAGAATATATGGCCTTGTGCAAACCATATCATACATAATTTTAACAACACTAGTAGAGAGAACACATGACATGTATTACCTCTATTCCTATAACTATGGTGCAAGGTCAACTAAAGTTTAAAGTGCGCAACTAGTAGGTACACACCAATTTGGCTTTTCGCAAACAAAATTGCCTCAACACTTGAATGTAGTTTCTCAGTGATAGCCAAACTATCCTTGCAATCTTATCCCTCTAAATCTCCATATAAATTTTCCGCTACCTAATCATTTCATCTTAAACTCACTATCCAATTATCATTTTAGCTCATTTAGATCATAAATATCATTAGCTGCAATTAATACTTCATTAACATACAACAACAAATAAATATATCCACCACCCTCTGGCCTTCTACTATATAGCTAACTAGTCATTAAGAAATCATAATGTGTGAACTACCTGGGAAGTTGCTAAAGGCCATATAGGTTATACAAACATATGTTTTCTTCATGGCCTAAAGTAACAAACCTCTCGAGCTATTGCATATCTATTTGCTCCTCTAACTCGCCATATCAAAATGCTGTCCTAATATCCAGCCACTCCAACTCTAGGTTGTCATGCGCAACCAAACACAATAGCATCCTAATCAAGCTCTATCTCATCGTAGATGGGAATACTGCACTGTAATTGATACTTTCATGCTGCGTGAACCCCTTTCGCTACCAAGCGTGGTTTGTAACTGATCACCTACCCCTTTAGAGGTACTGCCAAGTGCCATGTGTTGATTCCCTTGAAGAGACCCCATCTTTTCTCTCATAGCACCAACCCACTATGGAGCCTTCGCTCCTAACATTGCTTCCTAATAAGTCCTTAGTTTCCCTTGTAGTAGACAAGGCATAAGCAACATTATCAGAAGTAGTGCAATTGGCATAAACATACCTCTATGGTTCTATAATTTCTCTACATTCTCTGCCTATCACTATGAAGTATGGTGTTTTTGTGAGCTCTAATTCACCACCAATATTATTCTCTACTACGAATCATCTCCTCACCCGCAATTGGCTCGGGACTTTTATCCTCACTATTTGTGCATGTTATTTGATGAGCCTTAACTTGAAGCTCCACTTGTCTCTTAGCAAGATGGCCCATTTGTAGTGCTTGAATCTCACTGCTACTCTATGGCATTGCTAATTCACAAAAAGTCACATCTTTGCTCATGATAAATTTGAGTGGTTTCAAATCTGAACATCAAAACTTGTAACCTCTTACCCATTGTGCATAACGAAGAAGTATACACGTTTTCACCCTCAATAACATGACCATATGTAAGGCATTCAAACATTTGTAGGCTTCAGTAGTTTGTAGGTTGACCAATCCACACTTCCTTATCCAAACTCAATAGTAGATGTTGGAGATCTAGTAATTGTTAGGACTAATATTGCAACCTAGAAAGGAGGGTTGAATAGATCGAGTGGTGATGTAGTAAAACTTTTCCAGAATATCGATCAATCAACATTTAAGACAATGTTGTGAACAAACCAATATGTGTGATACTAATAAGTAAACATAGTAGAATAGACAGATCACACAATGATATATAATGGTTCAGCTTCTGGCTAAGCTTACATCTACTCTTAGGCTAATAGCCTCAACAATGGTTGGATTCCACTAATAATTAGTAATGCAAGTTACAATTGACTAGTGTAGTTTCTTTCACTTGACACACTATCGACAAACAAGAACACTGCACTTACTCTTGTACACTTCACTATAAGCTATTATAGTACTAAATCAATATAGTGGGGTTTACAAATCAAAATCAGTGACAATTTCTAGCTCATGAAAATATTAGTATTTCACATATATCCAGTCTTATCACTCTTTTCACAACCTCCATTTTTGTTTTTTCAATATATCGAGGATTTCAATAGTTTCTTTGGAGACCTTCAAAGACAACCGGCTAACCATTTGAAAGACTTTGGTAGTCATTAGCATTGCTCTTGTAGTTGCTTAATTGTCCAAAGTGGATAACCCAAAATGATTATTGACTGTTGTCTTGTCTCCAAAATTGTTAGTTGATATTTTACTACCTCAATTGGTTTTTCAGCTATGGAATCGAAAGCCCTAGTAGTTATATTATGAGCCATAAATGGTCTTCTTTTATTATCTTTCATTAGGCCCGATACATCACTACCACAATCTATTGCACACTATCACCAGTATCGATTGTGAGTGACCATACTAACTATACTCAATGATGATACTAACTAAAGACGTGTGATATTAGGATCAATGATCATTAGTTTAAGGACTTCCGAGATTACTATCTCGACTAGTCTTTCTAAGCTACCATTATTGGTAACTAATTTCCTAAAAGTCAAAGAGTAGTATCTTGTCATTGGTGATATGTAAGATCATTGATACTGATAGCTTTTTTCACTATCTACTTTCATCATTGTAACTCTTGGTAACAAGAATAGTTTGATGATCAACAAAATCTCATAAGGATGTTTTCCAACATCAATTAAGTGATGCTTCATGTTCATTGTCTCAACCTAGAGATCTCACGACAAGTTAGTGTTCAAAAGCAAACACCGGCTTCTCTCAAGCAAAATTATGTTCATCCGTTATGCAACTCCACTTTGCTATGTTGTTTCATATACAATTCGATGTCTGTCAATTTTGTATTCTCTGTAAAACTCATCAAACTCTTAAGAACTTTGACCAAAAAAAAAATAAATACCTTAAGAACATAACTCTAACCTATTTTCTATTTTAAGTCTATTTTCTTGCTTGTTTAATTTGCTATCAAGAGCTTAAACTTCTTAAAACAACCAAAAACCTCATTCTTGTGCTTTAGAATGTAAAACTTGGACTTTCTAGCCAAAATCATCAACAAAACTGGTATATATATAGCACTTCCTATCAATTAAGAAGGCCCCCACAAATATGAATAGATGAAGTCCTATGAACCATCTTGTTGAGTTGCACTTTTTACTGTTTGCCCATCACATAATGTCCACAAAAAGATCCAACTTCTCAATTTTCTGTCCACACAAAAAATTCAACTCCCTTGGACTATTCATAGCTCTCTCAAACATGAGCCCGAATGGCATCTGGCATGTGTTATAACCTCATCTAATTTGGCTTTGACAAAGTGGATGAAATTGCTACAGTTAAGCCTGTAACTATTAGTCACTAAAGGTAGTAGAGATCATCTATTTGCTTCCCCTTCTTGATCAGGAGTGACAACCTTGAAAGTCCTACATGCCTAGAGAAAATTAGATTTTTCCTCAACTCAAGAGCATGTTGAAATCTCACAATATTTTGATGATCCCTTGGTGCATCCTATCTATACTAACCCAATGCCAATGACCTTGCACTCTATGTTATTGCCCATAAACACTGTACTACCCTTGATAGTATAGAAGTACAAAGTCCAGTCCCTATGAGATGTCATGTAATAGGAGCATCCATAATCAACGATCCTCTCATCTCTAATTGAACTGTTAGATACACATAGAACTTATTTGGATTCCTTGCCACCAGCTCGTTCAACATCGTTCTCTGATCTTTCTCCTTTTTCTGTTAGAATGCACATGTGAGTGATTTGTGTAAAAGAAATCCTACATCGAAGGATTGATATGGTGTAGCGCAGTCAATATCATAGTTAGCCCATAACTCATTGATTTAAGCCTTTGAGTGAAAGTAAGTCCAACTAGATATGTTGATGAGCTTGGATTTGAGTTCCCTCTTAGCCATCTTCCTAGGTAAGGGCATCAGACTTCTACCGCTCACTCCCAACAAATGATATTGGAGCCCATGGTTGCAGTTTCCAGTCAAGTGGGCACCCTGGTGTAGCATTGTGAGCCTGTAGGAAATTGATGCAGGAAGAGGCCTAAATTAAGGAGGAGTAAAACTAAAACTGAGCTCACATGTGAGGGAAAGATTGTTAAGATGCATGTGTAAATAAGTTGTATTAGAGAAATCTCACGTTGGATAATTGATATCGTGTAAAGCGGTTAATATATCATAGTTGGACCATAACTCATTGTATTAAGCTTTTGAGTGAATGTGAATCTAATTGGATATATAGATGAGATCAGATTTACGCTCTTTCTTGGCAATATCCCTATGTGAATGTATTAGACTTGTACTATGCATTCCCAACATCATTGTGTCTGGGCAATTCCTTGTAATGTGCCTTTCAATTTGACAGCCATAGCATTTTAATAGCTTTCTCCTCACTTTAGACTTCGTTCTAGACATGAATCTATTATTAAAACATCTCTCTAAGTTCTCAGCTTCAACTATCAAACCCTTGGCGCCACTTCTATGACCATGTCCTGCTGCTTCTCTTAGCATTCTTTCAAAGAGTCCCCACAATTATAGTCTCACTCCCTCTCATCAGAAAATCATGAAAGCACTCCTAAGAAATGGGCAAGGAATAAAGCAACATCATAGCTTGTCATTGATAAGATATTCTCTCATCCCCATTCTTCAAGTCATCAAACTCATTAAGGTGATCTTGGGTTGACGTTCCCCCCACCATCTTGAATGGAAGAAACATTGGATAAGGGAAAGTTTCTTCAAGAGCGATTTCCACATATGTAGCTCTTCAAGTTTTGACCAAACTATAATTGTGCTCATCTTATTGGCCACTTCAACCAAATCATCACCTCCTTGATTCGGTATAATAATACTCCTAGCCTTTTGTAATACATCAACATTTTCTTGCGCTTTTTTAATCTGGGGAAACTTATCATCCTACGCCAATGTTAAGTCCAAAGCCCATGTCTCTAAATACACCTGAATTTTAATACCCCACAAAGTAAAATTATTTCCGCAATTAAATTTCTCCAACTCGATCTTCGCAGAAGCTATAGCAATAGTTGTCGGCTAGAAACATTCCAAGAACAATCAATCAACAATAACCTTAGACTCTAATACCAGTTCATTTCTTGAACCGATGAAATGTCTTGCGTTGCAAAAATAAAACATGAGCACAATGGATTGACATGGTTTGGTAGTGTGCCTATTCCATAGGGAGAGATTGACGAGCTGGTTTCACTATAATCAGTAAAGATTAGATTAAAAGCGCTTAATTATACTCATTCACAAGTGTTTTGCAATCCTATTTTCAAGATCCAAACGTATAAGAATCAATAAAAAAAAAAAAAAATCACATACTCTAAATTCTATTAGATGACAACTCCCCAACGGTCTCCATGTCCCTCGAATGTTTTTCACATGCTAAGTACGCTCACTGGGTACCTGGACCAAAGTCAACAGCGGAATTTTTGTATGCAAAAAACTTTGCTTTGTTCTAGGACGTCAACTTGGACATCCACTTCAATAATTTAAAGAAAGTTTTGGGGGAAATCAATGTCCCTCTTTGCATTACCCATTATCCTGTTGGCAATAGTCCAACTGGGACTCTTCTAATATGGACTAAAATTCAATTATGGTTCGGATATCAAATCCATTGGGATTAACTTCGAACCGTGATCACCAATTATCGAGTTACCTAATTTGTCGATCGGATAAGTATTCTTGTGCGTTATATTTTTGTTTCGCATTCATCTCTTCCGCCTCTGAATATCTGCATTCGCGTCCTGGGGACATGGTATTGAGGCTGGTGTCTCATTAAATTTTGCGTAATGATATCCTTAATTATGAGTGTCCGAAAGAGAGGGCATCCCCAATCAATGCTTTGAAAATGATGGCCCCGGAAAACTTATTCGTCTAAGAAATGTGCTCGCAGAAGAAGGAATGAAAAGGACAGCTAATGTCCATTGTTTTTTCATTACCAGTAAGAACACATCAAACATTACCGTCCATTCCCAAAAATAAAAAATAGAAAAATCTCCATTACTCTTGATAATCAAGAATGAAAGAATAACGTGACAGATTTTTATCGGGCATTTGGATATTATATACTCATTTCGTGAAATTTGGACAGAGCATAGAATGCCGAGTCATTGAAATTTTTCATGCAGAATGTGTTGCCCAAACGCATCAAAACAAGTTGAAATGCATGTACTCCGTACCCTTTAAAATGGCATGGGATTAAGTTCGGACGTGGGGGACCAGATTTCGCAGGAATTAATGGTTGGAGGGTAAACAATTCAATCAGTATCCAAGAGCAAAGTGGGACTGGCGACCTATCTTTCAACCCCAAATGAAATTCAGTGAGACAGAGAGAGAGAGAGAGAGATAGAGCGAGAGAGAGAGAGTCTCTGGAGAGGAGACACGGAATGGTCGTTTTCGCTGCATTTGATGTCGTTCACTTTTCATTTGAACGCCGAGACCGAGGCGAGTGCGAAGATAAAGCGAGGCGCGCCATGTTTTTCAGTGCCACAGTCGTATAGCTGTGCCCACAGTCCTTCCCCTCTCGCGTCCCTCTCAACCCCAGCCCCAAACCTCCGTAACTCAGTCCCATCCCTCTCTCTCTCTCTCTCTTCACAGTCACGCACAAACACATATGAACACATCTGCATAACCCTTCTCTCACTTTATCTGCAGCGGCAGCGACAGGTTGCAGAGAGAGAGAGAGAGGAAGGCTGAGCCAAAAGAAAAATATTGTAAAAACCTTTGACATTGAATGAGACGGAGAGGGTCATGCACATCGCTCCAACAGCAAACAAACAAAAACCCATTTAACATTTTTTCAGTGAATTAAATTGAGTGGTCTTTCTTTTCTTTTGCTGTGGTCGCTGCCCCATCGTTTTCTCCTCTCCTCGTGTCGGTTTTTTCTTTTCTTTTCTTACCGTTCCTCGCACGGTTCAAAACAAAGGCGAGAAAGGCGAGGGCTCGCCAGAGGAAGGTGCACCCAAAAATGGCTCCGGTGCAACATCAGTTTCGACTGGTGTTATTTCTGGCTTTCCGATTAATTTCCTGACCACGTGCACTCGGCCATTGGCTTTCCCTTTTTCCACTACTTTCTTTTCCTTTCTCCTTTTTTAACCTTTTTTTTTAGCTTTGTTTTACTTACCTTTTCGATGCAGTCTCTGCTTTTGCCTCCTTTCCTTGGTCTTTTGCGGGGGGTCAGCTGAGGAATGCACGGACGTATCTGATGTATTGCACTGTAAACATTGTCTGACTATGCGGGTTGATAAAGGAGGTGTCGGTTTAATCGACAAGCTACAGGGACATTAAAAGCAAAGGATTCGAGGGTTCGTGTCGTTCGGCCACAACTTCGATCGAAGCGTCGTCGGCACAAAAATCCGAAGATTTAAGCCACCCCACCTACGACCTGACACGAGGGTTTGGTTTCTCTGTTGCTCACTCCAGAAATGACTCAAATCTTCAGTGTTGAGGCTCTTTAGCTAGCATGACGAAGTGAGTCGATCTTGCCCGACAAGCGATTAATTGACGGGACCTCAATAAACCTCATCTCGCTAGAGATGAAATGGTGCTGTCTTTTTACGTAGAAAACCGAGCGCCCATTGGCCATGTGGACGGTTTGATCGCCACATGCCCTGTTTGTCATGATTAGTACAATTTGTCACGCAATTTGGCCACCACCTGTGGATCCCGACCCAATGGGAAGGAGTAGAATAATCTATAACCATAGCCATTTGAAATCTGAGAAACAAGTTATGAACTCCCTCTTTCCTCTTATCGACACAAAAAATTTCACCTTCAAAATCATCATTAGCATTTTGGAAAGGGATGAAGAAAAGGGATGAAACCCGTCGGTATTGTCGGAATTTAATCCTTGAACAAAAACATCCGCATTACATAGTTTTGCATTCTCATTTGCATTTTTTCGCATTTAAAAGTTAGGCCAAGTCTTATCATCCTACAGCTCGGATTGGCTCCGTCTCCTTTTCTTTTTATTCTTTTTTTTTTTTTTTTTTTTTTGCATTCTAGTTTTAGATATGCGTGTTTGCTTGATTATCTATCTATGATTCTTGTATATTAAACGAGCATAAACACATCGACCCGTGTTAGGATTAAATGGAACCAAGAAACGCACAAAAATTGATTTCCATAAAAGGGAAATATCGGTCAGCACGATACCATTTCTGGGCATAATTAATAGATTTTGAAATTGCCCTATTATTACTAACGTAAAGTGCTGTGGACCATATAAAAACACTTCTGGTTTGCATGCCCCGTCCTCATATATAAAATCACTTCTAGTTGCATGCCCAATCCTCTAAAACGACAAACATCAATTGCGCTATAAAGTTTAGGTCGTAAACGATTTAAAATTGAGTGCCATTTGGGGAGTGGAAAGGAAAAGACATGGGAAAAGGCCCATCTCGCCGTCCCAAAAGTAAAAGCCACGAACTGCTCGAACAAGAAAGTGGATTCGATACTTTACTTCAAGCCTCATTAAAGCCCGGTGAGGTGAATCTGTATGAGGCATTGTGATCAATCTTTTGTAGGTGTCTATAGTGGAATTGAAAAGCTGTGAATTGCTTGGATTTACATACTTTAGGGGCAAAAAAATTAGCATCCTTTCACGTGCAGCCTCGTGATAAGAGGGTAAAACTTTTGGCCCATAAATGCGATGAACTGTAAGTATAATAACCCGTTTTGGTTGCCGTAATAGAATAGGATTATAATATAATATTTAATAAGTTGAAGTATGGCAGAGGTGTAATGACTATTGTGCTCCTTAGTTTAAGTGATGTGTTCGGGTTTATGATTAGCATATCTAATAAAGAAGGATTAACAATTATAATTTTCTCAAAGTACCCATATTATTAGAACTAGATAGATTTAACAAATATCCGTTTCATTAACAGTCGATCTTAACTCCTGAGTTTTTGTTTTAATATTCTATTCATGATTAGAATTAAAAATTAAGCAAATAACTCGTGAATATTGTAATTTAGATATCTTATTACAATAATCACTTTTTTTAGCCAATTGTGAGTGTAATACCCCATAAATATCAAGAAATTAAATTTCATATATTATCAACAATATAATATAGTTTTAATGCTATGATTTGACGCTAATCATATATTTCTAACTACATTGAAGTATTCTACTACTACATAATTAATACCATGATTGAAATGATAATCACGGAGCAATTTGTGCCAGAAGTTGGGCAGCAACTCAATCGGGGTCGTGACCCTAGTTGTCATGGGGTTGTACTTTGCGTGTTCTCGAATCAAAGCTTGAGCTTGACATGAACTCGAACGCGAGTCGATCTCAAGGATGAATCCAAGTTGGGTCTGGTTTTGGAATACACCAAGCACTTTGCCACTTTCCATGAACATCGACCTTCTTCAGCACATGAACAATGGGAAGAAAAAAGCTCCATCTGGCTGAATTCCAGTAAAAAAGCGTCTGTCTTTTCGGGCCAAATCGAATTTGGATCGGTTTTTAATCAGGTAAGATTGGGGCTCTTCATTGACTTTGTGCATGGGCTTTTTCCCCCGAGGCAAATGAGCCTCAAGCATCGTTCTCACACAGGGCCCAACAACTACCGTCACGAAATTCCCAGGAATCCAAAGCAGTTCGAATTGGTTGGGAGTGTGTTGACTTTGACTATAGATGAAATCACTATCTACTCTTGATCTATTGGAAAGAAGTCGATGCGTACGATTACTTCCAACTGCAGGCGGTTGGCTTATCGCATCTCTCGGGTGGAAATCCTAGAAGCCGGGAATCAGACTGAATCCGAGACAAGAGAGACATTGATGGCCTCGGATAGATTAGTTCGGATTGAGCTGTCCCCATTTGTGATTCTCATCTGACACTAGGTGGTGAGTGGTGTAGGCAAAACGTTGTCCGCAGTAGCAGCCTGCCAGGTAGTAATTTAACAATCAACTTTGCTATGCTGAGAAGTGACTAGAAGGTTGATCGGTGGTGTTAGTGTGTCGTGTTCGTGTTTGTGATTTTTTGTTTACATCAATTGAAGACACCATAATTTTCATTTTGAACAAGCCAATAAGATGAGCTATGAAGCATTGAGTGTCAATTCGATGTTGTGTAGTGTCGTCTCAAGTTTTCGCTCTGTATTGTGCACTTTAGTTTGCACCGTGGTCGAGATCGTGTAAAAGAATCGCGTCGGTCCTCACCACCAATGCAAATATACATCCGAAGAACCCTCACGATGCTTTCAGAATAGAATTCATCAGGGAGATCTTGGAACAGTGAGCAAATCGACTAGTGTGCAATATTCGAATTGCTGAAGGTAAGTATATCAAGCTAATTTATCATCTGATCCATCCAACAAGACCCTAGAAAGCAAGTTTACAGAAAATCGAACTCCTGGAATTTGTCGTTGTTCTATGCCAACAATAAGAGCAGAGCTTTTATAGCAGAAAACATATAGAGAGAGAGCAATACTTTTTTACTTACAGTTAGGCTGGACACTGGGAATTTCAGGCTAAGGACAGAAAAAAGAACACTATGCACCCTTTTGTTGAGCCAAAAGTTAACAAGGACAAAAATTTTCCAAGTAGCTACATACAAGGATCACTAATCCATCAAATCAATACAAATTCACCAATTCTTTGTTCTGTCTGTTCTTCTTCTTCCTCCTCATCTTACGTTTATCATGCTCAGATGAGTGTGGCTGACATCAACTGCTGCTGCTGCTACCAGCAGCAGATCCGGGGCTGAGCTCTCTGAGCATGGCCACAACCTGCAACATGTTTGGCCTCCTGGAAGGGAACTCCTCCACGCACTGCAAAGATATCTCCATGTACCTCACCATCTCCTTCACCTCGTCCGCTTCCGCCGCCTCATCGCCACTCCCCCTCGCGGCTGCTATCAGCTCGGGGTCGATCACCTCCTTCTGCTTCCCCTCCCTCACCTTCATCCTTACCCACCCCACCAGGTTGGTGTCCCCGAAGTCGTCCTTGTCTGTGGGCCGCCTCCCTGTCAGGAGCTCTAGGAGCACAACCCCGAGTGAGTACACATCCCCCTTGGCAGTGCACCGGAAGCTCTGGTAGTACTCAGGTGGCACGTAGCCCGGCGTGCCCGCCAGCGTGCTGACGCTTAGGTGCGTGTCGAGCGCACTTATGAGCCTTGCCATCCCAAAGTCCGAGATCCGAGCCTCCATGTCACGGTCCAATAGCACGTTGCTCGACTTCAGGTCGCGGTGGATTATGTGGGGAATGCAGTTATGGTGCAGAAAGCAGAGCCCCTTCGCCGCGCCCCTGGCGATCTTCTTCCTTTCGGCCCAAGTTAGTTTCTGCCGGTCCTGATGATCTCGAGTCCTCCCGTGGAGCACCTCCTCAAGGCTCCCGAACTCCATAAACTCGTAGACCAAGAGCCTCTCCTCGCCAACCTTGCAATAGCCCAGCAGTGGCACGAGGTTCCGGTGCTTGATCTTCCCTAGAGTCTCCATCTCAGCCATGAACTCGCGGTCACCCTGGTGGCTAAGCCTCACGAGCTTCTTGATTGCAACGTGGGACCCGTCCTTGAGTGTCGCCTTGAAGACTTCACCGAACCCACCCGAGCCGATCAGGGTCGAGGAAGAGAAGTGGTCGGTGGCCTCTATCAGTTGGGAGAACTTGAGCTTCCTCAGTTGCCTCTGGAATGTGGCGACATTGATGCTCAGTGGGTCTTTTTCCCTCTCGATTTTCCAGGTCGTGGCGGCATGCGATGCTTGCAGGGTGCTGAGCATCTTGATCCCCTCGGCCTCTCTTTGCCTTATGCGCATTACCACGGCCCACACGATCAAAATGCATGCGAAGGCAATGGAGACTAATATCCCAAGGACCACGTTGTTAGCCCACGCCACGGCTTCATGCTTTTGTCTTCCTCCGGTATCATCCGAATTCGGATTGGTCGCCGGTTGGTAGCTCTTGCATTCAGGCAATGGAACCCCACAAAGTCCTGGATTGTTCGCAAACTGACTTGCAGGAAGCGTACTAAGCTGCCCTCTCTGCGGAATCTGCCCCGTCAAGTCATTGTTGGAAAGATCTATCTGCACCAGGAAAGACAAGTTCGAGAAGGAATCGGGAATCTGACCCTGCAATCTGTTGTGTGAGGCGTCAAACACGCCTAGGTTCTTGAGGTTCCCAAGCGACGAGGGAATCTCACCCGAGAGCTGATTATGGGATATATCAAGGACCTGTAGTGCTATCATTTCACCCATTTCGTCGGGAATTTTCCCGTGCAGCTCGTTGTAGGAGAGGTCTAGATACTCCAGCGTCTGGTACTTTGTGAAGAGACTGAGGATCGGACCGGAATACATTCTCGTGAAATCACAGCTCTTCAATGTTGGGACCTGCAACAGCTTTTCCGGCCTAATCCCAGCAAATTCTAGCAAACCGCCAATGCCGCTGCATGAATTACCAACGTTCCTTACAAAGACTAGAGTATTCCCCGAGAGAATTCCGTTCAATGATTTCGCCCCGATCTGCCTGCCGAGCCTAGGCGGAATCTGTCCGGTTAGCTTGTTGCTGTTCAAGTCTAACCAAACCATGCTGGTACAATTCGCTAATTCAGAAGGTATCTCGCCACTGAAACGGTTGTGTCCAAGCTGCAGGACGGCCAACCTCGACAAAAGGCCAAACTCTCGGGGGATTTCACCAGTGAGTTCGTTGCTCGTGAGCGATACCCATTCCAAATTACTGCACTTGAATAAATCGACAGGGATACTGCCAGTGAGGCGGTTGTTATTGAGGATCAGATTCTTCAAATTCTTGCAGTTTCCAAGCTCCGGTGGAATTGTCCCTTCAAGGCCATTAAACCAAGCAATGAGCTGTTCCAAATTCTGGAGCCTACCGAGTTCTGCTGGAATTGGGCCGACCAAATTGTTCAGGCTGAAGTCGATCTTCTTGAGCTGAGAACACTTCGAAAGTTCAGGCGGGATTTTCCCACTGATGAGATTATCCGGAACTCTCAACTCTTCAAGTGACGCAACTGCAGGACATAAATCCGGAGGGATGATGCCAGAGAACTTGTTGGAGCTCAAATCTATCACTCTCAGCTTCTTGCAGTTCGAGATTGTAACGGGAAACAACCCCGAGATGACATTCTTACTCAACAGGAGGTTCTCCAGGGCCGTCAGGTTCTGAAGAATAGACTCCGGAAAAGGTCCCGAGATGATGTTGTTAGACAAATCGAGGGTCTGCAGCCATGTGCACGATGAAAATGAGGCCGGGATTGGGCCAGAGATATTGTTGTAAGAAAGCGTAAGCTCCAGGAGAGACTTGCAAGCACTCCCCAACTCGAAAGGAATCCAGCCGGTGACGTTGTTGTGCGAAAGATCCATCCTTTGCAAGTTCCCAAATTGGCCAAAGGATTTAGGAATTTCCCCGGTAAACAGGTTGGATCCCAAGTTCAAAGTTTGGAGACTAGAGCAATTCGATAAGGAAGAGGGAATCAAACTTGTGAGACGGTTTCCAGACAGATCGAGCTGAAGCAAAGAGCTGCATGAATGCTTCTCAATCCTCAAACCTGAGGCCGACCCAGATAGATAATTATACGAGAGGTCAAGATTCCGAAGCTTATCAGCACCGAAGAAGAAATTCTCAGGCAATGGACCTGTCAGGTTGTTGAAAGAGAGGTTCACATCCACGAGGTTGGGGCACGCAGAGAAGAGCCCCTCAGGGACAGGGCCTACGACAACTGCAAAGGATAGGTCAAGCTGGCTGAGGCCATATGGGAGTTGCAGCAATGAAGTTGAGTTGATTATGAAGGAGTTTGACGACAATTTCAGGACAGACAACGTGTCCATAGACCGAAAAGGTTCCAAAGAGACAGAGCCAACGAGGCTGCTCCCACTGAGATCAAGCTGAGTCGGTCTTCCAGGAGGACTAGAAGAGCATGTGACGCCATGCCATGTGCACGGGTCCTTGTTCAGCTGCCAACTCGATAAGGCTCCATTCGGGTCCTTCTGGATCATCTTCTTAAACGCAATGAGCGCTTCGGCATCGGTCTTGCTCGATGAGGCCGCCTGCACAGCCACTGAAGCTGATAAGAGGATGCTTATGATGAAGAGAAGAGTGGACAGAGGGTGTAGTGGCTGAACGGGGTTGCTCCTCTCCATCGAGGGAATGGACTTTTAGCAGCGGACTGGGCATTCACATTGATTCACTGAATGCGTGTAGCACAAAAGTTGAATGAATGCTCAGAGAGAGAGAGAGAGAGAGAGAGAGAGAATGAATGAATGAGAGACAAGGAGAAGTTTTGCCAGTTTGCCGATGCAGGTCAAGAGGGGAGGGAGCTTTAGGAAAAGAACCACCTTTCCCTTTAAACGTTTCATGTGAATAAAGAATAACAAGACGTGCCAAGGAATAAGAAAAGAAGGGATTTGGGGATCGGAGCAATCAAATGCAGATGCTCTGGCGGGGGAGAGAGAGAGAGAGAGAGAGAGAGAGAGAGAATTTAGTAAAAAAGATTTGAGTTGACTTTGAGTCAAAAGAGACAAGTTCTTGCTGAGAATCTGTGCTTTTTTCCTTTCAAAAGAAGTACTTGGATTTTGGAGAGGCTTTCCTTTTTTTCCTTTTCCTTCCCTTTTGTTTCGTTTGGCCAGTTCTGGGCATGCTTTATTAGGACCTTTCACACGTGAATGGGCAAAGGCCACTGCAAGATAAAACCATTTTCATGTCCAAATTGTGCTGTTTTACTGAACATTCGATAGCAAATATGTAAGTCACTAGATTTGATGCAAGTACTGCACATCTTTTCTGAACGAGTAGATTATAACGTGTAATTGATAGTGGGAAAAAAATCTTCTACCATTTTACAGCTGTTTACATCATAACACGTGTGTAAATGATTACAATTTTTAATATCATTTATGTGAAATGAGATGGTCAATGCTTGTGCAAAAGAGTTATCTCTACGTAACTTACATTTTTAAAGAATGTACAAAATATACCATTTAGCACAACTATCGGCTTTTCATGAATAAACAAGATGTTTTATGGGGATTATGATACTGCACCTAACAAAATTCGGCAACATAAAGAGTGCAGAGCACCTCCATTATAGCATGTTCGCAAATATCCATTACTGTCTAAGTGAATCAGCTACACATGCACCGTTAGACCGTAAATTTCGAGGGATCTAAGAATTGTCATCGTCGATTGGCTACATGCGAAATAGTGGCTCGTGTCGTATCCGATTCTCCGAGAAAAGAATAGTATAAAGAACATGATAAGCATGGAGGAGATTTTCAAAGGCAAGATTACAGTGGAAGATCTCGTCCAAATTCCGTGGGCCAATAGTGTCTTGAAATATTTTTGGGGGGAAATGGACGATTCACTTCGACTACCGCGTTGCTTTTGATTTTTTGCCCACTAGAATTAAAGTGCTTCGTCTGGATTTAGTTGGAGTGCGCATAGCAATTTTTTGTTCTTTTTCTGAGAAATATAGAGAGAGGAAAACAGAAAGGCCCCCACAATCTTATGATAAATGTCATCATGACATTCCTGGGCCCCTGTTTCTTTAATGATTCTTTGTGACCTTAAAATGGACTAAGCTGCTTTTTCCATATTTTTTTTCCATTTTTACCCCTCAGAGCTTTTGCTGCGTTGATATTTTATCCCCACTTGAGGATTTTTCTTGACTAAGGTGGGTCTAATTAGAGCTTAGTGGGTTCTTACTCCTTAGTGGGTTTACAACATTGTTTATGGATGCTGACACTAAATGGTCTTGCCATGCGATTGGCGTAACATTCCATGTTGCGATATCTAGATTGTGGGTTTTCTTTTAAGGTACCACGTATCAAGTTAGGTCGACTTTGTAGTCCATTTCGTAATAGTTGGTAAACAGATTGTCTATTTCAAGTCTCAAGACTTGGAAGGAAGGCAAACTAGGATTTGGATCTAGACCTCAAAATTGAAATGGAAGAGGAAAAAAAAGTCTCCTTTGAAAGTCAATTCGCACGATGAATGATCTTCGACTTGGACACACGATGTACAAGAAATGAAATGCAAATTATTCTGACGTGGAGAAGAACAAAATGAAAGGTAAAGCCATTTGAATTCATTGGAACATTTTGTAGGTACAATTGCTCCAATAGATGGTGGAAGCAACATCGGCAAATGCAAGCGAAAGGCAACACCAAATTTTTGGAGTTCAATATGTAAGTTTAGAAGAAACCAAAACAAGGAAAAAAAGAAAAAAATAATTAATGGTTCCCGGACGAATCCTAGAACCTGGTCCGGTTCCTAGAATTATGAATTGGAAACCAAATTGGAAGAGACTCTGTCTGGTCCAATTCCAAGTTTCAAGGTCAGTTTCATTTTGGGTAGGTTTCTTTGTTCCAACTAAAGAACATCAATCGCTCAAATTTGCTTCCATCTTTTGTTTACATCTCAATACCTTTAGATGACTAGCAACAATTATTTCCAATCCCAATTTCTTTAATTTCTCGCCGTTTATCTTTTCTGTCCAAGAGTTAATAAAGGACTCTTTCAACACCTTTGTTGATTCATATTTGAAAGGTATTTTGCTGATACTTTTTGGCAAAATAATCTCCTAACTTAGAAAAAAGAAATGGGCAAAAAAGAACAGAACTGTGTCCTTAGCTAATCTGCAAATTTCAATGACATTAAAAGGGTAATACAAAAGTGATATCTACTAGATTAGACCCGCGTGATTTCTAAACGAGGCCTAATTATGAAAACTAAATGGACATTTATCAATACACAAAAGTCTTTTGGCGCATGCATCTCTTATTTCACTTCTCATCATTTTCTTGGCCCTACTTCGGTCAAAGTTCGATGAAATTCGATCCGGCTAAGGATTTTTTTTTGACAACCGGTCGGTCAACTCAAGCCCTTCTTTTTGACAAAATTTATTATTACATGGCAGTTTAAGTAAATTTCCGTAACATATCAAGAATTTTACAAGGTGAATTTATTTTTTTGACTATTGATGTGTACTTTTTGCCTTTAAGGGTTTGAAATTTGGAATATATTTGATATTTTAAAAGTCTTGTACATAGTGAGAACACGAAATAGAAGGCTTTGCATTTTTCTTCATTTGGAGATGTACATGGACCCTTCTTCTTTTAAGATAAGAAAGGTGGCTCGACGATTGAGCTTTGTCCCTTCTCCCAGCTTAACAGAAGGGCTTTCCGAATTTGCTGGGTTAAATGATGAGTCCCTTGCTAAGACTAAGACAAGCTAACCCAAATATCTATCGGTGCGACTACCGGATTCATTGCCTAGGCAGAAGAGTAGCAAAGCGGACTTACGAAAGCAAGGATATGTAATTAAAAAAAAAAATTACATAATGGATCAACTAATCAATCCAATGAATTGAACACCGATTTGAATGGTTCAACAACCTTATACACTGTATTTAAATTTTGAACAAGTACAAATTTGAACCTATGTTCCAATGAAAAAGGATTGAATTGGCCATGGTTAAGTCTCGAAAATCACATCAGCTCTGATGAAGCCAAGTAGTCATATTGGTTGTGATTAAACTCCAAAAATCATATCGGCTATGATTAAATTGGAGGAAAAAAAAAAAGTCAATCTGTGTACACTTATAAATTTCAATTTCAATTTTCATAGTGCGTAATTATGAAATTGCTCAATCATGAGGAAAAATTCAAAAATACAATAATTCAAATAATGTTTTTTCAATAATAGTAATTCATCCAATAAACAAAATTTTCACTTTGTAAATAATGAAAAACATAGATTTGATAGAGAGCCATTTACATAATTCCTTGAAAACCAAGCAAACACATAAAACAAAGGGTTAATATCACGACAAATTACAAACTAATAAACTTCTAACAAAAACCTCCCGATGCACCTATAACCAATTTACCTTAAATTGATATGGATTTTCTTGTGCACTTGCCATGTCAATTGAATTATTGCCATATGTTATTCAACTTAGCGATTTTATGGTAAAAATTGACCAAAACTAATTAAAAGTAAATACGTCACAAGTATATCGATTTGATTTTTTAGTGACCAAAAAATTAATTTGGAATAAATTTATCACAAACATACCAATTTAGAATTTTTGGAGACCTTAAAATTAATTTAGAGTGAATTTATCACAATTGTACCATTTTGGAATTTTCTTGATGTTAACTCCAGAACAAATAGACTTCTAGTGCTCTATCTCCACAATTGAAACTCCCAGAGATATCCAATAACATCCTTCTTTCCATTAATAATCTTGACATCTTCAGAAATTCAATTTCCTATCTAACTAGATTTGTCTTCTTAAACACCAATCCTTCAAATTCAAAAGAAATAACAAATGATCTTTTTACTTTCCTCGTGCCATAAACATCTAATAATCTTCAATATAACCATCCCATTAGTAAATATCCAAAAATCTCCAATATAACAATCCAAGTGCAATTTAAATTTATAAAATAGCCCATCCTATTATTTTCTAGCAAAACTTAACTTTCATCTTAAATCTTACTTCCATAATCATTGAATAATCTACTTTAATTCAACATTCCCAAAAACAATTTCAGCAGTAATCTTAATCAAGATCATTAAATCAGAGACATTCAAACCCAATATATGGAATCCATTCTCATATTTCTTCCCATAGCCCACATTATTCAAAACATTAATTGTTATACCCACAACTCAATTACTATTTACCTCAAATCAAGGTCATTACACCCGCAGGTCGGAAGTCCTAGATTAGCCAGTCTGTCACCACAGCTTCATAAAAGGGTTGATGGCTAAAAAGTCTCTTCCGATGAGTTTTTTTGAAAAGAAAAAAAGATTTCTTTATTTGTTTTTCTCTCTTGACCGAAAGTAAGACTTCTCCGAGAATGGTAATCATACTCCTTATTTTACTCACCAGCAATTACACATGATAACTGGATAAGATAACCCAAGCATGATGATTGCTGGAATTATTATAATTTTTGATATAAAGAAAAGGAAGAGGAGGAGGGTGACTTTTGAGGCAGCTAGCTAGGGTTTAAGCTTAGCCAGCAATAGAGAAGAGGCATGGACAAAATGTCATCTTGAGCACGCCAAAGGAAGGGGGGGTCTTCCAGCACCCCATTTCCCACTAACCCCAACGAGATTATTCTATCTTGTGCCAAATGATTGGTTATGACCTCGAGAAAGAGTCATCTTTTTGCAGTGTGCAAATGGATCATAAAGAAAGAAAACCCTTTTGTCTCTTCAATCCCCTCTCTCTCTCTCTCTCTCTCTCTCTCTACCGGCACACGAAATCATGGCATTCGAGAGCCTTTTTTGAATGAAATGAAAGGATGATTCCCCCTCCTGGCGTGCATGCCTTTGATTGACTGGTAGTACCTGATCATTGCCCTTTCTGTTGTAGTCACCTTGGTTGGGAGAAAAATATGGTTCGAATACTTTCACTGTATGGACTTGTTAAATGATTGCTATGGGTGGAGTCGCACCCTGTGTGAAAAGGGCATGTTTTGAAACTTTAATCTTCTGAGATAGATCTTAATTTTGGATTAAAATAATTAACATAAGTAGTGAATCGATCTCACTACGTTAGATTGAAAAACTAACTCTACTCATTTAACTTTGTTGTTTTTATGATGATCGAGTTGAATTTGATTTTTGGAAAGTCCCTTTAAGAAAAAAATGACTCGAAACGACAAACCGATCCTATTTATTATTGCAAAATGTAATTAATTAGTCTTTCTGTTTTCTAGGAAAATATTGGATTGGCTAAAACCACCGGAAGCTTGAATGGTGGGTGGGGGAGAGGCTTATGATTTTTCAGCGTGAAGCTCTCATGGTGGATCTCAAACATGCCCCACCCTCCATGACTATATAGAGAAGACGAATCATTACATCCCTGCTTTTAGTTTTCGGACAGGCTTTGCTTCTATTCTCACGTCTCATTCTCAACGGCTGACCATAACACCAATCATCACATACAATCAATGCCCGTTCACTCGAATTCCACGGACACCTAGAAGCATTCAAGCCAATACTATGCCCACTCATATCGATCTATCCGATAGCATTGATCGTCCGATGCAGTCAGTAAAAAAATTTCAAAACAGACCATGCTTTACGTCAGTCGGTGATTGGGACGATTTAGACATGAAGGCATACACCTACCGAGGGCAGAGGATTCTCGTCAATTCATCTATTTCTTGAGGAGGGCTCGAGAGAGGTGCTAATTATGAGGCTGAATGGACGTGTTCCAACCAGCGATAATTAGCCTAGGATGAGCAAGCATCAATTGAGATCATTAATTGAAGATATTAGGTAGGATATCATCCAATATCTTCAAGCATCAAGGAACTTCTTTTGTTTTTTTTTTTTTTTTTTTGAGACTCAAAGTAAAGGAAAGATGTAGAAAATATTACATGATTGTATGGGAACAGAAGAATTATATATTCAAGAACAAGAAAGAAAACTGGATGGGAAGCCTAGGAGCCAAAGCTAAGAGGATCCATGACCTAATGAACGTCGACTGAATATACCAAGAAAATAAAAAGAAAATGCACGTACCCTTTTTCTGCTCCTCACTTTTCCATATTCCTTAGATGTTTATTAATCGATGGAGACTGCTTTTGTTCCTTTATTTTTATTTTTTTGTTTAAAGTTCATGAAAATATCGAAGACCCAATGAACAATGGTCTCTAACTTTTCTTAATTGGATACCTAATTTTCTTATGTAATCAACTGAGTCCTCAAACTATGTATTTCTTTATCCGAACCATTCTTTTTGTTTACTAAAAACCGACGGAATCAATGACGTGGACTCTTACATCTAATTGCATCAGCACTGACTAGACTCATTCGGGTGACGTTGAGTCAGATATAAGTGGGGAAGGACAAACCACTCAAAGAAGCCCACGCACACGGAGGGGGGAACGTAAACTGTGGCGGCGTAACTCAGCCACCGACGAAGGTCTAGGCGTCCCTCGTCCAGCCTAGACAAAGCTGTCGTTGCCACCATGCTGTGACCGCCGCCGTTGTTGGCCCTGGGTGGACACACACATGCACACGAGCACCGGCGCCCAGAAACAGAGAGAGCCTTCGCCACAAACCCTGGCAAGAGCCGCAACCCTCGCCACGGCAACCCTCACCCCTGCAGTAGCAGCGGCATTGGCAGGTCCCAGGTCCTGTCGCAGGGGTTGTCACCAGCTTCCATGTTCGTGGCAAGGGTTTGTTTGTGTTTGTGGGGGATACAGCGGTGAAGGCATGGCTTCCCCGGACAATCATCCTTAAGGATCCTTAGAAACATCCTAGAGACATTTGGACACCTACAGTATCTTTGATCTACGACCTAAACATATGCGTAATTCAAAGTAGATGGGTCTTTTTCCAACCACGAATGAGACTAGGAACTACGCCAAAATAAACAACGTGCCTAAGTTTTCAGTAATGAGAGCAAAAATGAGAGCAAACATGCAGAGAAAAGGCTGCTTCGCACTAGGGCCACTTACACTTAGGAAAGATATATAAGTTTTCAGTAAGCAAAGTTGAGGCATACATAAAAACCAACCCTTCTCGGCACATAAATGTTGACACAAGTCACATACCAACAAATTATCAACAAAAAGATTGGTGCCGCCGG
This sequence comes from Eucalyptus erythrocorys, assembly GCA_014182555.1. NCBI lineage: Eukaryota > Viridiplantae > Streptophyta > Magnoliopsida > Myrtales > Myrtaceae > Eucalyptus > Eucalyptus erythrocorys. Next base: position 30,656,992 of record CM024603.1, on the reverse strand, counting down.
CAGCATCTTGAGGCCTAACTAAATGTGCAAAGGAGATGTCAAAGATACTCCCCTGGCAGCACATGGATTTTACATTTAGCCCACTTCATCGACTATCCAGAATGCCTATCACCTTGTATGACAAACTAACGACCTCTCTCATGGAGAAATTAGTGGAATTAGGACTAGCCAATCCACTATTCACACTTGATCGACTTGTAAATGTGACGAACGAAGAGCAAAGACGCACGGAATCCCACCATCCCGAGCATAAGAAAGAAGCCATAGCAGATGCAGGCCATGTACCCAAAGAAGAAAGAAGTTTGCATAAAACCCGACATGTCCGAACGGGCATAGTAGTAATACAAGCAGTATCCATAGATAAACAGCCCAGTTGATCCACCGCAAAGGAATGACCTGAAAATAAGAACAAGTTGAGCATATTCTCCATGTACATCATCTTTGCGTAGTCAGTCAATAAATTTACTGCACTTTTTTGCTTTCTAGGCAGCATAAGAAATTTTCAATACTCGACTTTGAAAAACACTACCTCTGACGATATCAGATCCGAAACCACTAAATTAGCATTTAGGATGTCAGCAAATCATTTAACACTAAAAATAACAAATATAAGAAAATCAATGAGTAATTAGGAAAATGTGGTAATGCCAAAAGCAAAGCGACCCAAACCAAATCATACCTCCACCACCATTCATGATCTTCTGCAGCAAGCTGGAAGTACGTCAGGGCAACAGTGATGAAAGCAGTCACAATGAGAAGGATAATGAATACGATAAACAGGATGCTGTATATCGTATAAATCCTGTGACCCCAGACGCTGGCAAATATATAGTAAAGCTCAATATAAATAGCACTGAAAGGAAGGAAGCCCGCCATCGCCATTTGAGGAACTGTACTCCGATACCAAGGCAGTGGGGGAATCTCCCTAGGATACTTTGTGGTGCGACAAGGAGCTTGAAACTCAGCCTTGCTATTTTTGCCAGCAATGCCACCCAATACAAGCAAGGGAGCAGTAACCAGTGTCCATATGAGGAATATGACCACAATAGTACCAAAAGGCAACGCTGCCGTAGAATTGTAGGCTATAGCAACAGTGTTAAGGAAGCAGAAAGTAAGGAAGAGTGGACCACAGAAAAGGCAACCTGTCAGCAACAGATTCCTCACCTACAAAGCCCAGTTGGAGAGCAAAGTCAGCCCAAATCATCAGCTCATACAAGAAAACTTTTGACGTAAAAGCTAACATCACACGAGCAAAATGCTGTCAAATACCCAGTTTGGTCCCTCAAGCTGGCAATAGAAAGAGGTAGCTGTATATCCTGCAATCCCCGAGGTAAGTGCATAGATGACCACCAGTGCAGTGAACAGTGCCCCTCGGTTATAAGGATAAAATACACCAACCAGGGCAAGCATGAATATGAACACCGTTCTGAGCATTAAGAGAATTGGATAGAAGTTAAAAGAATTCTGTATAAAAGAAAGACCGATGATTCACAAGTCCACATATAAAAAGGTCCTTACAGTGCAAACAGCTGAGTGCCAGAACCAAGGGCTGCAGCAAATAAAGATTTGTGCTTTGGATAACGAAACACATCTCCATGAATGTACTTCCATCCAGTCTCCTCTTGGTCATCAGCTGCTTCTTCATCCTGGGCATACCTACATAAAAGAAACAAAGTGAAATTGAAATGATCCTGAAAAAAATAAAATAACAAACTCAAAATGAATCCTTACAATGTAGTCAAAAGGAAGACTTACTTGACAAAGTCATTTTTGAGGACTCGCATGAGAATTGTTGCAAGGAAACCAGTCAAGAGGAGGACCGTTACACATGAATTGATAATTGAGAACCAATGGATTTCCAAATGATGTGGCAATGATGAAGAATGCGAGTACTTATCCATTCTTTTCTCAAAGGGAGTCTCTGTTTCCTTCCATTTTACGGTGTACATAAACTCCACATCAACATCCTTGTCCTCTGTGAGGTCCACCACAGAATGTGGGTCCATCCTAGCGCTAATTTCAATCACACGATCCTTGTTATAGAGAATATCAAATTGTATATGTTTGTAGAGGAAGTATTTGTACTCGCTTGGGTCAGCTTTCCCTTCCTTATCAACCTTCCCTATGAATCCCCATATTGGCAAGTCATCATAGTACATCTGGAAGTAGTAGTCCTTTTTCACAGCAGCTCTGAACCTGGCAACTTCCTCCTTTGATAGCTTCTTTGAACAAACAACTTTGGATTCATGCTCCTCCTTAAAGTTAAGTTTATAGGGAGCACTGACAAGCCGATCTCCATTGAGCACCTCACCAAGAGCTTCTGGTTTGTCTTTCATATTATCTGACAACCAATAGCGATGTTAGCACAAGTGAATTATTCTCACAAAAAAAAAAAAAAAAAAAAAAATCATAAGCTGATCAATATTAGGGAGAGAAAAAGCCTCACCCCCACCCCCCTCCTCCCAGATTCTTTTCCCTAAAATATCCCCCCAAAAGAACCACCAAAGGGAAAAGGCGAATAAGACGTAAAGGAAGCAAAACCATAAAAACTCTTGCCGTGCACAATTTTGCACATGGTAACTACTCCCTTCTTCTCTATTACACAAATGCAGTTTACTGTTAGACTGCATTACCTTCAGAAAGTCAAGGTCTTAAATATCCATCCAAAATAGAGATGAAGCCCCCTATCAGACCATATAACCCTTGGACTTGACTAACATGGCAGTCAGCCGCAATAGAATGAAGCCTAATGGCAATAATCTTGTTGTTGTGGCTTTAATGGATCAGAGACCTTAAATTAGGACAATTCAATCATAGTTTCCACTTTCCAGCCTCTCATTAGGCGAACTTGTGACATCTTTTTTTTTTTTTCACCAATAAGATTGTTATGATTCGGGCATTTTCTTGACTTCCTTCTTCCTAAAATGAACTGCCAAGCATTCATACAGTTAAAAACCCTCTGATATCTAAAGGTCAGAACGAATTTCACCATAAGCACCACCCTTAAAGCCTAAAATTTTGACATGAACATCATGAATGATTCATTTGTGTTAATTTCCAGAAGATGCATTTCGCGGAATTTCTAGTGGAAGTGCTTTCTTTGGCACAAACTCCCTTTTCCACATGACCCCCTTAGCGAAAGAGGATCCGAAAAAGCTCACATAGTAACAAAGCTATATCAAAATTAACAGCTAAGTGACTCCACACGGCAGTAATTTGCACAGTGCGAATTAATCTGGAAAAACACGTTCGGTACTGCCACCTTCATTCAGCTCAGTGGTAAGGGAGAACCAGACAAAGAAAAATTAGCACTTTCTTCATTTGTCAACGACAGCATCGCATCACTCATAAAACATTCATCTTACTACCAAGGTTCGGTCAAGCTAGAACCTAAAACCGCCTCCACGAGGAATAAAGAGGAGACGCGAAGCGCACCTGGAGGGCAAAACGGCAGATCAAAGAAGCGGTAGGTTTCACTGCAAATTAAACAAAACGAGCAGATTAGCTCAGCATCGGCTTAGGGCGGCAAGAAACGAAACATCGCAATCAAAAAACCGAGCTACACGGCCGCGTCCAGCGCCTCATCCGACGGCGCCAGAAGGAAGCGCGCCAGCGCCAGCGCCAACACCACAACAACAACGACAGATCCGAAACGAAGATCCGACGCGAAGCTCGAAACCGAAACCGAAAGCCGAATCGATCGACGAGCGAGGCGGGCGGCCGGGGAGGGAGGGGATGGGAGTTTACCTAGGGTTGTGGAAAGGGCCGACCTTGTTGGCGTAGAGGGGGACGGCCTCGCCGTCCTTGTAGCGGTGGTCGGAGGCGTCGGATCTGGCGCCGATCGCGAGGGAGGCGATCGCGAGGGCGGCGATCGCCGCGAGGAGGCGGCGGCGGCCGGCGGACGGCTCCTTCCTCATGCTTCTCTCGCCGGAGATGGCGGAATCGATCGATGGATCCCTCGGGGTTTTTGCTCCGGTTTAGGGTGAGCTCTGAGCAGATGGAGAGAGAGAGAGAAAAGTGCCAAAAATTAGAAGAAGAAGAAGATAGAAGGAGAGAGGAAAATTAAAAAAAGCAATACTTTTTTCTTCGGAAATTGCATCCTAGTCCTCGGAATTCGATGATTTTCTAGTTTGGTCCCCAACAAATGGTTTTATTTTTGGAGGATTTTGTTGACGGCAGCCAAACGGAGACGATTACCTAGCTTTTTTTATTTTGGGAAGATGACGTAAGTAGTACCTCAGCTTTTTCCCTATGCGCAGTGCCCCCTACGTATTTTTTTGATTTGTTCGATATAATCTCTAAACTATTGGGAAATATTCGATTTAGCCCTCCCATTCGATTAAATAATGAATTAGACATTATTTAACGATATAAATTATTAAATGCTATGATAACAATGAGGGGATCTAAAATCACGGAAGATCAAGTCAGTTGTAGTAGATATGTCATCTCATAAGAGGCAAACATCTCTGTTCAAGCCTTCAAGAGATTGTCTTTTAACTGCGAACTATTCGGAAATTTGGATTGAAGTATAGAGAGATTCAAAGATACTAGGATAATAACATTTCTAACTTAGTAGAACTGCATTTTCTAGAGAATCCTACTAGGCTAGATTGGAGAAGATAAAGTATTTAGAGAGACATGGAGAGAATTTATGATAAGTCAACATGTCCATCTTTTGATCCATCTACTTTTGAAAAGGGAAAAGGAAATTAGGGTGTGAATGTGTCAATTGTTATTTGATGATGTAGATTATATATTTTGTTTTTGAAATGATATCTTACTTAGATAATTCACATCTAACTCTTTTTTTTTTTTTTTGTGCATTGTTTAAAATAACATATCAAAAACCACATCGGTAGATTCCATTGGCTTACATTAAATATTTTCATATAATTTAAGAACTAAATAGCACATTTTTCAATAATTTAAGGACTGAACCGAATCAATTGAAAATCTACGAATGGCGGTACATGTTAGACCAAAATTTAGAAATCATTTAGGGCATTTCCTTTTTATTTTTCAAACTAGGCAAACCTACTTGGAAATCAATTATTTTTTGTGTTCTGTGTAAGTAATACTTTGCAAATCAATACATATTTGCTATCAAATATGATTAACGAGCATTCCACCATATTCTAGAACAAAGTTTGCGAGTACTATAATTTTTCATTTTTTGTGTGATTTTCATCGGTAGATATGCTTTGAAATTTTTGGATCACCCCTCTTGTGCATCATCAACTAAATCACAACTTGATTACCTAATTGACTCTAACGGTCAAAGGTGATGGGAGAATAGATACCATTAAAAATTACAGCTCACCAAAACCATGTCATTTTGAATAAAATGCTTACAAGAATCATCGAGTAGATCGGACACAAATGAGAATTTTAACGAGCATTTTTTTTTTTTTTTTTTTGGTCAGAGAATTTTAAGAAGTATAAGTACACTAGAAAAATTGATCAGACATTAGAATATTTTTCTGTCAAAAATGAGAATTGCAAGGGGTAAAGTACACTAGAAAAATTGACACACCTTTTTCTTTTTTTTCCTTCTAATAAATTTTAAACATTTTTCTCATCTTTTTTTCTTTTTCTTACTTGCTTTTCGAAATGATAAGATATTATTACTTTATCATGTATATGAATATATTCACTAAGGCTTCATTCGTTTTACAAAAAATGAATAATTGAAAATATTTTTTCAAAATGATCGCTCTTATCGCTTAAAATAGTTAGTCGATGAAAATTCTTTCATCACTTACAACAATTTATATCTAACTAATTTCGAAGACGATGGAAATATTTTGTAAGCAATATAAGCAATCATCTTAAGGAAAATGTGTTTTAAATCTTCATTTTTCACGAAATAAATGCAACCTAAGTCTCATCAATTGGGTATGACACTTTCCAACAGTATAATTAGAATTTTGCATCTTGGTAATCACATGATTAAGACAATGTAGTCCATCTTGATGGGAATGGTTGAAAAGCCAATTGTAAGTTGTAACGTCTGTTGCAGCAGACACACCACAAGAGACCAGGACTGAAGAGAAAATGGGGGAAGCCGGGTGGTTGAGAATTGAGGAAGATTGTCTTGGACGATGAGGCGAATGTCATCCATTCAGTGTTGTTCACTTGGACAAAAAGTAAACGTCAGATGAGAAAAAGGGTGCTTGTATAAGCTTTGGAGGATGAGCGATCTCCGACTTCTGTGGCATTACATATATCCGACAGGATTCTGAGGTATGAAAACATGACATATCCCATGCCATAAGATGCACTGTCTCATGGATGTGTTCATAGCTTTAACCTGGGGAACAACCTAAGAGAACTTGTCTCAGTACTATAACATACATCGCCAGACGATAAAACAGCCCTGAAGATAACCGAGCCTCCCAAAGCGGAAGGGTAAGCAATTGTGTGCATGCACCGTTGCTAGTTGCCAGCGTATACACTTGTGTCGATGCGAAGACAGATGCATTATAATGCACATTTATGATTAACACCATTGGTTCTGTTGTCGGGAAACCCGGGCATCATCTATACATATCAGAAAAGACTGAATCAGAAGATGAAGATGGCATGTCCTGACCAGACATAGTAGACGGTGCCTCACTATGTTTCATCCATAGGAAGGAACATGATGGGACTTTATAGAATTGTTGGAGCAAAAACACTCTTAGTCGCTCTTGATAGAGCTGTATATGTGCCGAACGTATAGCAGAGATGCGTAAAACCCCACGGACCCACACATGAGGAAAATGCAATAGCAGATCCAAGCCATATACCCAAAGAAGAAAGAGAGTTGTAAGAAGCCGGAGAAGTGCGATCTCCAATAGCAGTAGTAGAAGCAGAAACCATAGACATACAAACCAACCGATCCACCACACAGAAAGGACCTGAATTGAGCAAAACAATCAATTCAGTCCATATAAACGAATGCAGACACTTCAATTAAAGGGAAAAGGCTAATCCTGGGAGGCCGACAATGTCAAGAAACAGGATCTCATTCAGACAATATGCACATTATAATTATTAGCTGCATTTTGCAAACAACAATAAATAGCACAGCTATGACAATCGGAGCAATCATTACACTATGCGTTGCGTCAACTGTTTCCTGGCCAGCTTTCAAGCACCATGATAATATAACATCTTTAAGGGTTTCAGTGGTCATCCATGATGAACGTCAATGGGACTCAAGACTTAATGAGGGTCCTTGATGATACTACAAGCACTCAAAATTTATGACTAGGAGAAACCTGGTTAAAGAATTGCAATCACAATTCAAACTCAAACATTTGTTAAGTGCATCACATTCCAGTCTTGATCTGATAGGACCGAATTTAACAGATAGTGTAAATCCTACTGCTCAAAATTGGCATTAGGCGTCCTAAGAGCTGGCACTATCAAGATGTATTGATAAGCCCACTCAAGTAGAATTTAATGAAGATGAATGAGATGCTTGGTGATATTGTTAGTTCAATGTTAACTAACAATGTATTGCCAGTTATAATAGTCGCTTCAAAGATGTTTCAATTACTATTGCCTGCGCATCCTCAACCTTACAGTTTCCAGGAAAACTTGAGATTTCCAACTTGAAGAATTTGATACATGATATAAGACCTATTCTTGACCCCTTGAAGGTACTATTGCTCAAGCAAATAAACAAAAATAAATGCAAAAAAATGTCACAAGTGAATTACTCATTTTATCCATCCATTTTAATGCTTTTACACAGTTTTGGTTTGCGTGGATAGGGCCAACTTGGTATTGAAGGAATCGGAGCAACGCACCAACTGGCAGTGTGGGAAATATGATATATCCTACCTGTTTGGTGTGGGTCTCGTCTCTGTAGTTCGATACTAACATGCTATAAGTGGGGGAATTTGTAACATTCAGATCTCACATGGAGTAGGAGAGGATTGTTAAGTGATACATAAGTAGCAGCCAACTCACAAAAGACCACTGCCAAAGTATTCATTTGGGTGGCATGGCCCCCATAAGTCATATTCGATCATTACGGACAAATGACGTACCTAAAGAGAATATAGATGGTCTGTTAAACAGTTTAATACATATGGGAAAAATGTTTAAATGCAAGCAAGCCAAATTATTCCTAATTTCTTTCCTCTAAACCGGTAAATCAGAAAAGTGCAGTTCCAATGAGCACACATATTCAATTTCAGTTAAACATTTGTAACAGCAGCAGCCTTTCGATTCATGTGAATTGCAGAGGCATAGCCTTTTGAACACTCTCAATTCCTATACTCACATGTCCTGCAATTTCATGGATGTCAAAGTTATAGATCCTCTATTCCAATCAGAGAAGTCGCAGGACTGCAAGAATTTGTCTTCTATTGTCAAAACTTGTATATATGTGGTGACTGGTTTCTCACATAAGACTGTTGTGTTTTAACATATATGAACCAACTTTTGTCTTGTTTCTGTCATTATAAAACCAGAAGATTGGTGTTGCACCTGTGATATAGGCAGTTGGGTTTGATCCAACTCATAAATTATCCACTGTTCTTTTTTTTTTTTTTTTTTTTTTTGGAGGACTATCTTTCAACTTTGACATTCACATGATGAAATAAACAAAGAGGAAAATCAATGGAAAGAAGAAGGAGATATCACTACCATCATTAGCAGAAAGTTTTAAAAAGTGGCATTAGAGAGAGAGAGAGAGAGAGAGAGAGAGAGAGATGTACCTCCACCACCATCGGTGATCTTCGGCGGCTAGCTGAAAGTGCGTCAGAGCCATGGTGATTAACGAAGTTGTGATGAGCAGAATAATGAAGATGACAAATATCGTGCTATAAAGGGTATAGACCCTATTACCCCACATGCTCATTAACACATAATGCAGCTGCATGTAGATTGTAGAAAAAGGCAAGGAACCTGCCAGGACCATCTGTGGAAGAGTGCCCCTGTACCATCGGAGCGATGGGACCTCTCTGGGGCACTTTGAGGTCTCACGAGTAGCTTGAAACTCACCGTGGCTCTTTTTCCCAGCTATTCCCCCAAGAACAAGCAATGGTAATGCAAGCGATATCCAAATCAACAGTAATATCAAGATTGTTCCTAGAGGAAGTGCTGCATTTGCTTGGTAAGACGCCGCAACAGTATTAAGGAAGCAGAATATAAGAAACAACGGCACAGAAAATAAAGACCCTGTCAGCAGCAAATTTTTGCCCTGTTGTAAAACTCTGAAGATTAGACTCAAGTTTCATGATGAATATGAAAGTGTTCAAATGGAGATGCTTAACATTTAGCCTGTTAGAACATACCCAATTCTTTCCCTCAATCTGACAGTAGAATAAGACAGCTAAATATCCAGCAAAGCCAGAAGTCATGGTGTATAGGACTATCAATGCTATGAACAAATTTCCTCGGTTGAATGGATAAAATACACCCAGAAGCCCAAGTAGTAAAGTAAATGTGGCTCTGAGAAAAAAGATTGTAAATGATCAGAAGTTTATAACACAAGAAGTTAGAGGACTGCCAATCGGCCTGTTGAGTAAGATGATCTCAGACACGTTGATTGGTTAAGAAACTCACAGAATGCACAACTGAGCACCTGAACCGAGGGCTGCAGCAAACAAAGACCTGTACTTTGGATACCGGAAGACGTCAGAATGGATGCACTTCCATCCTGTCTGCTCTCTGTCTACTGCTGTGTCTTCAGGTATGAAACTGCCAAGCGATCAAACATGTAAAAACACATACTCCATAGCATAGATAGAGAGAACAGAATAACAAGAAGGAAAAGAAGGTGACAAATGCTTGCACTCTTACTCATAGAAATCCTTCCGGATGACTCTCATATAGTAATTTAAAAGGCATCCAAACAGAATCAGAAACGTCACACATGAATTTATAATTGAAAAATGGTGTATTGAAGATTTGTGTGGCGCTGAATACTTCTTCATCCTTTCATGGAAATGTGCATTTGTTTCTATCCAATGCACGCTGTACTGTAGCTCTATGTCCATATCCCTGCCTTCAGCCAACTCCACTACCTCATTAGGGTGCATCAACAAATGAGCCTCTATTATTTGATCCTTACTGAAAAAGATTTCAAGTTCGAAATGCTGGTAAAGGAGATATTTGTGCTCTGAATTATTTGTTGATGATCCTTCAACATTTCCTATAAATCCCCAGATTGGCAAGTCATCACAGTACATCTGAAATATATAATGCTGCTTGATTGCAGCTTGAATTTGAGAGACTTCTTTGCTTGTCAACTTCTTTGCACACGCAACCTCATGATCCTTCCGCTGTAGAAATTTTACTTCATATGGAGCAGTTACTAGGCGATCTCCATTCAATATCTCACCAAGAGTCTCCTGTTTCTCCTCCAAATGATCTGTCATCGTGAAAATGCAAAGAATTGGGAAAGATATGACATGTATACATAATTGGGGAAAAGGATGAAATTGAGGCACTTGAACCCCAAACAAAACTTAGGTACACATTGCAAGGCTAACCTGGTCGACAAAATGGAAGACTGTAATAACCATATGTTTCACTGTAACCATAACACAAACAAGAAGTAAGAAAGTATAGACAGTAACATCATCAAGAGGAAAAACTTGTGTAGATTTGATAAATGTAAAGATAACGTATCTACTTCTAGCATTAGAACATGGTATTGAACCTCAAACTGCCTCATTTAAACAACCATGATCTTAGCTGACTGCAAGTATGCAACTCATACTTCATTTCATCCTCTACAGACATCATGCTTACCATGCACTCCACACTTTTCTAAAAAAATGAAAAGCTAGCTTCCTAAATTGACAGGTTGATAATTACCTTGGATTGTAAAATGGACCCACTTTGTTGACGTAAAGAGGAACTGTGTCATCAACTTTGTACTTATGCTCCAGCAAATCTGATCTCACATGACTTAGGCAACAAATGACAAGAAGAAGAACAGCTAGATATGCCACATATTTCTCCATTCCCATAATATATCCAATGCTGAGATGAAACAAACTGTGATTTTAGAGCGCTGAAGCATTAAGAGAGGACCTACATGTTCAAAACAGCACACATGAGGGATGTTCCTTTTGTCTTAATTCTAGTACATCACAGTGATTTAGGACATCAAAAGATCGAGGGAAAAATTCAAGGTTTGAACACCATTTGTCCATGGACAATGGTTCATACATCTGGACAAGAGATACTTTAATAAACCAGAAAAGAAAACCATTATCAAATAGTTGGTTTCCCTGATTGCTGAGCGTAAGAGTACAATGGCTAAAATTGTTGATGTAATTAAAGTGATAGCCATGAGTTCGTTGAATGTTAAAGGTTGCTACACGATATCATCCTCTTTATCTTTCTTGAACTAATTTTACTGATGAAATTTATGAAGATAAATATCAACTGTATGAGGGATAAGGATGAGTAAAACTACTTAGTTTATCAGATAGCCATCAGGGCTTATCTTGATTAATAAGTCTTCATTTATTTCAGCAACCACAAATATGACCTCTAATTGGTGGAAATGTGTATACAATTATCACAGATCAAAGTTATCACTTCAGGCCTGAATTCCAATTTGGAATCAAAACCTTGTTTTGGACCACTAATGGCTGAAGAACTGGGCACTCCCGCCTTTTACAAACTCATGTTCTCGATGATCCACAAAATCTGGAAATTTAGTAGCTTTCCTGCAGAACATTTTAGAGCTTCTGAAATTCACATATTGTCTTCGCATGAGGAAGCTTTGCACGCTGAAAAGCTTCAGCAGCTGAAATAAACAGATCCTCATTCTTGCAGATCAGAACAAGTGTCAAGTGGTCTTGGATCACCTCTATCTGGGTCCAGTACTATTTCTTGCATGCGAAGTAGATGTATTGAAATACCATTACTACCAAATCAGTACACAAGAAGGTGATGGTCTCAAAAGTTCATTACTTGATAGGTTTCGCATGCACCGAGAGATATGTAGTGCCAAACCTACCTAACACTTTACATCAGTTTCGGCTCCACCGAGTCATGATCATCTTTAACTGAACTGATACTTCTATGAGAACTGAGAAAAATGTCTAGCCTACATGTAAACAGCTGCATTAAAGGGGACACAAATGATCATTAAAGATGTCCATGCATCAAGAAGCCCCCAGTTACCAAAAGTTGCTGCATATTTTTTTGAAATTGCACACCAATACTTGCTTCAACGAGTGAATGTAGCAAAATATCTCTTATTTTACTGTTCTGACACAAGATGTATCCCCAATTCTTCCATTAGCTAACACATATTCTACCTACGTTGTGCAATAATAGGGAAAGACTAGAAGAGGACCATCTATAGTATTTCTCTCGATCCTTCTCAATGACCTAGTGGAAACTTTCGATAGAAACTGACGTTTCGAGAGTCTTCTCAACTTATATGTGTGAATATCCTAACAGCACGCAATCACTCACCTGTGTAAGAGAAAAGGCAGACAATTAACTCCTACGGGTAAGTTCCATCTACACTCATTGTACTTTAATGAAGCTTACAATCTGATCACTGAACTTTGACTTCCAATCACCGAATCCAACTACATCTGATTCATTTTCAGTAGATGCCTTCAGCCCATCAACTTACTCCGACTACCCTTTGATCTGCATCACGTGGAGAAAAACCGGGCAGCTGGCATTCGCCTAAACAGAAAATCGACCAGTTCAGGGAACAAGAACATCGCCTCCAAATCTTCAAGGCTAGAGTGCGAGATTCGGCAACATTTATCCCCCAGAGCCGTGCCACCGCCACCTAATTCAGCTATATCTTAAAACATCAGCAAGCTCGCTTCACGGACTGACGAGCTCTTGAACCAAAGACAACAAAGTTAGCCCAACCCATCAAAGACCAGCCCGAGTCATCACTGCCAGTTACCAAATAACCCCCGAAAGCACCCCCGCAACTGAGCACGCTATAGAGAGAGAGAGAGAGAGAGAGAGAGAGAGAGACCTCTGCTTTGCGAAATCGAAGCTGGGTCGAGCGTTGCCGCAGCAGCAGTTGCAGTTGCAGTTGCAAACGACAACTACGAAGCGAACGAAGAGCTAGACGACCCGGAAGAGCGCGCGTTTCGTAGGCCGGGCGGCGCCGTGCATGACTCGACCAAGATGACGACGGAGTCCCGACGCGGCGCAGTTCATTGGCGCGTCGACTTCTGTCCCGACGCCAGCCAAAAAAGTCGACGGAATTCGCTGACTCTTGCGGATCTTTCGGACAGTTCGCCCAATCATACGAGTGCGTAAGTTGCGCCTCGGGCTGATGAATGCATCGAGAAGGAAATGAAATGCCGGGTCCCGCACCCCGACAAATCCCCGTCGTCGAGCACCGTCGATAATTTATCCCGATCATATTGATAAAACTCGCGAATCCAATTGATAAGTTCAATTCGTCTGGTTATTGGTTTGGACTCTTTTGGTCATCGATTTGTTGATTTAGTTTCGATTCATAATGAATCTGATGAGTTTAATATTTTGATTTATTTTCCTTTTTGACTAATAAAGTTTGTAGATCGGTCCGACCAAGTAGGTCCTTTCTTATCTAAGATTACTATTATGCTATCAAAAGCTAAGTAGCAATGATGATGCCGATGCCGATGCCGATACGAATACACAACATATGACAAGATACGACGTGCCGATACATCATTTTAAAAAAAAAAAAAAAGAGAATTTTGATACGTTAGGACACATTGTATATTAAATATTTTTTAATATATCATATTTATGAGCAAATTAATTTAATTCAAATTTACGAATAAATAAATAATTAAAAAAGATTTGAATGGATTTATTTTAAAAACATTAATTCACCGTTTGTTAATATCGTTCATTATTTTAGTTTAACAAATTCAACTCCATTCCATAAAATTTGGAAGGAAAAAACAAGTAATCCACCTCACCATAAGAGAAGGAAAAAACAAACTTAGGATATAAATTGTATGTCGCGGAAAGTGAGGATAAAAAATAACACTAGGTTAATCTTCTTTCGCCCTTTATTATTATTTTTATATATTTACATTTTGATTCTTTATTTATTGAAAATTGTTTAATATTGTATACGTGTCGGAATCATGTATTAGAATTTCGAACTTAAGTGTCGGAATTTCTAGCTTTAGTGCCGAAGAATGCGGGAAGAGTTGACTAAGTGTCAAATTTTCTGACATCTGTTGATTGAGTGTATCAGAAAATATTTAATATGACATGAATGCTCTTGAAGAGTATTAATGCTATGTAGATCAAAAGCAAGACTTTTGCTTCTCAAATTCTTCATTAATAGAGCGATTTTTTTTTTTGGTAAAGTTGATAGAGCGATTTTTTTTTTTTGGTAAAGAAATAGAGTGATTTTTGATCTCTAATAATAGTAATAAAAGTGTTTTTTTTTTAATCATCTTTTGTGTATCCCCATTCCATTCAATTAGATAAAACCTTTTAATTTACTGTCTGGATAAGTTAATCTGATTTAATTATGATTATATTCCTATATTTTGAAATTATTGCGAACTAAAAAGTTGGATTGAGGCTAGAAAATACCTCCGAGCCGAACCAAGAAGGTCCAACGCAGGACAACTGCAATAGTCACACGAATTGACATGGGTTGAAAATTTGACATGGGCTGTCGGGTGGATTATATTTCATTTCCTATATTTAATTGTGATAAACGAACAGTTGTAAATCTGTCATAATGTTCTCATTTTCTCGTAAGTGGCTTATCCCCTTATTTGACAATAAACGCGGCTTAAAATGCGTATTGATTCAATTAGTGAGAAAGTCTTTCACCAAAAAGCTTATCTTTTAGTTTTTTATATGAGATGCGTTATGGAACAATTCCCTACAGGAATTGAATTCGTATAATGATGATGAAGAAGAATAAATTTAAAGATACAAAAAGCTATAAATCAGTGAATAAATTTGTCAACCTCTGGTCATTATCCTACATTGATAGCTAACATAGTCAACGATAATCATTGTTCACAGTTATCGACAAGTTCTTTCTGTAATTTTCAATGACTGCATTATTGTCTGTAACTCACACATCTCGTCGATATCGATTTCAATCTCCAAATTCTATTTGACCAAATCGACTTCGTGTTGATTATAAAGAGAGACTTTCCTGGTGTCAACAATTGCGTCCAAGTGGGAACCCCGTGAGCTGTGAAAGCGAAAAGAGGACATGAAAAAGCAAAACGATAAAAGAGCATCCGGCGGGAGAAAAAGGAGAGAAGATCGAACAAGGGCCATTCGACTGTAGAAGAGCTCAATTGTCACGTGAGAGAGAGAGAGAGAGAGAGAGAGAGAGCAATCGGCGAACCGCCATAGAATGTCAACCACGTCAACTTTTAGACCTATTTGTAACCCCATACAACATCATGCTGCCTCGCACTATTTTCACTAGCTCATTTCCCCTACATGGATTCCAATTCTGCTCTGAACTTCTTCTTTTTTTGTCTAATAAAAGGGCTCTAATTTTTACTTGGGACCCAAATCTCGCCCTCATCATGTAAACTCCATTGACACCAATGAATATTTCACTTGTCATTCTTTACCGTCTTTAGTCGTTTCTTTGTGTTTTTCATTCATTTTTTTTCTTCCTTTTGCCTTTTTCATTGCCACAGCCATGGCCACTCAGCCTCATTCTCATAGACGCCATGGCCACTTGAGCTTGTTTTTCAAGCCGTGAAGCTTGAGATTCGCAAATCTCAAGTGGCCATTGGTGCGTCATGGTCACTGCGAGCTTTAAGCTTGAATAGCCATGGTAGTCTCGAGATTCATGGCTCGAAAAGCACTCATGCCATGGTCGCCACAAGATTCGCGGCCCAAAGCTGTAGCGGCCATGGCCCTTGCTAGCCCGAAGCTCAAGCTAACATGGTGGCATAGAGGTCACAGCTCGAAAAGGTCTCTTGAGATCTGAGTTTGGCATATGTTGAGAACTTTAGTTTTTGTTTCATGGGTTTCAAATTGTGCAGTGTTTTGATCTGTTAGGGGTGCTCTTCTCGGCGAGGAACTTCTTTAGGGTCAAATTGAGAATGAAGATGATGAAAGAAAAGGAGGGAAAGGTAAACACGGAGAAAATTAAAGATGGTATGAAGTGACACAAAGGAAAAAGAGATGTACACTGAAATGATATTTCAGATCTTTAAAGATATCATTGAACCAAAATTCGATGAGAAACGAATCTAGGTACTAACTAAAAATTAATTCTTGTTTATAAGGAAAAATATTCAAGTCAAAATTGATGATTTTTTAGTAAAATTTGATATTTGTAGAGGACAATACGACCTCATGTGATGTGATAGATGACCTAAATCTCACTCATTAAAAATGTTGTACTCTTGAACTAAAATTAAATACTGGGCGAGAAAAGGATGCCTATACAAGCCACGGAGAATCAAGCAATCTCCCCCTCCGCTTTTGTTGTGAAGACTCAAATTTTTGAAATATCGTACTAAACTCACTAGAGTAAGGACATTCCATTCTCCCTCTCTTGACAGACAGTCCTTGTTACGAAGTGGTGGTATTACATGCGATATATGCCATGCCCTAAGATGCACTCTTGGGGATGCATACACAAGGATCTTCAACAGTTCACGCTCATGTCCTGACCCAACATTGTATCATCCATAGGAAGGAACGTGATGGGACTTTGAAGCGCTGTTCGAGCATAAACGCCCTTAGTCGCCCTTGATAGAATAGCACATGTGCCGGACATACAGTTGAGATGTGTAGAACCCCACAGATCCCCATGTGAGGAATATGCAAATAGCAGATCCAAGCCATATATGCCCTCGGAAGAAAGAGAGCTATAAGAAGGTAGGGGTGAGCATGGTTTTAGATTAGAACTAGGAACTTGAGAATCGGATCGGTGAAAACCGGTTTAACAACGGTTGTCAACGGTTGTCTGGCCAGCTTTTACACGCAAGATAATGTAACTTTTTTATGGGTTCCTAAGCTAATCTCCGTACAATTTCAGTTTGTCGTCCATGATTAACGTCAATGGGCCTCAAGACTTTATAAGGGCCTTGACATTCCATGATGCTACAGGCACTGGGAAATTTACGACAAGGACCCTAGGATGATAACCTGGTTCAAAAACTGCGGTCGTGATTAGAATTTGAACGTTTGTTAAGCGAGCATCACATCGCGGTCGATATGATAGGATCGAAATTAGACAGAAAGTGTAGATTCTACAGAGCTGGCCAGCGGTATCAGACGTTTTTCCCAGCTACAACGGTTGCTTCAAGCATGTTTCCATTACTGTTGACTGCGCATCCTCAATCTTCCTAAAGAGAATGTAGATGGTTTGGTGAGACAGCTTGAAATTCACCATGGCTCCTTTTCCCAGCCATTCCCCCAAGAACAAGCGACGGTAATGCAATGCAAGCTCGACCACGGCAGTTCTTTCTCGCTTGAGCTTCCTTGAGCTTGGTCATGGCGGCTATATAGTCCTTTCGGACTTCCTCAATGCAAGCAACGTTCCGAGATGAACCCCCGCAGTCTGCCATTGAACTCCGCTGCGAAACCTCCACAAGCCGGCAGCTAGAAAGATCTTGCCTCTTTTTTTTTTTTTTTAAGGATGTATTGCGCAAAAAATGAGTGATTTGAAAAATAGTTTTAGAAATATAGTCACTTGTGTTGTTTACAAAAATAAACGAATTGACTAATTTTTCATCACTCCCAAAAATTGTTATGCATAGATTGTCACCCATGATGAAAAGATTTTATGTTTATTAATTTTTCTATAATAATATAAATAATCATTTTTAGGAAAATATTTTTAATTCTTATCACCCATTTTCTGCCATTTTCTGCGAAACAAGCGCACCTTAATGTCAAGCTTTTTATTTATATTATTTTTTCATTCTTATCCTTTTCTTTTATCCTCTTTTTTTCTCTTCTTTTTAAAAATTTTTTTATCATTCTTTTATTTTTAAATTTTTTAAAAGTTTTTCAGACATGTCGCTTAGTGGGCATCACATCAATTCCAAGTGTCCTAAGAAAGTAATTGGAAAAAACCACACACACATGCTCCGTTAACCAAATTAAATAGAATTAAAGAAATGATTCGAATACACAAATTTAACAAATTTTAGTTTAAAATCTCATGACCCCATTACACTTTCGGATAAGTTTTAGGGCTTCTTATACACTTCATACTTTTTATTTGTAAGTTAGCTCGAAAATTGTTCGCTTGGTACAAGGAAAACGAAATTCATATTGGAGTTAGTTTGGGTTAGGATTGAAATTTTTGCGAAACCGGCTAGGCCAGTTACCGGGAAAAGCCCACGGCTTTGCGATTTTCGCGAGCGGCCTCGGGAAATCGATGATGATTAGCCTTCGTGCTAAAGCGTGGTGATCGTTATTAGTAACGATCCATTGCCCCGTCCCATCAGAATGGACAAAGGACAAAGTCATGGGGACAGGAACGATCACGCCGCCCTTGGTCGTAATGACGAATCGACCTCTTGATGCCCGGGCGGGCAAAGATCTCGCGTGGGCGGATAAAAGGCCGAGACGCTAAGAGTCCCATCAATACGTCCGGTGCATGTCTCTCGTCTTTTTCCACCATGCACGTGCAAAGTAAGGTTTCGACGATGATAATCGCGGCTCGTGTTCATCGCGTCCCGCAACTTCCGGGCCGCCTTTCGCCTGGTGTTTACTGCGTTTCCGATCGTCATCGAGCCTATGTAGATGGCGCCTCACCGAAGATCCAAAAGCCCGCACTGAAAATGGCACGGGAGCGCGCTCGGATCTGAACATGAAATGAAAAGACCTTCCCTTTGTGCCAGCTAGCACCTGAGGAAAAGTCTTTGAACCGCATTGTCTAGGCCTCGTGCAAACCTCAGCATCCCTATACGTAAACTAACTAGGATAGAGCTAGGCATAGGGCTGAAAAAATATAGCGTGCCAAATTGGGGATTGAGATGTATAGATAGCAACACATTAAAATAAGAAATATAATCCCGATAGCCCATCGATATTATATCCATTAGACAGACGAGACGACCCTCAATGGATGTCACAAGACACGTGCTTCTAGATGGGAAGCGAGGCCAGTACTCCATCTCTATATGCTTCGTCCCTATCTTAATTCGGGAAAATCATCAAAAAGGTCATTAACTTATTGTGCTTGTGTTAATTCAATCTCCTACCTTTCAATTGTGTTGTTTAAATCTTAAATATTTTTATGTTTTGCCAATTGAATCAATTTGACTAATTTTAGTCGAAGATTGCTAACATGGACACCATAGTGCCACATAGAACAATTAGCGTTGACTTGAATATTTTTTAAAAGTTTAATTCTTTATTTATTTTCTTTTATTATTTCCTTTTCTTTTCTTTTTAAAAAAAAATTATAAAAATTGTTAACGTCGGCATTGGCCATACTACATGGACAATTATTGTTTACATTAGCAATTTCCAACTAAAATTAGCTAATTGAATTAAATTGGCAAAACTTGAAAATGTTTAAAACTCAATTGGCGTAGTCGAAATGTTTAAAACTAAATTGACACAAGTACAATAAATTTTTGATTTTTTAGGTAATTTTCTCACCTCAGCTCCTAAAACACGGACAAGGTCCTCAAGAAATGTGGTTCTACAAATCAAGACGGTCCAACCGTCTGTTCAGCAACAGCAGGCTACGAAGAAGACGCTAAATGAAGCTACGGAGAAATCGCTTGATTGTCGTCCAAAGACAGAATGGGGACGAACCAAATTATGACGTCGACATGCTACGATCTGCTATAAGCTTCACGCTCTTAGTTTTAGGTCGTTGACTTCCATGGCTTACGCAACGGATCAAGTTGTAATTCTTTTACCACACGCTTTCATAAGCGTTGTTTTCGTGACATCTGACAAGTCTTTTATACCTTCCAACTCGTGCATTGCGTCGTAATTGGAACGGGGCTTTGGAAGCAGGGATTGGTCGCTCAAATCCAGGTCGATCCTTCAGGTGCTGCATCTGCTACTTGGCATTACAGGTGCAAGCGTCACTATCTCACAGCTTGGGTCGTTGACTTCCATGTCTTTTTTGGGTCCCTTTTATTTATCATGGCGATGGCATCATGGCATCGAGTTGCGACCCTTTTGCCATATGTGTTTTATTGTCTTTTTAATATTTGACGGGCGGCTAAAATACGTCGTGTCGAGTTAGAATAGTGCTAGTTGGAGGAGGGATTGTCGGCTTAGCTTCAAGATAGTAGAGCTACTAGTCGCATGCTACATTTACTATGCAGCGTGCGCGCAGAAGTTTCGCTCTCTTAGTGGGTTAGTTGACCCCCGTGATTTTTCCCCTTTAATTTTGTCTGGGTGACGGCTGCTAGGAACGCGAATGTTCAGTGAGGTAAAACAGAGAAGAAGACAAGCGACTTTTTATGGGAACACCCTTTCAAAATCAGAGGAGAAATTCTTGGTGCCGCACTAAGCAATCTCTTCACTATTCATAGCAGTATCAAAGGCACAAGCTTCAGAATTAGCAGGAGTTTGGATCATATATAGTTATGATGGAAATTATATACATATATATGTGTGTGTGTGTGTCATAAGTAGTAAGAAGCTTTAAGTTTTAATATTACTTTGTTATATTAGACTTCACAACTCCATTAATTTCCTACTTGGAAGTTGATATTCAAAACAAAAATAATCTTTCAAAATCTTCACTTGTCTTTGGAACTCGAATTGTCTTAGTTTGATAGCCATCTCATCATTAACCATGGAGGCCAACTAAGGCTACGTTTGGTTCAGTTTTTGGTGAAGGGCTTTTAGTCTAAAAGGTTCGATGAAGTGTAAATATTGTTTAGTAAATTGTAATTAAAAAATGCCTTGGGAAGCGAATTCGAAGAAAATGCTATTCATACATATGTAAAGTTATTTGGTGTGACCAATTTAAGTTTTTTGATTTGTTCAAAAATTAAAAATATTTATATATTTTTAACATTTATATTTTCACATTGAGAGTAATGTAAAATAGACATATTAATAGATATATAAAATAATAATAATAATAATAATAATAATAATAATAATAATAATAATAATAATAATAATAATAATAATAATAATAATAATAATAATAATCACATCAAGTTAGATATTCTCGATCAAAAAGAGAGTAATTTCATCATATAAACATGGTCACATGTGTCTCAACGAAAGAAATGCATTATCCTTAAATATTACAAACCTTCTTACGGCTATTTCATTATGTAAACGTGCCATGTCAGGAGATGCAAGCTCTCATCCGCTCACTTACAGTATCATGGTTAACTAAATATCCATGATCGTATCCAAATCTGCTATTCAAAATCTATATTAGTCACAGCATTTCTTCATATATAATTGTGCAAATCTATTGTTATTATGACAATTGCACTTGCATTTTATATGGATAACTTCACATATTAGTTAGAATCTTTAACTTCTTTTTTAATACGCTAAATGCTTGCTCAAGTTTTTAGTATAATGAGGAATGAGCATGGTTGAACACTTCTCGATAACCTATAGAGTGTAAGGCCTTGGTGAAACTCTAGCAAATGAAGAAATTGAAGTGAAGCCAAATCAAGACGAATCAACAAAGCATAAATCAAAGTGATATCGTCAAAAGCTCCATGCTCACCACAAAGTTGTCCAAAAAAACCGACCATCAAATTACAAGTGACGAGCAAATCAAATCGACCAAATATTCTTCATGTAAAAGTAGACTGAAGATACCTGCTCATTAAACAGAAACCACATATAGAAAAAAAATGCTCCACAAGCAAAGTAGATATTGAAATCAATCCAAACTAATAGAGTACAAACCAGCATACCAAGTAATTGTAAAAACCACAAATCAAATGACATCACAACATCGCAAACGAAAATTGCCAATGTAGCTAAAAAAAAGTCAGATTAGCAATTATCAACACAAATTTCTATAGAGAACTCAACGCGAATAGAGAAATCTTACTAGGGAAGAGAGGCAAGCACGAAGGCGGGCGTGAGGAAGAGAGCTCGAGGATGGCAGGTGCGAGGTAGAGCGTGGCTTGAGGAAGAGAGCTCGAGGGCAGCCGGGAGGCAAGAGAGCTCGACAGCAAGAAGACTGCAAAAGAAGCGTCTCGAGGGCAATAGAGGAGTGCAAGGAAAGCGGCATTTCGAGCCAATCCAATTGGTGGAACCCTGTTCACGGAGAAAAAGAATGGCACTATTGTCATCGAGTTTAGTAAAAACGATGAGATTTCTTCTTTTGTCTCTTTCTTTCTATTTTGATAATACATCCTTGTGCTATTGACAATTTCTCCAACTCTAAGCCGTCGTAGAAACCTTTGACCGAGACAGATGATGATTCATTATAATAAATATCCCTGATTAGGACACTGTTTTTGGGATATTGATTGCTAGTGTATCCTTTCTATAGATCCTCCAAATGATGAGGACAATAGATCGTTTAAAAGGAAAAAAATGGTCCAAATAAGATTGACTTTATCAAAGGTACCTGGTAGGAGACCCATAGTTGGACCTTTTGGTGAGGATGGGAGGGGACCAAGTTCTTGTTTCATATGGTCCCCCCGACCACAAACTCCTCCTTCTCTAGAGCCATGGTCACCACTTTTCCATCACCATCATCTCCTTGAAAAAAGCCCCTTCATAAAATTGGAAAATGGATCTTTTGACTCCCAATTTCCAAAAATTGAAATCGGGAACCAAATCTACCCAAATTTTGCGTTATGTGAAAAATCAAATTTAATTAATTTAAAAGTTGCATCATTTCACTATAACGCATATGTCGGTCAAGTGATTATGTGCAAAATCATATTCGTTTTAAAAGAAGTTCAAAATTGGTTCTTGAATATTGAACCGATCATAGATTCTCGGTTCTATTTTATTGAAATCATCAATCAGTTCAGTTTCTGGGTTGAACCGAACTTAGTGTCCACCCCTAGTCCATGTTGGTAATTTTTTATGGAAAAATTGAGAGCAATCAAATCACATCAATCATAAAAACCACAAAAATACAACATATTCAGCAATGGAAGTCTAAATTTGTTAGATCTAACTAAAAGTCATGCTAACTTTTTGTTTTTGCTAAGCAAATTATGTCAAAGTTTACTAAGGATTGCCCTTTTTCTACTCTTCTTTCAACTTAAACACTCACTATTTTTTGTGTTTTGGTAGTACCATCCATTAAGTGGTCCACCACTTCTGTTACGTCCTCATAAAAGTGGTACACATTTTTGTTCGGTCAAATGTGAGGTAACTATTTTTATTTTATCTTTACCCCAAAAAAAACTATTTTTATTTTATCAATTTCCTTTTCTTTTTTTTTTTTTTTGGGGGGGAGGGGCCACTTTCCTTCTTCATCTTACTTCTCTTCTTTCTGTTTCACGCGATTTTCTTCCGGGTTCCACGTTCAACGCAATTCTTTTGCAATTCACGCAATGTTCATTACCCGGGACATCGTATTGCTTCTTTGAATTCAACGCTACAATGCCAAGAAATACCAGAGTTGGCCGACATTCGTACAAATAAAAATGGATGCACAAAGGCAAGGTAAACATGAAACATACACCAACAACCCCAACGAGCTGCAGAAAAAGATCATCCTCCATGTCATCATCGGTAGTGGGCCAACCCCCCCAGGCTGTCAATCACCAACAAAGCAGGAGTGAGTGAAACAATGGGTTAAACAAGTATAAATGATGAATCCTAACAAACGCCCGATTAGGAAATGGATGATCGGAAACTAGCTTGAAGTTTAACTCTACACACAACTAGAGTTTATGGCTAAATGCAACAACTGCAACATAAATAAAAGAACAATGCATCATTATAGATGTGTTCCAAGAAATTAATATGTGAAAGCACGATTTTTATTTCAACACCCGGACATCGCATTGAAAATTGTAACCAAATAAAGTCACTAATTTCAATTTCACTTAACATTCATAAAAGCACGCAACCCACCTATTGCTCCAGAACTTTATGCCAGCACATGGTGGGGACACCTATTCTTTCACTACACCCTCATACGTGTGATGAGAGGAGTGAGAAATCTAGAAAAGGGAAGAGAAAAAGGAGAGAGTGGGTGGTTGGCCGTGCCTTTTAATATTACTTTTTACCGCGTGCGATGATAAAAAAAGGGGCTCATTAGGGAAGGTCGACGATAAGCCTGATGCCGGTTCTTCTCGATATTACCTTTTACACGCAAGAAGAGGCTGCGTCAGCGATGAAAGGGGCTCGTCAGGGGATGTCAACTGCGAACACAACGCCGATGCCAGCAAAAATGGGGAGGATGGCAACGTTGGCGTCACAGATATTTGCCTCCTTAAGGCCTTGCGACTTGAGGAGAAAAAAAAAATGGCCCGAATGAGAGAAAACACGACGACGGAAACGATGCCACAAGACCCGAGAAATGAGACGTCAAAGGCGTGGAAATGAGAAGGAAAAGAAAAGAAGAAAAAATATTTATAAAAAAAAAGGGTCAGGAACCATTTTTGGAGAATCGTAATAAAAAATTAGGGAGCGTTTAGGCTCTTTTAAGTCAAGGGAGGAGCAGAAAATGCCCGACCCGCGTGTTCCTTTTTTGTCCTTTTTCTTTCAGCCAAACTGCTGACGTCGGCTGAATTTTTTTTTTTTTTTTGGTCCTTGTCTCGTGACTTGGCAAATCTCTCACCCCACCACGCTTAATACAATAATGCCTTTTTTTTGCCCCCTTAAATAACTCAGTACGAAAGACCAGATGACAGCCTGCGAAGAATCCGGGTTTGACTAAAGTATCACCGAGCGACAGCGACCGGTCCACTCACTCCCCGCCACGTGCGCGATCGCAGGTAATCAGCCCGGGTTGCGTACTGCCCCTGCTCACCGAGGCGTATCCGATTCGTCAAATCTGGCCGGTCCAGTACCGCCGTGGCCGGCAGAAATTAGACTAAATTTTCCACGTTTTGTCCCATGCTAGGCGACGATTGTTTAACTCGCAATAATTTTACCAAAACCCTAAATCGATCTCGGCTCGATCTCCAATCTATCTTTGCACCGCGCAAGTGGACGTCTTGATTATTTTTTTAACGATAGCCATTTGTAATTTTCTAAAGATCGCGAGATATTTAATTGCTCGTGATTTTATATTTTAGTAGTTGTTGTTTGGAGAGATTCGGTGCCTTCCATGTCAAAGAGAAAAAGTCAGATTTATGAGGGTGCACAGCATTCTAGACACGAGAAGTATAAAAGTTAGAAGGAGAAGGACCGGCCTAATTCCTTAATCTTAGTTTTGCGCCCTGCTTCTTTTCGTTTGAAAAAGAAAATCTCCAACTTTCATTTGAGCCCTTGATTCGCCCACATGTCCAAAAATCACCATTAATTTCTTCGAGACTTTCGATATCTGGATTAATTAGAGGTTCATTATTGTAATCCCACGTTATTATCAATGCTTCCACCTTTATATGGAGCAACAACAGCCTCTCAATACCGATAATCTTGAAGAAAGCAAGGACGATATTTTGATGTGTAGGTAGATTTAGCATTAAAATGAAAACTAGGGGATTTTCTTTTAGATAGAAAAGAAGTTTGGGGTAGAATTGTGATAAATTTGAGGCAGAATTTGGCTAGACCTAAATTTAAGGGTTTTTTTAATTATTATAAAGGAATAACTCCTGAAAGGACTATGAAAAGACCTTGTTTTTTTCAATATCTAGTACATCAAATCTGGTACGTGACCAAACCTTTACACCAAAAAAAAATATATATATCTGGTACGTGACCAAATAGGCTTGCGGCGAGGGAGGGTGCACGTAATGCTTGCCTGCTCTCCCAAGTGTTCATTGCCCGCGGACTTGATGGGCGGCAGGCGAGTTTTGACTTATCTCTTGTTTTTTCTTGTTTTGTTTTGTTTTGTTTTATGTACTGATTTCCTTGAATTAAAAACCACAGAAGGATCCAAACATGAAGGGAAAACTAAAAGAAGCATATACTTAAGGCCTTAGAGAAAGCTATAAAAAAAAGTATTTCATTAAGGCGGGGAGATCACAAAGCATAAACATTTCATTTACTTAAATATTACTACAAAAGAACAAAGTTGACAATGAAAGGAAAAAGGCAAAGCAAGCTCTAGTTATTTTTAAAATTGAAAATATTCAGCAATTATAAATTAGAAACCATAGAACCAAAATAACTTTTATGAGTCCACTCAAATAAATATATTCAACTACTGACCAAAGAAGAAGACTAAATAAATTCAAGTACATCGATTTTTTCCTTCTCCCTTAAATGTGCAAAACACAAATGTGCGTACATGCATACGTGCATGAGTCCAAGATAAAGAACAGAGATAGGAACTGACGATAATATTATTTTTTTTTTTTATAGTGTAAAGACCTAACTTACAAACCTATCTTTACATAAATGAAAAATATTCGATTAGTGAAAAAGAAAAGAAAAGAGGGTAGCCGTGCATAGCACGTCTGTCTACACGAACTTTGATTTTGGCCAGATGGTGATATTATTTATTTTACTTTATCTCTCTTTTTTTATTTAAATTTATTTATCTGTCCATACTCCTCTTGTGCTCATCTGTCTTCCATTTCTTGAGGAACGTGACAAGGCGCCGGAGACGTTCGGAGCTAATGACTGGCTCGCCAATCTCAGCCTTTTGAATTATGGATCACGCTTGAGAAAGTTGACAATTTGAACTTGTCACTTGCAAGCATCGCTTGATCTTGACATTCCTTAACCCTGTGCTAGACTCTAGGGTAACATTTGAGAAGGATGGTTAGGCTCGGTGGGGTTCTTGTTCCCGCTTTTGTGCTCATAAAAACCAGAGGGCACCTCGCGGAGCAGAAATAAGACGACTTCGATGGTTTTTGAGAAGATTCATGCATCGATATGATATTTGAAAGCCGGGTGTTTTTGATGTGTTTTCTCAAATATAATCATTTGTGAATGCACATCATGGTACTAAACTGACGGACGTAGAAAATGGGTCATGGTTTAATAGTAAATCAGGTGGAAATTAAATATAAAAAAGTGATGAACACTTTATGCACAACACATCAACTAAATTTACTTTCCTAAACCATATACTCAATAACTTTAAAAAGAAGAAGTTCATAGACATTATAACTCATTACGAAGAGGATATAATATATAATCGGGAGATAATAGGAGTTACGAAATTAATTCTCCTTCGGTTGAAAATAATTGATGGAAAATACATTTTTAATTATTTAGAGTCCATATATGACAAAAAAAAAACTATTTAGAGTCCATGTGTCTAGCTTCTAAATTATTTTTTAGAAAAATCACTGGAATTTGCCTCAGTGACCACCCTTCCAACATGGAAAGGGGAGGTGAGGGGTTCGAATCCCCACATTCTTAAGGAAGATGGAGTGGGGTGGGGTGGAGAGGGAATGAGTAAGTTTTAGGAGTGGATTTCGACTCCTACACCCTACAAAAGGCAGGGCAAAAGTTTGAGAGTGAGTGTTAGAGTATGACTGAAAAAAAATTACTTTTTAGAAAAGAGTTTGTAATAATGTATTTTGTATAAGTAAATCATACTTAAGGCCCACAAACAGGAGGGGAAAAGGATTCACTAACCCCACATTAAAATTTAAAGGAGGGGTGTTTCGATTACAAAGGGGCACACGCAACTCACGAGGCGTTTCCCGTGTCCAAAGCAAAAGTGTAAAGCTTCGATAACACATCAATTAGATTTTTTTAATTAAAGGAGTGGTGCTTTTTCTTTTTTTCCTTTTCTAAAAAAATACTTTTGGATTGTGGGAAAAAGAAAGGTATGGAAAAAGATCTTATATTTAGCATCCATGGCGATACAATATGACCAAATAGCTTGGGTCCACATACTATAATCGAGCCCCATAGTCATTCGCCGAGAAGCGGCATATTTTCCACCAATTATGTTATTGCACATGGTATTGGGAGTTTGGTGGTCTTAAGTGTTTTTCACCGTGGTCCTTGAGTTGGAGCTCCAACATGACTATCGAGTCTAGACTCGTTAGTCAATTAACAATATTATCTTTACGTCTTTTTCAGCCCAAATATTAACTCAAATCATGAGATTTTTCTTCATATTTATAAACTAATCACCAGTCAAGTTTACAATCGATAGGAGATAATCTCAACATATAAATGTATTTAAGTTCATCATTATCCTCGTACCCTTTGGATGTGTTGCCTAATCGTGCACGAACACTGTCGATCCGCACAGGAAATCAAGCAGCCCATTCATCGACGGCCTTGATGCGGCCAGGAGTCAAGGTCAAGGAGGGCCACGGCTGACGTACCGAACTTGAATGGTCGAGGCGGCGCCCTTGGACCTCATCATCAATCGCCACTACAACCACACTCACGTATCATCCCAGTGTCCATCATCCTAAATCTTTCCCCAACATGCCTTTCTTCTCCCTTTTTTTTTTTTGTTTTTGTTTTTTTTGTTTTTTGTTTTCCCATTATAAGCACTGGCGAGTTGCAAAATTGAAAGACCCAATCCTTTTCTTCACCCACAATGTCGGAAAGCGAGGCCCAATTAGGTTGTTTCTTTTTCGGAAATGAAATCTTGACGTCGGATAGATTGCTCGCGATTCTGCTTCCCGCTAATTGTTTTTGTTATCTCGACATCGGGCCCTCTTACTCGATTCTCATTTGGCACGCATTATCCAGGGCGAGCTTTTTTGAGGGGAGTTTGATTCTTTGGTCTTGACGCAGGGAGTCCGTCTGTAAGCGCTTCGAACAGCTTTGATGGGTAATTTCTAATGAGGAGATAATTTGTATTTCCCAAAAAAAAAAACTTACTTTACAGCATAAATTTACTACAATTTGCATGTGAGCGCGCGTGCACATATATATTTAGGGTTAATACAACAAAAAACTCCAAATTGTATATCTATGACAATTTTACTTTTCATTAATTTTTATTAAATTTTACCGTCAAATTACTAAGTCTGATCATACATGATAATTGATGGATGTATCAGTTTAGTGTTTTACCCTCTTTATATCACGAGTATACAAATTTGTAATTTTTTGATATGAAAATTAATAAAAGGTAATTTTATCAAAATTGCATCAATTTGGGATTTTAAATTCGTGACGAGTGTATTGTTTTAAAATTTTTCGCGATATTAACTCATATATATATATATATATTCCCTTAATAGTTGGAAAAAAATGGTTTAATAGGATAATAAAAATAAAAAAAATAAAAAATAAAAAAGGGAGGGAAAGAACTGAAGGAAATTCAGGAGAAAATCTCTGGAAGTTATCAAATTGAGAAGTTATCCAGCGCAACCACTTTCCATTGATTGATCCCCCGACAGTTGAATTTAAATCCCCGAGATCCGCCATCCCAGGGATTTTCACCGCCCAGCTCTTTAGCGCCACGCAAGCAGAGGCAAAGGAGGCCCCCGCCGGAGAGAGCCCCCGCCGGCGACGAGGAGGAGGAGGAGGAGGAGGAGGAGGAATCGCCGCCGCCGCCGCCGCCTGTCGCTGTCCCCCACCCCTCGCTTTCTCCCTTTTGTTTATTATTCTCCCCTCATCCTGCCTCCCTCGTGGTCGCTGCGGCCGTGTTATATATATTCGCCCCCGAGATTCTCACTCCCCCACGGCACTCCGCCACCCGTCAGGCGAAGAAGAAGAAGAATCTCCTCCGAGTCCCCGTCCGTTCCGTTCCTCCGTATCGATCGCGTCTCTCTCTCTCTCTCTCTCTCTCTACGATGGCCGCTCTCCCGGAGGTGGAGGGGGAGGAGGAGATGCTCCCCTTCCGGATACTGGCCGAGGCGGCCGACGGCTCCTCCAACCCGACCGACGCCGTCATCTTCGTCGGCGTCTGCCTCGTGCTCGGGATCGCCTGCCGGCACCTCCTCCGCGGCACGCGCGTGCCTTACACCGTCGCCCTCCTCGTCCTCGGCATTGCTCTCGGATCCATAGGTTCGATTTCGCTCCCCCCCCTCCCCCCTCTTCCCTTCCGTTTCTCTCTCTTCGTTTTCCCCCCTTCCTTCCGGCGTGGAGTCGATCGGAGCTCGTTCTTCGGTTGGGCGGGGGATTGTTCTGTTTTTTTTTTTTTTTTTAGTGGACTGGCGTGGGGGATCGTAGCGACGCTAGGCGGCGGCTTTTTTTGGTTTTGGGGGGGAGAGAAAAAGAAAAAAGTCAACGCCGAGCCTAGTGTGTTGCCACGCTTCCCGAGCCTTTTTGTGAATTTGAACTGCTGGAGTTACTATTTATGTCACTTGTTCCATTGAATTGGTGAGGTTGAGCGTTCCTTTGTTAAGTGATTTGCTAAATTGGAGACCAAGAAGCTGCAAATTATTGTTTGGGATTCGTGTTCTTAGTCAATTTGAAAACTTTTTCTTAAGATTCCGAGCTGCTTTCCGGGCGAACTCTCTTCCGCTAACGTCGGCTGAAATTTTCGGTTCCTCGAACCGTGTATCTGTGAAAAATGGATCAAGAAAAGCAAAATGGTCGAAGATAAAAGTCGGGTTCTATTGGAGTAACTTAGCGTCCTCTCTAACTATATGCACATCAGCTTATGCGACCGCTTTCATGGATGTTGCGGATGGAGCTTTTAGATGCTTGTCCTCTCTTCTATCTGGTTAGAATATTCTCTATGCGAGAAGAAAGTGATCGATGATATAATGGCAGGAGCAACAAGTCGGCATACTTAGTGCACATGAACTTTGGAAGGGATTATCTTTACCAAAAAAAAAAAACTTTGGAAGGGGTCTTGCACCAGCACATGGCTTCTATGTCGACTCTAATTAGCTCGCAGATGCCAAGTGTGTTTCTCTCCGGTTAGGTTCTGCTATGAAATGGCATGCCTGGGAGGCTTTATGCTGTAAAAGAAAAACCTCTGTGTGGAATGATAATATTTATAATATAGTAAGAAATAGTGTTCTCAGGCTTCTTTGTGGGTGCCTTGTGATTTGGTTGCTACATTCAGATGGCTTTTACTGTTAGTTTGCCCTGTACTGTGATGAGGGCGCTTGGATTTGTAGTTCTTGGACAGCCAATTTCTTATTTATGCAAGCATGGATTGTTACTCTTTTAACTTTTGAGCAAAATATTTTGCTCTGAAATACTTCTTTAGAAATTCATGGATTCTTTGTCCAGTTAATTGAACCTTTATAGTACTGCTGAAAGTGCTGATCGATCCATATGGCTACTATTATATGTTATTCTTCTACTGTTATGCAGAGTATGGCACACATCATCACTTGGGGAAGATAGGGGATGGCATTCGTCTTTGTAAGTACTTTTAATTTTTTGGGTCGAATTGAAATTCCAGGCATTTACAGATAGGCTTCCAAGAAACTGGTCTTTATGCCTCTAAGAGAGGCTTCCTTTGTACGAAATTGTTTGAGATGCAGCGGTAACATTTTGTCAATATGTTAACTTGCAGGGGCAAATATTGATCCTGACCTCCTCTTGGCCGTTTTCCTGCCGGCCCTTCTTTTTGAAAGTTCATTTTCAATGGAAATACATCAAATAAAGGTTTACTTCTCATTTTGCATCTTCCTGTTCTATTTGAGTTCACCTTGGCATCGTAAAAAACACCTTTCCATTCTTCTTTTTCCACTGCCTGCATTTTGGGAGCAGGCGCATTGTGGTTTTGTTCCTTTCCTATGACAGCATTCTTGTGCCAAAGAGATCCTACTTGTGGACCTTGTTTTGAAGCTAATGGCGCTGGTCTTTACCCTACTCTTGTGAAGAGCATGAGGGTTTCCATCTAGTTGTTATAATTAGGTGGGCATTGACACATTCAAATATCAGGCTGATACCCATAGGCTAGCCTCATATTATGACAATGGTGACTGTACAACAACCTCTCAGGGCTTATGGTTCTGGAAAAATATGAGGCAACCTGTGTCCTTTCTACGTAGGACCGCTCTCAATTAATT
This sequence comes from Eucalyptus erythrocorys, assembly GCA_014182555.1. Classification (NCBI taxonomy): domain Eukaryota; kingdom Viridiplantae; phylum Streptophyta; class Magnoliopsida; order Myrtales; family Myrtaceae; genus Eucalyptus; species Eucalyptus erythrocorys. The sequence continues at coordinate 30,625,097 of CM024603.1, read as the reverse complement.
TATGTAATTGCTGATAACTGGGCTAGCCCTCGAGTTCTTGAATTTGATATTATCTTAGTTGAATATTCACCTTTCAATTTGTAATAGAGTGTCACTGTGGAGAGGCGAAGGTAGTGGAGAGATTGGAAGGGTGCATGTGGGTGGGTGGTATAGCAGTTCAGTTGGTGGAGTCGGTGCTGGTAGTTGCAACAATGATGCATTGATGGAAATGGTGGTGGTATAAGAGTCCAATTGGTGGTAGTGAAGGTTTGTGGTGATGGGGTTGGTGAAAGTAGTAGTCCACTGGGGATGGAGTTTGCAGTACTATTACCGTCTTGGATCAAATGGCAATCTCGAACCGCATAGGCCTCACAGGAGATTGAGCTTTATATTCTATTGCTCTGTTTTTAATTTTTGGCGAAAATATATCTAAGATTTAGGTAACATGAGTTAAAACGTTGGCTCCTTGATTCATATTATTGCCTCCAGTGTGGAAGAACCACTTAAGGAGCAATTTCCTTGTTTGTGCATGATGCCTACTCTTTCTGTCGGAACTAGGTTTTATGTGATTTTTATGTCCTCCTTTCACTTTCTTGGACATCCTATAAGACAGTTCTCATTTCTTTTGGTTTTGTTTTAAATGGGCAGAGGTGTATAATGCAAATGATTTTGCTAGCGGGTCCTGGTGTTCTCATATCAACATTCTGTCTTGGGTCTGCCCTGAAGGTATTCTGCGCGATGCTATTCTTGCAAATCTGAAACAGCACTTGCAATGTATATTGATCTGTTTCGAGAACTTAGTTTAGCTCTTTCTGTGATGATGCAGCTCACTTTCCCATATGACTGGAATTGGAAAACTTGTCTGCTGCTTGGGGGACTTCTGAGTGCTACTGATCCAGTTGCTGTAGTTGCTCTCTTGAAAGAGCTTGGTGCTAGCAAAAAACTAAGTACCATTATTGAGGGAGAGTCCTTGATGAATGATGGGTATCTGCTTCAATATATATATGTATAAGCATATTGTGTTTCTGCTAGTGAAATAGCAAGCAAGTTTTTAGATGAACTAAGTTTTTCCTTTTGATATGTGACATCTTTGCTAATTCACTTTGTTCTGAATCTTTCATTATCCTTGTTCAGAACAGCGATCGTGGTTTATCAGCTATTTTATAAGATGGTTCTTGGCAAGAGTTATGACTGGGCAGCCATAATAAAGTTTCTAGCCGAAGTCTCTCTTGGCGCGTAGGTATCTCATTAGCATTGGCAACTGAATCTTTAATTTTTTTGGTTAGCTGACTCTTTCTCCTTTTTAGTGTATGCATAGGCCTTGCTTTTGGAATAATTTCTGTGTTATGGCTTGGGTTTATTTTCAACGATACGGTGATAGAAATTACTTTGACGCTGGCTGTGAGCTACATCGCTTACTTCACGGTATGTACCACACCCTTAAATGTTTATGTACATACATACATACATACATACATACATACATACATACATATATGTATATATCAGGACTTCGACTAACGTGTGGCTAATATATTACTGGAACACTTGAGACACTAGTTTACTCTTTCCTTGCTGCTTTATGTCCTTTAAACCCAGTCTTCCTGGTTCTCTTGCTATACATTTAAGGTTGTTTTTTGGGGCGTGTCTCTGAGTACGTGTGAATAGGTACCAAGATAATTATTACATTCAGCTGGGTTGACAAGCCTGCACAAATGGGGGGAGCAGGGATAATGTTCCTGTATGTAGAGCTCTGTCGTCACATTTCATAAACACTTGATATGTGCAAGTTATTGCATATTCATTTACAAGTATGCGTTGCTTGTCTTGTATCAATGATTAGCATAGTAATGGCCTGAGACTGGTAGATCTGATCATAGGCTTTGCGGTTGGCCGTGCTCAGCAGGGATCAAAATGCAAATGGGTGGGCTTGGTAGGGTGCTTTATGTTGAAAATTGTGGCGAGAAATTTTTATATGTACCTGTTGGAATGGTTGGACTGGGATCAAAGAGGCCTCACCTTGGGCCCAGCCAGGCCCGCCCTGATATTTGATCAGTTCTCATATTGTTAGGAAATTAAATATTGTATATGCCACGGATTGGCCAGTCAATTGATCCATTCTCATCTTAAGTTGCTGCAACAACGATAAGTTACTTTAGCACAAGGTTGAGACCTATATCATTGTTTGTTTGTTTTCCTCATCTCCCGTTAGATATGTCCTTTAGTTCATGCAATTATTTCACCTGTTCTTTTGAAACTTCTAAGTATATCTTCATCTGGTAAGAATTGGATCTTCAGGTCTCGCCAGAATCAGTATTTCTTGGCACACACCTTCAGTTAATAACCATTCTTGAGGTCAAAATTCTGGATATTAGAATTTGAAGTTTACTTAAAAAGTGACATGGGTATATATTTCGGTTATTTTCCATAGAATTGCTTTGCTATAGGCGTATTTGTCAGATAATTTGATATATGGTGGTGGGCAGGTAGATGATAGTAGTTTAAATGAGAGTCCAACCATTCACTTGGGAGAGAGATATGTTGCACGCCAGATGCAATGAGGATAGCATTTCTCACGAACCATGTGATTGCCTAATCATTTGTGTTTCGTCCCTACATATGATTCATGGCTCTGTGATCATTGTTAACTAATTCTGTCTGTTCTTCCTCCTTTCATTATTGGTCTTATTTGAATGGTCTCACAGATGCGACATCAATCACCTATGCCTTGTACACAGCTTGATAACTCTCTCTATAGGAGTAAACTTTTAAAATATCCCTTGCAATTGCAAGAGGGCTGCTTGTTATCGGTTATAGCTTAAGACTGGTCAGGTCTGAGGGGTTGAAATTTTCTGAAAGACAGAAATTTCTGGTGGGGTTTCGTTTTCATCTTCTTAATAAGTCTTGCTTGTTTGTTCATGTGCATCAAGCCTTTAATTTTCCATAGTTCAAATTATCTCCTTTGTCCTGATAAGCCAAATTAATGAATATGGAAATTTGTAGTCAAGCAATTTTCCAAGATCCTCATGCTATGCAAAGAAGACTGACAAATTTTTTTTGTTTTTATTAGGCTCAAGAGGGCATTGATGTTTCTGGTGTTTTGACTGTGATGACGCTAGGAATGTAAGTCGAATTGCCATGGCAAAGTTTCTTTCTTATGACTTTAAGTAAAACATCTCTTCAGATGATCGACTTTGGCAGGTTCTATGCTGCAGTTGCTAAAACAGCCTTTAAGGGTGACGGTCAAGAAAGTTTACATCACTTTTGGTGAGCCTTGAAGAATTGTTTTGCTTGAGCCGCTTCATCTTAACAGTTTAATGTTCTTGTGGTAGTTGAGACTGTATCTATCCTTTTAGAAGATATTGGTCTGGGTTGGAGTGCATCAGATGTATTGCTAAGTGTGCTCTTGCATAGTCATGCATGGATTCTTTCTTTCGGAAACTGTATATTTGTGAGCTTGACTAGGTGGAATTGGCAGTGGGGCTAGAGTGACTTTAATCTACAGTATTCAATCCTGCACAAAATTAACGAAAGCCTGTAGATTTCTGTGGGCATTTTCTACCCTCTATTTTCAAATGATGTAAAGATCAGGAGATAGTTGCAAAAATTGAAAAGGTTGGGAGATTGCAAGTAATGGATTATCTAAGAAGGTATCTACATTTTCCCCGAACTGGTGATAGCAAGTTTGATTGTTGCCATAATTGATTTTGTTGGCTAATCTCTTGCTGATCATGCTGAATGCCTCGAGAGCACAGTAATTTGCTTCCAAAACATAGTTAGACTACTGCTTTACTCACTTTTAGAGTTTGTGCTATTAGACTCAACCATGGTAAGTTTGGAACACAGACATTATTTGTTATCTTTCCTAAAATTAGGGCATCCTGCCTGATCAGCCATTCGTAGGGTATATTCTATCAAAGAAAAAATTGCATTGGTATCGCATTTGGGTTATATAGATCCAGTCATGCTGCATTTAAAAGAGTGATATGACTAGTAAACACCTTATTAACCTGACGTCTGGTCTTTTTGGGAAAAATATCGTCAAATTATGTATTGTGATTTTTTGGTTGAGCTTTCTTTGACATTAGTGCTACCTTTACCATCCAGGGAAATGGTTGCTTACATTGCCAATACATTGATTTTTATCTTAAGGTGAGTCCTTGTTTTACTTGCCAGTGTCTATTCTTGCATATTGACTGTACAAAATGAAATTGACACTCTTATTGCACGTCCCTTGTGCATGCCCCGCAAAAGGCCATCCTTAAACTGAGCAAGAATGATGGTAGAAGAACATACAAGATGTTTACACTTTGATCTGCAAATGAAGGTGTAACTGGTCGAGAACTCTTTGAAAATGCTACGAGCTAGTTTTCCTTCTATGATGCAACATAAGCATTAATTATGGAATGTATGAAGAAGCATCCTACATAGCCTGGGAAGAGTTTACTTAATATCAGACTAGTCCATTTAACTGGTTAATCATGTACCTGTCTGCCATCCAGAATGGCCTTTGCTACAGTTTGAAAAAATTGATCTCCAAAAGCTACGATAAGCTATTAGTTAAAAAGTAAAATGCAAAAAGCTCCATCTTAAATACACTTAAGTTTTAGCACAAATGACCTACTTTCTATCTCAATGACGTTGACAATATTAGTGACTATTTATTTATATTTTGCTCTGCAGTGGAGTGGTAATTGCTGAAGGTGTTCTCGGTGATGCAGATATTATTGAAAATGGTACCTGTTGCGTCTGTTCCTGTTATTTTTCGTACTATACTTGAAATTTATCCTCTTCTTAAATCAGTAGAAAACAAAATGGCAGGATTTGAGTTTTCTTTCTTTTAATCTCTTGCATTTTGAGTTCTTCTATGCTTCACTTTTGTAGTTATTTATTTTCATTCTCTCTGGACATGGAGTTATCATTTAAGCGAGCAGATCATGTTAACCCCCGCAGTAATGTGGAAGCTGATAAAGAAAAGTTGTAGCTCCACGGAAGCTCTTCACTAGCATGTAACTGCATTGTGCTACTAAAAAGCTTTATAGTGACTTTGGTTTCAGATCCAACTCCTGTTTCTTTCACTAGGCCTAATGGCAAGTTGTGATATTATATAGTTAAGATCTTACCTGATTTATAGAATAGCTGGAACTGACTTTGATTGTCCCCTAGATTTCATGAAACCTATATACCTATATTCTCAATGACCCCATTTTGAGTGAAAACTTATTTTGCTTCCCTCGTTTTCTTTTTCTTGCCTTTAAGCTTCTTAAGCCATTTACTGATCACTCAATATGATCCTTTCCTCACGCTAATGATGAACTACATCTAGAAAACCACCAATCCTCCAGCTTGCTGCATATGCTTATCTCCTGCATGCAGTCTTGAACCAGTTGGTCAAATCCTTTCCACAAGGTTTCTGAAAATGGATGATGTCCCCTTTAAGATGATGAAAATTCAGGAATGAGTCCCAAGAAGAATGTTACTCTCCACGCCTCTGCTTGATGGTTAGATCGTCTTTTTAACCTGCCAAGTAATGTCATGGTAACGCTGTGGAATATCAGGCATTCAGCAGCTCACTCCTCCATGCGATACAAGAAAATAACTCGCTGTACTGATATTCAAGTATATATGGTTCAGCTGCTTCATTTATAAGACTCATTAAAAGAGTTTTTTTTTTTTTGGCTAAAATTGTTAAAAGAGCTCGTACTGCCAACAATTTTATGCTCCAACGCAATTTGAGATCACACTAATACTTGAAGACATGCTTGGAGGCGTGAGGAATGAATACCTTTCTCAAATTTACTGATACATCATCAAACATGCAAGCTTTCTTAAAAGAGAATGGAATGAACTTATATGCTGAAAACCCTCAATTAGTCATAGGTTCAAAGTAGGAAATTGTAATCTAATAGGATAAAGTGATTAATATCAGCTGATATCTGATTAGTATAAATGTGAAGGAAACTAAATCAAATTTCTATACGGAAAATTATATGGGCCCACATCACTTCGCCAGTTTGAAGTTGGGATTTAAATGAAATTCAAAATATAATATTTTCAAGAAGGGATGTTGATTTGATATAAAGAATAATTTTGTAGATGCCAATTTATTAGACCTTCGTTTTGCATCTTTTCCTATGTATAAAATATTCTGATTATTTTAGTAAATGTCTCTCTCTCTCTCTCTCTCTCTCTCTCTTTCCTGGTTGAACTTTTTCCATGTCAAGGGATCTGATTGGATTCTTTTTCCTTTCCTTCAGGAACTTCATGGGCATGCCTCGGTCTTCTTTATGTCTTTGTACAAGCATCACGTCTTGTAGTTGTCACACTCTTGTATCCATTTCTGCGTTACTTAGGCTACGGTTTGGACTGGAAAGAAGCTACTATCCTCACTTGGTCTGGCTTGCGTGGGGCTGTTGCCTTGTCTCTCTCCCTTTCAGTTAAGGCAAGTATTCATTGCTCAATCTTTCACAAATAATCCTGCTTCCATAGATGACATAGTTGCACTTAAAACATGAATGTTTGCAGTCATATTTTCCTCAACATAGGTCCTTCTTCTGTGACAATTAAAACAATCCATCTGATTTTCTGGTCTAATTATGCTTTCATGTCAGTTTCGATAAACTACCCCCAAGAAGAATATCAGATAAAAATCTGAAACACTATTTGGACCTGTAAGTGTTGTATTCTTGTAGAAGCACTTCTACTTGTACCCCATGTTGCACATTACCTCATAGGACTTCTTGTCCCTTCCTATTATAGAAAGGAAACCTTACAACCTAGGGTATCTTGGTCTTACATCATAACACTCAACTAACTGCAGTCAAATGTGAAAGTAGGATGCAATGTAATCCAAGACATTTTACTCAAATTTTTAACCAAGTGATGTACTGGGGATTTGAGCATACTCTACTATGTTGTATAGAGACGTGTATAATGAGGCACTAATGGAGTATCATCACAGAGTGACTCATTGATTTTGTAAAAAGACTATTAAGTTGCTTTCCAGCATCAGTGGAATTAGTTTGCCAGAAAGCTGTAGCATGATGTTTCAGATCTGTAATCTTAAATACTATGTTTTTGGTTTTACTTCTCTTCTTCCATCTATTTCCAACATCATGTAATACCTCTGTCATGACTCAATGGATGAGATTCCAAGTAAATCATTCATTAACCAAATAATAACACTCAATGTTGTAATGTAAGAAGGTCTTTTCTACTTAACCGGGTCTAAACTAGACTTAACTAACCAGTTAGACGAGTAATGAACAAGGACCATATCATCCTGTTGACTGAATGACTAGTACTCCTGTTGAAAGAACTAAAATCCTTCCACTGACGGTCATCAACTAGAGAAGTTTTGGTCAGCATCACAAGCACTACTCTGCCCACCACCACAGAAAGAATAATGAGGCCTGTGTCTTAACCACCAGAACTGCCATCATCATAATCAAGATCAGCACTACGGTTGCTGCATTAGCCTCAGTCTCACTGGTGTAGCAGCTGCCGTGAACACCAGTACAGCAGAAGCACTAAATACCAGCGGTCCCAACTCCAAGATCTTTAGCTTTGCTGACAGCACCTCTATCCATTCCTAACCTGGTGACAGCGCTTTTTTTTCTGCATTTCCTTATTAGCTCCTGCTCTGGCCACACTGACAGCAGCAGTACGGGCACTAATAAGAGAGGCAATGATGGTGAAGAAGGTAGCAATGTTGAAAGTAGCCAATTTTAGAAAAAAAAGTTGATTCAGATACAGCAGGCTGATGCACGTTGCTATTGATGTCATATAATTGGTTCATGATGGAGGTGGAGTGACAGGGTAGTTATCCAATTAGGGGGACAGATGTAGTTTATGTGTGTGTGGCAGCTTTATGTGCATGAATGCACTAAGTTCACTTGGGTAAGGATAAAAGTCGTACTCAAGGTGGCACTGGCGATCAGGGACACCACCAGGGATCGATTCCTGGAAGGAGCCTTGGACCTGCACTGCTCCAGAAGTCTTATCAATAAAAAAAAAAAAAAATAAATAAATAAATAAATAAATAAATAAATAAATATATATATATATATATATATATATATATATATATATATATATATATATATATATATATATGCTCAAGTGCCACCTTGCCAAGAAAATGATAAATATGAGCCATAGATTGTTTTCCAAATAATTAATGCATAATGGCCCAAAGATTACTTAACACTGCACCTGCAGTTGACACTTGATAAATTTATTTATTTATTTATTTTTAGTAAAGCACTTGATAAATTTATTAAGGTCCACAAAATGCAATAAACTTAGTGTAAAGTTGAATTGGGTCTTTGATTAGTTGAATTGATTGCCTTGTATCTTTTAAAAGATAAATATGTGACAGTAGACTGTATGCAATGTTTAGATCACATTCAGGTCTCTTCTTTAACATCTGGAATAGTGTATCAAGTGGAATTCAAGGGAAAGCTCCTTTATCCCGCATATGCAAATTTTCCTTTTATTTTGTTCTTGATCCTCACATTTTGACTATTTCAGAAGTCATAATGCCATTCTCCTGTTCACAATTTTTCTTCTTTTCTGATTATAGGGCTCCAGTGGCTCAGCATATCTCACTGCTAAAACAGGGACTCAGGTATGTGACATCAGAAAAATGATGTGATTACATGATGAATTCTGAGAAACATGGATATGAACTTCGATTTTTGACTTCTTGCAGTTTGTCTTTTTCACTGGTGGAATTGTCTTCTTAACGCTTATTATAAATGGGTCAACAACTCAGTTTGTTTTGCATCTTCTTGGAATGGACAAGCTATCATCGGCTAAGGTGAATTTTAATTTAGTCAGAACAGTTTATTATCTTGAGGCCAAAAACAAAGGGAACATAGTATTGTATCCTCTTTTGTATCATTTCAAACAATAATAACTATGGTCATTGCTTGAAATGTGAGATTACTTTATCGAGCTTATGATACCATAATGAATTGACATTTGGTGGAGATTCCTTCCCTTGTTCTTCTCTTGATGGTTTTCTCATTCAATTAATTTTCAACTATTACGTTTTCATTTACCCCTGGTTTTTGGGTGAAAAATAGGGAGATGATGCTCTTAGAACTGATAATCTACTTGAGTCAATGCATAATGATGACATCTAAAGCAAAAAGGACAGCCTTTTAGTCTACTTTGATGAATGGAGATATTATCTTTAAGATGGAGGAAAAGGTTTCCTGGCATACATAAGAGATGGCAATAGACCTTAGCTTTAGCTGACCATGGAATTTGTATCGACTTTCATTTCTATTAGTAAATTTCACCTTTCTATTCCCACAAAGCTTAAAAGTCTGTTGTTCCAATATTGTGTACATATCTTACTCTGGTATCTGACAGAGACGCATATTGGAGTACACAAAGTATGAAATGCTGAACAAAGCCTTGGAGGCTTTTGGTGATCTTGGAGACGATGAAGAACTTGGACCTGCTGACTGGCCTACTGTGAAAAGATATATTGCAAGCCTAAGTAATTTGGATGGGGAGCAAGTGCACCCTCATACTGCGTCTGATAGTGATGCGGATCTTGACCCTATGAATTTAAAAGACATACGACTTCGCCTCTTGAACGGTATATTTTTCATTTAATACATTTGCTTTTTCCTTGGAGCTACCTGATTCTCACCATTGCATACCATTATTAATTTTTGATTTAAGAGAGGCAAAATCACCTTATGTATACCATTATTAATCACTGTTGCTTGTTAAGCTTGTTGTGTTTTAGACCATTCTTTCATTAGAACATGGATAGGATGGTTTGGACCAAAGAAGAGACTTGTCTGGTTGGCTTTTAATAAACTCACAGAAAATAGGTGCATGCTGCATCAATGAAATTTCCTTAGGTGAGATTGAGGGGAGCCAAACAGGATATTTGGTACACCAAATCTTCGAAATTAGAGTCAACTGGTTACTATTCTGTCACAGGCTCTCCTCTTTTTTAAACTCAACAACAGCTGAAAAATCATTGAGGGGATTGGATACGAAACTCTCTCTTCCTTTAGTAACTCTTACATTTCATGCCAAAGCTCTTTCCCACAGAAACTGCTGCCGGCCACTTCTAACAGTGACAAAGTTCTGACCCACATAGTTTTAATGCAAGGGCAAAGCAAAAGAAGATGATCCACTTTCTTTGTTCACCCTTTACTGTTAAATATCTGCTGATGACTTCTTCAGCTTTCACCTCTTCAACAGATGGTTTGACGCTGCAATGGTCGATATATTTATCCAGCGAAGCTCTTTTAGACACCCTGTTTAATATGCCATAGAAAGTGATGAGTAAACTTTTGTTGCAGGGTAGAGTATGCATTATGCTTAGTTTATATAGTATTAACAGAACTGGACAGGTTTGGCCAGTTCAATAGGTTGAACCTGAAAATGGTTGCCGGTCCAGTTTTCTTCTTAAATTAATAATTTCATTCTGGTCAAAACTGGTCAAACTGATGAATTCGTCAATTTAGTTTGAGCAATCTTTACCATTTCAAAATTGTAAATTTGGATTGTTTGGTCTGAATTTGAAACCCAATTTCTTGACGCTTTGGACATGCCTCAACCACTGCACCAAATACAATCTTTCTCATTACATGTCAGTTTTGGTTATATGATGTTGAAATATTGCCCCTCATTGCTTGACAGTGGATCCTGAATGCTCTTTATATTCATGTGGTATCTCTCCACTTGTTAGCCTAAGCTTTTGGGTTGGAATTTATAGCATGGTATAAGAGCCAGTTATCTCCTATGTGAAGATGTGTGGTAAAAGAATTCCATGTGAATGTGTGTAGTCAAAATTTCACATGCCGCTTGTAATCTGACTTGCATGTGAGAGGAGGTGTTGATATATTGTCCCATATCGCTTGACAACGGATCGTAAATGCTCTCTATATTCATGTGGTATCCCTCCACCTGTCAGCCTAAGCTTTTGGGTTGGAGTTTCTAACATACTAAGTTAACAAGCTTCACATCCATAAAACATAAAAGCTGCAGGAGGAATGTTGAACATGTCACCCTCAGGATCAAAGGACTTTGTCCTTGCCATTTTGCTGGGCAAGATTCGTGTTAATGGCTGCATGAGTTTATGTATACTAATATTTATCTGGTGATTTTTACCTCATATTGAACCAGCTATTTTAACTGATTTAACTGTGAATTGTCTACAAGCTTTGTATGGTTAGTATCTTACGGCAGTATTCTTTTTTTTTTTTTTTTTAAATAGGACTGTTAAAGTAATTTTGTGAGAACTTGATATTAATTGACATGTCATCTTTGTAATAGTGCTTATGTATAATAGAGATTGTTGTCCATTGACATCCTAAGCATGATCACTGATCAGTACGTTTCTTTCGATTTGCTTTCTCGAACTGTAAACCTCCTACCTCAATGAATGCTTCAACTCTTAGTTGAAAACACTGTTGTTCTTTTTGGTTTGTATATTTAGCTTTTCTAAGCTCAGCAATTATTTGTTAGCACTATTTTTTGGATTACATCGTCATCTTATAATAAAAGCAACTAGTGAATACTCTTTTTTCACTACCACTTTGACTAGATTGTTCTACTGCAATACACTTGATAGCTGTTTTGGAACATAGATGTTGATGTTTCCTGTATTGCTAAAAAAAATCTTAATTTCAGGTGTCCAAGCTGCTTACTGGGGTATGTTAGATGAAGGAAGGATCACACAAACTACTGCAAACATCTTGATGCAGTCAGTGGATGAAGCAATTGATACGGTCACTCATGAGCCTCTGTGTGATTGGAAAGGCTTAAAGTCGCATGTTCATTTCCCGAATTACTACAGGTTTCTTCAAAGAATCTGTCCACCGAAATTGGTTACATACTTCACCGTGGAAAGGTTGGAGTCTGCATGTTATCTTTGTGCAGCCTTTCTTCGTGCCCATAGAATTGCGCGTCGACAACTACATGACTTTATAGGTATAATCTATATGGGAAATGCTCAACTTTTAGCTGAGAAATGGTTCTCTTTCTCTTGTCCATCTCCTGCATATTGTAGAAAGTCTCTGCATCATAGCTAGCAATCTTTTATTCAGGCTGTATACCACTGCCCACCCCATTTCTTATCCACTGATTCAACAGCTGAAGAGCTAAATTACAAGTTTAATTATTTTAATCAGTCCTTAGGTTTTGAAGTGAAACTGATCAGTTAATGAAATATTGAAACTGATGGCTTTTTTTCCTTAAAGAAGCCCTGAAAGTCTTTTAATTTGGAGAACTTGTGAGGGCAATAAATTTTTATTCTTTAATGAACGTTGGCATCCTCGTGCGTCTTCAAAATTTTGATAAGTTCACCCAAGCTTACCATATGAATGGAAACTTACTTTAGCGAGTCATGATCAGAAACAAGTATTTACTATATGCAGTGCATGTAAGTGGCCTAAGATACCACTTGACCACTACAACCATATAAATAATAACAAACTAGTCTTACCCTGTGCATGATAATAAGCTATGACAGTCAATGAATGACTGTAATTTTTAAAATAGCAATCCTCTGTAATCCTTTGATTCTATCAAGTTAATTAAAGACGAGGAAAAAAAATTGAATGGGGATTGGAACCTCAACTCAACTAAATATGAAAAATTATATGTAGTAGTTACTACTGTACTGGGGATAATATCCAGCATTGGTAAGACAGAAAGGGCAGTGCCTGCATCATTGTTTAATGCCAATCTGTTTCACATGCACATGCAATTAATATCAGGATTAAGGACATGGGGAGATTTTTTTTTTTTTTTTTTTTTGGGGGGGTCAAAGGGGGTGTGGACTTCAAGTAAAATGGATATAGAAAAAAAAAAAAAAAAACAATTAGATGCTTCACATTTTGACCTTTTGTGAGAAGAAAATATGTTAGATGCAATGGTCAAGTGAAAACTGAGAACTTTGAGAAGGGCCTCATGCAGGCTTTTGCTATAAGTTCTTGTTTCTGTGCTCTCCAGAGGTACAATCAGTCTAGTCCTTTTCTCAGCTGATGTATGCTTTTGCTACTGATACATGTCAGTAGATGAAAATGAGCATGATTGAATGTAAACTTGAATAATGTTAAAAAGATTGGGATTCAAGAACTCTCTTAGCAGGTTCAAGACTGTATTGGTTGTGGGATGCATTACTAGATTACAATGAGAATGTGACACTAGGAAATACCAATGGGGTTATAGAAAAGATGGAGAGAAAGGTAGAGATGCCATTTCCATTATGCTAGTAGAACTGATGAAATGAAGAAGTTACAATATGTCATGCAGGATGCTTCCTAAACTTAAAGACAATTGCAATTGGAGTGCAAAGAAGACAATGTATTTTACTGATCAGATTATTGAGCAGTAAGCACTAACATGAGCACAAATGAGTACCAAAAATTATAGAAATTGATGGATATATAGGCATTTCAAAGAATAAATAGAGCTCCAAATGAATATGTGCACAAAAGAAAAGCACTAAAGAAAAGTTGGTTTGCGCAATCTAGATGTCTCGCCTGAGGTAGTCTGGAAGTTTACCTAGTGCATGGTTCACTCCGACACATGGACAACAAAGCAAAGCGGAATGTCCCTTGTCAGGAATGTGGTAGTATAGGGCTAAGCTTCTTTTGGTCATCTAGTTGGAATAAGAGCAGATTGTAAAGTTATGTTGAAGATAATATAGATAATGTACACGCTTGAATCACGAAGACATTAAGATGCTTGCCCACATATATGAAATTTATTTTTGAACACAATTATCATAAAGAACATATCGGGTGAAAGTAACATGGTTATATATCCGAACACAGGGAACACTCTTTTTGGTGTTCCAAATCTCTAATGTAATTGTAATATAGCAATGTCAATCTGTAGGTATTAATAGAGAAGCGTGGTATTTTGGTTATGGATTGATAGAGAAATATGGTATTTTTGGTAACCCCTCAACCCGTCAAGTGATAATGGCCCTTTAGATGCTGAATGAGGATATAGAACTTCATGAAGGGGACTCAAGATAAAGAAGTATGTGGAGACTCAAAAAGGCTTGACTAAAAGCTTTATATAACGACAATTAGTAATTTGATCTCAATTTGATCTCGCAGAAAAGTTATGGTATTAAACAAAACACAATGGTGCAAAAGCATCGATAAAGCCAATGTGACTTGTAGAAACGGGGTTTGTTTCTGTAAGTTATCATGCAATCTGCTCTTCAACTTGCCCTAATTGTCCTATACTTGAAATTGATCATATGAGGAAATTTATTTAGAAAGAGTGGATCGTAACTGTTGGGGTAAAACACAGCAGAAAGCATTCATAACTGTTTTGCAGCGTATTGATTTGATGACTACCGGATTCTCTCTTTACTCTCCATATACTAAAACTGAGGCTAAGAAAGTATTACTCTTTCTGTATGGCACTGCATCCTAGATGTATATGTCTAATAGATTCGTTCATAGGGTTTTCCTTTCGGAAGGAGTACTAATTTCTTCTGTCTCTATCCATTAGGTGATAGTGATGTGGCTTCTACTGTCATCAATGAAAGCGAGGCAGAAGGAGAAGAAGCCAAAAATTTTCTGGAAGATGTCCGTGTGACATTTCCTCAGGTTAATAAGTGTGACTCTGTTGCTCCTCCCTTGGTAGTCAAACATATTGGATGTGTATGCTTTGATTGCTGATGTGATAGTCTTTGTATCTGATTGATTTTCGTATTGGAAACTGTACCAGGTACTCCGTGTGGTTAAAACAAGACAGGTTACTTATTCCGTGCTGAATCATTTGATCGAATATGTCCAAAATCTTGAGAAGGTTGGGTTATTGGAGGAGAAAGAGATGCTTCATCTCCATGATGCAGTGCAGGTACATTTGAGTGGCTTTCCATTAACTGTAACATTTGATATTCCGTAGCTCACAACAGTACGTAACTTTTAACACAGACTGATTTGAAGAAACTTCTGAGAAATCCTCCTTTAGTTAAGATGCCCAAAATGAGTGATTTAGTTAGTGTGCATCCCCTGCTGGGTGCCCTTCCTTCCGCAGTCAGTGAACCACTCAAAGGCTCAACCAAGGAGACACTGAAACTACGTGGTGTGACGCTATACAAAGAGGGCTCCAAGCCAAATGGTATTTGGCTTGTATCTAATGGGATAGTCAAGGTAATTTTATAGAGCATGGGGAAGATGGATTTTCCCACTTTTTTTTTTCTTGGTCGAAAATTTTTCCCACTTATTTGGTTGAAGATCTATTTCTTTTGTTCTAATAACTCTTTTGCGGATCTTTGGCAGTGGAGTAGTAAGAGCATAAGAAACAAGCATTCACTGCATCCGACTTTTACATATGGGAGTACACTGGGCCTATATGAAGTGTTGAGTGGGAAACTATGTATCTGTGACATGATTACAGATTCTGTTGTTCTTTGTTTCTTTCTGGAGTCTGAAAAGATACTTTCGGTGCTTCGGTCAGATCCTTCAGTAGAAGATTTCCTCTGGCAGGTATGACTCCTATGTATATCCCTTAGCAAGCTTGCAAAGGATGTCTGATATCTGTTTTAGGGACTTAATGTCTGCATCAAGATCTTTGTCATTGAGTAACAGGCATATTTTCAATGTCAAAAGGATATCACTTTTTTCTGGATGATGGTTTGCTAATTTTATTATTTGCTAATAATCCGTGAATAGTATTTAATTCTTCATCGAATGATCAAGGATGTATAGCTGAGTATATTTACTTGCAGGAAAGTGCTATCATTCTTGCAAAGCTTTTGCTTCCTCAAGTATTTGAGAAAATGGCAATGCAAGAACTGAGAGCTCTTGTTGCTGAAAGGTCAGAAATGACAATATTCATTAGAGGAGAAACTATAGAAATACCCCAACATTCCATTGGATTTTTGTTAGAAGGATTTATAAAAACACAAGGTGTTGAGGAAGAACTGATTACATCGCCAGCGGTGCTATTGCCTTCACATGGGAATTCAAGTTTCCGAAGTCCAGAGACGTCAGGTAACCTAATCTATTATCTGTTGGGAAGTGTGTCACCAGATAATTATACTTAATTTTGACTGATTCGGGCAGAATATTGAAGCTCTTGACTCTTGCAATTTCTTCTTCAATACTTCAGCAATGCAAACTTTCTACTGCTGTTTGCAGATTCATGTAATGTAACTTTTAGATGTCGAGTGCCTTAGCTGTGAGGGTAGCGGTAGCCTAGTCAACATCTTTCTTTTCACAAGAAAGCGATACTCTAATCTGGCTAAATACAGTAAAGAAGATAATCTGTTATTAAAAGGTTCAGTTTTCTATGAAGATAATCTATGATTAAAAGGTTCAATTAGTTTCTTTTCATAGTTTCTTTCTCTGCTGTTTGCAGATTCATGTCATGTAACTTTTTGATATAGAGTGCCTTAGCTATGAGGGCAGCAGTAGCCTAGCCAACATTTCTCTTTTCACAAGAAGGTGATACTCTATTTTAGCTAAATACAGTAAAGAAGATAATCGGAGATTTAAAGGTTCAGTTAGTTTCTACAACCACATATCTGGTAGGAATAATGGTGTGCTCCCTCGGGCGTGCCGAGCCATATTGTAGGAGAAGCCAAGTCATGAATTTGTTTCCGTGGATTTTTGGCGGTAACATATAATATTTGCTTCCGTAAATGGTGTGCTACAATGTTATTGTTTTCCAATTTAGTGAGGCTGTTGCAAACCAGAGACATTGATAGTTTATCATGGAGAGCGGTACTAATATGCGTGTTTTGCAAATAAATCTTTGATTTATGCTAATTGGAAACAGGTATTAGGACCGTCAGTTTCTCCCATCAAGGATCCTCGTATCTCGTGGAGACTAGAGCTAGGGTTATTATTTTTGATGTTGCAGCATTTGAAGCCGACACTGCTCTTCAAAGAACGACTTCATTAATTCCTCATGCGGTAGATCACCCCCTCAGAACCCACAGTCGGGAACATGGTGGTCTTATGAGCTGGCCAAAACATTTCTACAAGGCTGGGCAAAATAGACAGAGCCATGAAGAAATTAATCAACACTCAAACAGTATGTCTGCCAGAGCAATGCAGCTGAGTGTCTACGGCAGTATGGTATGTTCGATTTCTTTTCGCCAAGCTTATGGTTGCATAGTGCTGGATACTGTTGACTGGGAAAGTTCTTGATAGTGAAATATTTGTAGGATGATGGTATATCGAAGTCTGTGTCACAGGGACTAGATTTCCTTTTTTCTTTTTTCCTCTGCACTGAGTTCTAATGCCGAGTTCATCGCGAACTCTTTAACTTAGTCCCAGCTGCGTGTCTGCACTCAGTACTAACTATACTTCCTCTGAATTCACAAGGTGGATGTTCGTCACCGAAATCGAAGCTTCATCAGAGCAAGCCAGCCAAAGACTTCACATAGTCAGTCGTATCCAAGGGTTCCTTTGAACCTTAATCGACCACTTATCTCAGTCAAATCCGAAGGGGCTGCTACCGCAGGGAAGAGCCTTGAGGTGAGGAAGTTCACTAGACCAGCTCCTCCACCTCAGCAGCAGAGTACAGAGACATTGGTAACTCATGTGGACGATTCCAGCGACGATGAATCCACTGCTGAAGAAGTCATAGTGAGAATCGATTCGCCCAGTCGACTTTCATTTCGCCACGCTTCTTGAAAGACGAAAGGAAGTCTCTTCTCATCATCGCAATCAGTGTTTGTAAAACAATTGCTTTTATTATCTAGTGCATGTAAATTTTGTGGCGCTGACGGTGCTCTTACGAATGCTGGCATTGTAAGAAAGATAACAATAAGTGATTAAAAAAAAAAAAAGAGAATGAAGAAATTAGACGTTCGAAGAGATATAAATGGCAAGTCAAAGCATTGTTGACTCTATCTATATCTGTTCTTTTGACTTTGTGAGAGCAACCAAGAGGAGCTGTCTTACTGTACCGCATCATCTGCTGAGATTTCACTGAGAATAGACTTGCTAAAATTAAAGTCAGTTTGTTTCTTTATCCTAAACAAACTTTGATGACCTAAGGTTTCCTTTAATAAAGGACATTACACGCTTAAGAAGCTAAAACAAGGTCATTATATCAGGTTGTTCCTCGGCCTCCTCACCGCAGATCTGATCTGCTCATACATTTGCTTCTCTGAACATATGAGCAAAACCCTAAACTTGAAATACTAGATTATTAAGGACAAATGGCGATCTCTACAGTCTCATGGTCACAAATATTAAGTGGACAATGTTTCGCAGATAACATTTGAATTGGCCAATGTGCATAGCAGGAAAGCATGTTGATGTTACCCTTGTGATCTCAAATGACATCCCAATCCGGATGAACCTGGTAAGTTTACCATCAGAACATTCATTCACGTTGAACTTCCTAACTCCTGCATCAGGTGGAGTCCAAGAACAGAACCTTCGTCTTCCTCCTTTTTGGGCACAACTGGATTTGCTCCGGCCAAATGAATATTGAATTGCAGAACACTCGAAAGGGATGCTCAGCACGATCCGTCTAGCTTTCTAATTAGGAAACTAACTCTTCCAATTTATATCTCGTTGCTCGAAAGGTACGATATTCTCTTTCAAATGTACAGACCACATCTAGGTACAGAAGGCCGTCGTCCGATGCTGTCGATAAAGGCATTCATTGCATTCCTCATTTTTCCACGACGGGGGCCCTCAGATGGGGCAGAATTTCTCTGATCAACCTAGAATGCCTCTCGATGCCAGCAGCACCTTAACTACTCTTCCTTTCATGAATTACCAACAAAGATTCTCAAGTTTTGGTTGGCAACAGACAGCATCACATTGTTGTTTCATGAAAGGTGTGATGCGCAAGATACTGTCATGAGTGAAGATAGACTAACTGTAGAATCCGAATACAAACTAAGCTTAGTTTGCAATATAGTTGTTAGTGGATATACTCAATTACAAACAAAATAAAGTCGAGATTTACTAGTCAAAGAAAATGATTCTTTAAAGAAAGAATTTTCAAATATTTCAACAAAATTTTTAAAGGATTCAAAAACATTAGAGCATATCATTTCCATACAAGTACTTTACTATAACAAGTTGGGACTTGGTTTCAATAAGAAAAGTGATTCTCTCATAGACTTTTCCGAAGTCAATGAGAGATTTAGACAAAAGCCTCCTAAACTTGCGTACAATAAGCATTTTTAAAAGGATCTTTATAAAACTTATTGGTTGAAATGCCCTCAAGTGTTAAAATTGTGAAGATTCATAATACTTTGTAAAAGAATGTCCTAAAGTCTGGAGACCAATTAAGAGAAACTCAACAAAAATAGCATATTCTATTAACCCTCATGGATCCAAGAAAATTTGGGTACCAAAGATAAGATTAGTTGTTTTTGTAGGAAATAAAAGAAAGAAGAAAAATAATTTGATAAGGAAGGTATATATTCTCAATTTGATTTGGGTACACAATTTAAAAATTCTCATTATATTTGATATTGAAGTCATATCACAGACTCTTGTCCAAGTCTATTCATTTGAGAAGTCTTTCCCACTCTGACGCTATCCAAATTGAAATCAAGTCAAGAACAAAGATATAATCAAACTTAGATTTATTGATCTTGCGATAAGGATTCATTATGAACATAATATAGATTTATTCTTTAATATTTGGCTTTTTAGCAAAGAATCTCACTTATCTTTTATAAATACATTGACGAAATCAAGTCTGAAGACAAATTTCTTTTTGGGAAGCATCTACACCTAGATTCTGATTGTATGGACGATCAGAATCAACAGATTTTCATTTTAATCTTCAAACGGCTACAAGATTTCCTTAATCGATTCTGTCTAACGGATTCATTTGAAGAAATTCCTCTAGAGAATGCTAACGGTTAGTAAGGTACGAAGGAGTATTTAATGAGGTCATTAAGTCTATTTGAGATAGTGTATGAAAATTGAAATTCCAAAGTTTGAAACCTTTCCAACCACTTGTTCTTCAATGACAGCTCTTACAAATTGTATTCAAGAGAGAAAATCAAAAGAAGAGTGACTTAGTGAGGGAAAAAGAAACCTTCTACTGAGCGTTTGCACTTGAAATATTGTACTTCTCTATTGATACTTTAATGAATTTCAGTTAGAAGACTACTAGCGTGGGAGAGTGGACATAGGCTTGATTTAAGCCGAACTATTATAAATTTCGTGTGCAAATTTCTCTTCCCTTAACTTTTTTCAACTTTATCTATTGCAACTTTTTTTAAGTTTCGCTTTCACTTTCAAGAATGTGGAGGATTCCCCAAGAAATAGAAGTGTGCAACGTTCCTGGGAAGTGGACCCTTCTATCTTCGACATCTGAGTTGGCCTTGCCTAGGTAGACACTTGGTGCTGCTTTGTGTCCTTCCTTTGGCGTTTTTCTTGTTTTGGTGTTGTCGGCCGATTGGCCTTTTTCGGCTTCCTTTCACTCATCATGAACCTATTCATTTTGAGTGATAGTTTTTTGAAGCCATTTGTCTGTACATTTTAACCTTCCCCTTAATATTACTTACCTTAACAAAAAAAAGAAAAAAGAAAAAAGAACTCTTTTTAAGTTTCGCAAAAATCTATTCAATCTCTTATATGATTCTGAATTTTTACCAGAAGTCTGGTGGCTCATTTAATCAGACTCTGATCATTTTTTAGACTTTGCTCACAACTTATTTTATTCCGTATTTATTTGTCAAGATTTATTTTAAACACCTATTCACCCCCTCTAGGTGTTAGTACTAGTATTTTCACATTGTTGCCACGATAAATAGGTTGATAACCTAGAGTGCTTAGATGATTGCTCGATGGAAAAGGATTGGATACATTGTTGAAGGAAGGATCCAAACGACTTAAAAAGTCTAAATTGGGTATACACCTGATAGTTTGTTTTTGGATAGATTGAGTGATTCTAAATCTCTCACGTTGCCAATATCTAAAGGGATTTTTCCAATCAACTTATTTTGGGAGAGGTTCAAATTTTGAAGTTGAGCAAGCCTAGTTAGCCCTTCCGATATTTGTCCTTCTAATGCGTTGCTTGAGAGATTAATAGAAAATAAACATTGGAGCGAGTTGGTGAATTCTAGGCATATTCTTTTTATATCAGCCATGACATGAATCCCCCGCCGGCCAGCCAAATCTTAAGTATCAATGGAGTTGGCCCACATCAGTGAGAAGTTGCTAAAACAAGGAGGAATGACTCTAGAAAGATTGTTATGTGCTAGGCTATGATATTAGAGTTTACGAAGTTGACATAGTGGCAAAGGAATGTCCCCGGTGAAGTAATTCGCCCAAGGTCGATTATCTATTCTACCAGTAAATAAATTGTCTATAAGATCGATAATTATCAAATCTAGCTTTAATAAACATTTTGGAAGCACTCCATTCAAGCCATTTTTATGTAGGTATAGAAGTTCTAAATGCTCCAAACTGTGCATAGAGAGTTTGGAATTTGACCATTGAACTTATTGTCTCCCAATGAAATCCATTGCAAATGATGTAGCAACTTCCTCCAACATCGCCAAAGTCTTCCAAACAACTGGTTTTCAGAGAGATCAAGAAAATACAAACTATGCAATGTGCATAATGAATTTGAAATGTCACCAGTGATGTTATTTCTAGAAAGTGACAATCGCTTTGTATGTGGTGCCTTTTTTTCCAATAATTCCTAATATGTCACCTTTGAGCATATTACCTGAGAGATCTAAATCTCTAATGTTAGATAAAATGTCAGGTAGCCAATGGGGAACTTTACTTGAGATGCTAGCATTTGACATGAGCAATTGCTAAATGTTCCTCTAAGTTTGAAGCCAGTTTGAAAATTCTATTCCCACTTTGTAGCTTGACAAGAAAATGAAATTTATTTGGAAAGGAGGAACCCAAGATGAGCTAACATTTATAACAAGCTCGTTCGACCATAATATAAACCAAGTCAAGCCAGTGAGATTTGCCAAATAAAGTTCGTTGACAACTCTATCAAATCGATTATTACTCAAGCCCATCACCTCAAGATTATAGACACGCGGACCCCTGGAGTGTCATAAGTTGGCACAAAGGGATACTTAAGTGCCAAAAGTTACGAAAGGTACACTTAAGTGCCAAAATCGGAGCAAAGTGGATCACTTGAGTGTCAATCCGGCGAAAATCCGGCCAAAACGCTGACGTGGCAATTTTCCGGCGAGACAAAAACAAAATGGCGTCGTTTTAATGTTGACGTGGAAAAAAATAATATAAAAATTAATTAAATTACATTTAAAATTAAATTTATCTTAAACATTTAAAAATAACAATTTTTAATATTAAAGCCCTCAGCCGTATCCACGCCACTCCTTTTTTTTTTTTTTTTTTAAATTTTAAATTTTAAATTTTTTAAAAATTTTTTAATTTAAATTTAATTTTCTTGAATTTTTTAATATTAATATTAATATTTTTAAATATTTTAAGTAAATTTAGTTTTAAATTTAATTTAATTAATTTTTACATTAATTTATTGCCACGTCAACGCAAAAACGGCGTAGTTTTTTCACTATTTGGCCACATCGCCGTGCAAAACGGCGTCGTTTTGCACTTATTTTGTCGGAAATTGCACACGTCAGCACTTTAGCCGGATTTTGGCCAGAGTGGCACTTAAGTGTCCCATTTCTTTTTGAATGTGGCACTTAAGTGTACCTTTTGTAACTTTTGGCACTTAAGTGTCTATTTGTGCCAATTTTTGGCACTTGAAGTGTTCTTCTGTCCAAGATTATATAGTCGCCTTATACTTTTGAGAATGTTTCCCCTCAAATTGTTAAGAGCGAGGCCCAAAAATCTCAGAGATGATAATTGACCTTTGGCAGCAGGAATAGGACCTAAAATTGAGTTATATGAAAGATAAAGGGATATATGCAATACAAGTCCTAAAACTTACAAGGAAAGTGCAATTGAGTCCTAAAACTTACAAAAAGTGCAATCAAGTCCTAAAACTTGTCAACTTGGTTCAATTGAGTCCTAAAATTAACACCGTTAGCCTTTTCCGTTAAATATTGCTGACGTGGCATTTAAAATAATTTTTTATTGTCCACGTGGATTTTTTATTCATTTTTTTAAAAAAATTAGATTTAAAAACTAAAATATTAGATTTAAAATCTTTAAAAATTAGATTAAAAACTAAAAAGGAAAAGAAAAAAGAAAAAAGAGGGCATCGGTGGTTTCCACCGTCGCCCAACGCCGGAGGGCTGGCGACGGTCGTCGGCCCCGTGCGAGCCTCGCCGGCCCCGAGGGAGGGCCGATGAGGTCTCGCCCAAGGCGAGCGACGTTGCCGACCCTCGCCTGGGGCCGGCGATCGTCGCCCGCCCTAGGCGAGGCCTCGTCGGCCCTCGCTCGGGGCCGGCGAGGCTCGCCAGATCCGGGCGAGCCTCGCGCAGATCCGGCGAGGCTCGCATGGGGCCGGCGAGCCTCGCCGGCCCTCGCATGGGGCCGACGAGGCCTCGCCGGGCGAGGGCCGGCCACCCCCGCCCAGGGCCGGCGACCGTCACCGGCCCTCCGGCGTTGGGCGGCGGTGGAAACCACCGGTGCCCCTTTTATTATTATTATTATTATTATTATTATTATTATTATTATTATTATTATTATTATTATTTTCCTTTTTAGTTTTTAATCTAATTTTTAAAGATTTTAAATCTAATATTTTAGTTTTTAAATCTAATTTTTTAAAAATGAATAAAAAAATCCACGTGGACAATAAAAAATTATTTTAAATGCCACGTCAGCAATATTTAACGGAAAAGGCTAACGGTGTTAACTTTAGGGCTCAATTGAACCAAGTTGACAAGTTTTAGGATTTGATTGCACTTTTTGTAAGTTTTAGGACTCAATTGCACTTTCCTTATAAGTTTTAGGACTTGTGTTGCACATATCCCAAAGATAAAGGAATAAGAATAACACAAGTGCCTTAACTTTTATACGGTGTTTATATGAATGTCATAACTTTTTTTTTTTTTCCTGCTTACTAGAGTGACATTGGCAATTTTCCTTATTGAAAAATCCAACGTGGATGCTAATTGCCTTACGTGGTTTCGTCGATGTTGATATGGATAATTTTTTTAATAATTTGTTTTCCTTTTTTTTTTTGCCTTTTAAGGGCCGGCAAGGGTCACCAACCCTAAAAAAAAAAAAAAAAAAAGAAGAAGGAAAAATAACAAAAAAATTCAAAAGAAAATAAATAAAAAAATTCAAAATAAAATTTAAAAAATCCACATCGAATGGGAAATCAATAAAAAAAAAAAAAATCCAATTAGGATAATTTGTTAGAAATGACACTCAAATAATCGATTTTACTCTGATATAACATTTAAGTGAGCAAAAAAGAAAAGTTATAACACTTGCATTGTTCTTCTCTCAAAGATAAAGGAATTCGAGATCTTTGAAATTCCCAAATTGATTGGGTAGATGACCATTGAAATTGTTGAAGCCAAGGTCTAGATACTTCAAATTCTTCAATTCGCTAAGAGCAAGATGTATCTTACCTCCTAGACCGCAATCAATTAGATCAAGCTTCAAGATGTGACTAGTCTTGTTGCTGCATTTGACTCCTTCTACTTGCAACAACGCTTGCTGGTTCACGAAGATAGATGTCTCGAAGGATTGGTGAAATTCTGCTTGAACCTCAGAAGAGCTTCCCTCTCGGCGCCAATGCAGCTTACATTTATTAAGGCATTGGGGGTGACTGAATTCCAAGGTTTGAATGACACAGAGTGCACGCAAGAGTGTAGGCACGAAGTTATTGTAGAAGTAGGAAACATTGTTGTTTAACATGGACCTGAGAGCTTCCATTCATTGTAGTAAAACCACGCTCCCTTCAAAAGATATCATCTTTTTTAGTCACAAAAATGTGGAAAAATATAAGGAGGAAATTAACATCTTTTCAAAGTCCAATTTCCTTTCGCTGGCCACCTAAAGCGACCTAAGATTCCAAGTCGTGCGTTGCAAGACGCGTTAAATGGTCAAGACAATCAAGGAAATCGTAGACAATGGAAGCCTTCGAAAAGAGAAGTGTCTCGTCTCCCTGGACTCCGCTTCATGTTGTGAGGGAAAAGAAAAAAGAGTGTTCTGTCCATCTTAAGTTGTTTTCTATTTTCCTTTTCCTGTATCCGTTGCAATTTACAAAAAAGGAAAAGGTTTACATTTGCTGCAAGTGCATCGTCATCTAAGTATGTGGCATTCACACTGCAATGAGCAATTCTATAATAAGACTCCATTTCTTTCATAGGAAATAAATTATTTAAAAAACATTTTCCTAAAAATAATTGCTCGTATTACTTGTAAAAATTAGTCAGTGGACGAAAAAGAGAAGTGGAATGTCCCTTGTCGGGAATGTGATACAATAGGGCTAAGCTTCTTTTGGTCATCTAGTTGGAATAAGAACAGATTTTGAAGTTATGTCAAACAAATATAATTAATGTAGTCTTTAATCATGAATAAGACATTAAGATGCATGACCACATAAAGATTTTGAAATTTATTTTTGAACACGATTATCGTAAAGCACATATTGGGTGAAAATAATATGGTTATATGTCGGAACATGGGGAACACTTATTTTGGTGTTCCAAATCTCTAATGTAATAGTAAAATAGAAAATTTAATCTGCATGTATTGATAGAGAAATGTGGTATTTTGGTATTTTGGTAACCCCTCAGCCCGTCAAGTGACAATGACCCTTTAGATGCGGAATGAGGATATAAAACTTCATGAAGGGGACTCAAGCTAAAGCTGTACGTGGAGAGACTTAAAAAGGATTGAACAAAACTTGGTCGAACGACCATTAGTAGATCTTGCAGAAAAGTTAAGGTACTAAACAAAGCACAATGGTTCAAAAGCATCAACAAAGCCTACGTGATTAGTAGAAACTGGGTTTGTTTCTATAAGTTATCATGCAAAATGAAAAGTGAAGAGATCAGTAGATCAAAGAAGATCAGAAAACAGAGAAAAATAACACATAGATGAGGACCAGAACATAGATTTAAGTACATTAATGCAGGACTTCCTCCAAATCCATCTATTGTCTCCCCCATTTTTCATTCCAAAACCAAAACGCCATCTACAAGAAGTACCAACTTCATTAGACCCTCCACGTACAAACTGTAAAACACCAGACTCCACAAACCGCACTCCAATTCTTCCAGTCCAACCCCAACTTTTGGGCGAAGAACACTAGAAAAGGTGTTTGATCATCATAAGAGCAGAACACAAAGCCTGAATTGAGACGTATTGTGTATTTAAGTAGATACAAACTTACGTATAAGTAGTCATAACTTTATCTGACAGTACTCCCTGTTAAGTACCCGCTTCTTCTCCCTCCAATTGGAAGTTCCCAGAACCAGAAGCCATCTATGCGAGGACTTAATGACCAAGTTGGATCCATAACCACTAGCAATGACACATCAGCTTTCATGCCTCGTAAAGCATTCCGACCTCAATACGCTGTGGCAATGGCACCCCTAAGGCAGGCAGTGCAGACCTGCAATTACTGTGCAAGACTTCATAGAAGCCAAGCGGAATCTTATCGAACCAGCCACAGTTATTGGTTATGTAAAACCTAGTCTTCCCTCGTATGTGTACGACACCGGCAAGCTTCGCCTCTTCTATATCAGCAACTTCTTGATGCACTTCCACTGGCGAGCCAGGCAATGAGAAACTCGAGCAGGTCTGTAAGTGCGTAATCAGTGCATTGGTAACTTGAGTGACCAAATCATCTCCTTCATGATTAAGTGAATCTGCATATCCATACTGAATCACACATCCATAAACTCCTTTGAGGCCCAGTTTATTAACAACAATTCTCTCATGCGGAGCGACTTTTGGAACCAATAAGTATCTAAGAGTAGTGAAAACAGTGACTTTGTGAAGTGATCTCATGTTCTTTATATAATGACCAAGAATGGGAGTAAGCCCGTCTTGAATATTGGTGTAAAAGAAGCAATATCCAGGAACCCTTTGTATTCCAGTCTCAGACAACAATATCTCAAGCCCGTTGAAGTTTATCTTATGTGTCAGCTCATACTCCATCTTTCTCTGCCTTCCATAGAACCAACCAAACATGATAAAGGCGAGAATAATAGATATGGCAAAAGGAATCCATCCCCCCTCAGGAATTTTTGTGCAAACAGCGCTGACATAGACACCTTCCATCACAAAGAATACACAGAAATAAAGCACAACCAGCACTATGGGAATTCTCCAAATCATGATCATAACCAGGGTTAAGAGTATAGTAGTGATGAGCATGACTAGACTGACAACAACACCTGCAAGAGATGCTTAGTTGTTAGTAAGGTCTTTCCAGATGATTATCAAATGCACCCAAAGAAAAACAATATTATTAATGCTATGATCAACTTTTTCACAGAGTGCCATCACTTTGTTTCAATAAAGAGATCATGAATGCTTGATTGGGTTTACAGTGTAAAGAAATTTCATTCAGTACGCTACTGCACCTCACTTAAGCATATTTTATATTCAGCGTCTTGCCTTGGAAACCTTTAAAGAAAGATTAGCAGTATCAGGGCACCATTTTTGAGCTATCCCACCAAAACCAGAAACTTTTATATTTAGTTTGACAGATTCTGCAAAAATTCCATAGTACCTTTGGTGATCTTAAATCTCGATGAAAGCATATTTCAAACAATTGAGGTGTTTAGTACAAAATAAAATCCAAATGCTAAAAGCAAAAAGTTGAAAAGCAAAACTCCAAGCAGACCCTCACAATTTATCTTCATTACTCCAGTGGTCACACATGGAGATTTTGTTGGGAAAAGAAGATGACACTAATGCAGCAATGGCATGCTTAAATAGTTGCTGTATGATATAGAGTTCAGGATATCATATACCCACCAAAAGCATTGCCAATATCTTTTCCATCTCCAAAGATAAGAATGACGGCAACACAGAGGATCATGAGGATGTAATTAATTTCTGGAGAGTAAACTTCGCCTTCTTTGTTGGGGGAAGTATGGACCACCTTTACTCGAGGAAAATAATCAAGTACTACGGATTGCTTAATTACAGAGAAGGTAGCTGATATTAACGACTGGCTTGCAACAATTGCTGAAAGTGTGGCCACAACAAACATTGGCCAGTATATAGATCCTGGAATGAACTTGTAAAACCCATCATCATGATCATTAGGATGACGAATTAAGTAAGCAGTCTGGCCGGCATATGTTAGTACCAGCGATGGATAAATCGTACATAGAAATGCTATCTGTTGAGGAAAAGTGGCATTAGACTGATACGTTGGAAAGGAATCAACACTAAGAGCTTGGGAAAGGAAGGTTCACCTGGATAGAGGCCCGATTGAAATGACCAAGATCAGCAAACAGAGCTTCTGAACCTGATATTATAAAAGAGAGTGACACAAATGTACCATGTTTCCTACTGTCAGAAGAGCAGGTTTATTTTAATGCACATCCGCAATGCAAGCTTAGTTCATTATTAGGCATCAGTGAGTACTGAGAGCAAGTTTGAATCCACTATGGCCCAGTCCAATCAGTCGCTTGACTTTTGGGAGAGAGAGAGAGAGAGAGAGAGAGAGAGAGAGAGAGAGAGAGAGATTATTTGGATTCTAACTACTGAAACACAAACTAGAATAGGTGATTCAGATTGTCATGACATAATTCATCCTTGTACATAATATAGAACTCTGGTGAAATTTAAACGGTAAAGACTAAGGATACTCCATATACTATTAAGTAATCCATCAGGGCAATGTATCAGTAAAACTCGTTTTGCCTATCAAAGTTTATAGCTCAAAGTAAATTGCAGGAACAAGCAATGGATTCAGAAATTATTCCGTAAATCTTGAAGCACATTTGTTTGTAATACATCTGATCAATGAACAGTTAAAATACAGCAGCAAACCTGACAAAATCCTAAGAATTACAGAAATGCCCCCATATAACCTGACAAACCTGGAAGTACCCGTAAAATCAGAGTCTAAATTTCCATAGTGACTCCTATACTTGCCCTCTACAATGATTCAAATGAAAAAAGGATTCATGCTTCTATTCAAGTCACAAGAATGCAAACCTGTCAGTCTTTGAGCTCGTGTAATGTAAAATCACAGTAAGCTCACCTGTAATACAAAGCACAGTTCCACCAAGTAATAGCCAACCTTCCTTGCCATTTCTCTGGAAGAAATGGACAATGTAGTGTGGTGACAAGGCCTTGAATATACTCGGATAATGCTTTATGATGCTGTAAATTCCTACAAGTGGGGTGGTCAACGTCCATGCTCCCATGATGGGAGAAAAGAGGAAACTCACTTTAGATGTACCAAACTTTTGCAGTAGGAACAGAACGATAAGAACTATCGCAGAGAGTGCTTCCACCAAAGCTGAAAAAAAGTGAATTTGTGTAAACATACGAATCCCAGATCCTTTTTTCATTCACTTCAAACATAATGCGGATCTGATGGGCTTAACAATTTCCCACCTTGAAAAAATAAAAATAATATGGATAGTTGTGGATTCTTACATTTGCTAACAGAAGGAAAAGGTGCTCTCACTCCATCCATTGCCGATAACACTATCAACAAATATAATAAGATAAAAACTCAAAACCCCAAGCACAAATCTCAGCAATGGGGGAAAAATGGGATGGTGACTAACCTGAAATAGCAGGGGTAAGTACACCATCACCCATTAGCATACAGATTCCCAACATAGCAATAAAAAGTAGTACCCTCCTCGCAACTATGCTCCGTTCAAAGAATTTGCCAAGCCTACTTTGCTTTTCAGTGCCCTCTGGCAAGCCATGTCGTGAAACACCAGAGTTTAATTCTACATGTTTGGGATGGAGGATGCCAACATTCGCTTTCCTACATAGCAACGAGTACACTGCAAATGTCCCACCTGCAATAGCAGTTGTCTTCCTCAATCAAAAACATAACAGCTCATATTACGAGAGGGAAATCAATTTTAATTTCCAAAAGACCATCAGAAAGGTCCAAAGACCAAATTGAAGGAAAAGTGACATCATCAGACACCTCCAAGCTTGTTGTAGGTTTACTTAATCTCTGGAGTATACTTGCTTCTAAAACATTAAAAAGCTTTGAAATGACATACTAGCAATGTTTCCCCAGCGTCGGACAACTTCATGAATTTGCAATAAAATACTTTCAACATGACAATAATAGACACTCTTCATTAAAAAGGATCTCCATTGTTTAATGTGCCACCAAGAGAAAGATCCAATATGTTCACAAACAAATAATTGTCTGACTCATGGAGTGGCTCTAGACTACTCAGCATTGTTAACGGCTTAAACTACAATGCTCTAGGAAATTGTAAAGTCCACTGATAATAAACATAACCTTTTTGCAGGTTATAAGATTTCTAAATTGTTTTACTATTTTCAATTTCAAAAAACCTTCCTTCAGGTGTCACTCCTGCTAGCATTTTCTTGTTCATTCAGCTGGAGTTGTAACTCTCTTTTTGGTAGTGTACTTTTCAGCAAAAACTAGAGTAGAACCATGAAGGAGGTGACTCAAAATACTTTACCTAGCTCTCTATAAAAAAACAAAGAGGTACTACTGTACAAATCTAGCCCATCAAGAGAGACAACTACTCCAATATAGCTTTCGAGCCATCACGTGTCACCAATTTTAAATTCTTGGGGCAACAACTGCGTGCAGAACTCCAAATACCACCTTTTCAATTAGACTGGTTTTAGAATTGTAGAACAATGTGCAATGGGGTGTGTAGAAGGAGCTACAGAGTGGACTTAGAGTATGTGGGAACCAGTAGAATTAGCAAAGCAACTGTAAGAAATGAATATAATATAAACCAAACTAAATCAAATAACATTATTAGGGTCTTGTATTGACCTTCGCCCTGATCATCAGCTTTGAGAGCTACTCCCGCATACTTTACAACACCAATGAGGGTGAGCGTCCAAAACATGATACTGAAGATCCCTAAGTAGTCTTCTTCTGTTGGAGACTTTAGTGGCATTGACGGGTACACGTACAGGGGAGATGTTACTAGGCTTCCAAACACAACCCCAAGTGTCTTGTAGGCAAGTATCAGAGTAGCCCCTCTTCCCTTCCCCTGTTTCAAACACAATCTTTACTCAGAACATCTGACTGATCATTAAATTGTTAAGGTATAATTCAAATAGCGCCATAACAAATTCCAAAATATATATAAGACCAAAAATCGGGAAGAAAAGCAGTAAACTGGGTTCAACCGCAGCAGCAACTTTCATGGCCAAAGACATGGTTACATGCTTATTAGCTGTTACGCAGCAAAGGATGTCATGATTGATGCACAAAAAATCGACATTTTCTGCACAAACAGTTGTTCCACATGATATCTTGAAGTCCAAGTTTCCAGTTTCTTACGTTAGTAGCTTCTGCGTAGAGTCTCTTTGACGTTCACATACACATGTAATGCCCGGCGTTCGAAAGAGAAGGATTTCTCACAAATATGCTTGACGTATGTAATGTTTTCTTTCAGAACAAACAGTTGCTGAAATAAACACCGAAAAAGTTTTAATTTTTCAGCCATTCAACTGATATGCATTATTTACTGTAAACACCCGCTTGGAAATCACAATAAAAAATGAAAAAAAAAAAAAACCCAAAAACAAAACGAAGCTCACTGACCCAACTAATCAGACTTTCGGAAACGAAAGCATTTACAAGAACGATGAGAAATCGCAAAGGCCTCGCCTTTTCTCCACGGCAGTCCCACTCAGAATCCGAAAGACTCAAACTTTCCGAGTTTCCCGCACAGACAAGACAAAAACAGAGACACCCATATCCAAGAAAAAGCGTCCGCGCAAGCAAACACAGACAGTACCTTGTCCAGACAATGACGTCCCCGCGGCCCGCGACCGGACACGACCCCGATCTCCAACGCGGCCGCCACCGCCGCCTCGGGCGGCCCGACCGGCTGACTCGTGGGCATCGCCGCCCGCCCGCCCACCCAGCAAGCCCAGAGAGAGAGAGAGAGAGAGAGAGAGAGAGACTGCGGCGACTTGTCTTCTGCTTTCGAAGCCCCACACTTTCGGCTGTCTTATTAATGGCGTGCGTTTCGTGTCCTTAATGATTTCGACGGCATGCCTTAACGACAGTCCACGAGGACCCTGCGTTACTCCGAATCCGCCAACTTTTATTGTTTTCTCCATGCAAATGCGCCGCATGTCTCACGTGCGGCTGAGCCAAAAAGCCCAAGGAATCAATGTTCGTGACGTGATATTTTTCGTATCAATCGAACACGTGTCGCGCGCCCGATTAATCTGAACGCCCGTCGGAAAAGGCTGCAGTCATGATCGTGTAATCACTCTTATCTACTGCAGGCGGACACTCGCGGCCTGATCTTGCAAAGTTGGTCCGAGCATGGATATAGGAACATAATTTCCTTCATAAATCTACCTGGGGAATTTGAGTCGGCATGTTAAATTTGAAAGGCGGGTGTTTGTTTGGAATCGCTTAAAAAGGGTAATCTTGTGTATTTGCAAAATGAGAGAAGTTGGAAAATATTACAATAAGCGTAGAATATCGTGGAAATATCATGTGCGGATCTATATATTAATAGCTCTATTCTTGTCATATATGAAAAGAAAATGTGATCAGAAGTCATATCAAAAGGGATAAACTTAAATGTGGACCCATTGTATGTTTATATTTGACGTGAAAACAAATGAAATAAAAGAGTGTCCGTCTTAAAATTGAAAGGAGCTTTTTCCTTCTTTGTTTTGTGTCTTTTTCACCCTCCAAAAGCTCCATATAGTAGTAAAAAGAGTGGGGGCATTTACGGAAGGCGATTCGTCGGCTCGTTGAATCATTGGCTTCCCCCGGTGACTCCGAATATTCCACTTTTGTAAGAAGATTTTAAGCATCCACTAGCACGAGGCCCATGACATCTTTAAGACTTTGAAGGTATAGTGAACTCAGCAAGAAGACTAGCCAAAAAATAAAGAAAAATAAGAAGGTTTATCAATAGGCCAACTTCGTCGCGGGTGAGTCCGTGGTCCTTAATGGACATCTATGCCTAGGCCACAAATCTTAATCATTCAACGGATCTCGATTTGGAATGGTGGGTAGTTTTGCTTTTCGACCTAATAGTGAAGATATGTTAAGTTCTAATGCACGAGAGGGGATTTATTTTATGAGTGAGTGGTTTTTAGTCCAGTCTGGTTTCACCCAAAAATCAGGAATTATATTAAAAGGACCAGATTGGACTACCTAGTCTTGGGACTGGACTTGTCCGATTTGGTTTCGAGGTGATCCAATAGAGTCGGTTGATTTATGAATAATATGTTGGAGAAAGTATTAGAATACATAAAATAATAATAATAATAATTGGAAATACATGACAAAAGATTAGAAAATAAAAGGAAATGTCTGAGGCATGTAGACACTGTCCTTAAGGATAATTCCGCCCCTTGGAGTACGAAACTTGGTGCGTAAGGCTTCGGCGGCTATCCTCCCAAGATACAACAGACCTTCTTCTATACTCCGCACTGAATATTAGAAGGAAACAGAACAACTTTTGTGTATAACCCAGCAAAAAGAAAAAGAAAGATATGAGAACAAAAGGAAAGATGTGAGAACATGTTGTATCTATTAAGATTGTGGTTTGAAGTTTGATTTATATATAAGCAAGGAAGAGAGAGCCGTTAGGAGATCACCATAAATCAATTGGTAATTAAAAAGATGACCGTTATGAAATAATGAAAGAGTTTATGAAGTAATAAATCAAAACTTATAAAGCCGTTAGACGACCGTTATACAATCATTAGAAAACCGTTATATGACCATTAAAAAAGCCGTTACAAAAATGATGACTTTCATAACGATCATAATTTCTAATAAATATTTCAAAACTACTGAAATATCCAACAATCCCCCACATATTTCAGAAAGTTTTGACAAGAAAAATGGAATAATGCTGGGTTATTGGAGAGTAATGCATTGGAATTGGTGCTTGTTAGGCTATGAACCAACCCTAGAAAGAATGAAATATAATTCACGAAATCATTGGTGAAGTTTAAAACTTCTATGAACCAAGAATTTCTTTTTGTGAATTATAATTTTCACCAATCACATTACACTCCCACAAACTTTGTTGTTCAACGCGGTTTTGCGCTAATAGACCATGCGCGTGCTTAGTTTATTCATAAGTGCTTGAGAGATTTTTGCCAAAATTCTCATAGGAGCGGCCCCACTCCACACTTATATAGGTGATTCCATCAAGTGTATTATGCAGTTTAATACACCACCAATAATGACTATGGAATTTCATTAAGAGCTTAGCTCAACCTCTTTTTCCTTGCAATTTTGCACTATTTTCACCTTAGGATGGACAATAATTTTTAATAGTGTACTAGATCAACAAATGACTTGTTATTACCCATATGAACCTAATTCATGGATCGCTAATCACATAAGTTGGGTTACCATCATTGTTGATTTTCTTCAGTTGGCTTGTCCATTCCCCTCGATTTATAGTCAAGGATTGGCCAAAATCCATTTCTGACTTCATATAATCAATGGACATAATTCCATCATTAAGCAGCTGCTTTACCACATCATCCCTCAATCGGATGTGTCAATTTTTACCATATCTTTGCATGATTATTGCCTCTTGGCAATCATGATATATAAACACAAAATGTGTCATTTTCCCAAAGGAATATCTGCTAAGAGTTTCTCAACTACTCAGCCTCATTTTCATATATGAGTTTGAGAAGAATTTTTTCTTTTTCTCAAGAACTTGAATAGTTCACAATTTACCAAAGAATAGTAAATATTTTCTTCTCCTTCACCCATTGGAGCTTAGGAGGATAAGACTTTTGTCTACACATGCCTGGTAGCACTTGAGTCTACCACCCATAATTTTGATTAGCCACAATATTGGCATGGGAATGACTACATCAATTACTTCATCAAATCATCTACTTCAACCAAGTCGACTTTTGGTTTAGTAGGATTGTCATTTCCCCCACAATTTCATTCGATTCTTTTATGTCAAGCACTTCCTTTGGGTGAACACATATCTTATAGTGGATTTTTGTCTCATCTGAATTCAAGATTCAGTTAACATCACTGTATTATTTTAATACAGCGGAAAATCCACTATGTAAAATACAATAAACTTGACAATAGTCACCCTTTAACAAAATATTTCACAAAAGATATCAATCTTATTTAATATAGATCTATGTTGGCTATAGATGCAAAGAAATAAAAATAAATTTCATCTCCACAACAATCAGAGATTCTCTTTCCCAATACAATAGCCAATCAAGTCTCTAATTATCATCATGCATGAATGGACATTCAACGTAAATTGACAAAGTAAATATCCTTACAAAGAACATTTTTTTTTTCATCATTACTACTGTCAATAATACATGTTGTTCCGAAAATGTTAACCAAAACTTAGAGGTTAGCAGAAATCCAAAATGAATTAATAATTTCACAAAATAACTGTAAGACTTTAACTCGTTAAGCAACATTTAAATGATTGAAATGTGAAATATAAAATATCACAAAAGGTAGGATGTAAAAGCATACTCACTAAATTGTCGATTACGCTAATTTAGCCAGAAAAGTAATTAATGGCAAATATTGGGATGAATAATTAGTCAATTGAATAGTTGTCGCCCAAATATTCTCTCAGCTTGTTTTTGCTAAATTGGGTCTCCATTCCCCTTCTATCAAGCATAATCCACATCGTCGAGAAAGCAAGAATCTGCCACTATTTTAATGCTAGACAAGTTCCATATATGCATGGATGAGAGAGAATTATCATATCTTCATGTATTTATCAAACATACACATTGTCATGCAATAAATACCAACACATATATGAGTATATATATAGATAGAGGCCCACGCTGCACTCCCAAGCAAGCATAAATAAAGACATGCCACCAAAATAAAATTAAATATATAAAAGAAATATTAGCCTAATTTCTTTCCATTTTTTTTATGATTTTCCTTTTCTATTTCTTTTTAAGTAGCCACGCAAAATCACTATGTCATTTTTTTTTTTTGTAAAGATTTTCTACATAGGTAATTTTGAAAATCTGTAAACATATTCCGTAAAATATAAGAGCACACATTCATGGAATATGTCTAACAAGATTAAATCAAATCTAAAGAGAACACACACTCGACCAAATCTCAAATATTAGAATGAAATGATCTCGACCTACGTGATAATGATTCCTCAAAATGTGGAAACAGAGTGTCAAAATGGCAATTACGCCCATCAAGCATTAATTTAGAGTTTCCAAAAAAGATGACTTACTTGAAACTCAATAACCTTATCAAAATGACCAAAAGCTATTTTGTGTTAATGCTTGATACCGTCCAATGACAAACTCAAACCATCCAAGAATATGTGATACTTGTCCTTCACCATCTCCAAATCCTTGTTCAATTCCAAGGTCGATGGAAGCACCAGCAATTCCAATTTTGAAAGCTATAAGGCACTTAGCTTTAAGATTGTTGGGAAAGGTGTTAGAATACATAAAATAATAATAATAATTGGAAATACATGACAAAAGATCAGAAAATAAAAGGAAATGTCTGAGGCATGTAGACACTGTCCTTAAGGATAATTCCGCCCCTCGGAGTACGAAACTCGGTGCGTAAGGCTTCGGCGGCTATCCTCTCAAGATACAACAGACCTTCTTCTATACTCTGCACTGAATATTAGAAGGAAACAGAACAACTTTTGTGTATAACCCAGCAAAAAGAAAAAGAAAGATATGAGAACAAAAGGAAAGATGTGAGAACATATTGTATCTACTAAGATTGTGGTTTGAAGTTTGATTTATATATAAGCAAGGAAGAGAGAGCCGTTAGGAGATCACCATAAATCAATTGGTAATTAAAAAGATGACCGTTATGAAATAATGAAAGAGTTTATGAAGTAATAAATCAAAACTTATAAAGCCGTTAGACGACCGTTATACAATCATTAGAAAGCCGTTATATGACCATTAAAAAAGCCGTTACAAAAATGATGACTTTCATAACGATCATAATTTCTAATAAATATTTCAAAATTACTGAAATATCCAACATAATATACCCATGGAACTAGGAAAAGAGGAGGGAGGAGAGTGGGACACATGAGAAGGAAGGGGAAAGAAATTTACGTGAGAATTAAAAAAATAACAGAAATAAAAAAAAAAATCTCAATTTGGTCTGGGTGGTCTGGTTTCCCTCTCCCCCCTCCGGAACCTGGGAGTAGATTGAAAATCATATGTTCCAATTTTATATAATCGGGAATCGAACCGATGTCTCTGAGAATAACTTAGAATCGGCTAATCTGATCCAAGCGTTCCTAACTTGATCAGTCCATGTTGTTTACCTTTAATTTATTTATCAATACAACAAAATTTGTCATACGCAATATTTGACCGACGTCACTTATGATGACCGCAATTAAGAGATGCGTTTGGCCATATTTCGCAGCAATTTGAAATACCCCCCATGAACTACTTAATTTAGGTCATTCATTACATGATCTCCCTACATTTCTGCTTATGCTGCTTTTTCAACAAAAATCCGAATCACTTAATTTTCCCTTCAATAGGCGCGTATACCTAGAACACATCAAATGTGGTTTCAATATAAACTTATAATTGGATTCGTGTCACGTGTCTGATAAATTTGAATCCGTGTCGTGAGGGTCAACCATTTTTTGAACCGAATGTCCTAGTAAGTGATGACAAGTGATCTCGCGATGTCAGAACCTAAATAGGAAATTTTTTTTCTCATAAGTCTATCTTGAAAATATATTTTCTAATATGAGATTTGTTTTGGACGAGATCTTTCGAGTTCTAGCATGAATTCGAAAGACGTGTGCAGTTTTCTTGGTGCGAAACTGATTTTTGATTAAGGTGTTCGTGTAATTTGCTCAAAAAAGAGATATTATACATTGTTTTAAAAATGTAAAAATGAAGAAGGTTACGATAAATTAATAAAAAAATTATGAAAATTCTATATGTAAAAATATATATCGCAAGTAACGATATCCGTCGCAAATAAAAGTCAAGTCTTGCAACTGGGTCCTCATATTTGGAAAAAAAGAAGAAGAAGAGAAGAAGAGATTAACATCACAGAGAACCCCAAATTATGATCATTAAAATATTAATACCCAAAATATTTACTGTGTCATAATAAATTTAAAACTATACCTCAAATATTTTTTGGCAAGCTTGTCTTAGTTTGACCAAAAAAAAAATCCTAAATTTTTATCACATTAGTACAAGTTTAGGATATTGATGACGCAAAAAAAAAAGTTTAGGCATTAGTGTCATAATAAGCAAAGTTTAGAGATTTTTATGATAGATAAATGTATGTTTATTATACCAATATAAGTTTGAGAGTTTCGATGATACAAAAAAAGGTTTAGATATCAATATCACAATATATAGTTCAAAGTTTTTGGTGATATTTTCTCAAAAATAAAATGTGCTAAAAAGTTCCATATGGGACACTAACTTGAATCTAGACTCTTTATTTTAATTATTTTGGACATGAAAACAGAAAGAATTCAAGATTTTCTAGGTAAAAGCTTTCCTTTTCTGCTCCCCCGCGCGACATTTATAAATCACATCAAACAGGAGCTTCATAACAAAAACACCAGCAGAGTTTCAATCCCGGCGGCTCAAACATTTAGGACTTAGGAGGTATATACATGATGTACGAGATGGTGACCATAGCAGTAAGGCTGGTCAAAAAAACCAACAGGTTCATAAAAACACCAACTTCATCCTAGGTAGGTCTAAGGTTTCCCGGGACAATCGCTGCCGTCGCAATCTTTTGCCGTTGGAGCTCAACCCATTTGACAAATTTGTTTGTAATACTTTGCTTTTTGATCTGATAATTAAAATCTATTAAAACACGATGTGCACGAGAGACAAAAGATCCTTTCAACAAAATTGGCCATACTTGAGACGTGAATGGCATCACTTATGATGGCTACCACCGTAAGATGTATCCAGTGATCTTTTTTAAGCACCCCCGTGAAGTACTTTATTTAGGTCATTTGTTATATAATCTTTTTAGATGTGCTAGACGAGAAATTTCTCCTATCATTATAAATTCGAAGCGCAACAAATGGGGTTCTATAATTTTGATAGAGTGACTGCTTTTCGATTAAAGTGTTTGCTTGGATTTGCTTTAAAAGAGTAATTTTATATTTTTTATAAATTCAAAAATGGTGAAGATTAAAACAAGGTTAAAATATAACGAATATTATATAAATCTACATATAGTAGCTATATCCGCGTCAAATACAAGTCAAGTCACAGAACTAGGAGTTCTGAAATGTGGAAAAGATAAAAATAAAATAAAATAAAAGGTGCTCACAAGTCAACATCAGACAGACATAAGTCAATATCAGGAGGACTTGGGAGGCATGGAGAATGGATGAGGCTGGGACCCTCATAGGTTGACTCGTCAAAAGATATAAGAAGGTTTACCAAGAGACCAACTTCGTTATGGGTCAAGGTGACCCTCTATCATCCTATATCTTTATTTTGATGTCCAATGTGTTGACCTGGTTGATGAAAAAAACATTAGAAGATGGAACGATTAATGGTATAAAGCTGAATCGCAATTGCCCTACACTTACACATCTGCTTTTTGTAGACGACGCCATTTTCTTCTTGGATGGAACCCTTCAGGAAAGCCAGAATATAATGCTCACCCTTAACCAGTATTGCTACGCCACTAGTCAGGCTGTGAATTATAATAAATCAGGTGTTCTCTTCAGTGCCAACTGCCCACCACTTCTGAGACGAAATATGGCCACAGAACTTCGGGTCAGTGAGCTGGAACGAACAGGCAAATACCTAGGCATACCTACAGCATGGGGGCAATCCAAAACAGAAGTGTGTCAGTGGATAATGGAAAGGGTAAACTCAAAATTAGTAGGCTGGAAGGAAAAATTGCTTACCAAGGCGGGGAAGGAGATTCTCATTAAAAGCGTGGTGCAAGCGATTCCAACTTATGCTATGTCCATCCTTAAACTCCCTATCTCAATCTACAAAGCAATAGAAAAACGTATCGCATCCTTTTGGTGGCAGAAAGGAGACAACAAAAAAGGAGTGCATTAGAAAAGATGGGAAATTCTGCGATCAAGAAAAGATACGGTCGGTCTTGGTTTCAAAGACTTACACACCTTCAATTGTGCGATGCTAGGCAAACAGGCATGGCGAATGGCCACTTCTCCTCAATCCTTATGGTGCAGAATACTCAGAGGATTCTACTTCCCCAATGGGGACTTCTGGTCAACACAGAGGGGCCGTCGGCCATCGTGGGGCTGGCACGGTATTATGCTCGGCAGAGAAACAATTAAAAACCACATCCAATGGTTAGTAGGAGACGGAGAATCTATCAACATTAGACAAGATAGATGGCTCAAACAGGGGATAATAGGGGGAACAGCTCATCCATCAGAACCTCTCCTAGTGGCCCAATTGATACATTCAGAAACTCGAACGTGGAAACAGGAAGAAATACATCAGTTCTTCGACAATCACATAGCAGAAGCAATCCTAGCTATTCCCCTTAGCCCACAGTCCATACCAGACAAATTAATATGGATGGGCAACGCAGCAGGGCAATACTCAGTAAAAAGTGGGTACAACAAAGTCATAGAAAGCATAAATCAGTCCGACAGAGATCATCCCTCCACCTCCTACACAGCTCCACGTTCCCTATGGACTAAACTCTGGAGTATGAAAGTCTTACCGAAGATTCGCTCTTTTTTATGGAGTTTCTGTCAAAACGCATTGCCAACGAGGGAGAATATATATAAAAGAAACATCACATCAGACCCATTATGTCCTGTTTGTTACTCGCACATCGAAACAGTTGAACATTTATTTTTTCTGTGCAATTGGACTCGGCAAATATGGAACGACCCGAGGCTTGCAGATATACAACCAGGGAAACACATTTAGAGAGCAGACCAGTGGTTGTTCGAAACTCTAAAGGAAGATACAACTTTACCTGAATCAGAGGTCATCGGGAACCTCTTATGGAGCATTTGGAAAGCGAGGAACAATTGGGTCTTCAGAGGGTGATACCCACAGTCCACAGAGGTCATCCACCTTGCATACGAAAACAAGAAGTGGGTCAATCTAACCAGGCCAGCTAAACAATTGCAGCAAACTCTCAGATCCGTACCTGCTCCAAGGCGAACCTCTTCATCCCACCCACCCGAACCTCAGATCCGGAGTTCCAGA
This sequence comes from Eucalyptus erythrocorys, assembly GCA_014182555.1. Classification (NCBI taxonomy): domain Eukaryota; kingdom Viridiplantae; phylum Streptophyta; class Magnoliopsida; order Myrtales; family Myrtaceae; genus Eucalyptus; species Eucalyptus erythrocorys. Next base: position 30,583,881 of record CM024603.1, on the reverse strand, counting down.
GAAACACTGATGCAGATTCGGACTCGGGGAGACCCCACCTCAACCCCGTTGTTCGCCGCGCCCTCAGATCAACCCTCCTCGGCTCAAAAACGTGCAGAAAACAGAACACACGTCAGGGGAAGTAAGCAAAATCCGCGACACAACGTCAATATCCGGAACAAGACCGTACCTGAGAAGGGTTTTGTCCGGCGAACACCTAATCCTCCATCCAGGTCAGCCGATCTACCCTTGTCGGCACCCATTGAAGAAATTAGGGCGAGGAAAGGAAAAAGCAAACAGATTTCAGAGCACCCGAGACTCAGAACAGGGAAGTCTCCTCACAATCGACTCAACGATGCCATCTGTGCCGGGTGGAAACCACCAGCCCCGCAGATCTTCAAGCTAAACGTGGATGCGGCTTGGCGAGATGGCGAGTTTTTGTGCTCGGTCGCCGGAGTCGTTCGTGACAGCATCGGACAGGTTCGTGAGGGCTTCGCTGCGTCCACTAGGGTTTCCTCTTCAAATGAAGCTGAAGTTGAAGCAGTTCGCTTGGGGCTCCTCTTTATACAAGACCTCAGATCTCGACACGTGGCCGATCTCTCAAACTCTTCAGTTCAATGGGAGATTGACAGCGACAGTTCCGTGGCGGTGGACGCTATAATGGGCCGGGCCTCTCCCCCTTGGAATCTTGAAATTGCAGTCTCCAATTGCCGACTTCTATTGGCGCAAACCACTCAAGTCTCGATCACCCAATGTCCACGAGAAGCCAATGCTGCAGCGGATTGGGTGGCCCATCACCATCGCACTCATCAACTCCCGTTGTCATGGTGGCTTTCACCTCCTGCCTCCCTTTATCTTATCTTATGTTCTGACCTCGTTCAATGTAAGCGGTGACTTTCTCATCCTAATACATCACATCTTTTCGACCAAAAAAAAAAAAAATTAAGGGTTTTCTATAGACATCCGTGCCCTTGCAATCTTTCACTGTTAGATTGAAATGTCATAAATCTTGATTATTCTATAGGTCTTTACTTAGGATGGAGACATGCAGTATCAAGTATTGGGTTCAACTCCCATGTTCTGCAAAATGAGAAAGTAAAAGTCATAAAGAGAGAGAAGAGAAAGTATATGATAATAAAAAAATATAGGGATAAATACATTAGAAGTCCTAAATTTTATTATGATAGTACAATTGAATTTAAAAATTTTCAAAAAATTCAATTAAGTCCTAAAACTTATCATGAAATTAAATTTAAGTTCTAAAACTTCTAAAAGTTCAATCAAGTTCTAAAACTTGTCATAAAAAGACTATCGAATCATAAAATTTTCGGAAAGTATAATCAACTAAAGGATTTGATTAGATTAATTTGACAAGTTTTAGGATTTTATTGTACTTTTTGAAAGTTTTATAACTTAATTTCACTTTAGTCATAAGTTTTAGAATTTCCAATAAACTTATCCTAAAAATATATCTTAGTTTGGATGGTTGTGATATTTTACATTTCAACCCCATAGTGAAAATCTATTAAGGCATACTTGTCACTTCAACAAAATTGGCCATTCGCAACATAGGACCGGTGTCCCTTATGAGACTTCCACGGCAAGATGCATCTAGTGATATTTTGTGGCACTTTGAAATGCCCCTATAAGATACTAAATTTAGGTCACTGTTAGATTATCTCTTGATGTTTCTACTATATAACTTCTTTCAACAAAAATTGACGACATTTTTTGTCATCACCTTGGCAATTTATTTGTGTCACAATTAAATTTGTTTATTTGAAAAACAATTAGAGACGTCTTTTTCAAAATTGTGGTGGCATTTTATTTGTGAAATAGTAAACTTGATATTTATAAATTTTTCTTTCACTCTCTTTCAGCTCAAAACCTGTTTAGTTCCTCATTGAAGGGATTTTGCGGCATTTCACTCGCGATAGTAAGATGAACCCATCGGTCCTGAGGGTTGTTCCGCTCTTCATGATGGTGGAAGATTGCTATAGAAGCTTCAAGTAATTAACAAAGGAGTTGTCCTTAATTGTTCTTCTCTTTTCTACTGTCATACAAGAACTATATGTTTAATGAAAAAAAATGATGCATGGTCCATCTTGATGAGCCGAAATTCTAGATTGATTGACTTAGAATCCATGTCATCCTAGCTACACTTGTCAAGTTACATTTTGTCGTTAAGAAATGGAACTTAACACCCTCTTCTATTTTTTGGCCACCTAATGAAAAATTTTATTCACGTTAGTTACCTTTTGTATCGATAAACTCTATGAATGGATCATAGCCATGCCAACCTTCATTAAATTGGCATGCACGCGGGTGATTTATACCACATTTCTATCTTCAAAAATAAGTCACTAAATTTTGAGATAAGTTTTTTATTCTGCTTGTTGAATTATGTACGTAGATAATAACGGAGTAAAGAACACCTGGAGTGCCATAACTTGGCACGGGGGGACACTTAAGTGTCATAACTTTTTTTCGGTACACTTAAGTGCCACTTTTTTTTCAAATGGAACACTTAAGTGCCAATATCGGAGTAAAATGGAACACTTAAGTGCCACTCCGGCGAAAATCGGCCAAACGCAATTTTCCGGTGATGGAGGTCCAAACGGCGTCGTTTTTGCATGCCGACATGGCAAAAAAATGCAAAAACGACGCCGTTTCGCGTCGACGATGTAAAAATAATAAAAATTAATTAAATTAAATTAAAACTTAATTTTAAATAAAAATACTCTAAAAATTAATTTTTTTTTTTAAAAAAAAAAAGATGGGGACGAAGGGGGGCGGGCGGGCGAGGGCGAGCCCTCGCCGCCGCCGCCCCCGCCGTCGCCGGGAAGGGCCGGTGACGGAGGAGGGAGGGTCGGCCGGGTCGCCGGCCCCGGCCGACCGGCGGCGAGGGCCGCGAGCCCTCGCCCGCGATCCGGCGAGGGCTGCGGGCCCTCGCTGCCTCCCCACCGTCGCCGGGAAGGGCCGGCGACGGGGGGGAGGGTCGGGGTCGCCGGCCCCGGCCGACCGGCGGCGAGGGCTCGCGGCCCTCGCCGTGATCCGATGAGGGCTTGCGGCCCTCGTCGCCGGTCGGCCGGGGGCGGCGACCTCGGCCGACCCTCCCCCTCCGTCGCCGGCCCTTCCCGGCGACGGCGAGGTTTCAGCCCTCAGTCGCCCGCCCCTTCGTCCCTTTTTTTTTTTTTTTTTTTTTTTTTTTTTTTTTTAAAATTTTAGAGTATTTTTAATTAAATTAAGTTTTAATTTAATTTAATTAATTTTTTATTATGTAAACGGCGTCGTTTCGCCGAGTCGGCGCCGACTCGGCTCTCCGGCGAGCCACGCAAGCATTAAAAAATAATAAACACGTGCCACGTAGGATTTCCGGCAAGGTCGTCGGAGGTGACACTTAAGTGTTCCTTTTGAAAAAAAAGTGGCACTTAAGTGTACCGAAAAAAAGTTATGGCACTTAAGTGTCCCCCCCGTCTTGAGTTATGGCGACTCAGGTGTCCCAAACTCGATAATAATGCCATAGTGGTATAATGATTATCTCGTTGATACCTTACCAAAAATTAAACCCGATCATTCGCCGGGCTGCCCACAGGCCCGCCCAAGTCAGCCTGGTCCCACCCTGACTTTTTGGTTAGGACAAAGTAAGGGCATTTAGTGAGAATGACCTAACCCAACCTGGTTCGAAGATTTGTTCGGGCAAAAATTTAGGCCCGATTTTTAGTTCCTGGCTGGCCTACCATATGATCATCCCCACTAACAGCCAACCATCGTACAATAAAAGCGGTTCACAATCTATAATTGAATTTGGTAGTGGTATTATTTTGTTAATATACTTAATAAACTGTAACTGGGCCCACTTTAAATTTCAAAAGAAATTAATAACAACCACTAAATTTTAAAAGATTTGTGAGTCTATGGTTTCACGTGACCATCCGTGACCTCGCAATTTTTTGCCGTTCGGTTGCCGTTGGGTAGAGACGCCATAGATCTCAATCGTTCCACAGATTTGGTAATAATATTTTGCTTTGGGACTCGATAATTAAAATCTCATGAAACGTGATGTTCACAAAAGACCACAAATCAGTTCAACAAAACTGGACATACGTGAAACATGAATGACGTCACTTATGATGATTGTCGCAGTAAAGTACATAGGTGATTTTTATGTACCCCATAAAGTACTTTATTTAGATCATTTCTTACATGATCTTTTCAAATTTTCTGGACGAAAACTTTGGACTTCTATAATAAAGTTCAAAGACACATCAGGTTTTATAATTTTGTTGACTTAGGACTTGACCGACCTAAAAATTTTCCACAACCCCATGATATCAGGACCTAGGAGGTAGAGATGATGGAGGAAACTGGACCCACGGCAGTAAGACTAGGCAAAAGACATCAAAAAGTTTATCAAGGGACCAACTTCATCATGGGTTTCTTATAGGCATCCGTGTCCTCGCAATCTTTCGGCTGTTGAATTGAAATGTCTAGATCTTAGTTGCTCTACAGATCTCGGCTTAGGGTGAAAATATTTAATTTCAAGTACTGGATTCGATTTTCACGTCCCGCAAAAAGACAAAATAAAGAGAGAGAATAGTTAAAATATGACCAAAAAAAAAAAAAAATCTTAACTTGGATGGTTATGATATTTTATATTTCGACTCAATAACAAAAATTCATTAAAGCATGGTGTGCATGAGGGACCATGGACCACTACAACAAAATTGATCATTTGCGACATAGGACTAGTGTCACTTCTAAGACTCCCATGATAATATGCATCTAATGATCTTTTGTGGGCACTTTGAAATGCCCCATAAAGTACTTAATTTAGGTTGTAAGTACATTATCTCTTGAGTTTCTACTTATGAACATTTTTTGTCATCAATTTGGCAATTTATTTGTCACAAGTAAACTTGCTTATTTGATAAATGATTAGAAAACTTGCTTATTTGATAAACGATTAAAGACGTTTATTGATATCGTGATCACATTTTATTGGTGCAAATGGTAAACATGGCATTTATAAATTTTTCTTTCACACTTAGCTCAAAACCTGTTTTGTTCCTCATTCAAGGGATATTGCGGCATTTCGCTCGCAATAGTAAGATGAGCTCATGCGTCCAAAGGGGGTTAATCCGATCTTCATGATGGTGGAAGATTGTTATAGAAGCTTCAAGTAATTAACAAAGGAGTTGTCCTTAATTGTTCTTCTCTTTTCTACTGTCATACAAGATCAACCATATGTTCAATGAAAAAAATGATGCATGGTCCATCGTGATGAGCTGAAATTCTAGATTGATTGACTTAGAATCCATGTCATCCCAACTACACCTGTCAAGTTACATTTTGTTGTTAAGAAATGGAACTTAAATACCCTCTTTTATTTTTTAGCCCTATAATGAAAAATTCTATCCACGTCACACTACAACGACATCTTACTAGTTACCTTTTACAATAGCCATGCAATTGCCATGCATGCTGGTGATTTATATCACATTTCTATTCTCAAATATAAGTTATTAAATTCTGGGGTAATTTTTTTATGCTGCTCGTTTAATATTATAAATAGATAATAATGTATTTAGTGATGTTCCGTAGTGGTAGAATAATCAAGTTGTTGATACCTTATTGAAAACTAAACCCGATCATTCGCCTGGTTATCCACGAGCCGCCGAAATCAATGTGGCCAGACCCATGAGGGCGTGAGACTTTTTTGTTAGGCATAAGCAAGGGCATTTAGGGAGAAATCTTGGCCTAACCCGACCTGACCGGAATATTTGTGCATAAATGTTTGGGCAAAAATTTAGGCACGATTGTAAGGTCCTAGCTGGGCCTCCTCAATGATCATCCCCACTAACGGCCAATTGGGCAAACATTGGACAATAAAAGCGGTTCATAATCTATAATTGAATTTCATAGTGATATTATTTACTTCATAACATGTAACTGGGCCCACTTTAAATTTTAAAAGCAATTGATAGTCTACCACGGAATTTGACAATAATAATTTACAAAAATCACTAACCAAGCAGATAATCTTACAAATGAAAATGATCGATTATCTACCATTGAAATTTCCGATGGTAAAATTATTATCTCATTAATAACTTATCATTTACCGACGGAGCCCCTTTTAAAACTTCGAAAGTAGTTTATCAATATTGAATTAAATATCGGTAAAGTTATTATTTTGTTAGTATTTTACTAACAATGTAGTTGATAATCCACTCTTGAATTCGACATTGATAGAATCATTATTGGTAGCTAGCTAATGAATAGCTAACTGGCCATATAGTTTACCGATCACATTTTTCTTCCTATTTGAAACTTACCGACCCCATTCAAATTTAGAATCATGGAACATTAGCCTATTTTACGTTTGTTATTTTCTATACAGAAAACGCAATTTTTCAGGTTATTATGTGATCACTTTTTCTCTATGGCTCGGTCGAAAATTTAAGTCAATGATTCTCACTTTGTCCTATCAAATACCACACAAGTACAACATCCTTCCCTTCATATAAGTGCAGCTTGGGAGGTAACGCTCTCCGAGTTCCTCAGTTCACCAGATGGACTGGAGTACAATCTCTTCTTTGCAGTTTTTTATGGAAACAATTTCTCAAATCTGCAAGCTTTCCAACTTACACTACTTGGACCTCACCAAAATATACGATCTGGTGTTGCTCAAGAACTCGCCGAGTTGCAATGGATGTCGAAATTGTCCTGCTTGAATTGATTGCGCCTATCTGGTGTTGACCTTTCGAAAGCCGAGGATCAGTCACCTTCCATCAACATGCTTCCTTCTCTGCAATGTCGGCAACTACTAGAACAAATTTCTCACTCTCTGCATTTCAATTTCACTTCTCTCAGTCTTGCATTCCTTGATCTCGCAGTGATAATCGACAGCATCTGGCATCTTAGCTTTGCTGGATAATCCATTAATAAGCTAGACGGTGAAAATTCTTTGGCAAATCGCGGGCAGTCCATTGAGATCAAACGACTTTATAAGGATGTATTTCGGGCATCCAAGGGAGAACTCCAATCGGCGAATCTCAGGGGTCCGACAGAGTTGTCCATTCCATCTAATCACTTTGCAAATACTTTAATTGACATGTGGGGCTGCAAAGTTGGTCCAGAGTTTCTGAGATGGCTTCGAAGGCAAATGTCCATTCCGTTGATGTCGAACAGTGACATCTCAGCTGAAATTCCCGATTGGCTCCCTGTCAGTTCATCGAATGCCATATGGTTCATCTCTTCGGAAATATGTTCAGAGGCTGGCTTACTGAATGAAAGATGCGGCCTTTACGAGCATTGCTGCTTCCTCGTGATAATTGCAGTTGAGGCATTTTGAATTCTCTTTGCCATCTGCAGCCATCACAACAAATTCTTGCCTAATCTTTCTAATTTGGCATCGGTTGATCACAGATCACCGACACACACGTCAACTAAACAATCTCCAGTTCTTAAGCTTTGCAGAGAACAATATTTCAGGAAGGATTCTTCATTGATTTAAACAACTTCTTGCCTAAATAGAGAAGAGGTATCGATCATTGGTCAAGTGGGATGCACTATTTTTCCTACACGGGGCCATGTTTATATGCTGACAGAACCTACCAAATGTTCCTGCTGACGTTTTGACATTTCTTTTCCGTTGTTGATCTTTCAGTAGACAGATAAGATGGACAAATACATGAGAATTGACTATGCTCAATGGCCTTCAGAATTTGTGCTCTCTCAAAGTTATTGGAGCGGAAGAATCCCTTTAAACATTGGGAACTTGAAATATTATGCATAACACTCTAAATGAGCTTCCGAGATTTGTTTACAGGCCCATCACTCCTCCTGGATCGAAAATTCTCACCTATTCATCACTGGCAGCAAGTTTCCAGGCCGGCGTCGCCTTCAGATTTCTGCTTGATCAGAAATCTCCCAAAAGTCTTCAGAATCAGCATCCACATCAAGAAGGTTTGACCATCTATCATTCATCCATTTCTATAAACAGACGAAGAACTCAGGCTGTTAACTCTACTGTCTAGCTGGTGCACTTTACAAAAGAAGTCAAGAAAGGAAAAAAAAACTTGATGCGTTCTAAATCAATACAATAAGCTCTCAGAAATGTGCAACCACCTACCCCAAGAGGATTTTAATGGTTAAGTCGATTTGGACAAATGTATTTAAGACTCAGTAGTTTTGATCATGTAGTTTACTTCTCCCCATAATGAAAAGCTTGGTAGATATGAAAAGCTTGGTAGATATGAACAGGCAATTTCAAGTGGGGTTACTTCTTCATTCCAAGTCCAATGTCTGGAAAGTTGCAACCTTGAAAAATCTCGATTCGAGCAAGAATTCTCTCCAGGGGACATTCCCCTGTGTCATCGTTGAACATTATCACTGTCTTAGATTCCTAAATTTCTATGGGAATTCACTAGATGGCGAATTCTTGAAAAACTTGAGCTGTTTCTCTGCGTTGTGCAGGTACTACGCTTGAGTTACATTAGCTTCAGTGGGAAGATCTCAGACACCAAAGATGGTATGTTGTCTGTTGACTGCAAAGTAATCCGAAGGTTATTGATGTTTCCAGCAGCAATTTCAGTCTTTTATTTATTTTGATTGTCACACCCCAAATTTTCAAGGAATGGGGATGACACGGCCGTTCTTCCATGAAATAAATATATATATATATATATATATATATATATATATAAAATCATATATGTACATATCAGATAAACTAACAAATTGGTTGCAATATTAGAGTTTCTATAATCCACCAAAAAGAAATATACATTTAGAATTCAACTAGTCCAACCACTAGCAAGGATTATGTACACTATTTTCTTAAACCATACCCAAAATAGAACTCTCAAAAAATTTCCAAAAGTGCTCTCGTCCTACTAGTTGCTAACCCTGGGACCTGAAAACATGGAAAATGAATGGAATGAGCAACCATAGCTCAGTGAGTAGTACATACCATAAAAGCATATCAAACATCCACATTATACATTTAAAACTCAAAACATGACTTATTATTGCCAAACAAAAATATGATAACCTGCATGAACTAAATGAGTTATATGTTACCTCAGCCAAACTATATCAAATAGCAAAATTTCACATTCATCCATAATAACCAAAACACACATCACCAATTTTGTTCAATTATTGAACTCATCCTATCTCATATCAATGGTTCATTCCACGCTCAATATCCAAACTCACGGCCCTAGAGGTGACTCCCACGAAATTGTATTATCGTGTAGTACTTAGCCCTTGACTGCATATAGCAATAGTACAAGGCCCTAGAGATGGCTCCCACAAAGTAGTGCAAGGCCCTAGAGGTGGCTTCCATGTGACTCAAGTCACCATGTAGCACTTAGCCCTTGACTACAAGGCCTTAGAGGTGACTCACACAAAATTTCGTTGTCGTATAGCACTTAGTCCTTTACCTATTCACAACACATTTGATTTCCTCAACACAACACATATCATGTTTCAATAGTCATCACATAACCACATAAATCAATTGTACCAAAACAATATACATAACCCTTCAAGAAAGGTTTGTCGAATCCTCCCATAATAACTCAAAATTACCGAGCACTATATCCATCAATATATTACAAATAGGTCCTCACTTTCTCACATGTCGATTAATACATGAGTTTCACAAAACTAAAGAAGACATTAGTACTACTCACCTGAGAATGCCCCAAAATCAAATAACACACATTATTTGATTCTTCGATTTCGCGGTCCTATCAAATAAGTGAGAAACAACATTAAATTTGGCTAAAACACTACTTCAACCATGAAACAGCTATAATATGTCTAAATGTTAACAAAACGATTCCTATACGCTAATAAATTGCATAACCAAAGCGATTGTTCAAGCCATTTGCAACATAGAGTTTAAGCGCAAAACTTGATTGCACCTTAACTTTCTTTTCCGAATCCCAATCTGAACATATTTATAATCAATAGAAAGTCCTTCAAACATACTACAAGAATCCCAACTTGGTCGTCTCAAAATCAAGCCGAAAAATGACAAAATACGGGCCCAAAGCTGCTGGATGCATACTGTTCACCGCGCGTGGGAAACTTTGAAATTTTGTTTCGGGCAAACCATAAGCTTAAATCACGATCCGTAAAATTTCACGACTCTACAACACTTTAAACTATCATTCTTACAAAAATACACGGCTCAACAGCTCCAAAATCGGACTTCGCTGGTCGATTTTTCCCAAACTCTGAATTTCAAACCCTAACTCCGAAACTACTCCGATTGTAAGAACGAAAGGTGCGATCACTTACCGGGTGTTGTAAATATGCTTGGTGAGCTGCCTATGGTGTGAACCCACAAAGCCCTCTCTTCTTTCTTTCTTCTTCTTTCCTCTTTTCTTCTCTGCCCGAACGTGGGCTTTCCTTTTCTTTTTATCTCTTCTCCTTTTTGTTTTCTTTTTATTTCTTTATTTAAAGTCCCACCACTCAAAATCTCTAATATTACATTGATGAAGCCCACAAACCAAGTATATGCAATTGACTAGTCATTGTGACCATTTTGCACGAGAACAGGAGTCCCCAAAAGCTCAAAGAAAACCATCAAAATCTTTGCAGGAATGTAATTTTCTTACTATACTACATCAGATCATTTGGGATTTTATTGTTCTTGAGAAAAATTAGTTTATGAGGACATTCCTTTGCAGCTATGCCACCTTGCTTATGTCTAGTACTTTAACCTAGCACGTAACAAGCACCCCATAGGCATTCCTCATTGTTTTAATAACTTCTCCAAATGTGGACCAATTAACTTTTGATCCTTATTTGGGATCCCGGTGGGAGTTTTTTTGTTAGGGTTAACATAAAAGTAGCAACCCTAAAATTGACTCGACTTTAGAATTTGAACCTCTTCTTCAAATGCAGACTTTTCAAACAAATGCATCGGAACGACATACATCGGAAGGGCCATCTAGGTTCACTCGACTTCATAATTTGAACCTCTCTCAGAAAAAGTTGACCAGAAGAATTTCTTCAGTTATTAGCAACTCGAGGCATTTTGAATTACTGGATCTATCCATTAACAAGTTATCGAGTGAAATCTCTCATGGCATATCCAATTTAGACTTTTTAGATTGTTTGGATCTTTCCTTTAACAATTGTTTGGTCTTGTTCAATTGAGCAATCACCTAAGCATTCTTGATGATTAATCTATTTATTGCTGCAACGACGGACTTTGCATAAGTCCTCCTTTCAAAGTTTGGCCTAGAGACGAGAATGATGATATAAATAGACGAGATGGTCATAATTAAGCGACAATGAGTTTGGTGAAGGAGACTTCATGGTTGTTTGGTTTTATTCAGGACTATGATCGGGCTTCATGGTGGCATTCTTGGGAATTTGTGGCATATTATATTTCAAGCAATCATGGAGAATCTCCTATTTTAGGGTAGTGGAGAGGAGTATGTCCAATTCCAACTATGCAATTAAAAGATTGTGGGCTTCGACGGCCACACACGGTGGCTGAACAGCTTCTTGGACGGCGGAACAACTTGCTGGAACGGCGTGAGGGTGAGAGGGAGGCGGAGGCGTGCGCACAGGTGGCGGCTTCGTGGGGTAGTGACGGCGAACTTTAACGGTTTCGGCGATGGCTAGCTGCTCTGACTGGCTGCTCCGGCGGTCTTCCTTGGCTGCTGGGGTGTTCGAAACAGCAAGGGGGAAGAGAATTAGTGGTGGCTGGTTGGTTTGAGGAAGAAGGAGGGAAATGATGAGGAAACCAAGGGGGCCACAAGCTTTATTTGTGACATCCATATTTTTCGAGTCCTAATTTCGACTGGATAAATAGGGCCGTTTCTAATCAGGGTGTTGTAGATGATTATTTTATTGTGAAATTGGGATGCAAGTGGGCTAAATTAGTGAGGAAAAATACCAATTTGACTTATGAGGTGTTGAATGGATTAGTAGGGGTTAATTTGATTTAATTCAAGAGGAATTAAGGTCCGCCTTTGATCGCGCAATTGAGACTCAAAAAGGTTTTATGGACAAGCCAAGATGTGAATTAAAGTATGGTGACATTGGATTAATTTTTGTGGACTTCAATTGGATTCAATTGAAAGAAAAATTGAAGAAATTGATATGTACAAGATTTGGACCCGGCGGAAAATTAATTGGACCTATTGAAGGAGTTGTTGGAGTTAGTGGACCATGACATCATTAGTGATGTCATGGTGGGCCACTAGTGGGATTAAAGAAAGAAAAAGAAAAGGAAAAGGAAAAGAAAGGGGGAGAGAGAGAGGAGGTGGGCCCCACTTGTATCATCCCTAACCTTGAGAAGAGAGAGAAGAAAGAGAGGAGGAAGGAGGGAGCCGGCCGAGCAGTAGCCCCCCGTCGACGCCGTCCGCCCCGCGGTGCCCGTCCGTCCGCCACACCACGCCGCTGCCGTCCGCAGCCCCTCCCCTCCGCCGTGCCGCCGTCCCCGTCGCGCGCTGTCTCCCCCTCCCTCGCACGACCCGCGCCTCCAGCCCTGCGTCCAGCTCGTCCCCAGCCGCGTTCAGCCCCCTCCAGCCGCCGCCTTGCCGCCGTGAGCCACCGCCACGAACTGCCAGCCCTCCTCCACCGTTTCCACCGCCGAACCAGCTCGAATCTCCTCCATTTTGGCCTCAAATCGCAGCAAAATAGATCTGGAAATTCATGGGTATGGCAGCCCCTTCCGGGCCCGTTTTGGTCGACTTCCCGGCCTCGAATGCGAGCCCGCCTTTGGGGAAAGTCGATCCCGGCGTCGCCCTCTTCGATTTGAGCTAAGCGGCGTCCAAATCCGTGAGTTTATCTCACTAATCCTTGATTAGAAGATTAATTATGCCCTAAGTATGTTTAGTTTAAATTAAGCATGTTTAGGTGGATAGATTAGATTATTTTATTATAAGTTGGATTAAGGAAATTGGATTAAGCTTAATTGGGTTTAATTAAGTTTAAAAGAGGTTAATTAAAGTTAAGTGGTGATGTGACATAATTGGATTTTAATTTAGATTTATTTAAATGCTTTGAAATTCGGATGATTAAAATAATATTAAAATATTTCGAAATTAATTAAATATTATTATTAAAAAAAAGACGAAAAAATTTATTTTTAGCCCTAGGTTGCTCGAATTTCGTGCCGATCACTTTCTTTGTAATGTTAGAATTTAAATTTGATGCTTGATTGGTGGCGAATTGAGTGTGATTGCATAAATATGGGTTATGTGTAGAAATTCCCTGTGTAGGAATTATGGGGATTTTGGCTGTAATTGACCGCCTATTAGAGGCCGTGCCGAGTGGGGCCGTGATGCCACTAGTGTTGAACCACCTTTTCGAAGGTCGTGCCACGTGAGGCCGTGATTACCACCGATTGGTTGAGTCTATCCTTAGGGTTGAGGTTGGGAGCATTGGTTGATTTGATAGAGTGACATGTAATCGGCCGAGCCGATTGATCGCTGAGACGATCCAAGTGGTTGATTGATTGATGATGTGATTGTGCCTTGGTTTATTTAATTATCACATTTGCACGTGATTGAATAATATGAACCTGTACTAACTGCAGGCGCGAACTATTGCGAGGTAAGTCTTCTTGATGTGTGGCTAGGTCATCTTTGGGGTGTATTTTCTTTCTAATAGGGGTTTAGGAGGGGTGAACTTGCTGGGACAATGTCTCACCCCGTTGTGGGAAAAATATTTCAGGGCCGTAGATGACAATTCCAGCGGAGTAAGGTGGACTGCCGATGCAGTTGGGCAAGGAGTCGCACAGTCAAGAAGATGAAGGATCGATGATCGAGTCCATCTAGTAGTTTTAGGATTGTTCCCTCTTTTTGGTGGACCGACCCTAGTGTGTAGACTTCGACCCGAATTCGGCTGTATGTAATCCTTGGTGATTTTATGATTGTAAGTTGGCTTGTATTAAATTGATTTTGTTCCTGCTGTTCTATCCCGCTTTTAAATTGTTAGGGGATTCTTAATACGTTCCGCATGCGCATAATAAAATTATTCTTGGTCGGCGACACTACTTGGGAATGTTGCAATTACTCGACCATGGCGGGTTGTTCACGTGTCTCGGGGTTCGGGGCGTGACAACCCCGTTTAAGTGGTATCAGAGCATGGTCAGTGAATGGAGTGATAAGGGCGATGAGTCATGGGATAGTTAGTAGGAAAGGCTTTTAATATTCTAATGCATGTGATTGATAGTTGCTTGGTAACTTGCTTGTATGATTGCTCAGTGTTGATTTTGGAAGCGGGCGTCAGTGTTGAGCCTGTTGTGTGAGTGACCGTGTGTCGAGGGCCGCCCAGTGAGGGTAGTAGGCCCTGTGTTTCGGGGCAGGCCGCTGTTGAAAGTTGGTGCCCGTGGTGCCCCGAGTAGAGAGCAAGTTGGGGCCAGTGCGAGTGGTGAAGTATTGTCTCTAGTCAATGCTAGGGTAGTAGCCCCCGAAGGTTTAAAGTTTGCTCGGTTTTTGAGAATGCTTGAGAGGTTGGGAGACAGAATGGTCAGTAGGCCGTCGCTTCAGTCACTGTTGCCGCCGTCGCTAGGGCCGTAACCGCCGTTGTTGTCGTTGTTTCTACCGCTGTTAGTGTTGTGACCATGCCTGCTGAGGCCGAATCTGGAGTTGTGATCGAGGATCAAGCCATCGTATCTAAGTCGAGGTTCAGTTTAGACAGAAACGGGAATTGATTGGGGAAAAAGCTAATGTCAGAAGAAAGATGTCATGTTTCACCCAATTGGAAAAGTAGAACTGGAAAGTCAGTGCTCAGCTCGATAGTTGTGTGTCGTGTCCGTAAGAAAAGACATGGATCTGTTCCGGGCTGTGAGAGGGAAGAGACTTGTTACAGATGTCGCCAGTAAGGCCGTTTGATCAAAGATTGTCTGTATAGGCAGATGGAATCACAGTTGTGTCTATCACCGCCGTTGATAAGATAGAGCAGAGGAAATATGCTTCGAGATATTTAGTGGGGTACTTGGAACGGATCTCAATGCAAAGAAGGGTACGTGGTATTCCTTGATGGGAGGTAGATGACGCACTGATTGTGTGCCGAGTTTGTGAAAAGGGGGCATGAGTTAGCCCAGGGTCAGAGTGAAAAGGGAACATGGTTTGAACGTGGCCGGCAGGGCCATCAAGTTATGAATTGTCCGTGTAAGCTCAGGGGAGCGTAAGCGCCGTCATTGCAGATATGACGCCACTAAGATGGCTAGAGGAGCATGAAGGGATAGACCATGCACTGATCAAGGAAAGAATGCTTTTGAGATGCTTTTATCAAAATGGTGCATCAGAAATTTCCAGTGAAAGTGGTAGGATTTACTTGTGGTAATAAAGTGATGGAAAGACGAATCTCTGATTATGGTTGTGCTTGGAGGGTTTGCCTAAATATGACCTGGAAGTCATTTATAAAAATGTTGGCTTGAGGAGCCTTCTGTTAGTTTGAATCGTGACAGTAATATAATTCAGTTTGTTTAGTAGCGTACAAGAGTTTTGAAATTATTGAAAGTTAATGAGGGACTTAAATCCTTGTAAATTCGTCGTGGAAGATGACCTGATTCAGTTCGTTAGTTATCGAATCTACGTGGCAACTGTAAGGGATGCGTCAGTTGAGGGGTCGAATATGGAGAACACAATTGTGGCACAGGAGTTTTCTAAAGTATGTTATGGAGAATTGTCAGGTTTGTTGTCAGGGTTGTTGTCAGGAAGGGAAATAGAGTGGTGATTGAATAAGTACCCGGAACAGAGCCGGTCCCTAAGGCTCCTTACCGGATGGTGTTACCTAAGTTAGAAAGACTAAAGGTGCAGATGCAGGAATTTTGGGTAGGGGATTCATGTGTTCCAGTGCATTACCTTGGGGAGCACCTGTTCTATTCGTGAAGAAGGAAATTGGTTTGTTGTGATTATACATTGATATTCCTCAGGACCGACTGGAGGTCAGAGTGTCATCAGTTGAGAATCAAGAAGAAAGGCATACCGGAGTTGGCATCTCGCAATCAATATGGCAGTTATAAGTTCATTGTAATGCTGTGTGGTTTGACGGATACCTTAACTATTTGTTTGGGTCTTATGAGCAGAAGGTGTAAGGGTACTTAAATCAGTTGTGATCGTGTTCAGTGAAGTTATCTTGGTGTGTTCAAAGAGTGCCAAGGGGCACGAGAGACAGTTAAGGAGGATACTTCAGACCTTGAGGACTCTTAAATTTCATGCTGAGTTTAGTTAGTGCAAGTTTTGGATGACGTATGTATCGCTGGTAAGTCACGAGATTTCAAGCGAAGAAATCTTCGTGGACCCCGTCAAGATTAAAGCAGTGAAGAGTTGGCCAAGATTGATTACAGTGACAGAGATAAGAAGTTTCTGGATTTAGCAAAGTGTTACAGATAGTTTGTATATGGGTTTTCTCTCAGTGTTAGCATCGCCGTTGACAAGACTACTAAGGAAGGAAGAAAAGTTCGTGTGGACAGATGAATGCGGGTGTAGTTTTCAAGAGCCTAAGAAGAGGCTGACCACTGCACCTGTGTGGGCCATTCTGTCTAGTCCTGGAGGGTGTGAGATCTTCAGTGATGCATCATTTAAAAGATTGGGTGGCTTATTGATGCAGCATGATAGGGGTATTGCATATGTGTCTCGTCAGTTGAGACCTTATGAACCGAATTGCCTAACAAACGACTTGGAACTCACAGCAACAATTTCCGCTCTGAAGATCTAGAGATATCAGTGGTGTGAAGAAAGACTCCAGATCTTTATTGACTGTCAAAGCCTCAAAGTATTTATTCTCTTAGGAGGAATTGAATGAGATAGCGCTGTGAACCAGATCTTTTGAAGGATTTGGATAGTGGTATCTGGTATCATCTGGAAAGATGAAAGAAGTCACTGATGCTTTGAGTCGAGAGTCTTCAATTGTGCATAGACTGGCTAACGTATAGATTTTACTTTAAAAAAGGGTTCAAAATCTGGTTTTCAAAATTGAGGTAGGCTACCCCTTTGAAATCGAACCAGATGCTCAAGTCTTAATCGGCGCCTAATCGAGAGACAGAGATGTTCAGAAAGTCTGATAAGAGGATACTAGTAAGAAAGAGATTGACTTTGAGATTTCTGAGGATGGAAAGTTCAGGTTCCATGAGTAATTGAATACACTTGATAGTGTAGCACTCAGGGAAAAGATTTTGTCAGAAGTTCATTACGGTATTGCAGTTGGACCGGATGGTACAAGTAAGTCAGAATCGGCGTTAGTTAAATTGGTAGGCGGATATGAAGATAGATATCGCCAAGCAGGTTGCAAGTGCCAGAGTTGTCAGTAAGTGGAAGTTCAGTAATGCAGACTCAGAGGATTTTACCATCACTCGAGAGTCCAGAGTGGGGATGAAAATATATCACAATGGGACATTGTAATGAGCTTACTAAGGATTCAGGAAATTACTGATACCATTTGAGGACAATGGCCGAATGATGGATGGAGTTGGTCCGCTTTGGTATGATACGAATGGATCTTGTTTTGGGTGTGCAACATCCATGTTTATGGATTCTGACTTTGATTGGATAAGTTGGGCATTTCATCGGCGTGACTTTAGTGCTTTTCTCTGAGTTGGCTACTCATGAGATAACTAGACTAGCTAGGGTGAGTTATTAAGGACTTTAAGGCAAATAGACTTGGCGATTCGACCAGGAATCGACTTCTCGACCATGTTCACCTTTAGAGATCATTGCGGCACAGTATAAAATCGAATTAAGATAAGAGATAGGTTAGTTCGACTGAGACGAATGACCAATCGTGGGTGACCCCACTGAATTGGAAAACTCTCATTGACTGGCACTAATTTGATCTTACTGTCGTTTTGGTACCCTGTGTCCGTATTTGAATCCTCGAGATTTTCACGACAATCGAGAATCGACACCGTGTTGAGTGGGTTCATTGTGGTTTGAAGAAAATCGACCACGGGTCAATTATCCTAAAAAGTTCTGAAAACTACCTAGTAGCCTAGGTCACACCAAAAGTGCGTCCGAGTGAAATTAACCGCTAATCTAAGTTCGATTTCAGAAATTTGAAGATTTTGTTATGTTATGGACTGGGTATACCGAAGTGTGTGGGCATCGGATAATTCATCGGCATAGAGTGCCGGGGATGATTCATATTTTGAATTCAGATAAGAGATTACAGGTTTGGCAGAGTTTTCAGAGGGGTTCTTTCAGGGGGTTCTTTCTTAAGCAGTACTTAATAGAGGGTAAAGAATTCAGTGGTAAAAAGAAAGCGAAAAAAGATCACAGACCAGAGTCGGCTTAGAAATCAGTGT
Source organism: Eucalyptus erythrocorys (assembly GCA_014182555.1). Classification (NCBI taxonomy): domain Eukaryota; kingdom Viridiplantae; phylum Streptophyta; class Magnoliopsida; order Myrtales; family Myrtaceae; genus Eucalyptus; species Eucalyptus erythrocorys. The sequence continues at coordinate 30,565,613 of CM024603.1, read as the reverse complement.
TTGCAGTGATCAGATCAGTGTCAGAGTGAATGCTAGACAGAACTAGACAGAACTGTCAGAAATTTTCAGTTATTGAGCTTCAAGGGTTCATTGGGGAGTTGAGAAGAAGAGATCAGATGTGAACGACAGAGTGCCTTATATGAGAAGTTCAGTTCGGTTGTCGGTTCAGAAAGAGCAGATTTGTTATATCAAGATGGTATCCTTGATCAAAATGGTCGGACAACACCTTGAGACCGAAGGATTAGCTTGGGATAGTGAGACTCGATGAAATGAAAATACCCCCATCTTTTGTATAAGGATTGGTAAAGGTTTAAATTTCGAAGACGAAATTTTTATAAGAGGAGAAGAGTTGTGACATCCAGATTTTTCGGGTCCTAATTTCGACTGGATAAATAGGGCCGTTTCTAATCAGGGTGTTGTAAAGGATTATTTTATTGTGAAATTGGGATGCAAGTGGGCTAAATTAGTGAGGAAAATACCAATTTGACTTATGAGGTGTTGAATGGATTAGTAGGGGTCAATTTGATTTAATTCAAGAGGAATTAAGGTCCGCCTTTGATCGCGCAATTGAGACTCAAAAAGGTTTTATGGACAAGCCAAGATGTGAATTAAAGTATGGTGACATTGGATTAATTTTTGTGGACTTCAATTGGATTCAATTGAAAGAGAAATTGAAGAAATTGATATGTACAAGATTTGGACCCCGGTGGAAAATTAATTGGACCTATTGAAGGAGTTGTTGGAGTTAGTAGACCATGACATCATCAGTGATGTCATGGTGGGCCACTAGTGGGATTAAAAAAAGAAAAAGAAAAAGGAAAAGGAAAAGAAAGGGGGAGAGAGAGAGAGGAGGTGGGCCCCACTTGTGTCATCCCTAACCTTGAGAAGAGAGAGAAGAAAGAGAGGAGGAAGGAGGGAGCCGGCCGAGCAGCAGCCCCCCATCGACGCGGTCCGCCCCGCGTTGCCCGTCCGTCCGCCGCGCCACGCCGCCGTCGTCCGCAGCCCCGCCCCTCTGCCGTGCCGCCGTCCCCGTCGCGCGCCGTCTCCCCCTCCCTCGCACGACCCGCGCCTCCAGCCCCGCGTCCAGCCCGTCCCCAGCCGTGTTCAGCCCCCTCCAGCCGCCGCCTTGCCGCCGTGAGCCACCGCCACGAACCGCCGGCCCTCCTCCACCGTTTCCACCGCCGAACCAGCTCGAATCTCCTCCATTTTGGCCTCAAATCGCAGCAAAACAGATCTGGAAATTCATGGGTATGGTAGCCCCTTTCGGGCCCGTTTTGGCCGACTTCCCGGCCCCAGATGCGAGCCCGCCTTTGGGGAAAGTCGATCCCGGCGTCGCCCTCTTCGATTTGAGCTAAGCGGCGTTCAAATCCGTGAGTTTATCTCATTAATCCTTGATTAGACGGTTAATTATGCCCTAAGTATGTTTAGTTTAAATTAAGCATGTTTAGGTGGATAGATTAGATTATTTTATTATAAGTTGGATTAAGGAAATTGGATTAAGCTTAATTGGGTTTAATTAAGTTTAAAAGAGGTTAATTAAAGTTAAGTGGTGATGTGACATAATTGGATTTTAATTTAGATTTATTTAAATGCTTTGAAATTCGGATGATTAAAATAATATTAAAATATTTCGAAATTAATTAAATATTATTATTAAAAAAAGACGAAAAATTTATTTTTAGCCCAGGTTGCTCGAATTTCGTGCCGATCGCTCTTTGTGATGTTAGAATTTAAATTTGATGCTTGATTGGTGGCGAATTGAGTGTGATTGCATAAATAGGGGTTATGTGTAGAAATTCCCTGTGTAGGAATTGTGGGGATTTGGGCTGTAATTGACCGCCTATTAGAGGCCGTGCCGAGTGGGGCCGTGATGCCACTAGTTGTTGACCGCCTATGAGAGGCCATGCCGAGTGGGGCCGTGATGCCACTAGTTGTCGACCGCCTATGAGAGGCCGTGCCGAGTGGGGCCGTGATGCCATTAGTGTTGAACCACCTTTTCGAAGGTTGTGCCACGTGGGGCCGTGATTACCACCAATTGGTTGAGTCTGCCCTTAGGGTTGAGGTTGGGAGCATTGGTTGATTTGATAGAGTGACATGTAATCGGCCGAGCCGATTGATCGCTGAGACGATCCAAGTGGTTGATTGATTGATGATGTGATTGTGCCTTGGTTTATTTAATTATCACATTTGCACGTGATTGAATAATATGAACTGTACTAACCTGCAGGCGCGAACTATTGCGAGGTAAGTCTTCTTGATGTGTGGCTAGGTCATGCTGGGGTGTATTTTCTTTCTAATAGGGGTTTAGGAGGGGTGAACTTGCTGGGACAATGTCTCACCCCGTTGTGGGAAAAATATTTCAGGGCCGTAGATGACAATTCCAGCGGAGTAAGGTGGACTGCCGATGCAGTTGGGCAAGGAGTCGCACAGCCAAGAAGATGAAGGATCGATGATCGAGTCCATCTAGTAGTTTTAGGATTGTTCCCTCTTTTTGGTGGACCGACCCTAGTGTGTAGACTTCGACCCAAATTCGACTGTATGTAATCCTTGAGTGATTTTATGATTGTATGTTGGCTTGTATTAAATTGATTTTGTTCCTGCTGTTCTATCCCACTTTTAAATTGTTAGGGGATTCTTAATACGTTCCGCATGCGCATAATAAAATTATTCTTGGTCGGCGACACTACCTGGGAATGTCGCAATTACTCGACCATGGCGGGTTATTTACGTGTCTCGGGGTTCGGGGCGTGACATTATTTTCTCCCATCTTGTCTTCCTTGACCATTCTCAGCCAAGGTTGGCTTCCTTGGCCACAATTCAGCCACCCATATTCCCATCTAGAAGCTTGAATTGGTCCATAAGTTGTGGGGGTGGGGGACATACGAATTTGCCAAGGTTTTGTTCCAATTGGATACTTGTTCTTGCTTAAATTAATCCAATTTAACCTCAATAAATTCAATCGACACCTCACTGATCCAATTAGTATTTTTCCTCACCAATTGATCCCACTTGCTTCCCAATTTTGCAATAAAATATGGTCCCTAGCTTTTTCTGGACAAAAACGGTCCTAGGATGACTTTTTCCCAAAAGGTTTCGGGTTGCCGAAAAATTTTCGAAGGCTAAGTCGATGTTCCTAAATAACTTGTGACATGACAAAACTTTCAAATTCTGAAATCGAATTCAAATTCACGGTTAATTTCAATCCGGCGTGTTTTTAGTGTGATTTGGGCTATCGGATAGCTTTCAGAACTTTTTAGTGTAAATGACCTGTGGTCAATTTTCTTCAAGCGACAATGAACCCATTCAACACATTGGTGACTCTCGGTTATCGTGAAAATCTCGAGATTTCAAGTACGGACATAGGGTACCAAAAATGATAGAAGAATCAAACTAGTGTCAATCGATGATAATTTTGCAATTTAGTGGGATCACTCACGTTTAACCACTTATCTCAATCGAATCGATCTATCTTTGATTTCTAATCGATTTACATCCGTGCCGTAATGATCTCAGCATATGAACACGGTCGAGCAGCCGATTCCTGGTCGAATTCTTAAGTCTATTTGCCTTCAAATCTTTAATGACTTCCATAGATAGTCTAGTTATCTCACGAGTGATCAGCTTTGATAATAGTACTATAGGCGCGTCGATGAAATGCCCGATTATTCAATTGAAAGCAAAGTCGAAAATCTAGGATGTCTCAAGCCACGAATAATGATACGCCACAATGGATTTTAAAGTAAGGAAAACAGCCGATGTAATTTGGGTGATTAGTTTTTTAGAGTCATAGCACGAATCTTCCAACAAGCAAAATATTCTACTTTTGTAATCTCTAAATCTAGTAGTTTTATAATTTGTTTGCAATTTAAACTAGCATACTTGCCAAAAGAAAAGGACGCTCATGGAGAGTTACTATGTATTAATATATTTATATAGAAATGTATTATATTGTCACAAGCAGGCCCTCGGTCATAAATTTCACGATTAACTATATGGTGATTCAATTAGAATTTAAACCGGCCTATCTACGGAAGCTTGAAGTTGGGCACATTCATGAAGTCAAGGTCTTGGTCGAGTGCCCAATATTAAAGTGAAGGTCTTCAAAGTTTCTTTTCCATCAATCGCCCAATTTCCGGTCTTCAACAGAAGAGAAATGATCCTACAAATATGTAGCGAATGTCCATAACAAGTCAAACATTCGTGGTAACAACAACTTATTATCAATCATCGTTTAGTCTGATCTTGCCAAAAAGTCTAAAGATAAATGACAGTCCGATGACTGCTTCTTGCTTGTTAACAATTGCTACTTGGGTAAACTTTTAGCCTACCTAACTTAATTTGCACAATTCGCAAACTTCATATCCTCAACCACGTTCTCCAATTGGCAGCATCATTATACCAATCTACCCTTCACTTGTTGGAGTTCATTTGCTAATCACATGTCACAAGGCATTGATAAAGGTCCTCCTCTGGATGGAACACGGCGGATATGATTTCTCTTTTATTTACTTTTTCTCTAGCATTTTGTCCTGTTCGTCGAAAGACTTCAAGATGACTCGAAGTCTTCTTGCACCGACAAAAACGTTACGACTCTCATGTCACCACCGTCACCAAGTTTCCCTGTACGAGTCATTAAGTGGCCACGAGGCGTGGTTTTAATGCGGATACAAGCCAAACCTGCATGAATCAGATGCACAAGATTCCAATGAATTTCAATGGTTAGATGATGTCGGTCTTTTAATTCTTGGGTTCAACTTCGGGCCAACCATGTTCGAAGCGAGCATGAAAACGAAAAGGTCTTCTCACTGGTTAGTAAAAGGTACCGTTCTTGGTTTAATTTTAGTGGTGTAACACGTGTTGCTTTTGTTTGGCCTCGATAGAGGGGGACTTTCTCATATATATAATTCGGGAGAAAAATTGGATCTGCAACAGTATTAATTAATTCACAAGTACAGGATAATACAAAGGATTGAGTCCTAAGTTGAAGTTTCCTAAGAATCTTACATCCTAAAGAAGTTTCAGCCCCTCCATCGAGAAAATATACCGCTGGTTTGAAAATCAATAAATTTCAACGATTCAATTAGAACTTAAATCGCCAATAGGCATGTGACCCTATTAGTAAAGGGATTTGGGGGGATGGGACCGGAGAGTACCAAGTTTAGGGTTCGATTTCCATGATTATCACACACACATGTACATAGAAGAGATGAGTGAGACAAAAAAAAAAAAAAATCATAACTTAAAACCAGAACGCATTTTTTGCATGGCACTTGTACCCATTCATCATCAAGTGAAGGTTTTTTATGGAGCGTACGCAATTCGAGTGTCACCAGAGGTCAAGGTCTTTGTGTTCTTATGTGTTGATTTTAGGACCATGAGAACTCTAACATGTAGCAGGTCTTTTGGGGTTTCATATGTTGATTTTCTGAGCCACCATGTGTTATATGCTTCGTGATAAGTCATGATCTTCATGGACTTTTTTGGTGATGTTTGGCCTTGAAAATGTGAGCTTTACCCATCTTTGATGGAAAGAAATAAATATCCAATAGACCTGTTTTATGAGTAACTTGAATAGAATCAATTATGTTATAGAAATTGTATATGGGTGCTCGTGTTTATATTGGGACTAGTGTGTTTCACATTATTTCTCATTACATCATTATCAATCCTAAGTTACAATCTTACTGGAAAGACAAAAAATAAATGGATCTCCTTCGTAAACTGCTTCTCACTCCTATAGCATAGTATGGAAAAAGTTTAACATGACTCGACGATTTGCAGAAGCCATACACTTCTATAATCCTCAGTCACTTTCCCCAAATTGCACATCATCTTATCAATCTCTCTTCACTTATCATTGGGACAAGGACTTAATGACCCTTACACATCGTTTAATCCCGATGAAGCATCTGTCGATTCACCTTCCAACCATGTTTTATTGTTATCTCGAAGCTGAGCCAATGAGATCTCATGGAAGGGCTTCGCCAATGGTACCTTTCGAACTAGAAAAGCTTCTGAGATTTGCCTCATAGTTGGTCGAGACTTCGGATTAGCACTCAAGCAGGCAAGGGCCAGAGAAACTATCTGAACAATGCTTCCTGCAATGGAGTTCTTTCTTGGAATAGGCAACCGTGGGTCTAAGATTTTATGTAGCATGATATCTTCTCCAAAGGATGTCGACAACGTAGATACAATATCTCTTGGATGCTCACCCATCATTGTTTCCAATGCCAGTACTCCAAAGCTATATACATCGCATTTCTCATTAACAACCAAAGTATACGCAAGCTCTGGAAAAAAAAAAAAAAAAAAAAAGAAAACAAAAAGAATAAGAATTTTGGCAGTTGAGGCTTTGGATGGGATGACCACACCCTTAACCGCCCAAACCCCACGCCCCCACCCCTACAATGAGCCCCCCAATCCCAATCCCCACTATCAGCGCCAGCTTCCACTGCGGCAACCCCCCGTTCGGAGACGTCAGGGGAGGAGAGGTGGGGTCGGGCAGTGAACGGGGTGGTTCCCCAGGGACATTTTGCCATCCCTAAACGAGGCACAACCAATTCTAAGCTATTGTTGGCTAGTACACTACGAGTTTACAAGTCATTGATGTGCATGGATAGTGAAACTTCTATAATGTCGTTAATTTGACTTGTGCCTCTAGAAGTAACTTTCAGAGTAAAATATATATATGGAGCATAAAGTATTGCTTACCTGGTGCAATGTATCCATAGGTGCCAGCTATGTTTGCAGTGAAGTTAGATGAGGAATCACGATCCAGAAGTCTTGCAGTGCCAAAATCTGATACAAAAGCCTGCATTTTGCTATTCAGTAAGATATTGTTGCTAGATATGTCTCGATGAACAATTGGTTGAGCGCAATCATGGTGCATGTAAGACAAAGCATGTGCCATATCCCGAATGAGATCAACTCTTTTGGACCAATCCAATTCCAGTGCTTCAACATCGTCTCTCAAAACACAGGAGACTCCCATTTTCCATATATTCGTAAATCAAAAACATGCATCGACTGTGTAAGCAAAAACCATAGAGCTTGATTATGCTTCTATGCCTAACTTTCGTCAAGTGTTCCACTTCATTTCGAAAGCTCTTGTCAAAGGAGGGGTCTTCTGCTTCAAGACGGTGAAGTTTCTTCAATGCCACGACTTTCCCACTAGGCAATTGCGCTCTATAGACACTACCATAGCCGCCGGTCCCGATGCAATATTTGAGGTCAAATTCCTCTGTTGCATTGATTATGTCATCATATGCAATCCTCCCATCATAATTCCATATTGATAAGAAATTTCCATTGCGCTCGGTAGTTTGAGTAGTCTCTGATTGCACACTCCTTGTTGCACGTCGAAATAGGAAGCAAGATCCAATGACTAAAAAGTAAATGAATAATGCAGCCACCGGAATGGACATCATCATGTACCCATACCTGTTGCTGTGGGCTTGGGTTTCGTCAATTGCCGAGAAAAGCGGTATCAGGAAATGTGGTTTCACGACCTAGAAAGGAAAATGGAAACAAATTTCTTACCTGGTAATGTTGTTGACGATGGAATCATAGCGCTCACTGCAAAACGAGGGATTCCGTCTCAGAAAACCTTTTTCGATGTTAATTGTTCATATGGAAACTCAAAAGAAAAAACTCAAAAGAAAGGAGTTGTCGCATGAGCAAGCTCGATTCAGTTCCAAAACAGGCCAAATCTCAGTTTCGAATGTTCAAAAAATGACTCAGAAATCGTCATTTGATCTCGTTATAAGAACGCTCTTCCGAATCGCAGATCGATTTTTTTTTCCAAACCGAATTCGTTCCTCCCTCTCGAATCTTTTTCCCTTCCCCTTCAAAGGTTTTCCTCCGAAAACCGTGGACACGAGAGGGTAAGCGATCGTACCAGTGTAGAGGCCGCAGACGAAAGACACGCCACATTTCCACAGGAGCTGGAGAGCTCGAGTGACTTTGATCCCCATGGAGGTGAGCGGGCGGGGGTGTAGTAGAGGGCGCCGTGGCAAGATAGGTCGTAGGTCGCCGCCTCACTGAGCGGGTTGCGGTAGGTGTCTGGCGGTTTGTCGACACGATATTGCAGATGCACGGCACGAGCGTTGTCGATCCGCACTTCTGTGTCGCTGGCCTCAGCACCTCTGCGAGGATGGCGGCCCCAGCGACAGCGTCGCCACCAGGAGGAGGGGCGGCTGGTGAGAAGTCGAAGTCATGTTTCTCCCTCTAGACGCTTCTCTCTCTATCTCTCTCTCTCTCTCTCTCTCTCTGTGCGTGAGAATGAAGGAGGAGCGTCGTTGATGTCTTCTAATGGAGTCGACTCGATTTATATGGTTGTGACTCAGTGTGTGACGACGAAGTTTCGTTTCTGCTTCTTCTTCTTTTTCCTCCGTATTTTGGCGCTGCAGTAACTATGGTGCTGCAGTTTTGTTCATTTTTCCATTATTTGGAATTGGGCCCTTGAGGTGATTGTATGATGAGTCAAGGTGACCTAAGAGAATACTATTTTTAAATGTGGGAATTGAACTAGAAAAAGAGATGGCTTTAACGTGATATGATTCTCCGGTTCAACAGGGATTTTTCCAGCCAAGTTGTTCATGTTGGCCTTCGAAACGGCATTCGAAGATCAACATAGCTGGAAACTCGAACATATTGAAAGAGAAGAAAGAGATTCATGTACTTGATTTGGAATCCATGATTCTTGATGTAGAACAATGACAATCCATTCCTTCGATGCCGAAGATCTTCTCCTCTATCGCCCTCTGAAATAGGCTAGTGAATCAACCTAGAGGGGGGTGAATAGGTTGTTGCAGAATTCTTTTGGAATCTTTTGCGGTGGAATACGTTGATATAAAAGATATATCAATAATAAATAGATCACGCATTCATAAAGTAAATAGAGTAGGGTAAGAGAGAATTGACACAAGGATTATAGTGGTTCGGCTTAGTCCAAGCCTACGTCCACTCTCCACGCCGGGCCAAGCGGCTGTAATCACTATGTAGCAAACGAGAGCCGTTACGTAAACGGACTAGATTTCTTCAATAGACAGTCTCTCCTACGGTTTTCTCTTTGCTTTCGCACTATATCTCATTCTCTTCGATACACAATTTGAATATGAAAGATTTTTAGAGAACAAGTAATTTTGGAGATTTTAACATCGAGATTTTTCTACCCAGTCTCTCCTCGTTTCCAAGCAACATCGATCCACCTTAAATAGCCTCCGTGCCTTCATACCCGTTGGCACTTACCAAAAATTCATCCAATCAACCCGTTGGACTGAATCAATTTAAGTGATCTCCTTGTCCCGAAAATGTGAGTAGACAAGTAGCTCGTCAATCTGTTCGCCCATACAATCGGGATCTTGAGTTCCCAAAATTAGATTCTTCCAAAAATAAACTTGATTTTCAACGGATAAAATCCGGAGAGTAAATCTTCCAAGCTCTTCGATCACAGCCAGAGATATTCCATGGTTAAGATTAGGAAATACGAAATTCAATATCTTACTTTCCTTAGCCATAAGAATAACTTGTGGCCAGCCTGTAAAAATCGCGAACTATCTTCAGACTTGGATTTGGGTCTTGAGGGTCATCAGACAGAAACTGAGTTTTGAAGGTCTTCAGACGAAAAAACTTCAGACCGAACTTCTGAGTCTGACTGTCTTTGAAAACCTTTAGACCTTGAAAACTTCAGACGTAACCGACTGAGTCTTGGAGTCTTTAGACCGTACTGTTGAGGCTGTTTTGTCAAATTCAAAACTCCAAGGGATTTTTCTTTAACAATCTCCCCCTTTTTGATGGTGACAAAACCCTCGACAGATTTGTGAATTAAAAAACCCGCAAGGAAAAACTCATATATATTTTGAGGATTATATCGCAAAAGCAGTGTTAGTCCAATAACAATTATCCTCACAAAATATAATAATCCTGCAATCAAATTCACAAGTCTAGATCCAAATCATCAAATCAGCATAGGTCATAGAAGTTCAAACAACCCAATCGAAAAACGAAAACAGTCTAAATAAAAATAAACTTCAAAATAAAAACTCAATAACATCAAAATAAAAACTCTCAAAGCTTTCTCAAAGTTTCAAAAACTTCAAATCTTCAAAACCTGCAATCAAATCTGCGCAACTCTCCCCCTTTTTGTCCCATCAAAGAGGTAGAGTGAATGTGATAAAGTTTTGAAAATGTTTAGGGGCCTGCAGGGAAACGAATAAGTTGAAACTTGCTAAGCTCCTGGATTGACTTCTCGAGTTTGGCAAGATTTTCCTTCACTGAAGCTAATTCTGCACTGGTCTGATTCGATTCCATTTGTGCTCTCGGTGCATTGATCATTTCTGCATGTTCACTGAAGTACTCAGCAGCGCCTTTTTCAAATCTCTCATCTCGAAGTCCATCCCAAAACCCTGCTTTTTCAAGTCCAGCATAATATCCAACAGCTGTGTGAAGGCTGTGGAATTAGCGTTGCTTCCACTTGGACCAGCAGAATGGGTTTGAAAACTAGGAGCTTCCCTTTCAGCCCTTTCCTTCTCAATCGGTGAGGATTCTTCATGCTCTGGGAAGTGAGATGTATAAACCTCCTCAGGGTCAGCACCAGACCTACTCACATTACTACATCACTAAAGTGTAGTGGCGATATCGTTCATTGTTCTGCAGCAACTCCCCCTGAATAAATGCCAGTGGGTGGAGTAGAAAATTCATCGCTAACATCCATATCAGCATGTGGATGTTTCTCGGTCTCTTCCCCAGCAAAAGATGGCTCAAATGCAGCAGCCATATCCTCCTGCATTTTGCTTTCTTCCTCAGCCTTCCTTCTTCTTTCTTCTTCTTCATCTTTCCTCTGTCTCTCTTCTTCTCTTCTCTGTTCTTCTGCTCTTCTTCTCTCATCTTCCCTTCTTCAACTAAATTGGAAAATTCTCGTTAACTGACACTAATTTGATTTTTCTGTCGTTTTGGTACCTTGTGTTTGTAATTGAGTCCTCGAGATTTTCACGACAATCGAGAGTCACCAATGTGTCAAGTGGGTTCATTGTGGCTCAAAGAAAATCGACCATGAGTCAATTGCCCTAAAAAGTTCTGAAAATTATCCGGTAGTCTAAGTCACGTTAAAAGCGCGTTGGAATGAAATTAACCGTCTATTTGAGTATGATTTCATAAATTTGAGTATGATTTCATAAATTGAAAGTTCTGTGGTGTCACGAGCTATTTTAGGAACATCAACTCAGTCTTAGAAGATTTTTTGGAGGTCCCGAGATTTTTACGGAAAATGGGTTTTGACATCGCAGAAATTTGGCGGAAATTTAGATTGGCTAAATTGACGGGAAATTGGATTTTCAGGCCGAGCGTTTGTGTGTCGGGGATTTATAGAAAATCATTTGGGATTTTTCTACATCAAAATTGGACTTTAATTTGGGAAATTGAGTAAAGAAACTTAATTTAATTAGTGAAATTCAGAATTTGAAATGGGGCTAGGAATTTGGACTTCAATTTGGATATTACCGTGAAATTTAAAGTGTGGAAAGAATTAAGGGGACAAAGCATTTAATTGAGAGGATGAGGCTTGGACTTTTGGGGACATTTCATCATTTCCTTGACCCATTGGACCCACCCCCTCCTTAGCTTCTCTCTCCCGCACGACTTTCCTTGATTTTTTTTTTTTCGCACTCCACCAGCAAACAGCCAGGAAACACTGGGCAAGCCGCACGTCACTCACGCCGCGTCTTTTCTCCATCGTGCGAGTGCTGTTGCTGCTTCCTCCTTGGTGATTCTCCACTGAGCGACTGCTGCTTCCCCACTACTGTTGGTCCCTTCGGTCAGAGTCTTCCTCGATGGCCTCATTTGTTGACTAAGTAGCACCCGTGAATCTCGAAAACCGAAGCTGCCCATCATCTCATGCCAGCAACGTCCCAGCTTTTGCCTCTCATGTTGACTGCCAGCGCCACCGAGTTCCTTCCTTCGCTGGATTTCTTTCACGGTTGGCCCAGTGAAGCAGTTCCCTTCGTCCGCGTCTTCAACACTGCCAGCCAGCTGCCCTTCGTCCGTGCGCCTGCAGCAAAGTCAGCTGTTACCACACGTTCTACATCTCTTTCGTCCAGCAACAGACGAAGCAACTGCAGCAGGCCGCATCCGAGTTTCTCTCCCAGCTCGTCAGTCCATGCGTCTTCAATTTCGGCAGCCTAGTCACCGAAACTGCTTCCCTTCATTCGAGTGTCTTCTGCCAAGCATTCGTGAGCCCAACATCTTCGCAAGTCAGTCCATTGTACAGCCCAAGTCCAGCGGCCATTTGGAGCTCAGCAGCCCAATTTGCTCGAGTAGTTCAGCCCTTTAATTAAGTCTTCGGCCCAGTTCAGCTTTGTATCAGGCCCAGTCCAAAGGAAGCCCAGTCTAGCGCAAGAACAAATCTCAGTTGAGCTGAGATTTGTCGGGCCAAGGTCAAGGTCCGGTCCAAGCCCGTGGGAGTTGTTGCGAGCCCGTTTTCGGCCGCCGTTGCGTCGTCGTCGCCGTGTCCTGGTCTTCGTTTTGTGCAAGTGAGTTTTAATCACTAATGCTTTCTTAGTGGACTAATTATGCATAAGGGTCAATTAGATTTAATTAATTGCAATTAGGTGGATAGATTAGATTAAAATAATTAAATTAGAGACTTGTCAATGCATGTTAGTTAAATTGATAGTGTAATTAGTAGGTAGACATGTCCTATTAATTATTGAATGCATCTTGGGATTTTTCCCATCCCTTATCGAGTATTATTTAAGCAATTCGGGCCTAAAAGGAATTTTTAGGAATTAAATATTAATTTTCAAAATTAATTTATTCAATTATTTATTTCCCGGAAAATTCAACTGGGATGGCCAGTGACTGGGATTTTATGCTGATGATCGTGGTGCAGTCAGTTTATTTAATTGAGCTTTATATTGTGCTAAATTGAATTTATCATATTTATTTATTTAATTTTCGAAATTAATTATTTATTTAATTATTTTTCCGGAAATTCACCCGAGATGGCTGGTGACCAGAATTTCGTGTTGATTGTCGTGGTGTAGTTCATTTATTTATTTGAGCTCTACATTGCATGAAATTGAATTGATTGTGCAAATTAGGGATTTATCCCAAATTGAATGATATTGAGGAATTGATTGGTTGATGGCCGAGTATGACTATTTAGCATCGATGAGCTGTAAAACAGAGGGAACTGTGAAAGTGAATTGAGGAAATTCTCGGCTGAAACCAATCGGGACCGATATAATGAGACATACATGGTTCGGTGATTAAAGGATATCACTGGTGAAAACAGCGCCTTAAAGAACGCACGAGTACTGTCTATTACATGTAGTAGCATGGACATACGTGGTTCAGTGATGGAGGATATTACTGGTGAAAACGGCGCCTTAAAGAACGCATGAGTGCTGTTCATTATACACATCACCTTGGTAGAAGTAACGCCCGAGAGCATTAATGAAGCTCTGTGACTAAGTGTACTGCTGGAGGTGTGATGATGGGAAGTGAAGTGACCTAGAGATGGTCTGACTGATATGTGAATCGACTAGATCGATTGATCAATGAGTTGATCCAGAGGTTGTGAATTGATTGATTGTTTTGATGCAATATATGAGGCATATGTGCATAACCTTAAATTACAGGTTGGAAACTAATGCCAAGGTAAATCATTTGACTCGTGTTGTGCTAGGTAACTTGGTGGTGTATTGGTTTCCTAATCGAGTCTTAAGGAGTAGAACTTGTTGAGACATAGTCTCATTGGTTGTTGTAAAAACCAATTTGAGGCCCTTAGATGGAAGATCTTCAAGAGGAGGATCCTAGGAAAAGCTTGGCGAGGAATCAGAGGAGCGTGAAGAGGATGATTTTGAGTACGACCTGCAGAAGGATTGAGACCTCCCTCATTTTGAAAACCTTGTGAATATTTGTAGATTTGTTAAATCAGATCTTGGTGAACAGTACTGTGAAGTATAATGAAAGCTTGTTATGCTATGTATAAAAGTGTGGTTATGAGTTTTCAATATGGAAAATGTGGCCTTACTTTTCTATCCCATTATTTTATTGTTTGAGGATTTATAACTGCTTCCGCATGTGTTTAATAAATGAAAGGGTCGGCGATACATAGTCCTGGGATATCGCATTCTAAAATCAACTAAGTAGAAGGATGTGCGCGCGTCCGAGGATCGGGGCGTGACATCTTGCTCGCGTGTCACCTCCCCCGCCGTTGTCCGTGCATCCAAACTATCCTAGTCACTGTCTTGAAGCACCTGGCCATTCTCGCAGCTGACTTGGCCGCCGTCTAGCCGTCGGAGCCACCTCCATTGCCCACTGCAGTCGCCTAGCCCTAACCCATGCTAGCCCAGCTTGTTTCGATCGTGAACTCCTTTAGTTCAACCCAAGGACAGAAGCCGAGCCTCACAATGGGCTATGGGCTTCGTTGAGCTTTTCCAGGCCCATCCAGGCCTCGCTTGGTATCGCCGCAGGCTTGTTTATCACTTGCTTCCCATTGCCATCACTGTGGACTCACCGGCTTGTTAAACTAGTGAGTTTATTTACTAAACTCTGCTTAGGGAGTTAATGACGTTTTAATTGGTGTTTAGATTAAATTAAGATTATTCGACCAAAAAAAGATTAAATTAAGATTAGATTAGTGTAGTTATTAGCTTGTTTAATTAATTTAGGTTAGTTAGATTAGTGAATTCGGTGGTTAGAAATTGTAATTAGTTAGTTTATTATGTGGCCTTGTAGTTAGAATGGTTAGTATAATTTAATTAGTCTAATAGGTGGTTAGATTAGCAAATTTTAGCCTAAGTTTGTATTTATTGAATTAATATGTATTTATTTAATTATTTAATATTTTTTGGAAATTATATTTGAATAATCAGTGATTGGAATTTCATGTTGATTGCAGTGGTATACTTAGTTTATGCAATTGAGTATTGATTTGTGCAAATTGACTGGTAATTGTGATTTTGAGTATTTATTTCAAAATTACGAAATTTTGGTAATTAATTAGAAATTAGCAGGTGTCAGGTTTTGACACCAAAAATGGTTTTAAAGACTATATCAAATTGTGGGATTTTAAAAGAAATTATATCAATTTTTCTGGTTCAAATTGATCGTGTACCCACACACGATTATTTTACCATATGTTTTTGATATGAAGAAGATGTGCTAAGTACATTATTTTAATTGAGACATTTGAGTGTAAAGCACGATGTCTTGACCGAGATTGGATGGATGCATGAATGGTTATGAGAACCCATCCCCGATGTGAGTCGGGTAGACGTTGCCCCTATATGGGATGCCCTGGATAACGGATGCTAGGCGTAGTAGATTTTGGACCGATGCTCCTTCGAGATTGTCGTCTTATGTAGACGTTGCCGTGCTCAATGGGATGAGACGATACTTGGTTACACTAGAATACTGCTGAATGTCGAGTAGGCCGTACCTATTGGGCCATGATAAAAATTGGACCGCATGAATGAGTGGTATAACTGCGCCTGATTATGGGACAAAATTGTATGGCATGGTATGGGACATGTCATAACGATTTGGCCTTATAAGCGAGACCCTTGTGGTTGTTTGGACCTTTCCTACGCAGCTTAGGTGGAAGGCGAATAAGGCCTCCCTCCAGGGGCCTGATCTATCAGTGAGATACCACTTTGGAAGAGCTATAATTCTAACCTTGTGTCAAGATCTACGGGCCAAAGGACAGTCTTAGGTAGATAGTTTCTATGGGGCGTAGGCCTCTCAAAAGGTAATGGAGGCGTGCAAAGGTTTCCTCGTGCCGGATGGAGATTGGCGCTCGAGTGCATGGGAATGTTTATTGAGAGTTAAGAAATCTCATGTTTAGGTAGCTAATTAATATTCGGTTTATTTCGTGAAATGTGAATGATTTGAAAAATTAATTCATTATCGAGAATAATTTATATCTAAATATTTTTGTGGACGATAAAGATTTTATAAGAAATATAAGTGATTATTTAAAAAAATATTATTATAATCATTATTTTTTTTGGTGAGACAAACGCACCCTAGGTGAGTACATAGGGAGTTAGATGCATGTTGGCTTTTCAACAAAGGGACTATAAGTTGATGAAAACTAAAATGAGGAAATCCTTGGCCAAAAAAGAAATGAACGAATTTGCTATGGAGGAGGAACCGAGCAACGAAATTATCGTGGGAAACTATTTTTATTAAGGGGTGATAAAATGAGAAAACTGCTCCAGTGGTCCAGCTCCACCAAAATACATAATTAATTAATGGGCCTGGGCCAGTTAAGCAGAGAATGACTCTTTTACATTAGCAAAGTATCTTCGGCAAAATCCCTAGCTTTCCCAAGCCATTGCTTCAATTAGCATCCTCCTATCTTAGGCCGGGCTCAGCATTTGCTTCTCACGTGGGCCTGTTTCTAACGTTGCACCTCTTTAGGATCGAGATAGCCGTGGCCTGCATGGTCCCGGCCTGCTTCCCTAGAGGAGAGAGCAGGACGGCCAGTGGGGAGCGATGTGGATGAGCACATTGACTTTGGCGCAGCACACAGGCGGGACCTTAGCCCGGACGCCTCTAGCTAACCCCGGGCAGGTGCTCAGGCTGGCGGCGACCGACCGGATTGGGGTCCACCCGCACTCTCCAGGTGCGCTTGCTTCCCAAACGAAGCCATTTGAGAAATCACCAATACCATCAAGATTGACAAGGGCACGGACATGTTAACATGTGAATTGTGAGCCATTTCTTCTATTTGGAGATTGCAGGTAACGATTACTCTATTCTAGGACTTTGCTCTTGTAAGTTGGGTGTTTGGAGAGAAATCAGGAACATGACTCAATAAATATACACAACACGAGCCGTGAAGAAGGAAGGAACTAAAAAAAAGGTGATGCGTTTGGGAAAAAAAAAAGAAATAAAACCAAAGATAGAGTAAAAAATGGCAAAACGAGAAACCAAAAAGGATGCACACAGCACAGGTTCCAAAGAAAGGCAGCAAGAGCCGCCCTAGCTTCACTAGTAAAAAAAAAGAAAGAAAAAATTAAAAATGTCATAATATTGATACGACGTCACTTTAGTATTGAAAATTTTCATCATATTATTTCAATACTACTTTGTTAAAAAAAAATGATCACTTAAATATCATTATCGATTTGGGATATTAGAAATTTGATATGATAATATTTTATCATTTTTTTTAATCAACATGCTCACAAGTGCTTTGAGTCAACATAAATAGCCCTATACAACATCATTCAACAAATCTGCCCCAAATTTAACACCTCATTAGACAAATCAAGCCATTTCTCTCTTTTTCAAACCCTAATTCGACCCGAGGTAATTTGGGACAAAACCAACCGCCATTCGCAACAAAGAACAATGCCATGAACGAAGCAGACAATGACGAGCAAGAAAGCCTCGGTCTCGTAGCGAACGCTTGCGAGGTTGTGGGAGTATCTAGAGCCAGTGATGTTAGGAAAACCTCCACCACAAGTTCCTAGATAACTAGGTCTTCACCTTCAACGACTGGCAAAGATCGATCTAGTCTCCACTCCTCCCTCATTCCCATTTCCCGATCAATTCTAACTGCCTCGCCACTCCGAAGAAGCTCTTCTTCGGTTCGCTTCATAGAAAACGATGAAGAAGAGGAAGAAGAAGATCAATCTCTCGATGAGTAATATGAAGAAGGTGATTATGAATTTCAAAGTTCGGATTATCGAATTTTTATGAAAATTTTCCAAGGGGCTCCTCCTATTCAGGTTGTCCCAGGATATGCAAATCTCTTGTTGAAAATATTGCCATTCAGTTGTCAGTATTTTCTTCTAATGAGGAGTGGGAGGAAGATGACAATAGCGAGAATTCGGAAATCTCATGGTTTAATAGTAAGTTAAGTGATTAGACAGGCAGTTAGAATCATGTCAATTTCTCAACAAAGGGACTATATTAGGATGAAAATTAAGAAGGAGCAAATTCCTGGCGAAAAAAAGGAAAGAATAAATTTGCTATCAATTAAGAACCAATGTATGAAATATCATGGGAAACGATTTTTATTAAGGGATAGGAAAAATACATAATTATTAATTACCATAGATAATGCCATAATGGGCCTGGGCCAATCAAACAAAGAATGGCCCTTTTACATTAGCAAAGCTTATTTAGTAAATCCCTAGCTTTCTCAAGCCATTACTTCGATCAACATTCTCCCCCTAGATTGGGCCGGGCTCAGCATTTGTCACTCAGGGGACAGTATATCCTGCAGTTAATAAATGAAGGGAAAAAAAAAAGACACAATAATTAATTTTGGATGATATTAAATAATTATAAGTAGCTACTTAGTGGATTGTTAGGCATAGGATAGTTATACTCACTCCCGCATTTCTTTCCAGCGGGCCTGTTCCTGATGTTGCACCTCTTCGGGATCGAGATAGCTGTGGCCGGCATGATCCCTGCCTGCTTCGCTAGAGGAGAGAGCAGGACGGCGCAGAGGCACCGGGGAGAGGTGCGGATGAGCGCGTTGACTTTGGCGCAGCAGGCGGGCGGGACCTTAGCTCGAGCATTTTTAGCTGCCCCTAGGCAAGGACTCAGGCTGGCGGCAGCTGACCTGATTGGGGTCCTCCCGCACTCTCCAGCCGCGCTCACTTCCGGAGCTAAGCCACTCAAAATCAACAATACCATAAAGACTGACCAGGGCACAACCATGGCAACACGAGAGTTGTGAGCCATTCTTGTGTGTGAGGATTGCAGGTGACAATTTTTCTCTATTCTAGGACTTTGCTCTGGTAAGTCGGGGCGTGGAGAGAAGTCAGGAATATGACTCAATATAAATACACAACACAGGCCACGAGGAAGGAAGAGGAACTGAAAAAAGGTGATGGATTTTGGAATGGTGGGGTGGTTGAGCAAACCAACGTGGAAGAAATTTGGAGGGTTCGTGACCTTGGCTTGTACCTTCAAGAGGGTAATTATGATTTGACACGTTCGAATCAAATGATTCCCACTCATGATGTGCAAAAAACCAGTGAGTCTCCCTCTCATCGGACGACACATCAGTTCCTCCTTTTGCTCAGTTGAAGAGATTTTAGATCGTGGGGTGGGTGAGATTGGGAAGATCAAGGTGTGAACATGCAGGGCTTTGGTCTCGTGAAGTTTCTGTGTCAATTCTTGCTAAGCATGCGGACGTGAAGTCCCATGATTGTGTCCTCCCACTGAGGGCTCCGTTAGATCACAAGTACGCATGCCTTACGTAAGAGAAAAGTATCAAAACAGTTCTAAATCTTTTATATTGGTATTAAGTCAGTCATAAACTTTTCAATGAGACAAATTTAGTTCTAAATTTTTTCATATTGGTACCAATTTAGTCCATCCAGTTAATTTAAGTCGGAAATTACCGATGTAGTTGCCGATGATCTTATGTGACGCTACACGCTACATAGACAAATTTTATAATTTTATATATATTTTTGATTTTTTAAAATTATTTTTTCCTCTTTTTCCCCCCTCTTTAGCCCTTGGCCAATGAGGTTGCTAACCGACCGACCATCGCTGGCCATAAGCGAGGGCGTTGGCCCCCGCCCAGATCCAGGCGAGGGCTAAAACCATCGCCCATTGGTTGGTGAGGGTGTGGCGACCCTCGCTCGTGGCGAGCAAGGGCGTGGCGGCCCTCACCTGGATCTAGGTGAGGGTCATCGTACCCTTGTCAGCCACAGGTGAGGGTGCAGCAGCCGTCGCCTGGATCTAGGCAGGGGCCGATGCCCTCACTTGTGGCTGGCGAGGGCGCGGGGCCCTCGCTTGGATCTGGGGAGGGCCGCCACACCCTCGTCGGCCACAAACGAGGGCCGCCACGCCCTCACTTGCCACAAGCGAGGGCCGCCCTGCCCTAGTTGGCCATAAGTGAGGGCATCGGCCTTTGCTCATATCTAGGCGAGGGCCAAAACCCTCGCTCTTGGCGGGCAAGGGCACGGCGGCCCTCGCTTGGATCTGGGGGAGGGTCTTTGGGCGAGGGTCGCTGCGCCCTCACCTATGGCCGACAAGGGTGAGACAGCCCTCCTCTAGATCCAGGGGAGGGCTGCCCCTCCCTCGTCGGCCAAAGGGCGACGGTTCCGACCCTCGCCTGGATTTGGGCGGGGGTCGACACCCTCGCTTGTGGCCACGGGCGCGGCGGCCCTCGCCAATGGCCGGTGAGGGCGCGGGGCCCCTCGCCTCGACCAGCCCATGGCCGGCGATGGTCGGCCAGCTAGCGACCGGCGACCTCGCCGGCCAAGGGCTAAGGAGAAAGAAAAAAAAAAAAGAGAAGAAAAGGAAAAAAAATTTAAAATCTAAAAAAATATAAAAAATTATAAAATTTGTACACGTGACGCCACATAAGACCATCGGTGGCCACATCAGCAATTTCCGACTTAAATTAGCCGAATGGATTGAATTGGTACAAATATGAAAATGTTTAGGACTAAGTTGGTCTAATTGAAAAGTTTATGATTGAATTGGTATCAATACAAAAAGTGTAGAACTGTTTTGGTACTTTTCCCCCAATGATAGATAACAAAACATTTGACAACAGTAGACTGACGGTTTCAATGCCGTGAATAGAAGGTAAAGTTTAATATCGAGTGGAAAGCTTAGAAGGCGTGAAAGAATGGCCTGGAAAAAAGAGGCGTAGGCAAAAAAAAAAGATTGATAGCATATTCGTAGAAAAGTTGGTGAAGCAGCAGTGGGTATATATGATAACAGTGTAGCCCGATAGAATATTCGTAGAAAAGTTGGTGAAGCAGCAGTGGGTATATATGATGTAAGTGTAGCCCGTCATCTTCGGTATCTCAAAGACAAAACT
This sequence comes from Eucalyptus erythrocorys, assembly GCA_014182555.1. Classification (NCBI taxonomy): domain Eukaryota; kingdom Viridiplantae; phylum Streptophyta; class Magnoliopsida; order Myrtales; family Myrtaceae; genus Eucalyptus; species Eucalyptus erythrocorys. The sequence continues at coordinate 30,544,804 of CM024603.1, read as the reverse complement.
TTAGGTCAATTTTCGTTTTGAAGGGCCTGCTAACCTCACAGGTTAGGTAACGCACAAGTCAAATTTTGAGTAATAAGTGGCTTCGACATAGGTTCTGTGCACTTCATGGTGCAAGAAATCTAACTCAAACTGTATCTTTTAAGCACATTTGTCCATTATTTAGTCCTCTCTAATAATGACATGAGTCTTCAATGGTTGAACATATTTAATAGATTGCACCTGATTAGTATTTGATCTTAATATTAACGCTATTAGGTGATCTTCAAAAGTGCACAACGGCATCCAACGTGCTCTCTCTCTCTCTCTCTCTCTCTCTCTCTCTCTCTCTCTCTCTCTCTAAATCTAAATCTCTTATTTTGTTAAAATTTTGTTAGAAAATGCCTTTGGTAAGCAGCTCATTAAGCAAAGCTTGTAGTTTGTGTACTTGTTATTTTGTGTCTCGCATAAAAGATGTTTCCAAAAACAAAACATTTCATATTAAGTATCATTAGCAAGTGGCCTAAGGAAACTCATTAACAAGATAGTTTTTTTTTTTTTTTTTTTTTTTTTTTTTTTTTTTTTTTTTGTTGATTTTTTGTTGAAAACTCTCCCAGCCACCCCTACCCCCCATCTCCTGCAGCGGCCACTACTGCTCTCGAACACTTTGCTACCATTACGGACCCAAAAACCACCAACGCTAATAGTTGCCATTAGCTAAGTCGATGTTACCACTGTCAGTAGTACCTAGTCCTGCCGATGTGAACAAATCGGGCCTTACCACCACCAACCACACTGCCTCACCATCACACGAAGAAGAAACGAAGGAACGAAAACAAAATGCGAAAGAAATTTCTATGTGTTGAGTTGGAAAAATTAAATGACATGACCGTCCACGTCATCAGCTTGACCTAATTAGTCAGTCCATCTCAGTAAAAATCAAGTAACATGCGCTTCAATTTACCAGAAGCCTAACATTAGCCTAATTTTGAAAGTTGAGGTACTTAGTTGAATAAAGTTAAAACTTAAGTTCTTGATTATACAAAGATGAAATTTAATTATACTCCACTTTCCAAACACCGATCATATGTCATAGAAATTTAAGCCTTGCAATTCATTCGTGTAACAAGTACCCTTGGAGCACTTTTTAACAAAACCTACATCTTTTCCCAGGAGGTATTTGAAAATTTGGGCTCAACTAAACCCAAGGTTGTACATAAATCACCTTGATCATGTGTATCACATATGGGTTATCGTGATGGAGTGACTTTTAAGTTATTATGGATGAAAGCCACTATACTTTAAGGGTCCGTTCGTTTCGCGGAAAATGGGCCATCTTCGGAAAATATTTTCCCAAAAGTCATTTTCCAGGAAAATAACAATATTTTCTGATGTTTGGTTAAAACCTGAAAGTGTTTCGAAAAATATTTTTTGATGTTCGGTAAGGAAAATATTTTCCATTCACCAAATTGATGAGCGCAAGTGTCAAGCTCGAGACTCGCTAGATCGACGAGCGCAAGTTTAAGATCGATAAGTTTGAGGTTCACCTAGTTCGACGACTAGCCAACAAAGAAGAAAATAGGAAACAAATAAAAGAAAAAGAAAAAGAATAAAAAATAAAAGAAAAAGGAAAAGAAAAATAAAAGAAAAAAAGAAAAGAAAAGAAAAAGGAAATTAAAAATAATTCAAATTAAAAAAGAAAAAGAAAACTAAAAAATAATTTGAATAAAAAAAAAAAGGAAGAAGAAATGAGAGGAGAAAGTGAAGATTTGTATAGGTGTGATGTAAGAGAGATTAAGTGAGGAAAATGTTTTCCACTTTTCAAAAATGGAAAACATTTTCCCTTACTTTAGAAGATTTTTTTCTTTGGATGGAAAACATTTTCCCTAAGGAATTCATTTTCCATGAAACGAACACTAGAAAATTCGGAAAATATTTTCCCGGAAATTATTTTCCGCGAAACGAACGGAGCCTAAATGTAAATCTGTCGTGCCCAAATCAAGCACTTAACCACTTAAAGTAACAGGATCCACAATCATAAGAAAATCCCAAGAAAAAATGTCGGAAAAATTCTAAACCCACTGTATTGGAGGGACCCCGAATGTGTGCCTGGGTTATATGAATTCCTTCTATAAATAAAAGTTCCCCACATAAATTTAGGACTTCGATTTTACACCCAGCAAAGGGCTAGAGCCCGTTTGTGTTTGTTAAAGGAAACTGCTTTCGCTATTATATACTTATATGAATACCTTCTATAAATAAAATAATTAGATAACTAATTTTTTTTTTTTTTTTTTTTTTTCATGTATACATATAAAAACTATTGTGCTTGCTGTTATTGGGCTCTCATATCAGAATGCATTTAAGGAAAAACAACTCTTGTCATCTTGGTTGTATTGGCCGCAATATGCGGCCTGATTTCCTTGAATTTTCAGAAGGTAAGATCGGTTTAATGGGATCAAATATGACACTCAAATTCAAGATTTCCCCCTCGGGTCTCCTTTCCCAGTGCCTTCTTGAGGATTGTTGCGACATCCCCAAGCCCTACACCCGAGCGCAAAAGCTAATGACTTGCTAAGATCATAAATGATAATCATTCTTGCCAAAAACAGATATTTTTATTTCTATTCATGGATGAATTTATGAATAAGATTACGCATTTGATTACAATACAGAATTTTCGTACCTTGAATAAAAATTCTTTTTTTAGCGACATAAAATTTCTTCCTTCCGATAGTGGCGAATGGAGACGGATGGTGACTAGTGGCAAACGGCAATGAACGATGACCAGTGGCAAACAATGGCAAACGGCAACAAATAGCTGCAACGGCAGATGGCAACAGATAGTCGCGGCAGTGGTTGACAACGAACAGTGGCAAACAACGGGTAGTGGTGGGTGGGTGGTCGTCTAATAGTAAAGATGAGTGGTAATAAGAGTTTTTATTTCTCATTTCTGTTTTAAAAATAGAGAAATAGAATATTTTTACTTCTCATTTCTATTTCAGATATATTTCTAGACTAAAAATTTATTTGAGAAATAAAAAAATGAAATTACGTTATAAAATGGATTTTTATTTCAGAAATAAGTCTGGAACAGAAATAGAATATTTATTATGCATGACCTAAGTCTAAACTTAACTTGGTCTCTCCCAAGCCCATCAATTTGTAACTTACGGTCTAATTTTTTAACCTACAAGTTATTTTCATTTAACAATCACCACTAGCTGCTTTGTGGTGAGTTCATTAGGTACCCAAGTAAAATATTGGAAGAAAAATTTTACTTCTATAGATCAAGGACATCGAAAACTTGATTACATTAGTTAATTGGCTAATGCCATTTTAGTACCTAATCTTTTAAACATCAAACAACGAATTTATGCAACATTTTTGTTCCAATCATGAGTCATAAGTATGTAATTGAAATAAAGGAAATGTGTGGATATCTATATGATATTTTCTTTCTTAAACACAATTGTTTTTCTTTTCTTCTAAAGATTTTCTCATTTTTTAAGAAAAACACCACGAAAAGTGTCCAAAAAATCATAAACTTATTGTACTTTTGCCAATTCAATCCTAAACCTTTTCACTTCTTGCCGATTCAGTCCATTCGGCCAATTTTGACTGAAAAATGCTAACGTGGAGGCTAGCGGTGCCACTTAGGACTACCGGCGCCGATGTGGATAATTTTTAATAATATTTTAATATTTTTTGAAATTTTATTTTTTATTATTTTATTATGTTTTTTCCTTTTTTTTTTTTTTTCTTTTCTTTCTTTTCTTTTTGGCCTTTTCCGGTGGCCGGTCATCGGCCACAGCTAGCCGGCTGGCCTCGCCCACCATAGGCAAGGCCCGACTGGGCAAGGAGGAGCTTTGGCGAGGGGAGCCCTCGCCCAAGCGCGGCTCAGCAAGGGTCGCCTGGGAGAGGCCAACCCTCGCCGGGCGTCAGCAGGGCAACGACGACATCGGGCGAGGCTGCCTAGCCTAGGTGAGGGTCGGCCTCACCAGATCTGGCAAGTGGAGCCCTTGTCAGGGCTCGCCCTCGCCCCTGGTCGGCCAACGCCACCCACCTCAATGAAATCACCTCTTTCTCCTCTAGCGTCGGCGCCACCGCCGCCGCCATCGTCTTCATCTTCTCCACTGAGGAAGACGTGCCTCTCGCCTTACTTCTTCGCCCTACTGTCGTTCATCGTCTTCGTCTTTGTCCTCTACGGTGAGGACCTAGCCTGCATCTTTGGCCAATAGCTCCAAGTCCACCCGAGCTTGGTCAGGGGCGAGGGTCGACCTCCCCCACATCTGGTTTGGGCAAGGGTGAGCCTCGGCGAGGGCTCCCCTCGCCCAGGAGACCCTTGCCGGGTTGCGCCTAGGTGAGGGCTCCGCTTGTCGGAACTCTTGCTCGCCCGGCCCGGGCCTTGCCTATGGCAGGCGAGGCCAACTGGCTGTGGCTGGCCTTCGCCTGTGGCCGGCCACCGGAAAAGGCAAAAGAAAAAAGCCAAAAAGAAAAGAAAAAATCGGAAAAAATAGAAAAATATTAAAATATTATTAAAAATTATCTACGTCAGTGCCGGCAGTCCTACGTGGCACCGCCGGTGTCCATGTCAACATTTTCTAGTCAAAATTGGACGGATGGACTAAATCGGCAAGAAGTGAAAATGTTTAGGACTAAAATGGTAAAATTAAAAAGTTTATGACTGAATTGGCAAAAGTGTAATAAGTTAAGGACTTTTTGGACAATTCTCTCGAAAAACACCCAAAGACTATTTTAAAGCCTTTTTTTTCTCATTTTTTGGAAAATATAAAGTATTTTCGGATTTTTATTATTATTACATATAATTTTAAAATAATTTTTATTCCAAAATTAGGACTCAAATTTGGGCCTTTTAGCCCGGTCCAAATGTGGGCTGATTCCGGCCTTAGGGTTGGATCAAGGATACAAAGACAGATGGGCTCCACAGTAGAGTAGAAAAGCTTTAAATAAAATGAATTGGGCTCAACGAAATAATTTAGCCCCATCCCTTCTAGGATTTGATCAAAGCCCACCTTAATGGACCAGATTCAGCCCAAACCTGATCCGATAGCCAGAGCAAGCCTAAGCCCACGTCCCAAATATGGAACCATATATCACGCGAGTTCTCTGCAACTCCGGCCAACGAACGCCCGAACACCAAAACGCGGCCCCCACGGATGGCCAGGATGGGCGGCTGCTGACGGTGCCTCCAACTACATCGTCACCCTTTGGGCGACCCGATCAACACCGGCCGTGAGTCAACCCCCCTCCAGCCACCAGCAAACGCAGTCCTGGCTAAACGAAGTTGAAGCAAAGACGTAAGCTCGAGCGGCACTCTGAACAACAACGGCGATGAAACCCATAAAGAAATGTGCGTAACGACTTGCGAATGGCTAGATCAAACCAAAAACGAAGAAAACCAATGCAAATCTAGTTTGGGCATTCCAGCGAACAGATGGGGTGCATCGGCAGTGGGGGGAAAGATCGGCTCATTGGGCATCAGATTAGCACTTAGGTTTGCAACAATTAACTAGCCAAGACCAGGAACAACTGACCACAAACCAGGCGTGGCAAGAATCGCGTGAGTCGGAACAAGACGAATCTCGGTCCGGCGACCCTGAGACGGGATAAAACAGAGCAAGGAATGGGGGAGGGGGTCCGGAACAGGTTTGTTCGGTCGTGGTCCCTACCGGGCTCAGTGGCGTTGGAAGGCAGACGAGCTCGATAGATCGGGCTACGTCCGCCCGCCTCGCGCATCTGCGAGCTCGGATCCTCAGGAAATCGACTCAAACCGATGCCAAAGCGGGATGAACCCGAACGGAGGACGACTAGATCTTACCGTGTACTCGTTGTGGGGAAAGGAGAAACGCCGGCCACCTTCTCACTCTCAGATCTCTCGCCTGAATCTCTCTCTCTCTCTCTCTCTCTCTCTCTCTCACCGGGTCTCTCTCTCTGACTTCCCTCTTCTCTCGGATCTCCTCCTCTCTCCCCTTTTTTTTCTCCCTTTTTTGTGTGTCCCCAAACGTGCTCATGGACCTGGTATTTGTAGGCGAGGAGGCCGGTTGACTGAGGACCTTCGGCCGCTGGTTCTTGGCGCGTCGATTGGCCTCCCCCTTGGCCGAACCGGCATCTAATCAGCCACCCCATCCGTGGTAGGTCTGGCCCTACCTTGGCCAGGCCTGCGAGACCTCCCATTGGTCGCCGGCTAGCTACTCTGCCTCGGTGGCGGTGTTCGCGCGAGGGTTGTAGGAAGGAAGGAGGAAGAGGAAGGAGAAAGAGGGAGAGGGGGGTCGGGCCGCAGGGCAAGAGTTGGGGCGAGCTGGGCCCGGGCCCGCAGGAGTGAAGAAAAAGAGAAGGAAAGCCCAGCCCCTGAGCCCCCTTTTCTTAATATTAAAATAATTTTATTTTTATTTTTCAAAAATTTTATTTATCTAAAATAAAGGAAAATGAAATAACAAATAAAAATTGGTTGAGTACGACACTGACAATAGAAAGTTGGACTTTGCCTCCTCGTTTGCGTTCCTTAGTTTAGCACCTTCGTTTTCCTTTAAATTTGCTCTTTTACCAATGCGAGAAATACTGAAATTCATGTTCCAAATGCATTTATTAGATGATGTGACAAATAATAAGTCGTCATTGAAATTAATTTATGCATTTACACTGGTACAGAAACCAGTGAGATAATTAATATTTCACGCCCCGAACCTCGAGCACGCCAACATCCCACCATGGTCATTCAAATGCGACGTTCCCAGGTTAAGTCGCCAACCCATTCAGTTCATAACGCACACGCGGAAGCATATTGTAAAACCCATGACAATAAAATACGGGATAGCGCAGCAGGAAGTAAATTCATAACGATACACTTTAACAAATCAATGGAGTTACAAATAAGGGCCTACGGCCGAAAGTCTACAAAAGACTGGCCCTTAAACAGGAACCATCCTACGACCTACAAGTCGAACACAAATTCCAATCTTTCAAACTTCACCTCTGCAACTCCACCAGGCCAACCAGGCGAACTGGCCACTCCGTCCACATGGGACCTGAAAATGTTGGCCCACAACGAGGTGAGACATTGTCTCAGCAAGTTCAACCCCCTAAACCTCTATTAGAAAGAAAATACACCCCAGAGTGACCTAGCCACAACATCAAGAAGACTTACCTCGCATTAGCCTTCATCTGCGGGTTAGCACAATTTATATAATTCAACCACGTACGATTATGATAACCATACAATTGAGGCACGATCACATCATCAAAGCAACTCAATTACTTGGATCGTCTCAACGATCAATTGGCTCGGCCGATTACATGTCATTCTATCAAATCAATCTCCGCAACTCAATCATGACCCTAGAGGTAGGCTTAACCATCAGTGGCAATCACGGCCCCACTTGGCACGACCTCTAATAGGTGGTAAATCACGGCCCCACGAGCACGACCTCAACGAGATGGTAAATCACGGCCCCGCTGGGCACGACCTTTAATAGATGGTTCATCACGGCCCCATTGGGCACGACCTCTCGGAGGTGGTTCATCACGGACCCATTGGGCACGACCTCTAATAGGTGGTTCATCACGGCCTCATTAGGCACGACCTCTAATGGGTGGTTAATCACGGCCAAATTCCCATCAATTTCGACACATATGATTTTTGCAAAGAACCCTTAATTATCGCAATCACACTCAATTCGCCACAACCAATCATCAAATTTAAATTCTAAATACACAGCAGCGATCGGCACGAAATTTTGAGCAATCGCGGTTAAAAATAATTTTTCCATTTTTTTATAAATAAATATTATTATTTTAATAATTTCGGAATATAATATATTATTTTAATCCCCATAAATTCGAAGCAATTAAAATAATTCAAAATTAAAATCCAATTATGTCCCATCAAAGTTTAACATTAAATAACTCTTTTTTAAACTTAATTAATCACAATTTAACTTAAACAAATCCCTTAATCTAATTTATAATAAAATACACTAATCTATCCACCTAAACATTCTTAATTTAAACTAAACACACTTAGGGCATCATTAACACTCTAATCAAGGTTTAGTGAGTTAAACTCACCTAAACGACGAGCCGAACGGACCAAAACGACGAGGACGACGAGGGGATCGACTTTCTCCAAAGTGGGCCAAGCATTCGGGGTCGGGAAGCCGGCCAAAACGGCCCACGAAGGGGCTGCCATACCCATTTTCATTTGCTGTTGTTTTTGGGCCGAGAAGGGCGGAATCGATGTCGATTTGGGTCAAAACGGGCAGAGGAGAGGGGCGGCTCACGATGGCGGCTCACGGCGGTGGCAACGGCGGCTGGCGGAGGACGATGGCGGCTGCTGCAACTCGGGATAGACGGCGGTGATGGCGAGACGAAGCGAAGCGGAGTGGAGTCGTGTGCGCGCGGGCGCGGGGCGTCGCGCGGACGGGCGGCGGACGGCGCGCGAGGCGGCGGCTCGGCTCCGGCGGCGGCGGCTGCGACGGCCAGCTGCTCGGTTCCTTCCCATTTTCTGGTCTTCGCACAACAGAGATGGAGGGGAAGAAAGAAAACCAACGGAAGAGGAAGAGGAAGGAGGGAGAAAGAGAGAGACAGGATCCTTTTTCTTTTTCTTTTTCTCTTTCTTTAATCTAATAAAATGGCCCACCGTGACATCATTGATGAGGTCATGCTCCACTATCTCCCACAACCTCTTCAATGGGTGCAATCACATTTTCCGCCGGGGTCCAAATCTTTGTACAACAAATTCTTGAATTCCACTCGATTCTCTTCCAATTGAATTAAATTGAAGCCCATAAAATTAATCCAATGTCATCATACTTTAATTCACATCTTCGCTTGTTTATAGAACCAACTTAAATCCCAAAAGCACGATCAAAGGTGGACCTACTAATTTCTTGAGCCAAATTAGCCATTCTCTGATTTAATTCACTGAAAAACTCTGATTGCATGAAAAATCTTTCGAAGATAAGTTAATGATCCTAAAATGATTTGTGACACACCATCACTTCCAATTTTTGAATTCAATCTCAATTTTCACGGTTAATTTCGATCTGGTGTGATTCCAGCACGTCCTAACCTACCGGGTAGCTTTTAGGGAAATTTTCTTGCATCCGACCTGAGGGTGATTAGTCCCCAAGTCCGACGCGTTAAAATCCCTTAATTGCTTCGCCCAATAGGCTAGTTCCCTCATGAGTGGCCAACTCAAAGAGTCGAACTAAATTCACAGATGAAATGCCCGAATCAATCAGCTGAAAATAGAATTGGAAAAATCGGGATGTCACAACTCTTCCCCCCTTATAAAAATTTCGTCCTCGAAATTTAAACCTTTACCAATCCTTAAACCAAAAGGTGGGGGGTACGGTCATCTCATCTAATCTTCTCTTTCTCTGGTTGCTATTTTTGTACTACGGTATTGCTAGATGACTTCCAGATCTTGCACAAAACAATCTGTTCCAAAAGACTACGCACTTATCCATCTTCACAAAACAAAAGTTGTAAAAATTTTTGGTTCTTTTTCTTTTTATTTCTATTTTTCCACAGAGCGGCTAACTACTGTGCCAGGGACTCGAAACCTCGACTTCGGACCATTTGCTTCCTTCCCGGGTACCACTTGGCTAAAGGTGCTGGTGGTGTCTCGACTTGCTCCCTTTACTCATTTAAAGCCAAAATCCTCCTTCAAACCCAAATTCGATGGATTTTGATTTAAATGTCGATTCATCTTCCCTTTCTTAACATGTCGAGACGTCCTTACTAGGACGACACCTAAGGAAGATGTACTTTCCCACTTAAAAATTCCAAAGGTCCTTGACACAATTCTACGCAACTCCTCTGTCGACTCTGAGCGGTCTTTAAACTGTTCCTGATAACTGCGACTGAATCACTGATTTCTGAACCAACTCTGTACCTGCGATTTTCTAGTCTCTGATCTCAACTCACCCAACTGAAGTTCTGTACACTTTGCTCTGCTCCGCTTTAAAAGAAACCATCTGACTGTTCTACTGAAACTGGGAACCTCTGGTCAAAATCTGATATAACTCTGATACTGATCACGGCAACTGCAATTACTGACTACTGTACTGACCCAGGCCTATGATCTTTATTTCCCTAACTTTGTCTTGGCAATTGAAATTCTGCACTCTTTGCTATGCACTGCTTAAGAAAGAACCATCTGAAAGCTCTATCAACTTGGAACATCTGACCTAAATTTGAAATACAATTCATCCCCAATACCCCCATGTAGATGATTTATATGATACACACTCACTTCGGTATACCTATTCTAATCGAGATCTTTTCGTGTTGTACTAAGGTGAGTTGGCTCTGTTCATCTGTTGTCTACAACCCCATAAGGAATCAATACTCTTCCTGACTCCTTAATAAGCCCGTCATAACATTCCATCATGTTATACTTCCATTTCCATACAAGACTCTCTCAAGTGCTTGAAAAAGCTTTCCTGGCTTACATTACCAAATTCTCACTTACTGATACATCCAACACCTACAACCTGTTCAGTGATATCTATCTTCATACCGATCTACCAATCTCGATGGTGTAGATTCTGACTCATCTTCGTACTATCTGGACAACGCTGAAGTTGCTATGATGAGCTACCCATAAGATCCCTTCTTTAATCTCTGTATCGTCAATTACACACAATCGTCCTCAGAACCTTAGTGTTCTATCTTTAGAAATCTGAAAATCAACCTCTCTCTCATCTGCATCTGCTTGCACGATCTTCTGAATCTCTAGATCTGATGGTTGAAGTGTTCTGATTCTGATCCATACTTCCGATTCAATACTGAGGGTGGCCACAAGATTTAAAAGGTGGCTTACCAAAATTTGAAAACTGAATCTCTACTTTCTCATGTAAGGTCCACTCTTTAATCAGTATGTGCACGAATGAAGACTCTCGACTCAATGCATCAGTGACTTCTTTCATCCTTCCAGGTGATACCAGATACCACCATCCGAGTCCTTCAAAAGATCTGGTTCACAGCACTATCTCATTCAATTCCTCCTAGGAGAATGAATACTTTGAGACCTTGACAGCCAATAAAGATCTGGAGTCTTTCTTTACACCAATGATCTCTAAATCTTCAGAGCGAAAATTGTTGCCGTGAATTCCAAGTCATCTGTCAGGTAATTCAGTTCATAAGGTCTCAACTAACAGGATGCGTATGTAACGGCCTTACCATGTTGCATCAGCACGTAACTCGGTTCTCTAAACGATGCATGACTGTAAATCTCATAACTTTCAGGACCAGACAGAATAATCAACACAGATGCGGTCGTCAGCCTCTGCTTAGGCTCTTGAAAAGCACACTTGCATTCCTCTGTCTACATGAACTTTTCTTCCTTCTTCAGTAGCCAAATCAACGGTGATGCTGACGCTGAAAACCCTTCCACAAAACTTTTGTAAAACTCTATTAAACTTAGAAAACTTCTTATCTCTGTCGCTGTAGTTAATCTTGGCCAGCTGATCGCTGTTTCAATCTTGGCGAGGTCCACAAAAATTTCTTCGCCTGAAATCACGTGACTTAAGGGTGACACACAAGTCATCCAAAACTCACACTAACTAACTTAGCATGAAATTCAAGGGTCCTCGAGGTCCTAAGTATCATCTTTAAATGTCTCTCATGCCCCTTTAGCACGCTTCAAACACACCAGAATAATGTCCATGAACACGATCATGAAACTAATCCAAGTACCCAATAACCACTTTGTTCCTCAAACTCAGACAAACTGCTAGGGTGTCCGTCAAACCACGCGGTATTACAGTGAACTCATAACTGCTGTATCGAGTGTAAGATGCTAACTTCGGTATGTCTTTCTTTTTGATCATCAACTAATGATACCTTGACCTCTAGTCGATCTTGAGGAATATCAATGTGCAAACACAACGAACCAACTTTCTTCTTCACGAATAGAACAGACGCTCCACAAGGTGATGCACTAGAACGTATGAATCCCCTATCCAATAATTCCTGCATCTGCACCTACAGTCCTTTTAACTCAGGTAACACCATTCGGTAAGGACCCTTACGGATCGGCTCTGTTCCGGGTACTAATTCAATCACGACTCTATTTCTCTTCCTGGCAACAAACCTGACAATAAACCTGACAATTCTTCAGAAACTACTTCAAAAATTTTTGTACTACAATTATGCTCTTGATATTCGGCCCCTCAACTGATGTATCCATTACCGTTGCCATGTAGATTCGATAACCAACAAACTGAACCAAGTCATCTTCAATGACGAATAACAAGGATTTAGGTCCCTCTTTGACTTTCAGTGATTCCAAAACTCTTGTACGCTAACTGAACAAACTGAATTATGTTACTGCCACGATTCAAAACAACAGAAAGCTTCTTGAGCCAAACCCTTTTATAAATGACTTCCAAGTCATACTTAAGCAAGCTCTTCAAGTACAATTATAGTTAGAGATTCATCTTTCTATTACTTTATTACCACAACGAAAATCCTATAACCTTCACTAAAAATTTTGCTGCACTATTCTGATAAAAACATCTCAAAAGCATTCTTCCCTTGATCGATGCACGGTCAATCCCTTTGTCCTCCTCTAGCCATCCTAGTGGCGTCCTATCTGCAATAACGGTGCTTACGCTCTCCTGAACTTACATTTACAGTTCTTAACTTGATGGCCATGCCAGCCATGTTCAAACCGTGTTCCCTTTTCACTCTGACCCTGGGCTGACTCATGTTTCCTTTCCACAAACTCGGCACACAATCAGTGAGTTATCTACCGCCCATCAAGGAACATCATACACCCTTCCTTGCACTGAGATCCGTTCCAAGTACCCCACTAAATGTCGCAAAGCATGTTTCCTCTGCTCTATCTTATCAACGGCGGTGACAGAAACAACTGTGATTCCATCTATCGGTACTGAAAATCTTTGATCGTATTACTGTACTGGCGACCCCTGTAACAAGTCCTTTTTCTCTTACAGCACGGAACGGATCCATATCTTTTCTTACAGACATGACACACAACGATCGAGTTGAGCACTGACTTTCCAATTCTACTTTTCCAGTTGGGTGAAACATGGCACATTTCTTCTGACATCGGCTTTTCCCCCAATCGATTCCCATTTCTGTCTAAACTAAACCTTGACTCAGATACGGTGGCTTGATCTTCGATCACAACTCCATATCGGACCTCAACAAGCATGGCAACAACAACGATCACAACACTGGCAGCGGTAGAAACAACGGCAATAACGGCGATTACGGCCTTGGCGGCAGCGGCATTGGCGGCATTTGCGGCACTGACGGCGACGGCGGTAACAGCGATTGAAGCAACGGCCTACTGACCCATTCTGCCTCCCAACATCTCAAGCATCCTCGAATCCCAACAAACCTTGGATCTTTAGGGGCTACTACCCCAGCATTGACTGGAGGCAATGCTTCACCACTCGCACTGGCCCCAACTTGCGCTCTACCCTGGGCACCACAGGCACCGACTTTCAACGGCGGCCCACCCCGAAACACAGGGCCTACTACCCTCTACTTAGCGGCCCTCAACACTCGGTCACTCACGCTACAGGCTCAATATAGACACCCGCTTTTAATTCCAACACCACATTAGAATCTGAGTGACCACACAAGCAAGCTATCAAGCAACTATCAATCACATGCATCAGAATATTAAAGGCCTTTCCTACTAACTATCCCGTGACTTATCGCACCTTATCACTCCATACACAGACCATGCTCTGATACCACTTAAACGGGGATGTCATGGCCCGAACCTCGAGCACGCCAACATCCTACCATGGTCATTCAAATGCGACATTCCTAGGTTAAGTCGCCGACCCATTCAGTTCATAATGCACATGCGGAAGCATATTATAAAACCCCTGACAATAAAATACGGGATAGCGTAGCAGGAAGTAAATTCATAACGATACACTTTAATAAATCAACAGAGTTAGAAACAAGGGCCTACGACTGAAAGTCTACAAAAGACTGGCCCTTAAACAGGAACGATCCTACAACCTACAAGTCAAACACAAATTCCAATCTTTCAAACTTCACCTCTGCAACTCCACCAGGCCAACCAAGCGAACTGGCCGCTCCGTCCACACAGGACCTGAAAATGTTGGCCCACAACAGGGTGAGACATTGTCTCAGCAAGTTCAACCCCTTAAACCCCTATTAGAAATAAAATACACCCCAAAGTGACCTAGCCACAATATCAAGAAGACTTACCTCGCATTAGCCTTCATCTGCGGGTTAGCACAATTTATATAATTTAACCACGTACGATTATGATAACCATACAATTGAGGCACGATCACATCATCAAAGCAACTCAATCACTTGGATCGTCTCAACGATCAATCGGCTCGGCTGATTACATGTCATTATATCAAAACAATTTCTGCAACCCAATCACGACCCTAGAAGTAGCCTTAACCATTGGTGGCAATCACGGCCCCACTCGGCACGACCTTTAATAGGTGGTAAATCATGGCCCCACGGGCACGACCTCAACGAGGTGGTAAATCATGGCTCCATTGGGCACGACCTCTAATAGGTGGTTCATCACGGCTCCATTGGGCACGACCTCTCAGAGGTGGTTCATCACGGCCCCATTGGGCACAACCTCTAATAGGTGGTTCATCACGGCCTCATTAGGCACGACCTCTAATAGGTGATTAATCACGGCCAAATTCCCATCAATTTTGACACATAGGATTTTTGCAAAGAGCCCTTAATTATCGCAATCACACTCAATTTGCCACAACCAATCATCAAATTTAAATTCTAAATACACAGCAGCGATCGGCACGAAATTCTGAACAACCGGGGTGAAAAATAATTTTTCCATTTTTTTATAAATAAATAATATTATTTTAATAATTTTGGAATATAATATATTATTTTAATCCCCATAAATTCGAAGCAATTAAAATAATTCAAAATTAAAATCCAATTATGTCCCATCAAAGTTTAACATTAAATAACTCTTTCTTTAACCTTAATTAATCACAATTTAACTTAAACAAATCCCTTAATTCAATTTATAGTAAAATACACTAATCTATCCACCTAAACATGCTTAATTCAAACTAAACACACTTAGGACATTATTAACACTCTAATCAAGGTTTAGTGAGTTAAACTCACCCAAATGACGAACTGAACGGACCAAAACGACGAGGACGACGAGGGGATCGACTTTCTCCAAAGCGGGCCAAGCATCCGGGGTTGGGAAGCCGGCCAAAACAGCCCACGAAGGGGCTGCCATACCCATTTTCGTTTGCTGCTGTTTTTGAGCCGAGAAGGGCGGAATCGGCGTCGATTTGGGTCGAAACGGGTGGAGGAGAGGGGCGGCTCATGGTGGCGGCTCATGGCGGTGGCAACGGCGGCTAGCGGAGGATGACGGTGGCTGCTGCAACTCGGGACAGACAGCGGTGACGGCGAGACGAAGCGAAGCGGAGCGGAGCGGAGGCGTGCCCGCGCGTGCGCGGGGCGTTGCGCGGATGGGCGGCGAACGGCTCGCGAGGCGGCAGCTCTGGCTCCAGTGGCGGCTGCGACGGCCAGCTGCTCGGTTCTTTCCCATTTTCTGGTCTTCGCACAACAGAGATGGAGGGTAAGAAAGAAAACCGACGGAAGAGGAAGAGGAAGGAGGGAGAGAGAGAGATGGGACCCTTTTTCTTTTTCTTTTTCTCTTTCTTTAATCCAATAAAATGGCCCACCATGACATCATTGATGAGGTCATGCTCCACTATCTCCCACAACCTCTTCAATGGGTGCAATCACATTTTCCGCCGGGGTCCAAATCTTTGTACAACAAATTCTTGAATTCCACTCGATTCTCTTCCAATTGAATTAAATTGAAGCCCATAAAATTAATCCAATGTCATCATACTTTAATTCACATCTTCACTTGTCTATAGAACCAACTTAAATCCCAAAAGCATGACCAAAGGCGGACCTACTAATTTCTCGAGCCAAATTAGCCATTCTCTGATTTAATTCACTGAAAAACTCTGATTGCATGAAAAATCTTCCAAAGATGAGTTAATGATCCTAAAATGATTTGTGACACACCATGACTTTCAATTTCTGAATTCGATCTCAATTTTCACGGTTAATTTCGATCTGGTGCGATTCCAGCACGTCCTAACCTACCGGGTAGCTTTCAGGGAAATTTTCTTGCATCCGACTTGAGGGTGATCAGTCCTCAAATCCGACACGTTAAAATCCCTTAATTGCTTCGCCCAATAGGCTAGTTCCCTCATGAGTGGCCAACTCAGAGAGTCGAACTAAATGCACAGATGAAATGCCCGACTCGATCAGCTGAAAATAGAATTGGAAAAATCGGGATGTCATATAATAGTTTAGATGACCAAGTCTTTCAAAGAAAGTAAATACAATCTTTTTAGATAGCCACAGGAAAATCGACTTTGTAGACTTTGTTAAATTAAATAATTTAGGAAATTTTTCTTAGAAAAAATATTATTAGTATATCTTATAATTAGTTAATGGAAATTATTTTCATTATTGACAACAATTTATGTCTAAACAATTTCGTGGATGATGAAAATATTTTTCATCTATTCATTTTTGTAAGTGATAAGTGATTATTTTCAAGGAAAATATTTTACAAGTCATTAGTTGTTCACAAAACAAACGGGTCCTGTATGTCTACAGACAAAAAGAAGTGAAAACTATTGCTTAATTGGGTATACTTCAATGATTTAAGCTTTTGGATATGGGTGAATCCAATCAGTTGTCCATCGGCTCGAATTATTAGCTTTCTCTTGGATCTCCTTGTCACGTGGGCGTTGAACTTCTATGGGCCTTTCCCACCGCTTTTAAACTTCGAGAGATTAGTTCAAACATAAAGATGTGACTCCGCAATTTGGAATTTAATGAGTGGCTTGGACTACTGATTTGCCCTTATAAATAAACTCATCTTATAACATGGAAAATTCGCAACTGCTTTGAAGTTCGAAGTATAGGATGACTGCATGAAATCTCATTAATTCGACACTGATTCACAACAATAGCTAGACTTTCAAAAGTTACAGATTATCCCCATGAATTTTGATTTTAATTGTAGTCGCTAGTTTTGATACTCATACAGTTGCTACTTACCTAAAAGTGGATTTACTATTTTTTCTTTGCAAAAGTAAGCTCTATTATATGGTTAATGATGTTAAGAAAATGGTGTAAGGATGTTAGATGTGTCGAAAGTTTTATACGATGCTCGCTTTGGTGTCAACAAATTTTTGTAGGATTATTTAAATGCCAACTTCGATTTAGGTTGCCAAAAAACTGACATAACAATATTTTGTCTATTACCCTCATTGATGTGATTCGCAGGGGTGCTCAATCAACAATTATAGCTCTAAATGACGTCGTCTACATATTTGTCCTAAATGTAAACCCTAAATTTTGTTTGCAAACAAAATTAGGCCAAGTTAGGGTTTTTGTCCATACTAAGATTATTATTATTATTATTATTTTCAATTTGCAAACAACCAAATGAGAAGAAAAGGTGTGATGAAAATGAGGAGGGTAATGAAAGTTGTTGCTTTAGTCGAAGCTGGATATGGGCTCGGCGACCTCTTGGATCAGTCATCCCTAATTTTAACCCATCGATTCTCGACTCCACGGCCATGAAAAGCTCCATCTCCATATCGGCAGGATCACGTTGCTAGTCCATCTCCAGATCTCCAGTCACCGCGATAGCGATTCGACTAGAGCGTCCTTGCAAACTCAGTTTCCTGGAGCGCGACCAATGGCAATGGAATTTGGAAGACAGAGAATCGGGGGAAAAAAAAACGAAACAGAAAATAGAGGAAAAATCAGAAAGGAATCGAATTCATATTTAGAATTTATCGAATTCTGTGGAGCAAATCTAAACTGCTGTCGAAGAAAAATCCCTATTTTATTTGGCCAAGATTCTGACATTCAAGGACTACGGGATGTTGCGCGGCGCTCAGCAAGAAGGGCGCGTTTGGTTTAGTCTTCTATTTAATGAGGCATGGGAAAGCTATGGAAGGAGTGAGCAATAAACAAATTCAGTTCTCTTATGGTGAAATTGGAGAAGTTGGTGAGCGGTGAAGTTGGTGTAATTGTCGTATTAAGAATTTATGTAATTATTTTTTGAGATTGAGAGATTATTTTAAAAGAGGTTGTAATGACTAAATGCTGCAAGGTTGAGAAACACCTTAAAGTATTTGAATTATTTGGATGTAAGTGTAATCTCAACTATATCGCTTTATATATTGTGAACTTCTATACCACTCTCTTCAACCTGGTTACACCAATTGAACCATATAAATTCAATATCTTCCTTCATTCCATCTATTTTTTATTTGAAAGTTTGTCCTTTTACATCGAGTTGAGTAATTAGATAAGCAGCTAGATACATGTCAATTTTTCAAAAGAAAAGGACGGAATGAAATGAGCAAATTCTTGGTCAAAAGAAAGAACGGAACGAACTGACAAATCAACCCATGTGTGTCCCACAGAACCCTCTCTCTCTCTCTCTCTCTCTCGCTCTCTCTCTAAGGTCATCATCGTCCCCATGATCACTGCTTCGCCATCCTCGCGATATTCTCCACCTCGCTACCTTCGTCCCGCTTCCTTTGATCTTCAGCAGGCACCGGAAGCTGCCGCCCATCCTCAGGGGGACGGCGAAATCTCCGCTGAGGGAACTCTGTTTTTCGCAGCTACTAAATGGAGGGGGGAAAAAGAAGAAGAAGACGAACAGTATTGGATGACATCCTATCATCATATCATGACTACAAAGTGATTATTTATAGAAAGATTATACTTACTACCGCATTCACTTCCGGCCTTCCTAGTATTGCATCTCTTGGGAATGGAGATAGCTGCGGCCGGAATGATCCGGACCTCCTTCGCTGCAGGAGAGCGAAGGACAGCGCAAAAGCATCGAGGACCGAGCTGAATGAGCTTCCTGACGTTGGTGCAGCAAGCAGGAAGAACCATAGCCCTGGGGTCTCTAGCAGCTCCTAGGCAAGGACTCAAGCTCGCGAATGCCTTGCTAATTGGTATCCTCCCGCATTCCCTGGCAGCGCTCGCTTCCTGAATGAAGCCATTCAAAGTCGTCACCGATATCATGATGCACAAGGGCACAAAGATGGCCACATGAGAATTGTGAACCATTCTTCTTTTTGGAGATGGCCACAATGAGTGTTTGTGTGAAGGATAAGAGATAAGTTGACGACTTTATATATAGGGTCCAAATCATGAGTGAAGGAAGCAGGTAAGAGATAAGTTGTGGAACGGTAGGTCGCTGACAAACTACGTGCGACATACGGAGGGTTGGGTATGAATGAGACGTTGTCGAATTGGAACTCTACTGACTGATTTCACATGCTTCTGGTCATCGTTCGCGGAGTTGGCGAGATTGGTCAACGAAAAGGTAGAGTTTGAAAATATAATGGTAATCTAGAAGGATAAGACGTCGTCACTTCCAAAAAGAGGGAATATAATGACCTGAGATGGGGAATCCATAATAATCGAGGACAAAGTTGAGGACAAAGAAGATAATGACCTGAGAAGGAGAACCTATAATAATCTAGCACAAAGTTGAGAACGAGGACGAGAAAGTCGATATCTTGGAAAGACTTGGAAATGAATACTTTGAAGTAGATGGTGCTTCTTGACATTTCTACGTCAAATAGATTTTATGACTGAGAAAACTTGCCTTGATATGTCTTAATAGGAACTATGTGATCTTTTAAGACTACCGACTTCTCTTTTACATGTGTTAATAGGAATTACTCGACATGGGGATTTAATTCACAGCTGCATTTATGATTTTCTTTGAGCTTACAATCATTATTACGGGGTAAAAAGAACCGCAAATTTTACATTTTTCTGATTCAGGTAGTGAGATTTCATGTTTGAGCCCCTTTTTTGCGCAAATCGTGCTAAAACAAATGTGGCAGGTCAAACGAAATGCCTCTACAGCTGTCCACCAACGACAGTTTGCAAATGTCACCCCACATCAGCAACATTTGTCGAATGACACCTCAAATTGCGACCTTGCGAGGATTCACAAGTATCATTGAAGTAATTCGTCTTGGGACGTTTCTAAAATTGTTATGGTGATGTCATTAATGAGCTGTCATGATCCATGTTGCCACTTCAAAAGGGTGTGTACTTTAGTGGCGTTGAAATGACACGAGGATGATGACTTGACTTTTGGGAAGTCACTTTACGTTCGGTCGGTTGTCCTTGTACTTACGCAATCTAGGGAACAAATGAAGGTTTAATGTGCCGCCGAGAAAGATCCAACGTGTTCCCAAGAAGTCAATGTCTGACTCATGGAACGACGCCCGGCTAGTCGACAGACAACGCTTTACGTTTACCAGTTATAATATGAACTAACCAACCTTTATTTAGGTGACTTAGAAACTTTTCGCTCACTAAATTTCCAATTAATTTGGGTTTACCCACTCTGATTTACGTTGACCACAACGTTATTTGAATTTTTAGAAAGAGTTGCCCACACTCCTATCGAGGTACAATTTTTGGTTGTCTCACGCCTCAACTTGTTATATTTACCAACTTCCTTTTAAAAATTATCCATACAAACTTTCTACTTCATTATCGATTTTTATTTAAAATAGTTACTGCCGATATTTATTTGGTTTTATTAAAATTACAAACATCTTTCATCACTAACAAAAGAAAGATCTCTCCTATTATTTGTTGACTTCCATTTACTTTTCTTATAAATTTTTAAATTAATGAAAGATCATATAAAATTACCAACCTTTATTTAAGTGATTTACCAACTTTTCATCAATTAAATTGCCAACCAATTTTGGGTTGCCAATTCTCCTTTTAGTTACTTATATATGTTTTTATTAGTAACCAACTTCTATTGTTGATCACGAACTTTTATTTGCCTCAATTACCAACTTCTTTTAAGATATTAGGAATCTCAATTAGAATGATTACCAACTAAATCTGGATTACAACTCTAATCGGGAGAAAAGGGCTAAAGGTTCAGGGGTATTGGCTAATGGCAGGCTAAGAGAAATTGGGTTCAAGCTCTTTCAAGCCCATACCCCGCATAATATTCGATTTCATTTTCTCTTTTAGTTCTTTTGCCTAATGATTTTCTAAGAGTTGCCACTAACTTATTGGGATTGGCTATAAACCAATCGAGATGACAATATGAGAATATCGTCTCAATTCCTAAACAACAAAAAATTCTAAGAATGGGGACTTAATTACGCAAATTTTTTTATTAGCGCTCTTTTGATATCTAACTTGAAGGTGTGTTACCCACTGGTCATGCAATCTTGATTACTTTTATGATCCTAAACGTGCCACCAATGCTAAGTGATCATGCAAATGTTTTTGTAGGTTTCATTATGATTCGGCCCGATCCTAGCCATTCTAAAAAGAAATTAACAAACAATTTATTGAAATAGGTGTTTTGAGGATTTTTAAAGAAAGTCACTAAGCCCATTGAATTTTGTGAAAATACATCCAGGTATTCGAGGAAAATCTGGGTGCAGAATGATTCGGCACCCTGATCAGGTCATTTTAATTACCTTAATAGGCTTCGAATTCAATGGAATTAATGAAAAAGGAAGCTTGAAATCTCATCTAAAACTTCCACGGAGAACATGTTTTCAAATTTTGAATACATGATTTTATAGGAATTAAGGAACATGCGAAGGTCAAATCAGAAAGTTCATTTTCCAAAATGTCACTACAGCCTTGTGGCATCATGTGAAGGAAGCAGGTAAGAGATAAGTTGTGGAATGGTAGGTCGATGACAAACTACGTGCGACATACGGAGGGTTGGGTATGAATGAGACGTTGTCGAATTGGAACTCTACTGACTGATTTCACATGCTCCTGGTCATCGTTCGCGGAGTTGGCGAGATTGGTCAACGAAAAAGTAGAGTTTGAAAATATAATGGTAATCTAGAAGGATAAGACGTCGTCACTTCCAAAAAGAGGGAATATAATGACCTGAGATGGGGAATCCATAATAATCGAGGACAAAGTTGAGGACAAAGAAGATAATGACCTGAGAAGGAGAACCTATAATAATCTAGCACAAAGTTGAGAACGAGGACGAGAAAGTCGATATCTTGGAAAGACTTTGAAATGAATACTTTGAAGTAGATGGTGCTTCTTGACATTTCTACGTCAAATAGATTTTACGACTGAGAAAACTTGCCTTGATATGTCTTAACAGGAATTATGTGATCTTTTAAGACTACCGACTTCTCTTTTACATGTGTTAATAGGAATTATTCGACATGGGGACTTAATTCACAGCTGCATTTATGATTTTCTTTGAGCTTACAATCAATATCACGGGGTAAAAAGAACCGCAAATTTTACATTTTTCTGATTCAGGTAGTGAGATTTCATGTTTGAGCCCCTTTTTTGGGCAAATCGTGCTAAAACAAATGTGGCAGGTCAAACGAAATGCCTCTACAGCTGTCCACCAACGACAGTTTGCAAATGTCACCCCACATCAGCAACATTTGTCGAATGACACCTCAAATTGCGACCTTGCGAGGATTCACAAGTATCATTGAAGTAATTCGTCTTGGGACGTTTCTAAAATTGTTATGGTGATGTCACTAATGAGCTGTCATGATCCATGTTGCCACTTCAAAAGGGTGTGTACTTTAGTGGCGTTGAAATGACACGAGGATGATGACTTGACTTTTGGGAAGTCACTTTACGTTCGGTCGGTTGTCCTTGTACTTACGCAATCTAGGGAACAAATGAAGGTTTAATGTGCCGCCGAGAAAGATCCAACGTGTTCCCAAGAAGTCAATGTCTGACTCATGGAACGACGCCGGGCTAGTCGACAGACAACGCTTTACGTTTACCAGATATAATATGAACTAACCAACCTTTATTTAGGTGACTTAGAAACTTTTCGCTCACTAAATTTCCAATTAATTTGGGTTTACCCACTCTGATTTACGTTGACCACAACGTTATTTGAATTTTTAGAAAGAGTTGCCCACACTCCTATCGAGGTACAATTTTTGGTTGTCTCACGCCTCAACTTGTTATATTTACCAACTTCCTTTTAAAAATTATCCATACAAACTTTCTACTTCATTATCGATTTTTATTTAAAATAGTTACTGCCGATATTTATTTGGTTTTATTAAAATTACAAACATCTTTCATCACTAACAAAAGAAAGATCTCTCCTATTATTTGTTGACTTCCATTTACTTTTCTTATAAATTTTTAAATTAATGAAAGATCATATAAAATTACCAACCTTTATTTAAGTGATTTACCAACTTTTCATCAATTAAATTGCCAACCAATTTTGGGTTGCCAATTCTCCTTTTAGTTACTTATATATGTTTTTATTAGTAACCAACTTCTATTGTTGATCACGAACTTTTATTTGCCTCAATTACCAACTTCTTTTAAGATATTAGGAATCTCAATTAGAATGATTACCAACTAAATCTGGGTTACAACTCTATTCGGGGGAAAAGGGCTAAAGGTTCAGGGGTATTGGCTAATGGCAGGCTAAGAGAAATTGGGTTTAAGCTCTTTCAAGCCCATACCCCGCATAGTATTCGATTTCATTTTCTCTTTTAGTTCTTTTGCCTAATGATTTTCTAAGAGTTGCCACTAGCTTATTGGGATTGGCTATAAACCAATCGAGATGACAATATGAGAATATCGTCTCAATTCCTAAACAACAAAAAATTCTAAGCATGGGGACTTAATTACGCAAATTTTTTTATTAGCGCTCTTTTGATATCTAACTTGAAGGTGTGTTACCCACTGGTCATGCAATCTTGATTACTTTTATGATCCTAAACGTGCCACCAATGCTAAGTGATCATGCAAATGTTTTTGTAGGTTTCATTATGATTCTGGCCTGATCCTAGCCATTCTAAAAAAGAAATTAACAAACAATTTATTGAAATAGGTGTTTTGAGGATTTTTAAAGAAAGTCACTAAGCCCATTGAATTTTGTGAAAATACATCCAGGTATTCGAGGAAAATCTGGGTGCAGAATGATTCGGCACCCTGATCTGGTCATTTTAATTACCTTAATAGGCTTCGAATTCAATGGAATTAATGAAAAAAGGAAGCTTGAAATCTCATCTAAAACTTCCACGGAGAACATGTTTTCAAATTTTGAATACATGATTTTATAGGAATTAAGGAACATGCGAAGGTCAAATCAGAAAGTTCATTTTCCAAAATGTCACTACAGCCTTGTGGCATCAACTAAAAATAGTAAATGACCTTTATTTATTTATTTTTTTATTTTTAAAGCTAGATTGAAGTGTAATGAACACTTTTCATGAAGACACCGACATCATATTCCAATCATACGATTTTATAAAAATCGCAAAACAGATAAGGATCAGTTCGGAAATTCCTTTTTCAGTCGCTCAACGCATACAATATACTAACATTCCAAATTAGGGCATGATATTGCAAAGGCCTTTTGACAGGGCAAACAAAGTCCAAATCAAGCATATAATATATCAATGAAAAGCTTAGAGAGTATACTTAAAATCACTATTTGAACACTTCATAGATCTTTACATCGAAGACCTCATATCAACCATATCATAAAGTCAGTTCAGAATTAGCGTACGAATTTCCAGAACTAAGAATCGTTCATCATTCAATCATCAATCAAGCATCTATATGATCAACTACTCAAATTATGATTTTGCATCTTAAATATAATTAGCTGCCTTAATTTTGCATATGAGTTGAGTTCTTGATATTCTCTTAACTTAACAGCACAGGAACAAAGGAAGGCTTTTAGAGGTTTCAAATGGAATCAAAGTGATAATTTTGGTAGAGGGAAAACCATACATATCATGTTTGCAGTTTGGTTGGACTGTCAGGTTAATGCTTAAGGATCTCCCAGAATGAATGTGTAATAGATGTAGAGGATAGGGGTGTGCAAAATGCCCGGGATCCGCTTGGACCGCTCGGAACCAGACCGGAACCTCCCGAAACCAGCGGTTCTTGAGGGAACCGGTCCGAATCCTGGTTCCAATTTATGGGAACCGGTGGGTATCGATCTAATTCCCGGTTCCATGGGCGGATCTGCCCACCCGTCCACCTAGACCGGATCAAAATCTTTTTAATATTAAAAAAAAATTACTAAAAGAAACCCTACATCTCATCTCACAGTCTTACTCCATCTGTTCACGTTTTTTTTTTTTCAATCTATGGATACATTTATAGTTGCAACAAATGAATCTTTGTTCCACGTACTTAAATTTGGTTTTTCTTTCTTTGGCTTGCTTTGATGTCACATAATCTTTCTATGTTGAAAATCAAAATATTTTCACGTCAAGATTGGTTCCATAGATCCACTCGGGAACTGGACCGGACCGGCGGTCCGGTTTCCGAGTGGATCCATGCAACAAACGGGTGGATCCCGATTCCAATTTTTCGAAATCGATCCTTAGCGGGCGGTTCCCGGTTCTAGGTCGGGAATCGCCCGCTCGGACCATGCACACCCTTAGTAGAGGAGACCTAAGTTAGCACCATCTAGCACCCTCCGTTACATTCCTTAAAGATGCTACTTTTCAAAGGGTTATGGAGATTGAGATCTTGAAGAAAATATGACATTATACAACAAGACCTGAGGGCTCTATGATTTTAAAGCTGATCCACTTAGTGAGGAAAAGTTCAGCTAAAATGCATTCATACTGTTGTCACTGCCCGATCGGAGGTACGACCCAAGAGGGTTCTAAACAAAGGCCGCGACCGATCCACGAGCAAGCGACCCTCGGGAATTAGAGTATTCTTGAGTCTTCTAGAATACTCCTGGGATATATGGTATTTATATGGTATTGTAATTGTACGCATATGTTATAAATGCGAGTAGCTGGTAGCTGGCAGCTGGGAAGTAAATATGGGTAGATGGTAGTTAAGGGGGATAAGAATCGTTCAAGTGCCATAACTTTGCACGAAAGGATACTTAAATGCCATAACTTACGAAAGGTACACTTAAGTGTCACATTCGAAAAAAAAGGGATCACTTAAGTGTCAATCCGGCGAAAGTCCGGCCAAAATACCCATGTGACATTTTTCCGACGAACGGAGCCCAAAACGATGCCGTTTTGCACGCTGACGTGGCCAAATAATGCAAAAAAAACGTCGTTTTGGGCTGACGTGGTAAAAAAAATATAAAAATTAAATAATTTAAATTTAAATTTAAATTTAGTTAAAATATTTAAAAATAATAATTTTAAAATTAATTTAGTTAAAATATTAAAAATTAATAATTTAAAAATTAAAAATTAAAAAAATTAAAAAAAAAAAAAAAGAGGCGGGGGAGGCGGCCGAGAGATCGCCCTCAAGCGCCGCCATCGCCGCCCCGCCGCCATCGGGAAGGGCGGCAACGGCGGAGGGAGGGTCGACCAAGGTCGCCAGGCCTTGGCCGGGGCCGGCGACCCCGGCCGACCGGCGGCGAGGCCCACGCCCCGCCCAAATCCGGCGAGGGTCGGCGGCCCTCGCCTCGCTAGGCCGAGGGTCGCCGCGCGACGACCGGATCGTGCGAGGGCCACGAGCCCTCCCCGGATCGGGCGAGGGCTTGCGGCCCTCACCGCCGGCCGGGGGCTGGCGACCCGGCCGACCCTCCCCCGCCGTCGCCGGCCCTTCCGGCGGCGGTGGGCGGCGGGGCGGCGGCGGCGGCGGCGAGGGCTAATCCTTCAACCGCCTCCCCCGCCCCCTTTTTTTTTTAAATTTTAATTTTAAAATTTTAAAATTTTAAAATTTTAAAATTTTAACTAAATTAATTTTAAAATTATTATTTTTAAATATTTTAACTAAATTTAATTTTAAATTTAATTTATTTAATTTTTTTTTACCACGTCAGCCCAAAACGAAAACGGCGTCGTTTTGGGCTCCGTTCGCCAGAAAAATGCCACGTGGGCATTTTGGCCAGATTTTTGCCGAATTGGCACTCAAGTGATCCGTTTTTTTTCGAATGTGACACTTAAGTATACCTTTCGTAAGTTATGGCATTTAAGTGTCCTTTCGTGCAAAGTTAAGGCACTCTAGGAGTCCGCATGTCGTAATTAAGGAGATCCAACCTCCACCATTAGATCCAAGGGAGATCTACGGATATGGTTTGCCTTGTACCTGTATATAAAGGGGTCCTCCCCCTCATTGTAAATCATCTCATTCACGAGTAATAGAAAATCCAGAACTTCTCTCTCTAAAAGAGTTTCTCTCTCTATGATCCTTATGAGTGAGTGTGAGTAAGGCTGACTTGCGAGAAATTCCTAAGATTGCATGGGCAAGGGAACACTAGATCAATCGGCCCGTAATAAGTGGTATCAGAGTGAAAGTTGTTCCAAGCGCAAGCACAATGGCTGATCCACGATCTGATGAGGCGTTGGCCATGGGTGATGACTGCGCTGATTGTGAGCGGAATGCCGAGAAGGGTGCTGCCAAGGGGAAGAAGAATTGTGGAAGTTCGAGTTCGAAGGATCCAATGGGGGATTTTGTGCATCGCGTGACAAAGCTAGAGTTGTTCGTCACCGATGTCCAAGGATCGGTCGACGACCTGACCCAGACCATGGATGGAGTAGACGCTGGAAGGGAGGAGCTCATTGCTGAGGTGCAAGAGCTCAAGACCGGCATGGGGGAGCTTCGCCATGAGTTGATGGGGACCTTGTGGGAGGAACTCGCCCAACGGTACGAACCTCCAGAGGCCATGATGGCGGCCATGCGCGCGAAGATGGATGAGCTTAAGGGTAAGCTTGCCGAGACGGAGAATGCACACCTGAACGGGGTGATCACCGTGCAAGGTCCACTAGTGGACACACCAAAGCCGAAAGAATTCAAGGGCTCTCGGGTGGCCAAGGACGTGGACAACTTCCTGTGGTACATGGAGCGATACTTCCAGGCCATGGGAATCAACGACAACTGAACACGGGTAAACACTGCTTCGATGTATTTAGCTGATAGTGCATTGTTGTGGTGGCGTCGTTAGTCGGATGATAGTTGTGGGAATCCTATCACAACCTGGGGTGGTTTCGTCGAGGAATTCCGGCGGAACTACTTTCCTGCTTATGCGGAGGAGGAAGCTCGTGACGAGCTAAAGCATCTCGAGTAGAAGGGTGGTGTGCGCGACTACATCAAGCGGTTCTCGAAGTTGCTACTCCAAATCCCCTCGATGAATGAAGTTGAAGTGTTTCACCAGTTCATAAGCGGTCTCAAGCCATAGACAAAATAGGAGTTGAAGCGGTACAACGTGGGAGATCTCACTACGGCCATGACCGTAGCCGAGTCGCTCGTGGAGTACAAGGCGCCTTCCACATCCCGATCGGACACTCGTCCGAGGGACAAAGCCACTGGTGGGGGAGATCGAAGGAGATACAACCGCTCGACTGGAGGTAGACCATCGGCTAACCCTCACAAAGCTCATGCAGAATCGAGTGGAGGAGGGCAAAGGAAGGTACACTCATACAAATGCTTCTTCTGTGATGGTTCACATATGGCTAGGGATTGCCCGAACAAGGCCAAGCTGGCCGCCCTGTGTAAGGAAGATGAGCTGAAGGAGGAATCACGGTTGGGTTCCTTGCGTCTCCTTAGTTCAATTAAGTCCAAAAAGGCGAAGGAGCCTAAGGGACTCATGTTTGAGGACTTGAGGATTGGAGAGTCCACAATAAGTGCACTCGTGGACACGGGAGCTTCCGACCTCATCATCTCGGAACAAGCCACAAAGAAACTTAACCTACGGGTTGAGAAGGGAGCCGGTTGGCTCAAGACAGTGAACTCCAAGGAGATCCCTGCAATCGGTGTCGCGAGGGATGTGGAGCTGCAATTAGGGCAATGGAGAAGCAATGAGACGCTAGAGGTAAATCCCCTTGACGACTATGACTTTGTCATTGGGATTAGATTCCTAGATAAGATCCATGCTGTTATATTGTCATTTGCCGAATGTATATGGGTGTTGGACAAGCGTTGTCAATGCGTGATTTCGGTCCACCGTGAGTCGGATCGAGATCGAAAAATGATATCGGCAATGCAACTCACCAAAGGAGCATGGAAGGGTGAGGTGACCTTCCTAGCGACTTTGAAGATCGAGGATGGTAAGGGCGAAGCGAAGGAAATCCCCACGGAGGTAGCCCGAGCCCTCGACTCGTTTAAGGACATGATGCCTCCGAAGTTGCTAAAAAAGCTGCCACCCAAGAGAGAGGTGGATCATCGGATTGAGTTGGTGCCTGACGCTCGACCGCCTGCCATGGCGCCGTATCGCATGGCGTCTCCCGAGTTGGAAGAGTTGAGAAAGCAACTCAAGGAGCTGCTCTATGCGAGGTACATTCGGCCATCTAAGGCCCCGTTCGGTGCACCGGTTCTATTTCAAAAGAAGCACGATAGGTCACTCCAGATGTGCGACTATCGGGCGCTGAACAAATTAACCGTGAAGAACAAGTACCCGATCTCGCTCATCGCGGATCTCTTCAATCAACTTGGTGGAGCTCAGTGGTTTACCAAGCTGGATCTCCGATTGGGCTACTATCAAGTTCGGATCGCTGAAGGGGACGAGCCGAAGACCACATGTGTGACGCGGTATCGATCCTACGAGTTCCTCGTGATGTCGTTCGACTTGACCAACGCTCCGGCTACTTTCTGCACGATGATGAACAAGGTACTCCACCCTTTCCTAGATCGGTTTGTAGTGGTTTACCTAGACGATATTGTGGTTTATAGTTGGACGTTGGAAGAGTATATCAAACATCTAAGGCAAGTCTTCCAAGTCTTGCGCAAGAACGAGCTGTATGTTAAGTACGAGAAGTGTGCCTTCGCCCAAGAGGAAGTTCCGTTCCTGAGGCACATCGTCGGGGGAGGACATGTGCGGATGGACAAGGCTAAGATTCAATCGATCGTCGAATGGGAGTCGCCGACGAAAGTGACAGGGTTGAGGTCGTTCTTGGGCCTCACCAACTATTATCGGCGCTTCATTCGGAGCTACTTGAGCATCATTGTGCCACTCATGGACTTGCTGAAGAAGGAAAAGTCGTGGGAGTGGACGGATCGATGTCAGAAAGCATTCGATCGATTGAAGAAAGCTATGATCGAGGAACCGATGTTGGTGCTACTCGACCACACCAAGCCTTATGAGGTAGAGACTGACGCCTCGGATTATGCTATTGGGGGTATGCTTATGAAGGATGGCCATCTGGTGGTGTATGAGTCCTGAAAGTTGAACGATACCGAGCGCCGGTATACCGTTCAAGAAAATGAGATGATCGCGGTGGTCTATTGCCTTCGGACATGGAGGCACTATCTCTTGGGATCCAAGTTCGTCGTGAGGACGGACAATGTAGCCACGAGCTATTTTCAGACCCAAACGAAGCTGAGTCCGAAGCAAGCTCGTTGGCAAGACTTCTTGGCGAAGTTCGACTACATGTTGGAGTATAAGCCGGGGAAGGCCAACTCCGTGGCGAACGCGCTAAGTCGGAAGATGGAGCTCATGAGTAGCTCAATGAGTCGATCGAGATGTACTTGGGTCGACCGGATAAGGGAAGGGCTGAAGCATGATCCAAGAGCCTAAGCCCTCGTCGGGTATGCTAAGGAGCACAAGACTCGACAATTTTGGTGTGAGGACGAGCTCCTTTACACCAAGGGAAGGCGTCTGTACGTGCCTTTCCATGGGAAGCTGAGGAAGGAAATCTTGCGCGAGTGCCACGACTCGAAGTGGGCGGGTCATCCAGGGATCCACCACACACTGGCCCTCGTCGAAGATCGGTATTATTGGCCTCAAATGCGCGACGACGTAAAGGCGTATGTAAAGACTTATTTGGTATGCCAACAAGACAAGTTGGAACAACGGTCGTCGCCAGGTTTGTTGGAGCCGCTTCCCCTTCCAACTCGGCCATGGGAGAGTGTCTCCATGGGCTTCATTGTCAACCTGCCAAAGTCCGAAGGATGTCGGACTCTCATGATCGTGGTGGACAGGTTTTCTAAGTATGCGACTTCCGTGCTTGCGACTAAGGATTGCCCGGCCGAGGAGGCGGCCAAGCTATTCATGAAGCACGTGGTCAAACATTGGGGTGTGCCACAAACGATCATGAGCGATCGTGATCCTCGATTCACGGGGCAATTTTGGTCTGAGTTATTCAAGCTGTTAGGGTCGGAGCTGAGCATGTCGACAAATTTGCATCCCCAAACCGACGATCAGACGGACAGGGTCAATGTACTCTTAGAGATCTACCTTCGGCACTACGTGAGCATGACGCAAGTGAATTGGGCGAAGTTGATCGACGTAGCTCAATTCTCCCACAACCTACAGTGAAGTGAATCAACCGGCCAAAGTCCATTCGAGATCGCGACCGGCCAACAACCGAATACCCCTAGCGCTATTACTTCGGGTTATCGAGGGAGTAGTCCACCCGCGTACAAGTTCGCCAAGGATTGGCAAGAGCAAACCGACTTGGCAAGAGCGTGTCTACATAAAGCCTCCAAGTGCATGAAGAAGTGGGCCAACAAGAAGCGACGGCACATGGAGTTCCAAGTAGGCGACCAAATGTTGGCCAAGTTGCACGCGGTTCTTCGCTACAAAGACATACACAAAGGGTTGATCCGTCGCTACGAGGGGCCATTTCGTGTGCTACAAAGGGTTGGGAAGGTAGCATACAAGCTGGAGTTACCACCAAAGCTAAAGGTACATCCGGTTTTCCATGTGAGTATGCTTAAGTCTTTCCAGGTTGATGAGGAAGATCCGGATCATGGGGAGTCGCAATGGGTGCCGCTCGGGGCAAAAACCTCGTATGATCAAGAGGTCAAGAGCATCTTTGCGGATCGAGTCATACGGAAGCGGTATTGTGTGCCCAAGAGAGAGTACTTAATCCGATGGAAGGGTCTTCCGAAGAGTGAAGCTAGTTGGGGGCTAGCGGAGAGTCTTTGGCAATTTAAAAAAGAGATTGATGCATTTCACGCCGAAGAAGCGATGAGGGCGTCGCTTGATTAGGTGGGGGAGAATGTCACGGCCCGATCGGAGGTACGACCTAAGAGGGTTCTAAACAAAGGCCGTGATCGATCCATGTGCAAGCGACCCTCGGGACTTAGAGTATTCTCGAGTCTTCTAGAATACTCTTGGGATATACGGTATTTATACGGCATTATAATTGTATGCATATGTTATAAATGCGAGTAGCTGGTAGCTGGCAGCTGGGAAGTAAATATGAGTAGATGGTAGTTGAGGAGATCCAATCTCTACCGTTAGATCCAAGGGAGATCTACGGATACGGTTTGCCTTGTACTTGTATATAAAGGAGTCATCCCCCTCATTGTAAATCATCTCATTCATGAGTAATAGAAAATCAAGAGCTTCTCTCTCTAAAAGAGTTTCTTTCTCTACGATCCTTGTGAGTGAGTGTGAGTAAGGCTGACTTGGGAGAAATTCCTAAGGCCGCGCGGGCAAGGGAACGCTAGATCGATCGGCCCGTGACACTGTCCTCTCATTATAAAGGATGTTGCCTGCGTGCTTTTCCTTGAAGTAGATAGTGAATTTTTTTTCTTTAACATTTGCATGTGTTAAACCATGTTCTGGCTTTGCTCTGTTAGTCGTTCTTTTAACCAAATAAATGCGGTATTGATTGTTATACATGTCTTTAGGGGTAAGAATGATAACCATTCTATTAGAAATTAATTTCTGAAAGAGAAATAGATTTTTCTATTTTTATTCTTAAATGAGTTTCTAAGCAAAAATACGCATTTGATAACGACATAAAATTTCTATTCTCGGAATAAATATTCATTTGATAATGATACAAAATTTCTCCCTTTCGGCAGCGGGTGGTTGATGGCAGCGACCGACGATGGGGAGTGGTGACAACGGATGGCAAATGGCGGCTGGCAACGATGGATGAGCAACCGACTAATAACAAGGACAAACAATGAGAAGAGTTTTTATTTTTCATTTTTGTTCAGAAAATAGAAAAGTAAAAAAATTTTACTTTTGATTTCTGTTCCAAACATATTTCTAGAGTAGAAATCTATTTAAAAAATAGAAAAATGAAATAATTTTATCAAATGGATTTCTATTTTAAAAATAAGTTTAGAATAGAAAAATCGTTCGAAATAAAAATAGAATGGTTATCACGCGCACCCAAGATGTCCTAAGTGCCGGAGGTTTTCATTTTTTTCCCAATATAGTGGTAAATTTGGAAATTTCATAGCAGTAATTTTTTTTGTGAGCTCTATTTCCTTTTAATCTAAAGGAGGGTTGTAAAAATTTGAGATATTATTTTGTATAAAATTTTGAGTCATGTTTACCTGATCTGCGTTCCGTATTTTTAGGAACTCTTGTCTTATATAATACCAGGAAGATTTTGTTAAGGTTTCTAACAATCAATGGGATTGGGCCTTTCTTCATTAATGTTGTTGTGTCCCATTTAGCAATTTGATATAAGAATCCTTGAAGGCTGTATTATAATTTGGTAAGCATGTTCTATTTTTGGCACATTGGGATTGTTTTCTAGGATTTTGCATACGTTCTTCTAACGCTAAATGGATCTTTGAAATTGATGCTAACTTTTTCATTACATTCCTCACCGATGTTGAATTCATAGGCACTTGTATTTATTTGTTAAGAGTCATGTTTCGTGTTGTGCATTCCCTATTTCACTATAGAACAATTCAAGAGGTGTGATAGCTACAGATGGTGGTCATTATTACCTTTTGTTGGTACTTTTGATGCGTAAAAAAAATGTTTTGTTTTGGACAAATCAATTCATTATGGCGCCTCTAAATCTTGCCCAGTCCATCTCTATCAAGATATGCAATAAGGGTCACTCTTACACGATTGGCTCGAATTCAAAATTGAGTCCAATTCATCTCTACCTAAACGGAAGAAAAAACTCTCGTCTCTACGAGCTCTCCCCTCAGCTTGGTCTAAGTTCCTCCCTATCCATCGGTGATAGTCTTCCTTTTTACTTTGAACCCTTATCTCCTTGCAATGGCCATCTTCGATCCTTCCCCTCCCGACTAGCGCTTCTCTCTTCCTCCTGCCTTTTTTCCTTTGGTTTTTTTTTTTTTTTTTTTTTTTTTTCCGGACGATGGTGTGCTGCTCGATTCTCACTGCAAAACCCTAGTGTTTATCTCTATTTTCGGCCTTCACCTCCACGGTTTCTGCCCATCCTCCCCAGGTACGCCCTTCGCCTTGATCAATCAAAATCTCAACCCTTGGAGGAATCTCTTGGCTAAACCAACCTCAGACTGCACCATCCCCATCAACATCGCCTCGCGAAGTCCGCCCCCTGCTGTCCTGTCTCTTACAGAGTTCCCTTCATTCCAAGCCATTGCTGTCTCAGATCTCTGCTTTTGTACCAAAATATGGAAGAAAACAAGGCAAATCAACTTCGAGTAGCTGCTCTCTGTCGGAAACTGGGAGATCTATGGTCTGAAGATGATTTCACTGACTTGGGGGATGAGTTACCTAAATCTGCCAAACAGCACAGTGAGCGCACCCTATTTGGCAAGCTATACTCGAAACCTAATGTCAACTTTCAGGCTTTTATTACTACCATGAAACAATCATGGCGGATAGCTGCAGTTCATTGTGAACAAATTGAACCAGGTTTTTTCTCCTTTACCTTTCAGTCTAAGGCAGATAAATCTAGGGTGCTTCAAACAGGGCCTTGGTCTTTCTCGAGTAATCTCTTAGTTCTAAAGGAAGGAGATCCAAACATACCTGAACACTGCTATGATTTCACACATTGTGCCTTATGGGTTCACTTCATCGGCCTTCCTCGGGCTAGGGTTAATGAAGATACCATTCGCCTCCTTGCTGAAAAGTTGGGGGAAGTAGTAGAAATCAAAATCGAACCACGAATTTTATAAGCAGCAAAAACGGGCAAGGCAAAAGTAATATTCAACCTGTCAAATCCTCTCAAAATAGGTAGCCTCATTTCTTGTGGGGGTAAACAGTGGTGGATTGATTACAAAAATGAACGGTTGCCCTATTACTGTTACTCGTGTGGTCGCATGGGGCACTACCCAGCGGCATGCCCTGACATTCCATATGAAGAAATAGGCATACAAGAGGGCAAACCAGGGCGTTTCGGGTCTTGGTTAAAGGCTGAAGTCAGGGACCTGAGCCCTTACTGGAAGACTTTCTATGGCAACCTTGACCTTTTGGAACTCGAAGAAGAGGTCGTTATGGAAACACAGACTGAGGTCCTTAAGACATAGGTAGCTGAAACACCAATTGAGGCCCAAGCTTTAGCTATCATCCCTGTTAAACCTGGTAAAACAAGCAATGGGGGCTCTACCAGTAGCTATTCCTCACCTGAACAACCAACTCTACCTCTCTGCCTTGCTGGAAGTGAATCACCACTAATGAATGCAAAGAAGGGGAAGGCGATATATAAAGCCCCTACGGCAAAGAAACAAAAGCGGGTCAGTCCCTATGAAAAGAAAAATCTGCAGGAGCATGTCTTGAATGAAAACCTCCTTCTTGATACCCCGGTCCTGTCATGGGAAGGGGCAAGCTCATGGGCTTTCGTGGTTGGCCCTAAACAGCCACCTCAGCACAGATGAAACTTCTCAACTGGAACTGTCAAGGGCTGGGTAACCCCTTGACAGTCCAAAGATTTGAGCCCTTGTGGCTCAAGAAAGGCCCAACCTGGTGTTCATAATGGAAACAAAAAATCAATCTCATGTTGTGGAGCGAGTTCGGAGAAAGACTTTCCTAAAAAGGTCATATATTATTGAACCTGTGGGAACCGCAAGGGGTTTAGCATTATTGTGGGATGAAGAGACTCAAGTGAATGTTCCAGGAGGATTTCAGTATCTTATCAACCTCACCTGCCGAGATGTCCATAGTGGCTGCCTTATGAGAATCTCCTTCCTCCACGCGCCTACAAATTACCAGGAAAGACTTAGATTCTGGCGGTTTGTGAGAGAAAGCAATCCTCATACTCAACTACCGTGGCTATGCATCGGAGATTTTAATGAAATACTTTACCACTGGGAAAAAGTGGGGTGCAGGGAGGTGGATCGCTACCGAATTGCTGCTTTTCGGGATTTTTTAGATGAAGCCTCCTTGATGGATGTTGAGAGCAAGGGGAGTTCCTATACCTGGTCCAACAATCAAGACGGCGCAGTGTTAGTTAAAAAACGACTCGACAGAGTTCTCTGCACTATGGAATGGAGAGTACTATTTCCAAATGCGCAAGCCTTTGCGCTACCAGCCATCGGCTCGGACCATAACCCAATTATCCTCTCCCTCCACCATCCAGGCAGCAAACCACGGAAACTCTTTAGGTTTCAGCCCTTCTGGCTTGAAGACCCTGATTTTGAAGAGCAATTTCAGCAGGCGTGGACATCTTCAGACCCAGCGATTTCCACTCTTATTCAGAAACTGCAATGTCTCAAAGCAACCCTCCAGAAATTAAGCAGGGGGAAATTTCAAAACGCCTACAAACAGATAAGTTCTCTTAAATGTCGACTTACGGAACTCACTAACAGTACAGCAAGGGTACAAGATAGAATGGAAATCAATACCATTACCCGAAAAATTGAAGAGTTGTGGCGGCAGGAAGAAATTTATTGGTGCATGAAATCCAGGATAGCATGGCTGAAATGGGGTGATCAAAACACTAAGTTTTTCCATGCAACCACAATCCAGCGTCGTCAACGAAATCGCATCACTATGCTTCAGTTAGATGATCATACCTGGTGTAGAGACCCCGATATCATCAGCCACCACATCACCAGCTTCTACCAATCTCTTTTCACCTCTGTTGGCGATCGCAACTATCACCCTATTTTAGACCAATGTCAAAGGACTGTAACCGAGGAAATGAACGAAGATCTAATCAAACTAGTCACAAAAGAAGAAGTTAAAGCGGCTGTTTTTCAGCTAGGGGCGTCAAAAGCACCGGGACCAGACGGGCTGACAGGTTTATTTTATCAAAGTTAGTGGCCCTCTATTCAGGATGATCTTGTCAGCATGGTACATTCTTTCCTCAGCCAAGGGACCCTTGAACTAGAAATAAACCGCACACATATCACTCTTATCCCTAAAGTCTCAAACCCAGAAAGCATTTCCCAATTCAAACCTATTAGTTTATGCAATTTCAACTATAAAATCATAGCCAAAATCCTGGCAAACCGACTCAAACCTTGGCTGCCAATGCTCATCACAGAAGAACAAACAGCTTTCATGAGCAACCGGCAAATTCAAGACAACATATTCATAGTGCAAGAGGCGATCCATCAATTGAGGGTGAGAAAGAGAACACGCAAACATCATGCTATCCTTAAACTCGACATGCAAAAGGCCTACGACAGAGTGGAATGGGACTTTTTATGTGATTACATGCAAAAACTGGGGTTTCATGCGAAGTGGGTCAACTAGATCAAGGTATGCATCTCGACAGTGTCCTTTAACATTCTAATTAATGGTAAGCTGTCAGCTGAAATTGTTCCAACTAGAGGAATTCGACAATGAGACCCCCTTTCGCCCTATCTTTTTATTATCATGTCCAATATCCTCTCTACCTTAATGAAAAAAGCTGTCCAAGATGGATTTATCAAAGGTATTCGATTGAACCCTACCTGCCCCACCCTGTCCCACCTCCTATTCGCAGACGATGCCATCTTTTTCCTGCAAGGTAACCTCAGAGAAGCCCAGAATGTCTCTACTGTTTTAAATCAGTATTGCTATGTGTCGGGCCAAGCAATAAACCTCAACAGATCTAGCCTCTTTGTTGGCAAAAGCTGCCCTATTTCCCTCAAACAAAACCTGGCTGCAGAATTGAGAGTGGCTGATGGTGAAAATTTCGGAAAATACCTTGGCACCCCAATTGATTGGGGAAAAACCAAAAAACATCTTTTTACAGGGATCTTGACCAAGATAGACAGTAAACTAGCAGGCTGGAAGGAAAAGTTTATTTCCAAAGCGGGCAAAGAAGTCCTCATTAAAACAGTCATACAGGCTATTCCCCAGTATGTTATGTCCATATTCAAACTTCCAACCTCCTTATACCGAACAATTGAGTCTCGGATAGCATCCTTTTGGTGGAATCAACATGCTGGTAAAAGAGGTATCCACTGGAAAAAATGGGAAGAGATGAAAGTCAGAAAGGATAGAGGGGGTTTGGGCTTCAGAGATCTAAAACTTTTTAACCTAGCCATATTGGGCAAACAAGCATGGAGGATTGTTACCAGACCCAATGATCTATGGTGTCGAGTATTGAAAAGCGTCTATTTTCCTCACAATGACTTCTGGTCAGCGACAAAAGGCAATCGCCCCTCTTGGGGTTGGCAGAGCATTATACAAGGGAGAGATGCTATAGAAAAAAACA
This sequence comes from Eucalyptus erythrocorys, assembly GCA_014182555.1. Lineage (NCBI taxonomy): Eukaryota > Viridiplantae > Streptophyta > Magnoliopsida > Myrtales > Myrtaceae > Eucalyptus > Eucalyptus erythrocorys. The sequence goes on along the minus strand of CM024603.1, from coordinate 30,506,477 downwards.
TTCGTTGGGAGATCGGCGATGGGAAATCGATACGAATTCGCGAAGACTTATGGCTGCCCATTGGTAAACTACCTGGACCAGCAAACAAAGAAGACCTTACTGTTGTAGCAGACCTCATTGACACTACTTGCAGAGCATGGAATGTCCAGAAAGTAACAACCCTATTTCAAGCAGAAATAGCTCAAGAAATTCTAACTCAACCCCTACCTATCCACTCCAATCCTGACAAACTTATCTGGACAGCCAACAAGGCAGGTACATACACCATTAAAAGCGGATATAACCGCATCCACAGCTCCTCCACTTCCCTCCCAAACCAAAACCCGTCCTCTTCATATCAACCCCCAAAATCCCTCTGGTCTTTACTCTGGAAAACCCCCATTTCCCCCAAAATCAGGATATTCCTCTGGAACACATGCCAAAACTCCCTTCCCACCACAGAAAATCTTTATCACAGGAGACTCTTACCTGATCCACTTTGTAAACTTTGCGGCCAGGCACCTGAGACGGCCGAACATCTCTTTATACTCTGTGGATGGGTCAAAGATGTCTGGTTAGCGTCCGAAATCTCAATCCCCACAAACCCTGAACAAATTACCCGGATTGATGAATGGATTCATTGAAATCTTACCTCACTAGTCGACCCAAAAGCAAAATCCCTCTTTGCTGCGACTCTCTAGACCGCCTGGTTTGCTCGGAATGGTTCCATCTTCAGGGGACGAGCGCCGGACCCTGTTCACGCCGTGGAAAGTGCTCGCCTTTTAGCCGATCTGTTCTGGAAGCATAACAAGCAGGATCGGGAGGCCTCTTTCCACCACGGTGATGCACCAAACCTTAGCAAAGAGTGGAAACCCCCTGACCTGAATTCCTTGAAGTTGAATGTAGACGCAGCTTGGAACAGAGAAGCCCAGAGGGGTTCGGTGGCTGGCCTATGCAGAGACGCCTCCGGCCGCCTCGTCGCTGGCTTTGTCGAGCCCGTCGCTGCTCCGTCCACCCTTGTCGCAGAAGCCCTAGCCGTACGACACGCCCTTCAGTGGCTTCGGGAGAACAGAACTCCCTCTGTCCCATGATCTGCAGAAGCCGAAGCCTTCCCCTCTTTAGATCTGCCCGTGCGCGTATCAACTGATAACCTTGCACTTGCTGAGTTCCTCTTGGGCCGTGCAACAGCTCCTTGGCAAGCCCATCTCCTGGTGGACGACTGCAAGACAATCGCAGCCCAAATGGAAGCCACCAGCTTCGAGTACTCACCCCGGGAGTCAAACGCAGCAGCTGATTGGGTAGCGCGGACACATCTCGCAACCAAACTCCCTTCTCAATGGGTTAATTATCCTCCTATGTCTTTAATTTCCCTACTTTGTTTAGACTTTTCACCTTATGGCGCCTTTGTTACGGGCTAATCAATAAATATCACCCTTTCATCGTCAAAAAAAAAAAAAAAAAAAACACGATTGGCTCAAAATATATCATTTTCACCTTCTGTGGGCCTTGCAATATGTGCAGGATAACCTTGACGAGGTTTGCCCGGCTAGATGGAAGCTTGGGGAGAAGTCCATGAAGCCAGCCCCGAGCTTAGTGAGGAGTACTTTGCTGTCATGAAGGAGCAAATCCTCGGTTGACCTCATTGGAGATGTGAAAGAGCCTGTATCTTTGTTGTTTTGTGCTTTTGTTGCATCTTTTTCGGTCGAAATGAGTTTTGAGCTACATTTGTTGGGGAATGAATGCAATAGAACTAGATGTTTTCCATCTCATCTGTACTGTACAATTGATTAGAGTTAAATCCCTGATTCAGTTAGAAAACACAATGTTGATTGTCCGTGTGATCGATTTGTGTAGCCATGGTTTTTGCTTTTACCTGATATATCCCTTTAAAACGTTCTGTTTCCTCTATGAAGTCGCATGATTGTCTCGTGCACGGAATACAAGACCGATTAGCTCAGGGTTTAACTAAAGAATATGACAATTCATTATGAAGTGGTTCACCATCCTACTGGTATAAATTTGAGTATGTACAACGTGGAATTGCTATCAACTTAAATTACAAGATGTCAAAAAGACAGTGGAGCAATTTTACTTTTTTTTTTTTTTTGGGGGGGGTGGGGGAGGGAGGGGGAGACGAACGTACTCATTGACTTGGCAATTTCATACAGACGTTTGAAGAGGATTCATTCATTCATGGGTTTCGCTCGGTTCAATACTATATTAAAACTTGCCACATTACTTAACTAAAAAGAAATGTGATTATTTTTTTCATTTATAAAATTATTAATGTTTTACATTGCTTTCAACATTCAAATCCTGAAAGATCATTTTTTTGAACAAATTAAAAATTAAAAAACTTAAATTGATCACACCAAAAGACCTTTCAAATTTGTTTCCACCATGTAGCCTTTCTCTTAAAGTTGCTTCTTAATGCACTTTTTAATTTCATTTTACCAAATATTTTTTGCTTGTTGATACTTTAATTTTGGCAATTCATTTAGAATTTAGGTACATAGAAATTTATGGATTATTTTTTTAACCCAAAAAAAAATCATAAAAATTGCATAGCATGTAGACATTAGAGGCATTTGCATTAATAGTAATATAATTTATTATAAAATATAAAAAGAGAAAAATAATTAAGAATAAAGAAAAATAATATAAAAGGATAACGTAGTGGGCCGGGCCAACCCAGCCCGCTCACTTTCTTCTTTCCCTTCCTCTTCGCGACGTACCACGAGATAGAGGAGCTGCGACAACAAGGGATAGGGCAGGAGCAGTCCAACCATCGTAAGTGCTCGGGGGCAGACTGGCAATGGCAGCTGGCAGGGCAAAAAGCCATGCATCCGAGAGATAGATTGAGAGACCGAGAACGAGAGCAGAAATTTTGCCCGCCTACGCGTCGTTCAGCAGATGGTAAATGATGGTGAAATTTCGTTTAACGCTTGAGATGGCGGTCCATAAGCGGCCCTTTCTTTTGTTGGTCTCAAATTTCAATATTGAAAATAGACTGGCTCATCCTCAGGAGAGGATGAAGAGAACCGAGGAAGAAAGGAACGTCTCCACGTTCTGGGAAAGGCGGCTTGGAAAGCAAAAATAGGAAATGGGCTTGAGCTTAGTGTTGCTAAATCTAGGTTGGGCTTAGGATAAACGAATTTGGACTCGGTTTAGGTTGTGGACAGATTGGGCTTGAACCATTGAATCCACTCCTCCAATTGATATCATTCGTCCAAACCCATGAGCCCACATCTGCCCTTACACGCGAGCTGGCCCCCTCCGGTACGGGTGCCCCTTTTTGGATTAATATTTTTTTTTCAAATAAAAAAACGGAAATTTTATTTTTTTTCTAAAATATGGAAAAGGCTTAGAAATTAGATTTTGATTAGTTATTCTTCAAAATATGTGAAAATCTTTGATAAATTTTTTTCTTGTGCTCAAAATTGAACAAGTCCTTAGAACTCTACGTTAAAATATTATGTGCTCTTACAAATGAGTGTTAGGTTACTGCTTTGTGTATTTCTATCATGTTTATTTAATTGCACATTTTCAATATATAGATTTTTTTTTTTTTGGTAACGGAAAGGATTTTTAAGGTCAATATATAGATTGTTGTTTTAGCCTAATAAGAATAAAACCTTTAGGATTCATAATTATCAAGTGTGCTGCAATGTTTGAATGAGGTCGAGTACTGAGATGACACTAGTTAATTAACTACTATAATCAAGTTTCTATTCCTAAATTCTTTTGTTGTGTAGGAAGTGAGGTATACTCTTATACCTTATTTGATTTCTAGCCAATTTTAATGGACTAGTGGCTATTTTTCATTTGAAAATCCTTATAGCGTCAATTTGATTTAACGTTGAATACCCCAACATAATGCGAGGTATAGGCTCAAGAGAACCCACATCTAATTGAGAGTCGTAGGCCCATTTTTTAGGCAATACCTCTTAACCTATTGTCTTTTCCCCTCCAAATAAAAAGGGTAGGTCATGACATTGCTTTTCATAAAACCTCTTTAGGCTAAAGGCTTTTACTTTTTCTCAAAGGTTTTCTCTAAAAGCCAAACCATGAGAACTACATGCAAGTTGGCAACTTGCCATAAAATAATAATAGGAGGAGATATTTTGGTTTGGAAGTCAGTTATAAACCAGCTCTACACCGTATAAATATGGGCATTTACCCTTTGTGGTTGGGGGAAAAGGATACTAGAAGTGTTAAAAGTTTTACATATGACTTATTTTGTTGTTAAAAGTTTTTGTTGGCTCACTTAAAAGTCAAATTGGAGAAAAAATGATCATTTAAATAACTTCAGTAACAAATTATGGTGATGGCCCTATGTGCATTGTTAATAAGATTTTAATTCTTACTTGACCTTTCTTATGATGAAAGAAGACCAACATAGACATTATGGGTGGACGGTTTCAGGTTTTGTATAAGTTCCATATGAAATTTAGAACTTTCTCGTTGGAATAAGTACCTCATTTTTGAAACCCATCATGCATACTCTGGAATTTGGAACCTATCATGTCATAGGTTCTAAGATCTACCTATGTTCCACATATATTATTAATTAAATGATTGCAGTGAATTAAAACTTTTAATAATCACCACTTTTTACTACAATTTACTAATTATAGCTTATATTTGGACACATGAAAAATATGAATATTAATAAAGTAAAATTCTTAATCATAAAATTGAAGTTTTGATCAATACTTTCAAATTATACATTCATTATCAAATAGCATGGAATATCACGGGATCACACCAATATATGGACCAAGAAAAACATTACGACTTGTTTCAAGCTCCAAGTAACAGATTCCAGGTTCTAGTCCTCGGTTTCTCCAATTAAGAACCTGAAACAGGTTCCTTATTTTTAGAATATGGAATCTACTCTATATATTTTGGAATCTGGCCATTCTAGTCCTCAGGTTCCAAGTTTTACCTTGAAACCATGCTCACTCGTAGTGGATATGACCTAGCGCTCGTGTTAAATTTATCTCCCCTCTCTATCTTTATGTCTTTAGACTTGCTGGCTCTGTTCTTCAGTCTCTTTCATACCCACAACTATTGATTCAAACTCAAAAGACCTTCGATGGTGAGCTTGAGTGGAGAAGTGTTGGGAAGACGTTAAATAACATGAAGAGACAATTTTCATTAATGATATATACTACGAAAATTTGTGCATTTTTGGAAGACACAATAGATTAAGTCCGTCATTGATTGTGTGGTGAAGAGAAAGGATTATGTAATTGACCATAGAAAACTTATGTGAAGTACTATTTTGGTTCCATAACTCTTGTAAAAGTGCAATCGGGTGTTCGAACTTTTCTGTACCATCAAGTTTCTTTAATTATTTTAATTTTTGTAGTTAAGTCTTCTAACTCTTTTAAGTCTGCGCAATCAAGTCATTTTGCCACCTACTATTAATATTATTTAAAAAAAATGAAAACTTGGTATTGCTTATGTGACAAAACTTTTGTACGCATTCTTTACCAAAAAAAAAAACTTTTGTACGCATTGTTAACATGGTGCCCAAAGCTATATCGGTAAAATAACATAAATTGGGTGCGTTTGTATCGTGGAAAATCAATAATTTACAAATGATTTCTGCAAGTATTATTTTTGTCACCGGGAAAAATTAGTCGATAGAAAATAGTTTCATCAACGGCAACAATCAATCCTTAAATGTATCCGTTATTGATTAAAAAATATTTTTCATTAATTCACTTTTATGCATATTATAAGCGCTTATTTTAAAAATAATCTTTCAAATCATTACTTTTTCGTGAAGTAAACACACCTATGGGCCATAGAAAACTTTTGTGTATGTTAGAGAGATGTAGAGATATTTAGTAGGGGTGAGCGGTTCTGATTTCTTACAAGTTCCGTTTGGAACTTGGAACCTACCATCAATGATAAGGTTCCTTATTTTTTGAAACCTAGAACCTACTCTTCAAAACCAAGAGCCTGGAACCTATCCATCACAGGTTCTGAGATCGGTTCCATATTCCAACAGGTTCTTTTCTTTTTTTTTTGGTTTCATTTTCAGATTTGAACTATAACGAAAAAGGAAATAAACAAAACAAAGCTTCTATGTCAGCTCAAGCCAAGGTTAGAAAAAGGATAGCAACTTAGCAACTTTTGTTGTGACAAACACAAAAAAATCACTTATGCAAGCAACAAATTTCGACCAAGCATTTGACTTTCTTTACTGAAAAAAAGAAATTTCGACCGAGCATGATTGGTTTTATTTTAATTTGTTCTAGTTGTTGAGCTCTCATACTAGTGTACCTTCTGCTGTTGATACTTGATACCTATAGCACTTAGTGGGCATTCTTTTGCATTTGATTGCAAGCCTTGCAATGCAGATACCATAGTCTTCAGGTTAGATGCCTTACAAGATGTGTAGAATTCCAACATCGGATTTTGCAGAAAGTAAAAGGTAAGTTAATACCCAGATAATCAAATTGTAAGCTTGTGGCGATGAAAGAAATGCAAGATAAAGAACAGACCCAAGGGTGGCGTTAGTCATCCAGCGTCCTTCTAGCAAGAAATATGGCTGATGCAGCAATTAGAGAAGGAAGACTAAGTTCTCAATAAGCAAAGCGACCCCCCCACAAATCCCATCTTGCTATAAACCACTACCAAAAGAAACATGCTCAAGAAAAGCAACCAAATCGATCTTTTTACCGAGCATCAGCAGAAGTGAAAGAGTCCGTGAATCCTATTGGTCTTGTGGGTATACTTCCCTTACTGTCTTCTAAGTCCATGTAACTCAAGTCCTTGCTTTCTGCTTCCTGCCAGTCCTTAACCATCTGATTCAGCAGGAGGCTGTAATCAATGCCAGAGTATTCTTTGTAGTCGTCGTCAAATGGTTTCCATTTCTCAACAAGTGGAGCTCAGCCAGTACATTCACAGAATGGCCCATATCTGGCCTTTGGTTGGGCTCCCTTGCAGTGCAGTGCCCGGCTAATTCAGCGATGATGGAGATACTCTCGTATGTCTCCTCCTTTTTCCCCAAAGTTGGGTCAATAGCAGCCATTAACTTTTCTTTATCCGATTTTATATTCCAGAAATAACCCACGAGGTATTGGCTTTCCTCTGGTCTTTCGTCATCAAGCGCCATCAATCCCGTCAGTAGTTCCATTAAAACAACTCCAAAACTGAAGATTTTAGCTTTAGTAGTAATTTTCCCTGTGACTGTATGCGAAATGGGAGTGATCAGAATATGATGAGAACTAATATGAATGATAAATAAAAGTCAAAGAAAGTAATATTAAACGAGTGCTGAAGCAGAATATATAACTGAAAATGATTCCAAGATTGTTAAACTTTCATAACAAGAGAAATCAGGTTCCCATAGTTTGGAAAAAACTATGGAATCTACTTAATGCCATGAAATTCATCTGTAACCAAAAATTTGCACGCAAACAATGTGGGCAAATGTTGATACTTGTTATAAAAATTCAACCTAGTCATAAAGAGTTGAATGTCAAGAGTAGCAGGACACGGTAACAAGACAAATATTGATCCATTGTAATCAACTTGTAAAATCAATTGAGTGGATGTCACGCATTAATCTAACTATGATAGGCAAGAAGAAAACTTTTCATGCGTCAAAGTGTTCAACGAAATGTACTCCATTTTCCAGATGATTAATATGATTTATAACGCAGAGCAGAGTATGCACTTCTTCCAGGGTTCCGCATGCTACGCGCACAGGCACACGCGCACTCACAAAGACAATCTACAATTGAAAGCTTACCAGCATATTCTGGAGCTAGATAGCCAAAGGTCCCGGCAAGCCTTGTTACCACAGACTTCTCTCAATCAGGAGCAAGCTTTACCGGTCCAAAATCTGAAACCTTGGCTCTATAATCATCTCTGAGCAAAATATTTGACGATTTAAGGTCTCTGTGTATGAAGCTCAGATGAGCTAGACTATGAAGATACTCCATACCCCTGGCAATGTCCAGAGCAATATTTAACCTCCTCTTCCAGGTAAGAGGCTCCAACTTCAAGTTCTTCCAATGGAAGAGATGCTTGCTGAGGGCTTCTTGAGGCATGTACTCATACACTAGTATTCTTTCATTTCCTTCTACAGAATAGCCTAGAAGAGATACCAAGTGACGATGCCTAACTTATGAAAGGACCGCAATTTCAGCCTGAAATTCGTCTATTGCTTTGTTGCTAATTATACCTGCTTTCATTCTTTTCACTGCAATCTTTGTTCCATCAACTAACTAAGCCAACGCGACCAAGCTCATTTTCCTGTGCAAAATCTTTTGACACATTTCGAAGGACCTAAACTGATATTATGAGATTCCCTGCTTCAATTACATGAGACTCACCAAATCCACTGCTATTTCTGCTAGCAGAGCCACTCCCCGTAAGTGAGGTGCTGCCATAGGTGTCACTAGCAACTGCGATCTTCACGATATTATCTGGATCAGAGGAATCTCTCGGGTAAACCACTAGGGAACAGAAGTGCCACAGTCACCTATAGAAGCTTGAATTGTCACCACTAGCCAAATGAGACTAAGAAGGCAGTAGATTGAATGTACTCAATCCAACAACCAACTTAACATGTAGGTAAAAGCATCCACTAAATCCTAATTTATAACAATTTAATAATAACATTCCGCGTATCTTACCTGAAATAGCTGGAGTAAGGACACCATTCCCAATTACCATGCAAGCACCAAATAATACGACGAGAAGGAGAGCTGTTCGTAGCTTTTTGTGCTTCTGTAAGAATCTTGAAGTTTTTTCTTGTTTTTTTCGGAACCATCTCGACTTAACCCACTTGCTCCTCCACCCTCATCAAAGAAGCCAATCTCGGGAGATTCTGGCACGGTGACTTTCTCAGTGGTGGTGCTTACAAATCTGAAGGCTTTGTCGATACATCGCGGCCTTTTCGACCTCCTAATCATTTGGACAACAGTTACTCTCCTCCTTCATATGGCAAAAGCCCAGAAACTTCACCCATTTATCGTCAGCCTGCATATGATGAGCCTCTCCCATTGAGCAGATCCGCTGATCGGCTTCCTCCAGCTCCCTTTGGATACAACTCAGTCTCCTACAGTTATTCCACCACCACCTTCGCGCTACAATCAGAGGCAAAATTTTTTTGACCAAAAGCAAGGTTTCCCGGGAAGTTCTCATTCAAGTGGTGGATCAGGTTCCTCTTACGACAGCTTGGTGGGTCACACTCAGAACATGCCCTCTATTTTAAGGAATATAGCTGAGTTGTTGAATCTAGATACCTTCAAATTTATCGGCTAGGCGAATGGCGAGCAGCGTCGGGGGGCGGCTGGGCGAGCGTTGAGCGGCGTCGGGGCGGCTGGGAGAGCGAGCGGCCTCCACCAGGGGGACGAGCGGCGTCCAGTGGTGGTATCGATGGCGAGCAGCTGAGCAGCATTCGGCTGTGGCGTAGACGGCGAGCAGCGTCGGCGACGACAGGGCAAAGGCAGAGAACGGGAGAGGACAGAGGAGAACTGTGAAGTGTGAAGTGAGGAGGGTAAACATTAAAATTGATTTTGGGCTTTTTAGGGAACCGGAACTGGGAACCCCCGGTCCCATAAAAAGGGAATCAGGAACTGAAATCGGTCTCGTTAGAACTAGGAACCATTCAATTCGGCTCTCCAATTCCCGGTAGAATCGGGAACTGCGCTCACCCTAATATTTAGGCCGCTGTGCAGTGTTTTTCTTTTTCTTTTTATTTTTTGTTAAATGTGATGGCAACTCAATACAACTAAGGTTAAAACGGTAATATGACTTGATCTTGATCCTCTATTATTTGGTTGCCTACATGTTGATCATTTGAGGACAATGAACTTGAGCTGTAAATTAAGACCCTATTTGGTAATCATTACAATAGTAACTGATTCTGATTCTTTGTTCTCGGGAATAGTTTGAGAATAGAATCGCGTTTGGTAAAATTTTTATTCTCGGAAATAAATTTCTTTTTTTGTTTCCAGAAGTAAATTTGGAACAAAATCAATAAAAAAAAAAAAAGTTGATTCTTGTCTTGGGAACAAATTTAAAAATCACAACCAACTCTTCTTCTTCCGTTTTCTCTTCTTCTTCTTTTTCATCGATCGCCATCCTGCAATTACTATCTGCCGCCATCCACCACCATCTATCGCTGGTCGCCGGCAACCGGTTTGGCAAGCTCGCCGGAGGCTCATCAGGCTAGGACGAGGTTCGGCAAGCTCGCCGGAGGCAAGCCCAGACCTCGCCGGGGCTAGGCGAGCCTTGTTGAGTGGCTAGCGGGCCTTGCCCAGCCGGCGAGGCTCAACCGATAAGGGCTAGACTCGCCGAGGGCCGACGACTGGCAATAAGAAGAAGAAGAAGAACAGAGAAAATTGAAAAAAAAAAAAAAAAAGAATTATTTTTTATCGAACTGTTCCAGGGGAACATAATCGTTACCAAACGCGCCTAACAACCTCTTAGTCATTCGAATCCTCGTAATTTCAATTTCTTTTATCCGTCTTCATCTCCTCTCTTCGTTCCAAAAAAGAAAAAATAATCAAGAATCTTATAATCTATAATTACTATTTTGAAAATCAGAATTATTTTAAATTAAATATATTCAATAAGTGTCACGCCGTGATTCATTCAAAATAAAAAATTGGGAGCGACAAAGAAATTCACGGTGACTTCTCTCATAATTGCTTCAAACATAAAAGTTATCAACGTTAGGTTTAGGCTAGCTCCCAATATGGACATATCGTGTTGACTGCCATTGGATTCTCTCGGCGTGTCACGGACCGACCTTGATCCAATGGTCTTTTGTCAATCATTTAACAGTTACATGCTTATATATGCTTTGAAGGCGAATCTGGGCTTTATGTTTCTAAGTTACATTTTTTTTGTTTTTTTTGTGTGTCAGGAAGGGCGTGTTAATGATAAGTATAAGGCTGCGTTTGGTCGTCCGGATTTCTAAACGGGATAGGACTGGATAGGATTTCTTATCCTATCCTATCAACTGTTTGGTGAACTACGGATTTAAAATCGATATCCCCATATCTTATCCAATCTACTATTTGGTGAACTACGGATTTTGTTGGGATTGTCGGATCCCCAAAAAACGGATTCGACCCTAAAGCGAACCCCTAAACTTGCGTGGAAGACGAGCCCGGGAAAAATATATGCATCACCGATCCTAAGGCACATCACAGATTCGAACGTACCTTATTAGCCACAGATTAAACACCAACGACGCCAAGAGGAAGAGAAAAAAACGGTCTTGTTCAATCCGATGACAGCAATTCGCCTTGGAGGAAGAAGGGGTCGCCTTTTTGGCTTACTGTTCTTCTTTTTCTTTTTCTCTTTTGAGTGTTTTTGGAGGGAGAGAGAGGGAGGAAGAGAAACGTACGTCAATTCTGCCAAAGGGTACGTTTCTCTCTCCCTTTCCCCTTTATATACCTCCCCTCAAAATACAAACGCACCCCTTTGTTATATCCCTCCATCCATGAGCCCTAATTCTTTGTGGGCCAGGCTTTTCGGCCCAGCATGGCCGGACGGGCCAACTCAAACCCATCAGATTAAATAATTAAAATCATCATCTCCCACTCGCACATGGTGGGCCGAACAGGATCTTCTTAACCTTTTTTCAACATTCATACTGATGAATAATCCGTGCGACCGGCATATTTTGAGAGCTCGTTGCTATACATCTGTTAGGAATATATAGCAGCTCATAATGGGCGTCACACTTTGAGTAGATTTAGTATGCAGTACCCTAAATCGATCGATCACATTTATATCTCTCTTGATCTCTTTTTAACAATGATATATATTGCATTCACAATTATGATTATCTCAAAGACAGTCATAATTGGTCGACCAGTGAATACAAAACTATAATATGATTCTCCAAATCCGATCTTCCTCTTTCCTTCAAACTCTCAATTTCAGTCCAACTTGCTTTTGTAGAAATGTCCCATTAGATCGAATCAACTCATGACCATTGGCAATATCCTAAGATAGCAAACACTAAATAGAAATCTTGAGAATAAGTAAGAGTCCTGAGCGGACTAAAATTGAGGAACTCATTTCCCTCAAGAATCTCACACGGCATAAAAGTTGAGATCAAACTTTTGCCACTCTTATTGGTCGTCTCATGCATACGTAGTATGAAATACGTATTTCGGTATTAACTCATTTCCCATGGAGCGTATGTCTATACAATCAATACCGTACAGATGATAGTTTAGACATACCCAATGTCTAACTTGAGTTCACGTATCTACTCATTCACATAATTCATCAGAACTCACATCTGACATCTTAGACAGATAAAGTAAAATATGTGGGTTATTTTACTCTCGGACATAGTACTTATCATGTCCTCATCTTAACACTTAGTTAAGGCGACATATATATTTTAAGCTTGAGCTCTCGATTATTACCTAGATAATAAGCTTAAAAACCGTCTCATCTCTATTTATCACACAGTAAATAGAGGCGATTACCCGTGTGAGTGGGCTAATCTCTTATCAGTCCGACATACTTTCTCAACTTAATATAATGCACTGAGCATTAAGATACATAAAGATCAAACAAAGATTCATAAGCATTAATGATGAAAAACACAAGTTCATAAATGTGAACAACTAAGGGAAATTACAATATCCAGTACATCAGACTCTACGTATTCCTAGAGATTTTACATGACCACAAAACACATCTCTAGGTATTGGCTTTGTCATAGGATCTGCTACCATTCTATGCGTAGGTATGTACTGTAAGTTCACATCCTTTCGTGCAACCATATCTTTGACAAAGTTATACTTGGTATCTATATATTTGGTCTTGCCATGATACTTTGGATCTTTGGTGTACGCTATAGCTGCTTGGCTATCACAGTTAACCAATAATCGATTTGCAGCTTTCTCAATAACACCTAAATGATCCAAAAATCTCTTAAGCCAAACTCCTTCTTGTACCGCTGCTGATAATGCCACGAACTCAGCTTCCATCGTGGACAAAGCTATACACGTTTGCTTCTTACTGCTCCATGATATGGCGCCATTGTTCAGTAAGAACGCAAATCCAGAGGTAGATTTTCTTTCATCTAAATCTCCTCCCCACTCAGCATCTGAATAGCCTTCAAGTCGCAAATCCTTTCCTTGATAATTCAGCTTGTAATCAGCAGTTCCCCTCAGATACCTTAGTATTCTCTTAACGGCTTTCCAATGTGCTTGACCTAGATTGGATTGGTATCTACTCACCATTCCAACTGCAAAGCATATGTCAGGTCTTGTACACATCATAGCGTACATCAAGCTCCCAACAGCACTAGCATAAGGAACATGCTTCATTTGTTCCTTCTCTTGTGGAGTCCTTAGACACGTCTATGGCTCAATCCTTCACCTTTTGCAATAGGAGTGTCTATGGGTTTACAATCTTGCATACGAACTCGTTCAAGAACTTTATTTATATATGTTTCTTGCGAAAGAGATAATGATCTCTTCAAACGATCTCTTGAAATCTTAACTCCAAGTATGTATGTAGCCTCACCCATATCTTTCATCTCAAAATTGGAAGATAACCAACTTTTGATGGTATTAACTAACTCCATATTGCTTCCGGCAATTAATGATATGATCACAAATTGGTATTAACCAACATATAATGATATGATCACAAATTGATTTTTGAATCTTTTGATATATACACAATGATCCTCATCAATCATTATAAAATTATATGCCATCATAGCATTATGAAAACGTATATACCACTGTCTTGACGACTGCTTAAGGCCATATATCGATTTCAAAAGTCGACATACCTTTCCTTCTTGGCTTTTCGTAATGAAACCAATATATTGTTCCATATATATTTCCTCATCTAATTCTCCATTGAGAAAAGCAGTCTTTACATCCATTTGATGTAATTCAAGATCCATACTTGCCACTATTGCCAGAATAATGCGAATTGAGGTGAATCTCACAATAGGGGAAAATATTTCCTCATAATCAATTCCTTCTTATTGATTATACCCTTTCGCCACAAGGCGAGCTTTATATCTTTCTATCGAGCCATCAGCTTTACACTTTATTTTGAGAACCCACTTGTTCCCAATAGCTTTGCATCCTTTTGAAAGATCAACCAGTTTCCAAACATGGTTTGACTTCATTAACTCCATTTCCTCTCCCATTGCATACATCCATTTTTCCTTACTAGGGCAATTTAGAGCCTCATGTATATTTCTTGGCTCATCCTCATCTTGTGGGGCAATCATAAAAGTTTCCCCTTCAATGTCAAAATGTCGACGGGGAATACTTTTGCGACTTGTTCGCCGTATGGGAGATTGTTCACTCAGCACATCATTTCCCATTATGCTCCCACTAGGATTAGATAATGATGATGTCGTCTCATCATGTGGTTGTAATTGAGAATCAGTTATATGCAATTCATCACTTCTCATATTACTCCCACTTGGACGAACCCCACTAATATCATTATCTTGATCCATGGTTTCAAATAGGGAGTAATCTTCACCTATCGCCCTTCTTAGGAAACTCATCCTCTAAGAATGTGACATCCCGTGATTCAAATTCAGTTACACTCCCACTTTCCTGCTCACCTATGAACACATATCCTTTTGAGTGTTCAAAGTATCTTATGAAAATACTCTTCTTTCCTCTAGGACCCAATTTCCCAAACTTATGAGAGGGCTCATGGGTATAGGCAGCGCAACCCCATGGCTTAAGAAAACCTAAGTCTAGTTTTCTACCTGTCCATAACTCATATGGAGTGGAAGTAACTGATTTGGAAGGCACCCGGTTAAGTACATAGGCAGCTGTCAATAATGCATCACTCCAAAAGGTGATAGGTAAGTTAGCATGTACCATCATGGACCTAACCATTTCTAGTAGGGTTCTGTTTCTTCTCTCTACAACACCATTTTGTTGAGGTGTATATGGAATAGACAACTGTCTTTCTATTCCTTTTTCATCACATAATTTTCTGAACTCATCAAATAAATATTCTCGACCTCAATCAGATCTTAATGCTTTTATTTTCCTGTCTAATTGATTCTCTATCAAGGCCATAAACCTTTTGAAACAACTTAATGCTTCAGATTTATGAGAAATCAAATAGACATATCCAAATCGAGTATAATCCTTTATAAAAGTGATGAAATAAACAGCCCCATGCCTTTCTCTCACATTCATTGTACCACAGATGTCAGAATGGATTAAATGCAGAGGAAATTCAGCTCTTTTACCTTTTCCAAATGGTTTCATTGTTGTTTTCCCTGCTAGGCAATGCTCACATATGGGCAAATCGACTTTTTCAATATTGCCCAACAAGCCCTCTTTGGCTAGTCTATTCATACGTTGTTGGCCAATATGACCAAGTCTAGCATGCCACACATTCACATCATTGTCATATGAATTAGGAGACGTAATAAAGGAATAACAAATATTTGCATTAGCATAGTCAATATCCAATACAATGAAACCATCCAGAAAATAGCCACGACCATAGAAATTTGTTTCCAAAAACAAATCCACACCTCTATTATGGAAGCTCACATTAAAACCTAGTTTGACCAACACTAAAAAAGGACACACTAGATTCCGACGAATCTCCGGAGCATACATTACATCATGTAGGATCAAAGTGCGTCCACCACGCATGTTCAATTGGCAGGTGCCAATTCCTTTTACTTCAGCTCTGGAGTTGTTTCCCACATAGATCCACTTAGTTTCGGTTGGTATTCGTCGGAATTCCACAAAGGATCCTCTATCCTTTGCTACATGGTCTGTTGCTCCTGAATCTACAGTCCACAAAGGATTGGATTCAGCCAACAATACAGAACTTAACACATAAGCAAAGTTCTCAAATGTACAAGAGGTGTTTACCTTTTTCGGCTCACAATAGTTGCGAGCATAGTGACCCTTCTTGTCACAATTGTAACACCTAACCCTTGACTTTTTCTTCACTTGAGGACGTTTTCCTCTCTTGTGTTGGTTAACTCTTGGTTTCTTGCAAGGAGGACTTGATCCTTTGTATGACCACATATTGAACGAATCAATACGCTTGCGCTTAGAGCTCAAAGCCCTTTTTGAGCTAGAACCAACATTGCAAATATCTGCTTTCGGCTCAAATGCCGTTAGGTGGTCCTCCACTAGCTCAAGGTGGCGCACGGCATTCTCAAGATCTTCCATAACATGGTCAAGAGCTTCTAGTGCTTCTGGCTTTTCCAACACATATTGAATCTTCATATTCAATATTTCACAATTGTTGCCGTTCAAATCAGCAATTACTTTCTTAGTTGCTGAAACCATCGATCTGAACACGTCAGACTTATGCACGAATAATTAATACATATCATTTATGCATCCACTTTGCACAGACCTATCATATTAATGAACAATTTCAAGTAAGGTTTCAGAATCAAAAGGTCACTATGTTTCCAATCATCCTCCAAAAATCTTAACTTAAAACTGTCATTAATATAATTGTCTTATGCAAACTAAATTCTATGAAGTTACAAAAACTTCTATGAACTACCCACAGCAATCAGCAATAACAGAAAGCATATAATATTTGACATCCGATAAAAGAATAATGCTTTCATAAAATACAACATATCCATTACACTAAGTAATACATACAGAGAAAAATATCAACACAGAAAGAGATATATATATACTCAAAACATCTCAAACTAATCTAAGAAATAAATAGGGAAAGTCCCTGCTAATCTATCAGTAAAAAAATCCAAGAAATCTGAAGGCACATTTGTCAACCATAGAAAAACTTTTGGAGAGCTCTCATGCCGCTTCCAAGGCGCATTCACTTTGCGCCATGTGATACTCATACTAAGGGTTGAAGTTTTGGTTAACTCAATCCTATAGTATTCTCTCACAAAAGCTTCTACCAGCCTCCTATAACCCGGGACCACGTTGACCTCCCATAGCCGATCTAACACTACTTGCCATTCTGGTGGAATAGTGTTCTTGAAGGTCGACACCTTCTCAAAATCCGGCATAAGATAACCATTCCAGATGATTTCCTGTATCATCTGATTGACCTTGACCACATGTGATACTAAATCACTATCATGCCATCGATAATTAGCTAACTCTGTCATAAGTCTTGCACGTCCTTCGTCCGTTCTCGGGAATGCAGGTATTCGTGCATATCGCATCATAGTTCCTGCAACAAATGCAGAACTTGAAAAAATGGATCACTTATAATCCATGATTGAACATAAGGGAAAATACATAATTTTCCATGATTCATGCAACAAATGCAGAATAAAAAATGGGTTACTTATAACCCACATAGACATAATTGAAAAAGAAACACATTCCTTTTTTTTTTTTTTTTTTTTTTTTGGGTCAACGATCAACCGTCGTCAACGGTTGCGGTCAACGGTCAACGGTCAACTGGGTCGGGTCGCCGTTCAGGTCGGCTGGTCGGTTCGAGTCGGGTCGCCGGTCGGGCCGGCGGGTCGGACCGGCGGGTCGGGCTGAGTCGCCGGTCGGGCCGAGTCGGACGGATCGACTCGGCACGTGCGGCACGCATGCAGCTGACGTCACGATGACGTCGCACGTGCCAGCGGCCGCGCCCGGTGCACGTGCGTCACACGTGCGTACGCACGCGCCTACGCATTCACCAAGTCGGCGTGTGCGTTGCACGCGCAGAAGACACCCGTTCGCTTTAGCTGCGCGTGGGGGCACGTCCAGCGGTCGTTAGCGGCGTTCCACCACTCATTGCGCTCGTCTCGAGGAGACCTTTCGGTTAGCGCCATCAGAAGTCGATTTCGACTTACAGAAAGTCGAAAAATCTCATGAACAGTCTCGGATGTCGGGATTTCTTGCCTCGATCGGTGCCGGCCGAATCTCTTTTCACGAAAATCAATAAAAATACATCCATAGACATGAAAGGGGTCGGGAAAAACATGAAAAGGGATCGGGAAACATAAACTCATGCTCTGATACCAATGTTGGGATTGTCGAATCCCCAAAAAACGGATTCGACCCTAAATCGAACCCCTAAACTTGCGCGGAAGACGAGCCCGGGAAAAATATATGCATCACCGATCCTAAGGCACATCACAGATCCGAACGTACCTTATTAGCCACAGATTAAACACCAAGGACGCCAAGAGGAAGAAAAAAAACGGTCTTGTTCAATCCGATGACAGTAATTCGCCTTGGAGGAAGAAGGGGTCGCCTTTTTGGCTTACTGTTCTTCTTTTTCTTTTTCTCTTTTGAGTGTTTTTGGAGGGAGAGAGAGGGAGGAAGAGAAACGTACGTCAATTCTGCCAAAGGGTACGTTTCTCTCTCCCTTTCCCCTTTATATACCTCCCCTCAAAATATAAACGCACCCCTTTGTTATATCCCTCCATCCATGGGCCCTAATTCTTTGTGGGCCAGGCTTTTCGGCCCAGCATGGGCGGACGGGCCAACTCAAACCCATCAGATTAAATAATTAAAATCACCAGATTTAAATTCGGATATTTAAAAAAAAATAACATTAGGCAAGTACAAATTTGTAGGTTTAATATTCACAAGATCATCTAAAACAACCGAAAGGTCCAAAAAGATAACATCTTATAGCCAACACCATATTACACATGTCTAATAGAAATGGAAAAAAAAAATATCTTATAACGTAAGTCTTGCAATAATGGAAAACAAATGATTTTTTTAAATAATATATAATCATACAACTCCTCCATGTCCTCGACTTGCATTCCACTCATTAAACATTTGTACTGCCAAATTTTGCCTCCATGTTGCCCAATGATCTGACAGCTCGACAACATCAATTGTTTCCACATCTTCAATAGTGGTAGCGACTTCATCTAACTGTGCCTCGATTGGATTAATAGTCATTTCTCTTCTTATCAAGTTGTGCAGAAGGCAACAAGCTATGATTATTCGACCTTGCGTTTTAATTGGATAAAAAGATGGACTCCTAAGAATAGCCCACCGTAACTTAAGTAGACCGAAGCATCTTTCTATGACATTTCTAGCTTGAGAATGCTTCAAGTTGAAGTACTCATCGGGTGAATTTGGTGTACGACCTTCTGTCCACTCAGATAGATGGTATCGAGTACCTCTATAAGGAGCAAGAAAGCCCTCCCCATTTGTGTATCCAGCATCTACAAGATAATAATTACCTAATCACAAATGATGATATTGTTAATTGTTTTAGAACCATTAAAACTTACAATATATAGAATGCAATATATTGATAAAGGTTTATCTTACCAACGTGGATCTTTAAACCATTGGGTTTAACTATAGCATCTTGAAGCACTCTAGAATCCGCTGCTGAGCCTTCCCATCCAGGTAAAACATAAATGAATCTCATGTCACATGAGCAAACTCCTAATACATTGGATGTAATCTCACCCTTTCTATTTCGGTACCTCGGTTTATCAACCTCTGGAACACATACCCTTATATATGTGCCATCTAATGCTCCTAAGCAACCCTAGAAACATAAAATTAATGAAATAATATTCTCTTTAAAGTATTAAATTAGTCCATGAAATAGCATAACAAACATACCTTAAACCACTTCCATCTCTTGTCGGCACATTCCTCTGAAACTAGTTCAGGTGAGACAAGAAGCACACTATGCATTCTTATCACCACATTTAAAACTAAGTTAAAATACCTACTTATTATCTCCCCAGACCTCATAAATCTGAACTTGATGACTCGATTTTTCACGTGATGGGCAAGTATATGTAGAAACATGGCCATTTGTTCTTCTATAGTTACAAGTCCATCTTCTTTTAAACCACCAATTGTACGTGCCAACTCGCATAATAGAGTAAATGTACATCTATCTATCCTAAGTTGTTCGACACAATTCAAGTCATTGCTCTTAATAAGGCAGTCAAGGTGATCTAAACGAGCTTGGATTCTAATAAATGTCCGATCCTTCAATATATGCTTGCGGTAGTGCCTTTCAGCAGCAGTTGACACTACTAGCATATACATCATACAAAAAAGCAACATTTGAAGGCTCATCTCCTCTAATATAAGAATGGTGAAAATTTCCTCTCTATCATTGTGATTCATTTCTAATGAGAAAAAAAAAATGACATTAGACAAGTACATATTAATAGGTTAGATAATAGAAAAAATATATAGAGACAGAGAAACAAAAAAATAACTCAGCATATACGTCGATTGAGCCACTCCCAAATTTCTTAAAATAACAAAAAACAGAGAACAGAAAACTAACTCAGCATTCAATCAGTAACAGGAATAGATGAAATTCAAAAACCATATACTGGATTATCTGTGCAATTAGCATCCTTTTCAAGTCATCACCCTTTTCACCATTACTCAAGGTCAAGTTTTGGACTTCTTCCTAAGAAAACCACACATTGATTGAGTGAGATAAGGCATGATAGTCAAAGACAAGTTTATTCAAGGAAAAATTAGTACATTTGCATGATGAACCCAAGACAATAGTTTCGCCAGAATACAAAATAGCAAATAGCAGAGTGCTCAAGTTCAATGGCACACATCTCCAACTTTGCAAATAACCAAGGTTAACCGACAAAACCAGAATTTCATGGTCGCAGGCCAAAAATGTCTGGCAATGCTGGCAAACCAATAAAAAAATCAACAAGGCCAGATCTTAAACTGCATTGGGGTTGAACCATCCAGAGCACCTTTCGATAGAATTACAACCTGAAAAAAAGAGTTAAGA
This sequence comes from Eucalyptus erythrocorys, assembly GCA_014182555.1. Classification (NCBI taxonomy): domain Eukaryota; kingdom Viridiplantae; phylum Streptophyta; class Magnoliopsida; order Myrtales; family Myrtaceae; genus Eucalyptus; species Eucalyptus erythrocorys. The sequence goes on along the minus strand of CM024603.1, from coordinate 30,485,780 downwards.
AATAGCTCGACAAGACCCAGTGACCACCGATGCACCAAAAATACCAGAACCTGAGGAAGACATCATGGTGCCCTAATAAAAACACTACCCTCATCGCACTCAACAACGACATTAATTTGCACTCTGATCCATCCAATTCCACCCCCCATAACTGCAAGCAGACAAAAAAAAAAAACGAGGAAGACATCACGATGGGGGGAATCGATTGGGAGGGCGACCATCGGGTGATCACTGGCGGACGGGGGGTTCTTACCTTGGCGGAGGAAGAAGGCTTTTGTAAAACTTCGATGAGAATCGGAGAGCTATTGAGGAGAAAGCTTCAATGTCGATACTTTGGAAACAGAGAGTCGTCTGTGGGTGAACGACGGAGAAAGAAAAAAAAGCGTAGGTTTTATGTCTCGGATAAAAGAAATCCTATTCGACCTTATCCCACCCCCCCTCGGATTTTTTTTATCCGGTCTATATCCGACCTTATCCTATCCTAGACAGCTACTAAACACGGGATAGGATAAAACATATCCTATCTTGGTTTTTATCCGGTCGACCAAACGCAGCATAAAAGTATGGGGATGCATGTCTTCGTTTTAAACATCGTTCAGTGAATTTTTCTTTTAATAAATAGCTGACTTTGATTTTGAATTTAACTCACGTGGCTCCTATCTCGAGGTTTAATGACGAGGCTTTGTATATTTTTTACTTGACTCGCATCGGGTTTACATTCCCATATTATACCTTTAACTCGCATAAATTGTGATTGTTTACTTTCTCGGCTTTGTATTTTCTTGACTCAAATTAAAGAACCTCCGTGACTCCATACTTAGACACGAAGTATGTGAATGAGGCTTAGATGGAGTGATGAATCTATGAATTAAAGTTTGAAGAAATGAAAATTACGATGAAATTAAAGAGTATTGTAATACAACTTTCCCAATTATCTTTCAGGCTTATAAATTTGTTGCCTCGACCTCGACTTACTCCTCCGTTTTCACTTTCCTTTCCGTTCGTCCTGGTTGCCTTTTATAAGTGCAACTTTGCTTTGCTCCATCTTTGATCTATTGTGCTTCAATATAAAGTCGTGAGTTATATAAAAATACACATATTACATGTTACTCACATTTACATTAAACAAGGGAAAAGTATTTAAAAATCAAAAATCTATTATATTGATATCAATTCATTTTATAAATCTTTTAGTTTGGTCAATTTAGTTTAAAATATATCTACATTGATACCAATTCAGTTTATCTGGTCACTTTAGGCTGAAAATCATTGATGTGAATGTGAGTCGTCTTACATAGCACAACTAGCACTAATATGGATATTTTTAATAATATTTTTAATTTTTTGTGTTTATATTTTCTTTTATTTATTTTTCTTTTTTTATTCTTTCTATTTTTTTTCCCTTCATTTTGGCCGACAAGGGCCAGCAAGCCCTCCTAGCCCTCGTTGAGTGCTAACGAGGGTCGCCTTGGCCTCACTAGTTGTAGGTGAGGTTGTGAAGGCCCTCACTAGATCTAGGTGAGCGCTGTCTCGCTCATGGTGAGCAAAGGCGGTAAGGGCTTGTTAGCTCTTGCCCAGTGGCTAACAAGGATTGCAAACCAAGGCCAAAATGAAGGGGAAAAAAAAAGAAGAAAGAAAAAGGTAATAATAGACCAATAAAGATTTAGTAATTCAAAAAGTTACTAAAATATTAAAAAATTATTAATGTTAACGTTGGTTGCGCCATATAGAACAATTGGAGTTTACATCGGTGGTTTTCAGCCTAAATTAGCCAATTGGACTTAATAATTAGGGATATGTGTATTAGAAGTCCTAAAATTTATCATGAAAATGCAATTGAGTCCTAAAACTTTCAAAAAGTGCAATTAAGTCCTAAAACTTATCATGAAAGTTCAATCAAGTCCTAAAACTTTCAAAAGGTTCAATAAAGTCATAAAACTTGTCTTGAAAGTGTAACCGAGTCCTAAGATTTTCAAAATGTGCATTCCATGGAAGGACTTTGATTAAACAATTTTAATAAGTTTTAGGACTTGATTGCACTTTTTGAAAGTTTTAGGACTTAGTTGCACTTTGTGACAAGTTTTAGGACTTAATTGCACTTTTTGAAAGTTTTAGGACTTAATTGCATTTTCATGACAAATTTTAGGACTTCCAATGTACTTACCCCTAATAATTATTAATGTTAAAAAGTTTATGACTATATTGGTCTAATTGAAAAGTTTATAACTAAAGCAACGAGCGGCCAGCAGCGGTCGGCGGGCGATGGCCACTAGCAAGCAGTGGCAGAGGACGGCGGACAGTGGTGGGCAACAGGCAGTGAGGAAGAAGAAGAAAAGATAAAAAGAAAAGAAAGAATGATTTATTTTTATAAATTATTCTCAAGAATAAGAAGCTACTTTTGCTACTTTTTATTTCTGTTTCAAATCTAATTCCTGACTAATTTTCTATTTCGAGGAATAGAATAATTAACTGATGTACCAAACAGATTTATATATTTTTTTCTATTCCAAGGAGCAAAAGAGCAAAAGAATAGAGGAAGAGATTTGTTACTATGCAGAGCCTTAATCAATGATTTGCTTGATCATCAAGTTAATTTTTCAAGTTTTTAGTCAAGTAAGTGAAACATGCAGTACCTTCATCACGAAGATCACGGCTCACTTTTATTAAAAATAGAATAAAGTAACGTACAGGTAAATATGATTTGATTCGGCTTCACGATCGAAACCTCCTATGGATAATTTTACCCATATGAACATCCTTAGTCGGAACTATTGTAGTGTTGGCTCCGTTGAGTGGTCCTAGATAGTATATTTTGCATAAGCTTTATATGTCGGGTTGAAGACGCTTTCTACTAATGAATTATTTATAAAAAGATAAACCTGGAAGAGAGAGAAATAAACACACTACTAAGGTTGGGTAAGTCTTTTTAAATAAATAAATTATAGATTTTTCTTAACCAAAATTATTCAAAACAAAATGAAACTATATTTTTCAAATATTAAAATAATAAAAAAAATTAATCAAAACTTCTCATTAGACTAAACCAAATTGAAATACAAGTATAACCTCACATAATTAAAAGAAATTATTAGTAAGGGTGCTCTGATAATGATTTCACAAAAACTGCACTACAAGAGAATGCCTAAAAAATTTGGTATCTTTGGTGCCATGCTCCTCATCTAGACTTGGTTGATAAAATGTCATTGTCATCCTCGACATTATCTAGACTTGGTTGATACGATGTCATTGTCGTCCTCTTATTCGTGTTGAGAACGTTCCTCTAGAGTCAATTCTTACAAAAAGAATCATCTCATATGACAGTCATTTTTAAATTTTTTGTAGAAGTTGGATCTATTGTCTGCCCAAATTCATTGGCCAGTACTGAACATGGAATTCGGTGGTACCATAAACGTTTATGGGGTCAATAAGTCAAAAGTCGTGGTGGGAAGAATGGGAAAATTGGTGGCTTCCCTTTCCCATTATTTTAGAACGTCAACCCATTGTCTTCGCAAATTTTATTAATTAATTTGAAGTAGCCAATTTCCAAGCGCGCCTCCGACTCATTGGTAGATGAAGATGAAGACCTAGCAAAAGATTGTGGGGTATTCTTTTTCTTACAAGACAAAGACCATATAGGTCACCGTTCGTGGGAATGGAACTCATCGCATTGAATCGATTGGCATATATCCTAGACCAACTCGGTGTCATCACCAATGTATTTTCCACATAGACCTCATCCAGTCCTAGCTTCATAACATGGAACAGGGAGAGTTTCCCACCCCTCCAACTTGAATCTCATATACAATACGGTGGATGTCTAAAAGACAGAAAATTGTCTTCTATATATATATTTGAGGAATTTGACCTTATAGCCACTGTTGTTGTGATACCGGGGCTACTTGGATAGCATATATTTTCTTAGCTGTTCTCTTTGTTATTTGGTCAATGCCAGGCAGTTTCCCTTTTAGTTGATATATTTGAATGTCACGTGCCTAAACATATTTCTGTTAAATGTGGGGCAAATTCAATAGGGAATTTCAAGAATATACTTTTGCACAAGAATCTCATGAACGCCAATACTTCTTCTTTTTTTCTTTTTTTTGGGTAAAGAATACTTTCTGTATGTCTTTTAATGAATATTTTTACATTACCGACAAAACCTGTTGAATTGAATTTATCAAGATAATTTATGTGCAATCTATGTAGTCTTCACATTCCAAATTCATATATAATTAACATACGTCCAGTAATAATTTCAATTTAATTCTCTAGTGGTCTTGCTTGCGGTAATGATAAAGAGTACATCTTCTTTTATTCTGTTACATTAATTAATCTTTTTTTTTTTTTTTTTTACTTGCTGGACTGAATCTGGCATTTGTCCAACATTTCAGACTTTAGAGTTGATAGTGATTCCAAACAAAGGTGGTTGGATAGAAATTTCTTCGGTTCTTCCCAACGGATTGTAGGTCTTTTTTCTATTATACTTTAAGGATAAGATCAAACCGGGACTTAATGAACTATATTGGTTACATTATTCTCTTCCCTTGCCTTTTAGTTACATAAATGAATAGTTTCTGATTTAAAATTTCCCTAAAGTCCGAATAAGAACATCATAATTACAAATAGAACAAATTGATCATACTAAAGTGCATATCGTATGCAAATTACATGGTGTCGTGTTTTTTTTACATATCATAAACATCATCCACCTCATTCCCGACATCACCCACAGTAACCACAAGTGCAAATTTGCATCTCATGACCTCCCTTCAAAACATCACCATAGCTAATGTAATATGTTTAGTCACCACGTTCTGATTGTCCGACGAACTGATTTCGATGGCCTGGTTTCTCTGATGTTCGTCATACATATCTTGAAGTTTCAATCAGCAGTAAGACGATGAAAGTTGTCCGGGTACATTTGCATTTCACTATAATTGACAGCGTTAACGCCAACACCGTACTGCCATTTCAGTTGCTTGACTCCATGTTTAGCCGCTTCTTTAGCTTCTGGTCTATTCTCTCTCTTGTTTCCGTAATCTAGATAACTCAGCGATAAATAATTGCATAATTGTCATTAGGACATTTGATTTGTAGAAAAAGCATGATTCTTGCCATCTTCGAGATGTTAGTCATGTAGAGGCTTTGGTAAATTGAGTATTTTCGTAATTTTTTTTTCCAGAGTTTCTTAAAATCAACTTCCATCACTTTCAACTCATTGCCCATCTATAGAAGAAAGAAAAATAAATCGTTAACAGCCCTAATATCACAAAAGCAACTTCGTAAACAATTTATTCGCAATAAAATATGTGAAATATGATGTGGTATATATTAAGATAGTAAGAAAATAACATACTTGCAGACTCTGATCTTCATGGCTTCTTTTGATCGTTCAGTTACTCTAGATCTCCAGCAAAATGGTCACGATGACAAGTCAACCGCAAAATATAAAAAGAATAAGACTTTTTTGGAAGTTGTTACTTGGAGTTGTTAAGGAAGGATCGTAGAAAAGAGCATATTAGAGTGAGGAAGAATAATGGGTATTAAAATCCATTCTTACGGTGGGTTTATCCTAGTGGCCATCCTTCGAACATGAAAGGAAGAGATGGGAGTTCGAATCCCCACTTTCTTAGGGGGTTGGGGTGAAGACGATATTGTTTTAAGTGTGGGTTTTAACTCCCACAACCTGCAATGAGGCAGGGCAAAAGTCTGAGAGTGAGAGTTAGTATAAGAATAAAGTAGGACCAACCAAAAAAAAAAAAAAACCTTTCTCACGGTCATTAAGATAAGTAGGAAATGATTAATGTCCTTTTCCTGGTTAAAATCAATCAAGCCCTCCCAAGATCCATGTCGCTGTCAAACCATGGAAAAATATTTGCATTTACACTGCCTTCGTCCTCCCACCGCGATGTACTCAGTTATTATTGGTTGCATTTGATGTCTTGACCATTTGATAACGGGTCTCGCAAGGCATGACTTGAAATTTTGAGTAGCTTTAGGCGGCCAGCGATCAGAGAAAAGAAATTTAAGGATATGTTAATGTCCTCTTTTTTTGTTCTTTTTCTTTTTTTGTGAATCAAGGTCAAAGTTCATAAAACTAAAATAATGAAAATTGTATCTTCCTTAAGGAATGTGTATTTTTCTGCCATTATATAAACGGAAGTTCTGAGGTTGATTTTTAACGACAATGGCGTCCTACTTCTACATTAGCTTCGTGTCCTCCCTTTTGTGTGCACTCTTTGTCATTCAGGCCTCAGAGCTCAGTCATTCCAAGGTCTCAACAAATGTAAGTTGCATTGGCACTGAGAGGGAAGCTCTTCTCAAGTTCAAGGATGATCTCGTTGATCCTTCCAGACGTCTATGGTCATGGACTGGCGAGGATTGTTGCAAGTGGCAAGGAGTCACATGCAATGAGAAGACTAGTCATGTCTTGAAGCTCAATCTTCGTAATCCATGTGATGGCTTAGAGAAGTGCAGCTTGGGAGGTAAGATACATATTGCTCCAAACAAACTAAAGCATTTGAAGTATCTAGACCTCAGCTCCAACAATTTTTCAACCCAAAAAATTCCAGAATCCTTAGCTTCTCTTAAAAAATTGGAGTATCTCAACCTCTCATATGGAGGTTTCTATGGAGATATTCCTCATCAGCTAAGTAACCTTTCCAATTTAGAGTACTTGGATCTTAGTAGTGGGTGGTCAGTGCACTCTTTAAAAATAGAGAATCCTCGATGGCTATCCACATTTTCTAACTTAAAGTACTTGGATCTCTCCGGTACGTATGGTCTAGATACCAAAGAATGGTTAAGTCCTATCAACAGGCTTTCCTCCTTAGAGTTTTTAATATTAAGCGGATGCAGTTTGGAAGATCTTCCAACCTCCCAGCATGTCAATTTCACTTCCCTTAGATTCCTTGATCTAAGTTACAACTTCATGAATTCATCTATTCCTCCTTGGTTTCAAAACTTCAGCAAACTCGAGCATCTTGATTTAAGTAATAATGATCTCCAAGGTATATTCCCAACTATCATCCTTGAAAATAGTCCGTGGCTTAGATTCTTTGATGTCTCTGGAAATAAGCTGGAAGGTGAACTTCTGAAAAATTTGAGCATTTTCTGCAATCTACAAGTACTAAGCTTATGTTATAACAAATTTAGTGGGAGGATTTCTGACATCAATGGCGATGCTCTGATTTGTGGACAAAGTAACTTGAAGATTATTGATGTTTCCAACAACAATTTCAGTGGTCACTTGCCCAATCAATTTGGGAATTTCAGAGATCTCGAATTCCTAGATCTTTCATGGAACTCAATTTCAGGTACCATTCCCACTAGTGTGGGCCAACTATTGTCTCTGAGAAGTTTGCAGCTCTCTTCTAACAAATTGAGCGGAAACATTCCAGAAAGTATTGGGCAACTATCCAATCTAGAGGTAATGGACATTGGTGATAATCAATTAGATGGAGTTGTTAGTGAGCTTCACTTTGCAAGTCTCACCGGCTTAACCTTCTTGTACCTTTGGTGGAATGAGCTTGTTATAAATGTTAGCGCATCTTGGGTTCCTCCTTTCCAAACTCAAGTAATTTTTATGTCAAGTTGCAAAGTGGGACCAAAATTCCCAAACTGGCTTCGAACACAAAGGACCCTTTCGGCATTAGACATGTCAAATGCTAGCATCTTAGATGAAGTTCCCTATTGGTTATCTGACGTCTTATCTAACATTGAAGAGTTGAATCTCTCAGGCAATATGCTCAAAGGAAACATTTCCCAAATTATAGGGAAAAAGATGCCACTATTAATGCTAATGTCACTTTCTGGAAATAATCTTAGTGGTGGCATTCCAAATTCATTATGCATGTCAGATTTTTTGTCTTTTCTTGATCTCTCTAAGAACCTACTATCTGGGAAACTTCCGCGATGTTGGAGGAAGTCGCAAGTAGATTTGCATTGGATTTTATTGGGAGGCAACAAGTTGAATGGTCAAATTCCAAACTCTCTATGCTATCTAGAGGGATTAGGACTTCTAAGCCTCCATGAAAATGGCTTGAAAGGAGTGATTCCAAAATGTTTACTAAAGCTAGATTTAGAAATCCTCGATCTCAGTGACAATCAATTCACTGGTAGAATACCTCATTTTGGACAACACTCTAAGTCATTTAGGATAATCAATCTTGAGAAAAATTACTTCACTGGGGACATTCCCCCGAAGCTATGCCATCTTCCTAACCTCCAGCACTTAAGCCTAGCACATAACAACCTTTCTGGAGGCATTCCTCATTGTTTCAACAACTTCTTGCAAATGTGGGCCAATTCCACTTTTTACCCGTATGGAGGATTCATGTCGGGGGTTTCTATTATGGTTAATATAAAAGGAAGAAGCCTAGAATTCACCAAGTCGCTCCTATATTTATTTTCCATTGACCTTTCAAGCAATGCATTAGATGGACAAATACCGGAAGGGTTGACTAGGCTTACTCGACTTCAGAATTTGAACCTCTCTAAAAATAAGCTAATCGGAAATATCCCTTCAGATATTGGTAACTTGAGAGATTTAGAATCATTGGATTTATCCAATAACAAGCTATCGGGTGAAATCCCTCCTAGCATATCCAATTTAAACTTTCTAAGCCATTTGAATTTTTCCTTCAATAATTTATCTGGTCCTATTCCATCAAGCAATCAACTAAGCACTCTGGAGGATCAATCTATTTATTGTGGCAACAACGGACTTTGCGGAGCTCCTCTTTTGATAGCATGTCCAAGAGATGACCATAATAATATTGATAGACGAGATGGTCACAATACCAGCCAAGATGAGTCAAATGAAGGTGACTCCATTGTTGTTTGTTTTTACTCAGGACTAGCATCAGGTTTTGTAGTGGCTTTATTGGGATTTTGTGGCATATTAAATTTCAAGCAATCTTGGAGGATCTCTTACTTTCGAGCAGTGGATAGGATTATTCAAAAATTTCCGCTCCTATGGATGATCACCATGCTTTGGTTCAAGAGAGCCTTTCAATTTTGACTATGCAATTAAAAGGTTGTCTCTCATGATTTGTATTTCCTTTTCCTCATACTCATTTATTTTTTTGATACATGTTGCTAATTATTTCTACATTTTGCCCTCCCAATCGTGAGCCGCAGGTGACACCTTTATGAAAGTACAAGTTGATTAATCCAATTCTGGAGACATGTGCCACTACAATTGCTATGAAATTGATGGTTCCCTTCTTCATGATGGAATATTGCGATTGAAGCTTCAAGCAATAAAGAAGTCCTGCTCATTATTGTCTAACATTTCTCTCTTTCTTTCCATTTGATGATTAAAAATAAAAAATCTCTTGCTTGTGTCCTATAGAATAATATGTATATGTTTGATGTGAAGTGAGGGACAATGTGAAATTATAAAAGCCTACTATTCCATATTTGAAACACTGTTTGGTGCTGGTAACATATAAAAAGCCTTGATAACTATCAAAACACATTTAACGATAAATATTTTAAAAAAGAAAGGGAAAAAAAACAGAGAGAGAGTATAAAAAATAGTTGAAGAGAAGAAACAAAAAGAATTTTAAAAAATCACACAACCAGAACATTGAAAAAATCTTTTAAAAAAAAGAAAAAGAAAAAGAAAAATTAAACCATTAGTAAGGTGTTTGCTAGTGTGTCAAAAGATATAATGGATGGAAGTGAAAATATCCCTAAACCATTTCCCCACGTCAAAACCATTTGCATTTACCTTTCTCATACTTGTCAACAAAATCCTAGTATTTTTTGCCCTTGAAAAGGAGCTTGAGGCGCAGACGTTGATATTTGAATTTTCATCAACAAAGTGAATTTACATTTTGGCCCATTCAAGCGATACCCAGCTAATTTAGCTCAGGCGGCCCATACCACTCAGGCCCGAATAGAGACTCGGTCCCTTTGGTCCAAAAGAAAAACTCATTTGAGTCCATAGCCCATTTGAACACTGACTTGGAATTTTCAACAAAAAGGGCCCATCCAAGTGAAAAACAAAGAAAGCCTATTTATTTAACACAAGAACCCACCTGCGCCAGGCTCGTTCTGTCTCGCTCTCTCGGGGACGTCAACGCATGCTAAGATCGAGCGAGGCCATTCCTTTCAAATTCACCTTGCATAATTTTAGCAAATTCTGTACACATGAACTCGCCAATAGAACAAAATTTTATTTCTATCTCCATATTTGACAAAGACAGTAGTATCGGCCTTCCTTTAGTTAAAACATTTTTAATGTAAAAAAATAAAAATAAAATGAAATGGTCCTACCAAGCCCACCATGTTTGTTTCAAATCATGAAAGTACCATTTCAAGGTTGGAAACATGACTAGAAAATTTTGGATTCTCAACCTCAGGAAGTTGTTCAGCATTAACCTTTTCTTGAATATACCATTTCTCCTCTTGAATATAACCATTCAAAAATACACTTTCGTCGTCGATATGGCAAAGTTTTTTTAGAAGGACAACAACACTTAACGATTTGGGAGCAATGACCAATAACTGCATACCCATGAAGTAAGTTCCATGTCTAAGAGACCAACTAAGCACTCATGGTCCATCCGAATGATCAATTAAGATGATGTTCATGGAACACAAGCCCAACTATCTAGTATCTAGTTCAATCGAGCATCCAAAAGGATATTATGATGAAAGGGAGAATCAAAGGCACACATTTTTGTCGCATAAGGTATGCAACACAAGAACCCACGTTTTGCATCCAACATTAGCTTATGGAGCAACAAGTGATCGAAAGTGAGGGAAGCAGTTTGTCCATCAGCACAAAGCTTGCCAACACACAGTTCTTATCTATCAAAACCAAGCAACAAGGGAATAGCATCAATTCTCTCATCAAAATAAATTCCATCCTCTTGAGAGTATCTCTTAGTAATTGGCCTAGCCTTGTTTCTAATCACATTGCCATGATCATCTAGTTTTTTCCCTAGAGACCCATTTGATCTAACTAGATGATCCATTGGTCTACGAACCAATTTTCATACCTTCTTTCTCTCAAATTGAAGCTGCCTTCCCTGCATAGCTATAATCCACTCATCGTCATCATCTAGGGCATCACAAACAGTTTTAGGTTCTATTTCTGAAATAAAAGCAATGTACTAACAAACACCCTTAGTAGTTATCCCATTTGATGGATCTCCGATAATAAGATACTTTTGGATGGTGTTTCCCATACCTTTGATCTTTAGGCAAATCTTTGATTTAGATGGGGAAATCCATAAAACCATGCTCCAAAAGATCTATATCATCGCCAATGCTTTTGTTAAATAGAAATAGATTCTTCAAACATAACATTAATATATTCCTCAGTAACTGAAGTTCTTTATTATGTTGTACTATGCGAAGAATAACCAAGGAACATATCTTCATCACTCTTAGCATCAAGCTTATAAAGTTCTTTTCCCATTGTTAAGAATTAAGCAGGTACAAGTAAATGCATGAAAATAAGCAACGTTAGATTTCTTTTCTACAAAAAGTTCATAGGGGTTCTCTCCAAAACAGGTCTAAGCAAAGCACGATCCAAAACATAACCAGCGGTGTTTACAAATTTGGATCAAAATAATTTGGCAAAGAATTTTGCAGAGTATTGTTCGAGCAATTTCTTGAAGAGTGAGGTTTTTCCTTTCTACAACTCTATTTCGTTGAGGAGTTTTCAGGGCCGAAATTTTGTGATAAAGACCATGACCTTCGCAATTGTGCTAGAATGCCTTGGCCACTTCGAATAGAATTTAAATGAGATAGTTTTCTCCTTTTGAACCTTTTTGTTAGTGGGCAAATTCATGACAAACTTCAGCGTTATCAGCAGGAAAGAAAACTCGTGTATATAGAAAAGTCATCAATAATAACAAGACAACATTTTTTACCATCAAGACTTAAGGATTTTGATGGACCAAACAAGTCCATATGAAGCAAATCCAAAGGTCTAAAAGTGCTAGCATTGTTATTTGACTGAGAGGACAATTTTGTTTGCTTTCTTTTAACACAAGCATCACAAACTTAATCTTCAACAAAATTCAAGTTAGGTGATCCATGAACTAAACCAAGAGTTACAAACTTAACTATCTATGTCACAACCAAGAGCCACTTCCATTAGAAATAACAAGAGAAGTTCCATCATTCAAACTCAAGAAGTTCATTTCAATCACATAAATTTTTTTGTCATTTTCCAATAAACTTAGTAATACCATCACCAATATTAATAGTAGAGAAGTGCATTTAAAAATGCATTGATATCATGAAAATCCAAAACTGATACATCTGTGATAAATGTATTCTTAGCTAATTTCTTAATCATGAAAAGCTCCAAATTGATACATCTGTAATAAATTTATCACAAATTGATACGCTCCATTAGTTTACGTTCAATTTTGTTATCAAATTATCAAATTGAATGACACATGACAGTTGATTAGTGTACTAAATTGGACTTTTACTCTCTTTTTATTATAGTTGTACTAGTTTTGTAATTTTTTATGATATATATATCCAATTTAAAGAAGGGTATTTGTCGTAAATGCATCAATTTGGGGTATTTGACAATAAAAAAAAAATAGTTTTAGATAAATTTGTCGTAAGTGTATCAAGTATGAGATTTTTTTTTTTTTTTTTGTCATCTGGGTAAATTTTTCATAGATATACCAGTTTTGAGTTTTTTATGGTCAAAAAAATTAATTTTTGGTAAATTTATTATAGTTATACTAGTTTGAGATTTTTCATGGTGTTAACCCTTAAAAAATTAAGGAAATCCTTGGATCACATAATTGCTAATACTAAGTAAATTATGCCTCAGACCTTCAACAAGCAAAACATATAATATACAGTTCCATTTTTGCCAAAATCACCAATATCAATGACTTTTTCGTGTGAGTTTGTCATCCAAGTTACATGTCTTCCATCCATTTTTCTTGACAAAAAATAGCATAGGTGTCAAAACTTGATAAGAAGGAACACTTAAGTGCTAAAAGTAAAGAAAAATATACTTAAATATTGCTTCTTTAAAAAAAAAAAAAAAATGGGTCTGAGTGCCAAGTCCGATGACCTCGGCTAATGTGGCAATTTTTTGTTAATATAATTTGCCTACGTGGCTTGTTAGAGAGCTAAATCAGCAAATAAGAGCTAAAATGATGTTGTTTTGCCTCAGATTCGAATTTTAATATAAATATTAATCTAATTAAATTTGAAACTATCGTGGCCTACCCCTCGGGGGAGGGAATAGGTTTAGGGGCATTGCCTAAAAGGACGGGCTTAAGGCTCATGATTAGGCGCGAGCTCTCCCATGCCCATACCTCGCGTAACATTGGGGCATTTTTAAGAATTTCGCAAAAAAGAGTTGCCACTATTGGAGAAAACTCATTTATTTGTTTTGAAATTGACAAAACGTCTCCGTCAGTCTAGTTTGAAGGCTTCCAGACTCAAGTGTTAAAATCTGATGACTTCCAGACTCTGTCGTCAAAGTTTAAAGATAACTAGACTCAAGATTCAAAGTCTGCCCAAATTGACAGTCACCAAACTGAAGGAAGAAAACTTATACGGATGGGAATTCATCCTTGAAGATTTTTTTTTTTTGTATGGTTTTTGGAAGATCTAATGGTTGGATATAGCTTCAAGATATTTAGTTTGGAATCTACTCCAATTTAAATATCTTTTGAAAAGCGAGCAAATTTGGAAAGTTCTACTTATGGAAACTCAAGATCCTGATTATATGGGCGAATAGGATTGATGGACTCTCATCTACATTTAATCAACAACTCAAGATCACCTTAATTGATTTACTCCAACAGGTAGATTGGAAGAACTCCTTTGGAAAGTGCCAACGGCTATGAAGGCACAAGGGAGTATATAAAGCGGGATTTTTCGTTGTTTGATGTGTGGCTGAAAGAAAATTTTCAAAGTCTGAATCTCCACAGTTTCTTGCTTTCTCATTCTTCGAGCTATAATTATGTACAAAAGAGAAAAGCATACAATGAGATTTTGTGAAGAGAATAGTTGAGACTTTCCACTAAGGAAGTCTAGATTACAAGTTGTATCAATATCTTTTGATTCATAGTGAAATCCAGCCAGTAGGCTGTCAGCGCAGGAGAGTGGACGTAGGCTTGGATTAAGCCGAATCACTATAAACTTTTGTGTTCAATTTCTCTTACCCTAATCTCCTTATCTTAATTGCTACTTGATTTAATTGCTTCATAGATTTATTTTTAAGTTGTTTTCATCCTGAGTTATCGTTCAAAGGCGACTGAATTTCTTAAAATCTTTCAAAGAAATTTTATACACCTATTCACCCCCTATAAGTGTGTTTACTAGCCCTTTTCAGCCACTAATCTATTAGGGTCGGCTAGAAACTAGGTGAGGCATGGGAGTATGCCACACTTCCTACGCAACTAGGAAATCTAGGTTGGGGACTTGATTACACCAATTGACCAATTAGTGCCCCTTCGGTACATAATTTTGTTTATTTTAGAAAAAAAAAATTGTTAGGCAGTTTGGATTGATTTTGTACCTATCCACTAACATGTGAGGTGATTATACGGGTGCGCAATCATTAAAGTAACAATTAGCAACTAGGGAAAGCATTTAAATAAATTGCATGGAAGAGCAAATATTTAGCATCAAAGAAAAGATAAATACTAATCCTAACTAGATTAAGGAGAAGCCAAAATCAACATATCAATATTGTGCAATCAAGGGTATTTGTCTTTAAGGACAACTAAAACCACTTGAGCAATATTTTAAATTGAAAGGCTTCCATTTTTTTTCTATGAGAAAATAAACTAAGAGATTAATTTTAACCTTTTTGAAGAATTTTTTAAATTAATTTTTAAATATTTTTTTATTTTTCTATTTTTTAAAAATGGATTTAAAAAAATGGATTTTTGCAATTTTTTAAGGGAAAAAAAAACCATGAAAAACCCCAAACTTTGCCTCGAGTGACACATTCACCCTTTTTTTTTTTTTTTTTTTTTTGTGCCGTGAAAAACTCCAAACTTTCTAAACCGTGACACATTTACCCCAAACTTTTTTTGCGACACCAAAAACCCCAAACTTTCCAAGTGTGATACATTTACCCCAAAATTGGAGGGCATTTTGGTCTTTTCATTTTTTTTAAATTTTTTTTTTTCTTCTTCTTCCCTCCGCCCGCCATGGCGGAGTCGGCGAGGGCGGCATGGGGCGAGGGCGGCCCTCACCAAACCGGCGAGGGAGGCCCTTGCCCGACGCCGACGAGGGCCGCTCGACGCTAGATCTAGCGAGGGGTGCCCTCGCCGACGTTGGGCAAGGACTGGCGTCGGGTGGCCCTCACCGGCGTCGGGTGAGGGCGGCCCTCGCCGGATCCGGCGAGGGGTGCCTCGCCGGATCCGGCGTTGCGCGGCCCTCCCCGACGCCGCCGAGGGCCGCCCTCGCCCCACACCGGCGAGGGTCGCCTCGCCGACGCCAGCTTCCCTCCGCCGGCTCCGCCATGGCCGGAGGAGGGAAGAAGAAGAAAAAAAAAAGAAAAAGAAAAAAGAAAAAACAGAAACTAAAAAGACAAAAATGCCCTCATGGGGTAAATGTGTCACGGTTTGGAGAGTTTGGGGTTTTTCATAGCACAAAAAAAAAGTTTGGGGTAAATGTGTCACTCGGGGCAAAGTTTGGGGTTTTTCGTGGTTTTTTCCCTTTTTTTAATTTTTTAGTTTTTTAAATTAAAAAATCAATTTTTTAAAATGTTTTCTTAGTTTTTGAATTTTCGAAAATTTTTTTGAATTTTTATTATTTTTCAAACTTTTTAAAAATTTTTCTTGAATTTTTTTGAAATTTTTAACATTTAATGTTATTATAATTGGAAAACGGGTTAGGATTGGGTAAACGCAATCCGGCCCATTGACCCGATCCAAAACGGATCCAACCCACCCGGATTAAAAAAAACATTTTTTTATTTTTTATAGCTTTTTCAATGATTTTTTTTTTTTTAATCTTTTCCTCACTTCATCCTTTCCCCTCCACGTTTTGTTCGACTATCCTTCCCAAGGCCAGCTTTTGCCATTTTCGTTTTCTATTTTTTTTATTTTGCTTTTCTTTTCTTTCTTTTGATTTTTTTTTCTTTTTTTTTTTTTAATTCTTTCTTTCTTCCCTTCTGGCTTTTTCACCGAACATCCCCATCCATTGTCTTTTCTTCCATTTTTTTGGGTTTTCCTCTTTTGCTTTTTTTTTTTTTTTTTTCCTGGTTTTTCCTTTCTTTTTTTTTTTTCCTTTGTTCTTTTGTTTTTAATTCTTTCTGCCCATCTTCTTCTTCGATGGTTTCCTCCCATGCCCGAAGCTAACCTCCATCAGAGCTAGCCCGCACACTAGCACCAGTCGGAGTAACAGGCGCCACCTGTCGCCGGCAACCACCACCTAACGGTCACCTGCTCCGACCGGCGTCGACCACCGCCGGCCATTTTCTTTGGCAACCAACTGATATTCTCTCCGACGCGAAGGAAAACACTTGCCGACTCAACGATACAAGGCCACTTCACGAAAATGACACTCAAGCACAGCAGCACATAAGACTCGAACATTCGTGTACTAGAACAGCTAGCAGCTTTCAGGGAGAATTGGCTCGGACCGAAGCTCGCGCGAACTAGTCGGCACGAGCTCCGGCTCGACGCCTTTCGAGAAACAAGGGACACACGGTCGAAACAAAAGCCTACCTGGTTCGAGAGGAGAACTACGGCGAATGGCAGCTAACGAACGGACCTCCGGCGACGACCAAACACTCTCTCGAGCTTGCACTCTCTCTCTAGGTCGCTCTTTGTTCTTCGCTTCGTTTTTCCCTTGAACCCCCCAGAACCAATCGAGAACCACCGCCCCCCTCTCTTCTCTTTGCTCTCTTCCTTTTAAGCCCAGCCAACAACAGGCGCACATGGCTTCCGCCACCGCCAGCCTGTCACGGCCCCTTGATCTCCGACCCTAAGATCGCGCCAGCGCGATCCTCTGCCCTTGCGATCCTCTGCTCCTCTATTTGTACTCTCGTCTTTTCTCCTTTTGCAGAAGCGTGGTTAGTGCGAGGGGAGGAAGATGTTCTGCGCACTGGCCGGGTTAAAATAAAAGGAGATGGGCCAACCCAAGTGCGAAAGAGAGAAAAGTAAAAGAGACGAGTGAGTGAGCCCACGCACGAACAAAGACCCTCTACTCGGCCTCATTCGAGTTTTTTTTTTTTTTTTTTTTTTTACCTTTTAATGAATTTTTTTTTTCTTGAAAGACCATTCAATATATTGTGCAATAACGAAAACACAATACCTTTTAATGATTTTTTTTACTTTTCTTTCTTCTTTCTTTTTTTTTCTTTTTTCATTTTTTTCTTCTTTTTTATTTTTTAAATTCGAATTTTTTATTTAATTTTTTTTGTAATTTTTTTTTTTTTATAAATTTTAAAACTAGTGACGCAAATACTCCTAATGTCTACATGTGATGCAATTTTAACGAAAACTTTTTGTTAAGGGGTTAGAAATTAATCCCTAATTTTCTAATGCAATTAATAAACACTTAAACAAATCGCTAAAATTTAAGTGTCAACGGAAACTAAATTATTTGAAAAAAAACAAACAAATAGACAAAAATGGCAGAACGGTGAGGGCTATGCAAGCCCTCACTACCACCTCACCAACATCACCAAGAAGGGATGATGATAGTGGGGGAGAGGTCGGCCGCATCTCTAGGCCCTAGCCAAGGGACGACGACCCTGGCCAACCAGAGACAAAGGCTTACAAGCCCTCGCCCATATTTGAGGCGAGAGTCATGGCCCTCCCCTAGATCCAACAAGGGTCACTAGGCCTTGTCCTTGCTTGATCAGGCCAAGGGCCGCCACCCACTAGGGCTCTAGATTTGGGCAAGGGCTTGTAGGCCCTTGCTGTCGGTTGGCCAAGGTTGTCAGCCCTTGGCTAGGGCTCGACGACACCGGCCGACCCTCCCCCCACCGTCGTCGACCCTTTCTAGCGACAACGGTGAGATGGCGGTGAGGGCTTGCACAGCTTTTGTTGTTCTATCATCCTCTTTATTTTATTTTTTTAATTTTAGTTTTGAATTTTAATATAAACATTAATTAAACTAAATTCAAAACTAAAATTGTTGATTTATATTTTTAAAAAATTGCAGAATTATTCTTCTTCTTCTTTAATTAATAGTTTTAGTTTTGAATTTAGTTTAATTAATATTTATATTAAAATAAACCAAGGCAAAACAACGTTATTTTTTATTTTTTAAGTTATGTCGGCATGTAAAATGATGTTGCTTTCGACTTATCTAGCCATCTTAGCATGTAAATGACGTCGTTTTACACTTGTCTCGCCAGAAAAACACTACGTCAATATTTTAGCTAGATTTTCCCGTTGTCGGTACTTAACTAATTTATTTTTCTTTGATTTTAACACTTAAATGTACATTTCGTAATTTTTGGCACTTAAGTATTCCATATGTCATGACTTATAGGAGTGAGCGATTCCCAATTCCGGTTCGGTTCCGTCTAGAACCTGGAACCTACCCTCGGGTACAGGTTCCTCATTTTTTGGAACCTAGAACCTACCCGTCAGAATCAAGAACTTGGAACCTACCTTGTCACAGGTTCCAGGGTCAGTTCCAGGTTCCAACAGGTTCTTTTTTTTTTTTTTTTTTTTTTTTTTTTTTTTTTTTCAGATTTGAACTATAGCGAACAAGGAAAAAGACAAACCAAAGAGAAGGGAACATTCAATGGTGAGCATTTACAAGAGAGCCACTCTCTTATCATCCTATATAACCAATCTTTAATAATCAAACTATTCTGAGTGTCTTATATCACCGGTAACCAAATTTCAATCGTATCATATGTAACAAGATCTCTCATGGCGAGCAGAAGACTCACCTAATGTTTATGATTTCATAGCTAACTTGTTCAGAGCAACATTTACTCTCTTTTGTGATCAATGTATGGATCTCATAGAAATCCAATATCTCCACTGCTATATTCTTGACCTGTTCATGAACACATCAGCTTGGTTTGTTAAAAAGTTAAAGAAACATTATACAAGAAATGACAAGATGGCAAAAATGAGCCTTGTAATGTCAAAGTTATTTTCTGGGAAACAAAATATTCAAAGTATACCAATGGCATGGCGAAGTTGCAAGACAATCATAAATAGTAGATACAACAGACTCCGTGAAATCATTACCTAGAATAGTATCACGTGCAATCTTTGCCGCTACATCCCCATTAGTCCCATAAAATTTTGTATAACGCCTGCTATTGCAAATTGGTTTTAATAGACAAATAGGAATACTTTACTTGCATAACTTAAAAGTGTAGGAATACTCTCACCTGTAATACATATTGTCGCCAAATCTCATCTCTGGGCAATCCCATGCCAATGAAAATGTAACTGTATGAACAGATCCTGGAGGAACTACCAAAGAGGCAGCTATGGCAACACCGATATACGAACATGCTTCTGATGGAACGAGATTATCATTCTGGACGGTATGATCAAATGACCCATTCTGCACATGCAAGAGTAGTAAAACATAAGAATCTCAGTACTCTTCATTGAGAAGGCATTGACACACACTACACGTGGATAAAAGATCTTTCAGTTCATCCCATTCAAAGAAACTCAACAGCCTCAACCGAGGGGACGAGCGACATTTAGTGCAATTTCCAACTTTCCTCTCCTATTCCAGAATCTCTGTTACCCTCAGAATACCCAGACAAGTCACGAAATTGCACCTGGATATGCAATGCAAACCCAAGTAGCCAGCCGCGTTTACTCTGTCATCAGATATACTGTTCCAAAAGGCATCGTGAAATCAAAGTAGCATTTATTGGCTAATCAATCGACTGCCATATTGGTTCTCCTGCAGTTTACCAGAGACATTTTAGACTCACCCTTGCATTGACCCTTGATTCAACGATCTCTACATTATTGTAATGGAAAGAAGCAGAAATTGCTGCCTGCTGGAGGAGAATGGACCCGATCGAAAGGGTTGGGGCAACCAGGCATCCCTAACCAACCAAGCTCTCACAAAAGTATATAACTGATTCAAGGTAGGTGTCGACGGCAAGCGGCTGAGCGGCGAGGCGAGCGAGGGGTGACGGCGTCCAGTGACAATGTCGAGGAAGGTTTGGCGAGGCGAGCAAGGGGTGACAGCGTCTAGCGGCGGTGTTGAGGAAGGTCCGGCGACGGCGAGCATGCGGCGACGGCGGCGCGATGGCGACGAAGACATGAGTCTCATGGCACCAACAGCGGCACGGACGGCGCGGCAAAGACGGCGGCAATCGCGGCTCAACCCACGGCCAAGGGGGGAAGAGCTTGGTTCGGGCGGAGGCAATGGTGGTTCGGAGCAACGACGGCCCAGACGGCCAAGCGAGCGGCGGCAAGAGGTGGTGATGGTGGCTTGGGGACAACGGTGGTGACTCTCAGCAATGAGCAGCGGCGCGACAGCTCGTCGGGCTCAACGGCGAGACGGCTCGTTAGACGAGCAGTGGGTGGTGGTGGTTCGGTGGCCAAGAGGTGGTAATGAGTAGGGCGTGGGGCGGCGGTGTGGTGGTGGGTGAAGCAAAGAGCGAGGAGGAAGAAGAAGAAGGAGGGGGGTTTCGGCCGAGAGAGGGGGAAGGAGAAGAGAGAGAGAGAGAGAGAAGAAAAGAAAAAAAGTGGGGGGGGCAGGAAGTGACGTGAGGAAAAAGGGAAGAAAAGAAAGATAGAAAGAAAAAGAACGGGAAGGGGGAAGAAGTGACGTGCTAGCTGCTAGGGTTTTATTTTTGAACTTGGCCGGTTCCGGTTCCGGTTCTCGAGGAACCGAAACTGGAACCGGGAACCGGAACCGGTCCCCTTAGAACCGAAAACCAGACCGGAACCTCCGGTCCGGTTCTTTGGTTCCCGGTTCTACCCGGGAACTACGCTCACCCCTAATGACTTAGCACTATATGGGTTAAGGTCTCAATTTTCTGCAAAAATGGAATAAACTTGCATTTATGGTTATTAGTTGAACACCTCCATCGATGTACCATTTGTGCATATTGAACTTAGTCCAAAGTCGTATCTAAAAAGAACCGGAAAATTATTAAAAAAAAAAAAGTCCTAAATTTATGTATATGTGCCAATTCAATCAATTGTGCTAATTTGGTCTTAAATTTTTTAAAATTCTACCAATTGAGTTCATCGGGTCAATTTAAGTTAGAAATTGCTAATTTTGACATTGGTCATCTCACGCAGCATAGTTGGTGCTAACGTGGACATTTTTAATAAATTATTATCATAATTTTTTTGTTTCCTCTTTTCTTTTCTTTACAATTTTTTGTTTGGATTGAGGAATGACAAGGGTCGTTGGCTATAGATGAGGGCCAAGATGCCCTCGCTGGCATTAGACAAGGGTATTGCAACCCTCGTCAAGTCTAGGCGAGGGACCATGTGCCTTCCTTTTGGCTAGCAATGGCGTCGCAACCCTCGCTAGAGCTAGGGCGAAGGTTGCCAGAGACCCTTGTTGGCCTTGAGTCCAAATAAAATAAAATAAAAAAGAGAGTAAACCAAAAAAAAATTATTTTAAAAAATCCACATTAGTGATAATTGTACCATGTAAGATCGTCGACATTCATATCAGTAATTTCCAATCTAATTTAGCCAGATGAACTCAATTAGTAAAACGTGTAAATGTTTAGGACAAAATTAACATAATTGAAATATTTATGATTGAATTAGCACAAATACAATATGTTTAGAACTTTTTCTAGTAATTATCCCTACAAAGAGCACATTTAAGCATCGTTTCTTGGTCTCAAAATGAATTGGGTTCCTCAGAGTTAGCAAAGAAAGTACCCTTAGGCACCAGCACTATTCTTCAGTCTTCCAACCACACCATTTCATGTCCCTATTTATCACAAAGATTGCAAGTTATCAATGCATGAGAAGCTTTAACAAATGTGGTATGCACACTATTATCGGAAGAATTACCAACAAAGTCTTAAACCTATTGCAATTGTGCAAATTCAGTCTTAAACTTTTTTTTTTTGGGTCAATTTAGTCCTAAACCTTTTACAATTGTGTCAATTCAGTCCATCTTGGTCAAAGTTGGTCGGTTGGCACTAACATGGATGCCAGCTGAGGATAGCTGGCTGGCGAACGCTAATGTGGCAATTATTTATTTATTTTTTGATTTTTTTAATATATATATTTTTTTGATTTTTTGATTTTTTTTTTTCTCACCTTCATCTTCCTCTCGGCTAGCCACTAGCGAAGGCGAGCCTCACCCAGTGATGGCGAGGCTGCCGTCGCCAGATTTGGACAGCAAGCCTTGACCTCGCCGGATCGGCAACGGCGGCCTTGCCAAAGTGGTCGGCGGGGCAAGCCTCACCGGCTAGAGGAAGAAGAAGGTGGAGAAAAAAAAGGAAAAAAAATTCAAGAATTCAAAAAAAAATTAAAAATTTGAAAAATATAAAGAATATATATAATAAAAAATTGCTACATCAGTATTCACCAACTAGCTGTCCTCGACCAGCGTCCACATCAACGCCAGCCAACCAATTTTAGTTGGATGGACTGAATTAGCACAATTATAAAAGGTTTAGGACTCAATTGGCAAAAAAAAAAAAAAAAAAAAGTTTATGACTGAATTGACACAATTATAATAGGTTTAAGACTTTTTTTGGTAATTCTCCCCACTACTATTCAATTGAAAAGGTTTGTACCCAAGCCCAATTCTGTTAATAGGAAATCTTTGATCTCCAACCATTGTATCAAATGTCTCAGTACCCTTAGTAGACCTTTGGAAAATGGCATTTAAATCCTCATTTTTACTTTTTCGAATCCTCATTTTTACTTTTGCTAAGAGCCATGACGTAGATTGGGAACATCTTCATCACTAGAGGCATCCTCTACCTCGCTTAGCTTTCGCTCCTGGTAGATGCCAATGCCTTATTCTTTCCATTCAAGGACATTTTATAATCTTTCTTCTCATTCTCGTCTCTTTTGTCCTTCTTGCCAATCCGTCCCTCCTTGTCCATTGTATCTTTGAGACAAGTCCAGGACATTCATACCTTAGATGCCGTGACTTGTTACGATTGTGACATGACGTTGTTTTTTCCAATTTGGATTACTTTTTGGAGTTCTCGCTCTTGAGTATTCTCATGTACTTTCGGATTTTTATTGTCATGTGTCATCATTATCTTCTCTTGGCTCCATTCTTTTGAAGTAGTAGCCTCGAGGGCTATCCATTTCTTCTACTTTGTATCTTCTCTCAATCGAGCCTTCGACTTGACTTCGTGTATAATAAGTTTTCAGGAAGCTCATGAAGAGCCATCGTGGAAAAATTGTGAACCTTGTTAACGGCTGAAAATTTTGGCTTCAACACATTCGACAATGGCCTTAAAATCTTTTGATATAACTCTTCTTGAGGTTAAACCTTTGCCAAGTGATCTCAGTCTAGTAATAATGTTGATAAATCGAGTAAACATATCAACAACCGACTCACCTTCATTCATAGTAAAAGGCTCTTATAAATGGGTAAGCATACTCATATCAAACTTTTCAAATAAGTGCATTGAAAGTCTTAAGACTTGTAATTAAAATACAGTTAGATCCTAAAACTTTCAAAAATTGAAATTATGTCCTAAAATTTACCACAAATGTATAATTAAATACTAAAACTAATTCTAAAAATTATCAATGAACGACTCACCTCCATTCATTTATGTCATTTATGTTACATGTTAGTATGGACACATGTTGTGGTTAACCGCTCTAGCGTCGAGGGGTTTTTGCGTGGTTACGTCCATTTCTTCATGATGCGTCGGGCCGTGGACAGCAGGCATTGGGACTAGTTTAGTTCATTGGACGAGTCACGGGCCGACCCACACGCCTCATGGCTCGGAGCATCTATTGACCTTTTAGGGTCTTGTTTTGCATCTTCGAGGCATCTCGGGTCGGCCTTCAGTGGTCTTTATGGCCCGCACATGCATTGGGAGCTTTTCGCAGTTGTTTTGGTGTCGTTTAGTGCGTAGAAAATAATCCAAGGCCCACTGTCCAGATTTTAAGCTTGGTGAGCAAAGGGCGCCTAGCGAGGATTTGCTCTTGTTTGGCATCTTAAATGGCCACCAAAAAGGGTCACGAACGACCCCATCACAGCCACTGGCTTGCTGTCCAGTGTCCAGACCGTGTATGGGCTGGACAGTGAGCTTTTCGCTCCTATCTCGGCTTTATGGAAGGCCTCGAGCAGTCACGGGTCACATCTTACTAGTTTACATCGTTTCCTTGTGATTCCACAGGCTTATAGCATGTTTTCATTCACGTCCTAGCATTCTAGTTGTTTTGTTATTCCGCAGTGAGCATCTAATTTGTTTTAAACGCTAGTTAGTTCCTATCAAAATGTAAATAGAAAAAAACAAATGGTAATGACAAGGCAAAAAAGTGAGAATTTTTTTTTTTAATTGTCCTACTATATACTTATTATACTTTCACTCTCAGACTTTTGTTATGCCCATTTGTAAGATATGGAACTCTAAATCTATACCTTAAATTAATTTGTTCCTATCACAACCCTTCTAGATGGGGATTCTAACCCCCCACATCTCCCTTCCCACATGGGAAGGATGGTCATTAGAGCAAATCTCAATGGTTAAAGTGGGAATTAAATTAAGGTGGAAACTGCATCATAGGATTTCGTTGAATTCAAACTTAGTCTGATTCTATTTAATTTAATGCTTTGTTGTCATCCTCTCGTTTAGGATGTTTGCATAGCTTACGAGGGTCCAATCTTGAGGCTTAACAACAAGGTGATGTTTAATTTTGTTTGATACAACTTGATTACTTTCCTTTACCATACTTTATTTATCTTGATGTTATCGCATTTTACTTAATTTCCGTTTGCATGTTACCGTTTCAATGTCGTATGCACAATTACTTATTTTATTTATCATATTAAATAACAAAAATGAGAAAGATTGGATGATATGCTTTTGGTAAAAGCCTTATGCGTTAGATAATATCTAGCTATCAAGTCCTTAATATCCTAAGTCTCTAGTTCGTGGAAGTAAAACAAATTCTCACGACTTACTTAGCCTTTAATTGGCCTATAATAAATTAGTGGTGGTTCCTAACAAAAAAAACAAAATGTTATAATAAATCGAGAAAGCTATCTTGCTATCGGTAGGGATTGGGAAGTCCTATGCCAAAAGCAAAGGCTAACCCGTGATAGGGATCATTTGTGCTGGCTTAGCAATCCGCCAAATTCCCGCATGATTACATTGGCAAGAATTAAAGCTCAATAACCAAATTGAAAATTAAATAAGGATTGTCCTTAAATATTTGTTCCTAAACTAGTTCCAATCTGCATACATTTATTTTCTATCCTCGAATTTAAGACACACTCTCTCTCACTCTCTCTTTTCATATACCAACATACGCAAGCCCTTATACTGGTACTTCATGTGTGTATATTTATGTTTTGATCTCAAGTGCGCCCCTGATGTATTTATGACATAGAAGCTTTTCTTTAAACTACATTCATAATTCGGCAGTGACAGGCGAAATTGGAGATGTTTACTAGGAATCGGGAAATCTTACGATTAGTGTGATATGTCTCAAGTTTAAGCTCGTTAAATAAACATAGTTCCAAATTAAAACGAGCGAGTTTGGCCAAATAAATGAAGTCCAACCACCGACTTTGATCTTGTTTGTTGTTACGTTATTTCCTCTGCGTGCACTGCTCGAAGATGAAGAGATCAGCAAGAGGGCGTGTTTGGTTTCTTCCTATTGACAGCTGCACATACAGGAAATGCTGGCGCACATAGATGAAGTGACGCTTTGTTTATTGCTTACTCCTCCGGTTGCTCTCCCATGCCTCATTAAAAAGAAGACTTTCCATCTTTGGCCTAAGAGAAGTGGAAAAAGATAAAGGAATGGGGGCTTGAGTTTGTCTCCTATATGGAGTTTAATTGAAGGAGCCCCACAAGTGATTGAGACTCCCTGATTTTGCATTAAAAAGGGGAAATAGAGAAGACATCGTGGGTGCGCTGAAGTTCTTTGGGTGGCTGACAGGGTCTCGCGTTCAGTTCTCTTACTGTTAGAATGGAGAAGTTTGCGAGCCGCGAAGTTGATTTAATTGTCGTCTTAAAGATTTATGTAATTACTTTTTTAAGATTGAGAGATTATTTTTTAAGGGGTTGTGAACCTGTGATCATTAAATGTTGTAAGATTGAGAAACACCGAAAGCATTTGAATTGTTCGATTGTAATTGTAATTCCTATTATATTATTTTATCTGTAGATAACTTTCATATCACTTTTTTGAAGATACATATTACACAATTGAATCATATAAATTTAATATCCAATTTATTTCCTTCATTCCCTCTATTTTTTTATCCTTTTATTCACAAAAATAGACATCTAGTTATTTAGTTAATTAATTAGATAGGCAGATAGACACATGTTAATTTTTCAACAAAGTAACTATCATCGGATGGACTCGTCAAAAAAAAAATAATAATAATATCATCGGATGGAAAGTAAAATGAGCAAATTCTTGGTCAAAGAAAGAAAGGAAAGGACCACCTGTTATTGAAGGGAAACCGAGAGATAAAACAACAACCCATGTGTGGGTCCCACAGATCCCACTAGCTCGCTCTCTCTCCCTCCCCCACCCCCCAACCCTCTGGCCCGCCCTCTCTCTCTCTACCTCGCCCCCTTGCTGCCGATCCTCGAAGCATTCATCATCCCCACCGACCCTTGCTTCGCCATCTTCGTCCTGCTTCCTTGCTTCTTCTGCAGGTACCGGAAGCAGCCACCCTTCCTCACGGGGACGGCGAAATCTCCACCTTTTTTGCTGAGGGAACTGCGTTTTTCGCAGCCACTAAATGGAGGGGAAAAAAGGGACAAAAACATTACCAGTTTTGAATGACATTTTATCATCATAAGCAGCTACAATGTAGACCATAATTTGTAGAAGATTATACTCACTACGGCATGCGCTTCCGGCCTTCCTAATGTTGCACCTCTTAGGAATTGAGATAGCTGCGGCCGGAATGATCCGTGCCTCCTTCGCTGCAGGAGAGAGAAGGACTGTGCAAAGGCAGTGAGGACCGGAAACAATGAGCATACTGACTTTGGTGCAGCAGGCGGGTGGGACCTTGGCCTGGGGGTCTCTAGCTGCCCCAAGGCAAGGACTCAGGCTGGCGAACGCCGACCTGATTGGGGTCCTCCCGCATTCTCCCGCAGCACTCGCTTCAAGAGTGAAGCCATTCAAAGTGGCCAATACCATCAAGATGCAGAAGGGCACAAGGATAGCAATTTGAGAGTTGTTGCCCATCCTTCTTCTTGGAGATTGCGGGAGAGGATATCTGTATTCTAGGCCTCTGCTCTGCTAAGTTTTTGTCTGAGGACAAATCAAAATGCGATTCAGCGGATGGGTCTATATATAGCCAAAGCCATGATGAAGCAAAAAACAGGAAAAGGTGCAAGGTTTTGAAATGGAGAAATACTACGTGATAAAGCGAGAAACAGGAAAAAGTGTGACGTTTTGGAAAAAAAGAATGCTACAATGCTACATGACAAAAGCGAGATCACGCGACTTCTCAAAAATAAAAAAATAAAAACCTCAGATAAGGATGCTGCAAACCGAATATTATGATTAGGTACCCACATGATCCAAGGTAGCCGGCGGTTTCATATACTTTAGTTAACGCAGGGAAAGACAGGTCAAATCAGAATGTGGACAGGTGGGATGCTTTCGGCTACGTTTGGGAACAATTTTGCAAAGCTTTTTGGACCCCTAAAATCTCTTGGGCAAATCGTCATGAAGCTTCTAAAATCTACTTTTTCTAATATACCCCAAATTGAACGGGAGGTCCGGTATTTAGGAAAAACAATGCGTAAAAAATTACTTGGGAAAAATCTGTGGGGGAAAGAAAAACAATCAATAGTGTTGAGTTCCATTTATTTCATGAAAATTATTACATTTCTGAAAAATATTCCTTAGAAAATCAATTTTTAGGAAGATGACTTTTTTTTTTTTTTGGTGGTCAATTGAAATCTAAAAAAAGTTAAAAAAAGCATAAAATATTTTTCGTCATTTCGAAAAGAAAATCTGATTTGATTTTCCCAAATACACACACTATTCGAGCGCTAATGAGTAGTGCATGGGTAGTTGGAGAACTAGACACGAGCATTAGGATTTTGGGTCTAGTCTCAATGGACCCCAACCTGCACATGGCCACTTGGGTCTCAAGTAAGAGTGCATGCACCGATCAAATTTTTGAATTTAAGCATATGTTTTCAATTGATTGGGAAAATAATTTTCGTTAACTCATTTTCCTAATCTAATGTCGTATATAAAAATGATATTTTTCTGAAAAACTTTTGATCGCGAAATAAACAAAGCCTAAGGTGATGTAAGGAACCCAACTGTATCTTTTAAGCACCTCCTTTATTCAATCACCAAATCAATCGCAAGGGATATTTTATTTTCAGATAATGACCTGAGATAAGAATTATGAAATGAAATCTCCATTAATTGACGATGACGACGAGGAGGACAATCACGACGATCTCTAGTCATTGGACCTTGAAATGAAGACTTTGAAGTAGACGGTACTTTTGACATCTTGCCACGAAAAGGATATCCGAACCTCGAGAACTTGCCTCAGATCTCCATCCAAGACTTTACCAACTTGTCTTTGACATGTATTGATAGGATTCATTCCACATGTGGATCTAGGTCAAAGCTTCATTTATGATTTTCTCTGAGCTCACAATCAATATTACAGGGTAAAAGAGCCACCGATTTCGCGTTTTTCTGGTTCAGCTTGTGAGATTTCACGTTTGAGCCATCACTTGGTAAATGGCACTAGAACAAATGTGGCAGGTCGAATGAAATGGCGTAAGAGCTGTCCAGCAATGCCAGTTTGGAATTGTCACACGACATAGTAACATCTGTCGAATGATACCTTGAAATTGCCATCAATCTCATTTGTGTTAGATATTTCTACAGTTTTAGAATAGCTATTTCAGCAGTTTTGAAACATTGAAAGCTATTAATTTTTTTTTTTTAACATTTTTTACAGTTATAAATTTCTAACAGATTTTATCTGCCATTTCGTAATGCTTTATAACGGTTATTTTGTGGTCATGTAACAACCATATTACAACTTTCTAACGGTCGGCTTTATAATGTTTCGTTTATTTTTATGGAAACTTCATCATTATTTTATAATGGCTATACAACGATAATTTTCTTCTTTAAATACCAAATTTTATTTATAACTATTTCTTAATGATTTTCTCTTTCTTTTACCTATAAATTGTTACTTTAAACTTTATTGGAAAGTGATATCGATATATCAAAATCAAAATATTTTAATTTCTCTTTTCTTATTTTGTTACATATCTTTCCTTTCTTTGTTGGATTATACATGCAACGTTATTCCATTCCTTCTAATATTCAATACGGAGTATTGAAGAAGGTGTACTGTATCTTGGAAGAATAGCCATTGAAGCTTTACGCACCAAGTTTTCTATTTCGAAAGGAGAAATTATTCTTAAGAACGGTGCTTACACGCCTCAAATATTTATTTTTATCATCCAATCTTTTTCAATGTATTTTCAATAATTATTATTATTTTCATATAATCTAATTTTTTTCCAACAATTTGCAACAGCTCACAAGCATCGTTCAAGTACTAATCTTGTAACGTTTTCAGATTTGTTATGGTAATGTCGCTAATGAGCTGTCATAGCCCAGGGTGTCACTTCAAAAGAGTATCGCCATAGCTTTCAGGGGCGTTGGAAACAAAATGAGGATGACGATTTTACTTTCTGGGAAAGTCGCTTTAGCTCCGGTCGGTCGTCCTTACACCGAACGCAATCTGGGGCACAAATTGGAGTGGGGAACAAAAAACAAAACGCAAGGGAAAAAGGCAACCTCCTTTTGACGTAATATGGTCATTCAATCTGGAACTCATCATCAAAAAGGGTTTCCATTCTTGATGCGCCACCAATAGAAAGATCTAACGTGTCCCCAAACAGTCAATGTCTGACTCATGAAGCGATTCTGAGCCCCTCAGCGGCGTTGACGGCTTAAACCACAACGCTCGAGGCTATTGGAAATAACCATTTTACAGGTCGTAGAATTTTCAAATTGTTTTACCGTTTTACATTTTAAAAGACCTTTCTGGATCGTTTTACTGTTATCTCGGCAAATACTAGAGTAGAACCACGGAAGAGAAGACTCGAAATACTTCACCCGGTTCTCTTACAAAACAAAGAGGGACTCCTGTACAAATTTAGCTCTTCAAGAGAGCAAAATACTCCAAAAGAGCATTTAAGCCTTCGCAGTTCATGCCACCAACCTTAAATTCCCAAGCCAAAAACTGCGTGCAGAACTCTAAATAACCACTTTTTTGACTAGACTAGTGTTAGAAACATCGAATAATTTGCAAGAATAGCGCGTGTAGGGGCTAAAGAGAGTGGACTTAAGTGGGAACCAGCAGAATTAGCAAAGCAACTCTATGAAATGAATATAATACAAACCAAACAAAACCAGAAACGGTTGTCAGGGTCTTTTATTGACCTTTGCTCTGATCATCAGCTTTGAAAGCTGTACTTTACAACATCAATGAGTGAGAGTGTCCAAAACATGATATTGTATATCCCAAAGTAGTCTTGTAGGCAAGCATCAGAGTAACCTGTCTTCCCTTCCCCTGTTTCAAACACTTCCTTTACTCAGAGCATCCGACTAATCCTTAAATTGTGAATGTATGATTCAAATACTGCAACAGCAAAATCTAAAACATACATAAAAAAAAATGAAAATCAGGAAGGAAAACACAAAACGTGGTTCAATAAAAGCAACTTTCGTGGCCAAAGAGATGGTTACATGACTACTAGCTGTTGCATAGCAAACAGTGTTCATGATTGATTCATGACCTATCAATATTTTCCGCACAACACTTTTCAACATGATATCTGAGCTTGAGTTTGAGTTTCGGGTTCTTAAAACTCTCTGATCTGGCTACTCTGCTTATATTCCTTAGGCAGTTCGGTTCTGCTTGGAGTCTCTTTGATCTGCATATGCCCATGTAATACCGGCTTTTGTAAGAGGAGGATTGCTAACAAATATTCTTGGTGTACATGATGCTTTCTTTCAGAACATACAGTTGGCAATTGCTACGATAAACACTCAAAAAGTTTCCCTTGTGTTAGGAAATTACAATGAATATAGAAAAATCAAACGAAACTCAGTCCGAAAGAAGGGCCAAGTTTTAATGCATGACCCTGATCCTTTAGCTTAAAGAAGGGCTTTATCCAGACGAGTCGCTCTGGCGTTGATCTGGCTTCTTCAAGGGTTTGGATAAGAAAGTTTCGCCGCCTCCTCTCTTCCTGAAGTCCACGACTTTCTGTGTGGACTCTCAAATAAATTGACGATCGGTTAGAACTTTAAGAGTCTCACCCTTGAGTTCGACATCAAAAGCTTTGAAAATGCGTCTCAGGGCCGCCCCACATGGCAAATCCTTTTCTTTTGAACCAGAGCACTTCATTGCAGTATCACAAATTAGATCACCTAGGGGCACCTTCCAGCCATTTTTAATCTTGAACATTGATTTGATTTTTGTTTCTTAGACAAATCAGTTCTTTGGCCAGAATTAGGAAGCAGGCAATAGATCTCAATTGTATGCAGAATACGCATATTGACATCTAGCTGCCCCGTCCGAGGATCATGAACTCTCTGCCTCGATTGGTTAGGAAATACATCATTTCTCATTGTCATATATGTATCACTAACGGTCAACGACCACAAATCACCCTCGGGATTTATGCCAAATATATAATCCCAGAAGAAATTCATCAAGAGAAAGCACCGTTCCATTCACATACGATAGCAAAACTATCCAATCAATCTTAAATTTCTTGTACAGATATTAATTTAATTTTAAACTTTTCAATTTTCATAAATCTTTGTGCAACGTTCCAACGTAATTCTCCCAAACAACTTTCGTTGAAAATAACTATCCAATCAATCTTAAATTTATTGTACGGATGTTAATTTAATTTTAAACTTTTCAATTTTCTTAAACCTTTGTGCAACGTTCCAATGTAATTCTCCCAAACAACTTTCGTTGAAAATCGTTGACGTGTTAGTGTATAATGTAAGACACTCGATGGTGACTAAATCACCACAAGAAATTGACCGAAAGGACTTCATTCAAATTTCGCGCAAAGATTTAAGACTAAATTGATAAAATTGAAATGTTTAGCATTGAAAATTAATATCTCTAAATAAGTTCAGGACCGATGGAGTAAATCTTCCCCACATATGACTCATAAATTATTTCCTCCACATTTTTTTTTTTTTTACTTCGATTAAAGTGTTATAAAACTCTTTTAGCGTTTCAGGACAAATCTCGTCGGACATAAACATAAAATCAGTCCATCCCAACTGTCTAAACCGAACTCCCAAACGGAAATCTCTCCCGGGTGCAAAAATCGAAGTCTATTTTCCATTCCTCCAACACATTTCTTACAGCAAAAGAATGATACCGATCAAAAGAAGCTGGATTGTAAAACATACGGTTCATTGAATCCGAATTGTGGAGGAGTCGATGCAACCTCTTCTTTGCTGAGATGAATAACCACTTCCTGGCTATGTTCATTGAATACGAAATTAGGTTGACGCCTCGAATGCTGCGGATAAAGATGAAGTGCGATATTGAGTGGAAAGCTAAATGGATTAAGGGAATTACCTTGGAGAAAAGAGGCGTAGGCAAGAAAAAAAATGATAGAACATTAGCAGGGAAAAAAAAAAAAAGCCAATGTAATAGGTGGCTTTGGGTAAATCCAGATCGCGAAGGGCCCGCTAACCTCACGAGCTAGGTAATTCATAAGTCAGTTTCGAATAATAGGTGGCTTCAATGTAGGTATGGTGCGCTTGGTGATGTGAGAAATTGAAACATATCTTTTAAGGACATCTTCCCATTATTTAGTCACCGCACCAATCTTTTAGGGTTTCCTTTTAAGATAATGACTTGAGCATATTTAATAGAGGTGCACGCTATAAGTATTAGAAAGGTCACTTATTTTCCAATGAAATACCTTAACTTTTTAAATGCGACTCAATGTGAGGTCTCTGTTAAATACACAAATGGAAACTGTTGATACGGACATTAATGCCGTTAGGAAATCTTCAAACGTACACACCGGCGTCCATATCTCTCTGTGCTAAAAAAAGCCCTAGGCAGCAAAACATTTTTTTTATTAGGTATTCTTAACAAGTGTTACAGGGAAACTCATTAACAAGATATCCCTACCCCCATCTCGAATGATGGTAGCTACCTCTCTCCAACACCGCACTAACATTACGAATCCAAAAACCACCAACCCCATCAGTCGACCCTACCACTCCCTGACTCAGCCTCACCACCGCCAGTAATACTCAGTCCCGCCGATATGAACAAATCTAGCCTCACCGCCTCCAACCACACACCCCCAGGCACTACCGGGATAGCCATGGCGACGATGATGATGGTGCCGCTGGACGGAGGCACAAGTCAGGCGAGCAGAGGAAGGACTGAGAACAAAATAAAAAACAAAGGAATGAAAACAAAGGGTGAAAGTAATTTCCATGTGCTGAGTCTGAAAAAGTGAATGACGTGATTGACGACAATTCATCGGGTGGCTAAGATCCAGCCTAATTTGGAAAGCTGAGGTACTTAATTAAATAAAATAAAAATCAAGTTCTGGATTATAAATGATGAAAAGTTTAGACTCTTGCGATGTCATTATCCCTAATAAATTAATACATATTTGAATTTTTCAAACATCAATCACCTATCGTAAAAATATTGAGTTTTGTAATTTATTCATTTAAATTTACCCTGAGAGTACTCACTACTTTTCAACAAATCCTACACCGATTGTCAATGTAGAGTATTTGAACATTTCAGATTAACTAAGTCCCAAGGGCAAACATAAAACATCTCGTTCATTTGTATTAAGCATGGATTACGGTAATGAGTTTGGGTCCCAACGTCATTCATAATGAAGAACGCTAAAATACTGAATATAAGGTCTACTGCATCCAAATCAACCACTTAACCACCTAACTTTACAGAGTCTCCAAGATCATAAGAAAAGCCCACATTGATGTTTTCGATTTCCATATGGTTAGAGTGATATGCATGGACCCAACTTGTAGGCCTGGGCCAATCAAACCTGGCCCAGACCGGTCGAGAATATAGGCCTTATATTCTCGATTTCCTAGGAATTTCAGATTGGCAAGATCGGTTTCATCAAATTGTGGTACCCTTTCCTTAGATGGTGTTGGAATTTGACAGTCAAACAATAAGATGGGCCCAAACGAGGACTCTTCACCAAAGGCCTTTTGTCGAACGGAAGACGTGGGGACTAAGATCTCCGCTACAAGCGTTCTACCCGATGACCACCTTAGAAAGCTTTTAAACTTGAAACCAATCCTCTTCAATAGCAAAGTATAACAACACAAAGTCTGTAACACCAATTTATCCTTGACTAAATAGATGTTGCACAAGATCTCTCTTTATATCAAAGTTTTGTATTGGCCTTTCCATACAATCTAGACAAAACTTGGAGATAGGCTTATGGTATGCGCATTAAACTTTCTACCTCATGAGTTGATTTATTGATAATCCAGGATGCGTTATCTAGATTGGAATTGCAAGAATCGAGTGTGCACAATTCTACTTATGAGTACTTATAATTACTACGATGGGTGAGTTATAATGTTTACATTATAATGCAATGTTCCATCTAATTTTTCATTTAATTCTGTACAAATTTGCAGCAGATTGAAGAATGCAAGTACACCCGCCCTTTAGGATTCTTTTTTATTATTATTATATATATTTAAGCTTTTTCCATAATAAGTCAAGACGCCATCTTTGATTTATCTAACGTTGTCTTAACACATATGTTATATTGAATTCCAAGGTGTAGTCGTTGTTTGTTAGGGAAGAACGAATATTCTCACTGGCTAATTCTTTTCCTTTTTTTGTTTTTTTTGGTCTTGTTTACAATTTCAGATCAAGTTCATGCATTCATGCATATCCATGCGATTAAGTGGTGTTTTATTTCTTCATGCTTATCCATGCAATTACTTGCATGCTTGAGGGCTTCATGGTGCCTGGCTTTTTATGGGCACCGCCTCATGCTTTCTTTCTTGAAGCATTGGAAGATTTCCAGTGCAAGAGTCATAGTCCACCGTGCGTGCAAAACTATTCTGGGTTTGGGCCACCTTCACAACCCGAGATTTGACCTTAACTCGTTTATAAGGCTTGTAGGATGATGCTTCTCAGGCCTCCAAGTAGTTATGTTTTATATGCACACCTTAAATTATATGTAATGACAATATCTATTTAATAACGAAGGAGGGATTATCCTTAAATAATGAGATCAAATATGTAAATGGTAAGTGAGCGTCAAATTACTGTTATAGCCTCGGAGGATATGTTTTTTCAGCTTTCCTTCCTCTCACGTCAAGTTTATTGATTAATGAGATACAAAATCCAATGATGTGAGCCTCAGATGCTCTGACTTATATCCAAATTCAAGTTTTTGGAGTTAAAGACTCCCCCTCAAACAGGCGTCTGGAATCCCGTTATACCCAATTTGTTCGCAATACTTTTCAAAAATTTCATTTTCCAATGCCTTCGCTTAGATGTCCATTGATTGTAATCTTGATTGTTGAAATGTCAATTCAGTGATAATAGGGTTCATATGCTATTTATATACATTTCATATAAATTTAAACTTTTGAGTTGTCTTTTTCTAAGATGGTATCAAAGTCAAATTTGACCATTTTCATCTATACATCCACCTCTGTTAGTCAAATTTCACGTGTCATTCCTAATTTGCCTTACATGTGAAAGGGATCTTTGAAATATCTCACATCACTTAATAATGGAGTTCATATACTCTATCTACGTTCCACCTAGGTGCTTTAGTTTATAAATTGGATTTTCTAATAGTAGTCACCTAGCTTGGCTTCATAAGTCCTTGTTGTGCGTTTTCTCTAACAAGATGACAAGCTAGTTCTATGAGTTTGTTACGTTCATGGGAAACTAGATTTGTTGTAACATGTTGTAACATGCAGAACTGTCTATTATCAAAAAACATTTTTGTAGCCGGCAAACTTGTTAATCCCAATTGCTTGAATAAATTTGTCGTTGAACTTCACAATATGCGTTTGCCTTGGATATAAGTTCAGCTTCTGTAGATGATCTCGACGCGGTTGATTGTCTCAACTCAGATTGAGCGTATTGTCCAAATACAAGAAGATCGAATTGGATGTGGTGCATTCATGTGAGAAAGCATTATCTCGCGAAGAGGTGAAAGCCAAGAGAATCGATGACGGGCGACCAAACGAGTTTGCAAATTAATGTGGTGCAATGACCTAGTTGCAGTGCCTCACAAAATTTGGAATAAAAAAGTTATATTTCAGTGTGAAAGTTTAAGCTTTTCGTTCTATCTAGATATCTATATGTACAGGTATTCATTGAATGTGTTAGTATAAGTAAAATCAAATCTTCCCAAATGAATGCTAGACATACCTAGCAATTCAAAGTAGAAGTTAGGCTATCACATATCCCGTTTCATACGATCATGCAATATGATTATGATTTACTTCCCAACTTCACACAAACAGCAAACTCAAACATATTATTAATTATATTAAATAAGTTAACTTTGACCATTCCCAATTTTAAGGGGAAAATGGGGCAATTTCATCAAATTTCAAGAGAAGACATGTCCATCCTCCTGCGGGGAAAGGTTGCAGAACGTCAAATTTCATGAGGAGACGAATTTCACTTAGGAAACATGCTAAGAAAATTTTGTGCTTTTGAAAGACAGGTCCAAATCTAAAATTTGTCATTGATTGCGTGATGAAGAGGAAAGATGCTAAAGTTGACTAAGGAAAACTTAGGTGAAGTAGCGTTTCGTTCCATAACTCTTGGGAAAAGTGTGCAATTCAGTGATTCAATGTTATTTGTATGATCAAATCTAATAACTATTTTTCAGTTTCTAAGGTCAAGTCTTTTAACTCTTTTAGTCCGTTCAATTGAATCATTTATCACCGACTAATGCTATCATCATAAAAATTTTAATTTAGTATTGGTTATGTGACAAAACTTCTATATGTGATGTTGACGTGATGCGTCGCGCCACATCGATAAGATAAAAGAAATTCAGTGCGTTTGTATCATAGAAAATCAATAATTTGGATATGATTTTCTATTACAATTACTTGCATTGCTAAAAAATTTAGCTAATGAAAATTAAGTTCACTATCAACAATATTCCATCCCTAAACATTTTCGTTTATTAAGAAAATGATTTTCAATGGTTAAATTTTATAAATGATACAAGTAGTCCCTTTTAAATGTGATGGCATCTTGATAAATTAATGGTCATAGACTTAATCTTGGTCCTCTAAATTAACTCCGTAATGTTAAATTAAGTAGGTCCGATATAATAAAAGAGACTGGATTCAATTAATTACAAGAGAGAGCAAAAGAAATGAAATGAGGGATTATATTATGAATTTAGAGGATTTTTGCGGGTAATATTAAAGACATCATGGGGCAAATAATTCCTTTAAAAGAGTGTTTTCACACCTCAAAATCTAACTTCATTATTCTTTCCAATTGATTGACATTTCCCCAATAATTTTAAAAAATTAATTGTGCAACAATAGAGTCAGAGTTGATTGCCGGAACTAAATGTTCCTAGAAAGGCTCCAAATCTTGGCGTATGTGGCCGACTGTGCATCTCGGTCGCACGGGGGGCATGATCGGCGGACGATCCATTGTTGGTGATGTGAGTTCATGACAATTGGGTTCTCTTTGAGTCGGTCTCGATATAGTTGGTGGAGATTGTGGACTTGTGTGAGGAGTGAAGGACGCGGTTTAGGGTGATGTTAAGCAAAGCAGGTGCCCTACGCAAATTGAACCCTCTTCTTAGTTCCATTGACAAATCTCTCTTTTCATTACCATCAAACATTAGTAACATACTAGTATATACTGAAGGAACAATGACTGGAGGGTTTTTGGGAATCCGCTCCTGTAATTATGGCTCTCTGCAACAATAACAGCTGCTCCTACAAAACGGTGGGTTGCCAATCCAAATGATGCCACCTCCTCCATCGCTATCCGGGAAGCCAAGCAAGATGCCAAAGGAGAAGGTGAGGCTGTTAAGTAAATTTGCCGACAGGAAGAAAGTGGGCAATGGCAAAGGTTAAATTTTTCCGGGGCCCATGTTGTCCTCTATTTTCATATGGTCACATCGTTCTCGATCTCTTTTGAAGATAGTTATGACGTCTAATTATCACATCAAAAAGATCGGTTTGATTTGGATTTCAAGATGTTAAAGTTAGCATCTCTGATAGTGATGATTTTAATTAATTAATCGGATGAGCCTACGTTGGCCCGTCCGCCCATGTTGGGCCTAAAAGCCCAGCTCACGAAGAATTAGGGCCCATGGATGGAGGGATATAACAAAGGGGTGCATTTGTATTTTGGGGGGAGGTATATAAAGGGGGAAAAGGAGGGAGAAACGTACCTTTTGGCATTACGTACGTTCCTCCTCCCCCCTCCCTCCAAAACACTCAAAAAGAGCAAGAACAATAAGAGAAAAAGGCAAAAGGCGACACCCTTCTTCCTCCAAGGTGAATTGCTGTCATCGGATCGAACATGACCGTTTTTCTCTTCCTCTTGGCGTCATTGGTGTTTAATCTGTGGCTAACAAGGTACGTTCGATTCTGTGATGTGCCTTAGGATCGGTGATGCATATGAATTTCCCGGGCTCGTCTTCCGCGCAAGTTTAGGGGTTCGATTTAGGGTCGAATCCTGTTTTTGGGGATCCGCCAATCCCAACATTGGTATCAGAGCCTGAGTTTATGTTTTCCGATCCCTTTTCATGTTTTTCCCGACCCCTTTCATGTCTGTGGATGTATTTTTATTGATTTTCGTGAAAAGGAATTCGGTCGGCACCGATCGGGGCAAGAAATCCCAACACCCGAGACTGTTCATGCGATTTTTCGACTTTCTGTAAGTCGAAATCGACTTTTGATGGCATTGGACGAAAGGTCTCATCGAGACGAGCACGACGAGTGGTGGAACGCCGCCAATGGACGCCGGACACGCCCCCACGCGCAGCCAAAGTGAACGAGTGCACGCGCCGACTTGGTGAACACGCAGGCACGTGCACCGGGCGCAGCCCTGGCGCGCGCCAGCTGACGTCATTGTGACGTTAGCTGCACGCGCGCCGCACGTGCCGGGTCGGTCTGTCCGACCCGGCCCGACCGGCGACCCGGCTCGACCGGCCGGTCCGACCCGCCGGCCCAATCGGCGACCTGACCCGGACTGACCGGCCGACTCAACCGACGACCCGACCCGCTTGACCGTTGACCGTTGACTTTCGTTGACCATTGACGACCGTTGACCGTTGACCAAAAAAAAAAAAAAAAAAAAAGGTAGAAGAAGAAGAATGTGTTTCTTTTTCAATTATGCCTATGTGGGTTATAAGTAATCCATTTTTATTTTGCATTTGTTGCATGAATTTTCCCTTATGTTCATTATGGATTATAAGTGATCCATTTTCAAGTCCTGCATTTGTTACAGGAACTATGATGCGATATGCACGAATACCTGCATTCCCAAGAATGGACGAAGGACGTGCAAGACTTAAAAGGCTGATGAAAGAATTAGCTAATTATCGGTGGCATGATGGTGATTTAGTATCACATGTGGTCAAAGTCAATCAGATGATACAAAAATCATCTGGAATGGTTATCTTATGTCGGATTTTAAGAAGGTGTCAACCTTCAAGAACACTTTTCCACCAGAATGGCAAGCAGTGTTAGATCGGCTATGGGAGGTCAACGTGGTCCCGGGTTATAGGAGGCTGGTAGAAGCTTTTGTGAGAGAGTACTATAGGATTGAGCTAAACAAAACTTCAACCCTTAGTATGAGTGCCACATGACGCAAAATGAATGCGCCTTGGAGGCGACATCAGAGCTCTCCAAAAGTTTTTCCATGGTTGGCAAATGTGCCTTCAGATTTCTTGGATTTTTTGACTGATAGATTAGCAGGGACTTTTCCTAGTTATTTCTTAAATTAGTTTGAGATGATTTAGATATATATGTCTCTTTTTGAGTTGATTTTTTCCTCTGTATGTATTACTTAGTGTAAAGGATATGTTGTATTATGTGAAAGCATTATTATTTTATTGGATGTTAGATATTATTTACTTTCTATTATTGTTGATTGCTGTGGGTAGTTGATAGAAGTTTTTGTAACTTCATAGAATTTAGTTTGCATAAGACAATTATATTAATGACAGTTTTAAGTTAGGATTTTGGAGGATAATTGGAAACATAGTGACCTTTTGATTCTGAAACCTTACTTGAAATTGTTCATTAATATGATGGGTCTGCGCAAAATGGATGCATAAATGATAGGCATTAATTATTCGTGCATGTATATCTTATGTGTTCAGATTGATGGTTTCAGCAACTAAGAAAGTAATTGCTGATTTGAACGGCAACAATTGTGAAATATTGAATATGAAGATTCAATATGTGCTGGAAAAGCCAGAAGCACTAGAAGCTCTTGACCATGTTATGGAAGATCTTGAGAATGCCGTGCGCTATCTTGAGCTAGTGGAGAACCACCTAACGGCATTTGAGCCGAAAGTAGATATTTGCAATGCTGGTTCTAGCTCAGAAAGGGCTTTGAGCTCTAAGCGCAAGCGTATTGATTCGTTCAATATGTGGGTATGCAAAGGATCAAGTCATTCTTGTAAGAAACCAAGAGTTAACCAACACAAGAGAGGAAAACGTCATCAAGTGAAGAAAATGTCAAGGGTAAGATGTTACAATTGTGACAAGAAGGGTCACTATGCTCGCAACTGTCATGAGCCGAAAAAGGTAAACGCCTCTTGTACATTTGAGAACTTTGCTTATGTGTCAAGTTCTGTATTGTTGACTGAATCCAATCCTTTGTGGACTGTAGATTCAGGAGCAACAGACCATGTAGCAAAGGATAGAGGATCCTTTGTGGAATTTCGACGAATACCAACTGGAACTAAGTGGATCTATGTGGGAAACAACTCGAGCTAAAGTAAAAGGAATTGGCACTCGCTAACCGAACATGCGTGGTGGACGCACTTTGATCCTACATGATGTAATGTATGCTCCGGAGATTTGTCGGAATCTAGTGTCTGTTTTAGTGTTGGTCAAACTAGGTTTTAATATGAACTTCCATAATAGAGGTGTGGATTTGTTTTTGGAAACAAATTTCTATGGTTGTGGTTATTTTCTGGATGGTTTCATTGTATTTGATATTGACTATGCTAATGCAAATGTTTGTTATTCCCTTATCACGTCTCCTAATTCATATGACAATGATGTGAATGTGTGGCATGCTAGACTTGGTCATATTGGCCAACAACGTATGAATAGACTAGCCAAAGAGGGCTTGTTGGGCAATATTGAAAAAGTCGATTTACCCATATGTGAGCATTGCCTAACAGGGAAAACAACAAGGAAACCATTTGAAAAAGGTAAAAGAGCTGAATTTCCTCTGCATTTAATCCATTCTGACATCTATGGTCCAATGAATGTGAGAGGAAGGCATGGGACTATTTATTTCATCACTTTTATAGATGATTATACTCGATTTAGATATGTCTATTTGATTTCTCATAAATCTGAAGCATTAAGTTGTTTCAAAAGGTTTATGGCCTTAGTAGAAAATCAATTAGACAGGAAAATAAAAGCATTGAGATCTGATCGAGGTCGAGAATATTTATCTGATGAGTTCAGAAAATTATGTGATGAAAAAGGAATAGAAAGACAGTTGTATATTCCATATACTCCTCAACAAAATGGTGTTGCAGAGAGAAGAAACAGAACCTTACTGGAAATGGTTAGGTCCATGATGGCGCATACTAACTTACCTATCACCTTTTGGAGTGATGCATTATTAACAGCTGCCTATGTACTTAACCGGGTGCCTTCCAAATCAGTTACTTCCACTCCATATGAGTTATGGACAGGTAGAAAGCCCGACTTAAGTTTTCTTAAGCCATGGGATTGTGCTGCCTATATTCATGAACCCTCTCACAAGTTTGGGAAATTGGGTCCCAGAGGAAAGAAGAGTATTTTCATAAGATACTCTGAACACTCAAAAGGATATGTGTTCATAGGTGAGCAGGAAAGTGGGAGTGTAACTGAATTTGAATCATGGGATGTCACATTCTTAGAAGATGAGTTTCCTAAGAAGGGCGAAATAGGTGAAGATTACTCCCTATTTGAAACCATGGATCAAGATAATGATATTAGTGAAGTTCGTCCAAGTGGGAGTAATATAAGAAGTGATGAATTGAATACAACTGATTCTCAATCACAACCACATGATGAGACGACGTCATCATTATCTAATCCTAGTGGGAGCATAATGGGAAATGATGTGCTGAGTGAACAATCTCCCATACGGCGAACAAGTCGCAAAAGTATTCCCCGTCGACGTTTTGACATTGAAGGGGAAACTTTTATAATTGCCCCACAAGATGAGGATGAGCCAAGAAATATACATGAGGCTCTAAATTGCCCTAGTAAGGAAAAATGGATGCATGCAATGGGAGAGGAAATTGAGTCAATGAAGTCAAACCATGTTTGGGAACTGGTTGATCTTCCAAAAGGACGCAAAGCTATTGGGAACAAGTGGGTTCTCAAAATAAAGCTTAAAGTTGATGGCTCGATAGAAAGATATAAAGCTCGCCTTGTGGCGAAAGGGTATAATAAACAGGAAGGAATTGATTATGAGGAAACATTTTCCCCTGTTGTGAGATTCACCTCAATTCGTATTATTCTGGCAATAGTAGCAAGTATAGATCTTGAATTACATCAAATGGATGTAAAGACTGCTTTTCTCAATGGAGAATTAGATGAGGAAATATATATGGAACAACCTGTTGGTTTCATTACGAAAGGCCAAGAAGGAAAGGTATGTCGACTTTTGAAATCGATATATGGCCTTAAGCAGTCGTCAAAACAGTGGTATATACGTTTTCATAATGCTATGATGGCATATAATTTTACAATGATTGATGAGGATCATTGTGTATATATCAAAAGATCCAAAGATCAATTTGTGATCATATCATTATATGTTGATGATATACTAATTGCCGGAAGCAATATGGAGTTAGTTAATACTATCAAAAGTTGGTTATCTTCTAATTTTGAGATGAAAGATATGGGTGAGGCTGCATACATACTTGGAGTTAAGATTTCAAGAGATCATTCAAAGAGATCATTATCTCTTTCGCAAGAAACGTATATAAATAAACTTCTTGAACGATTTCGTATGCAAGATTGTAAACCCATAGACACTCCTATTGCAAAAGGTGAAGGATTGAGCCATAGACTGTGTCCAAGGACTCCATAAGAGAAGGAACAAATGAAGCATGTTCCTTATGCTGGTGCTGTTGGGAGCTTGATGTACGCTATGATGTGTACAAGACCTGACAAATGCTTTGCAGTTGGAATGGTGAGTAGATACTAATCCAATCTAGGTCAAGCACATTGGAAAGTCATTAAGAATACTTAGGTATCTAAAGGGAACTGCTGATTATATACTGAGTTACCAAGGAAAGGATCTACGACTTGAAGGCTATTCGGATGCTGACTGGAGAGGAGATTTAGATGAAAGAAAATCTACCTCTGGATTTGCTTTCTTACTGGATAATGGTGCCATGTGTTGGTGCAGTAAGAAACAAACGTGTATAGCCTTGTCCACGATGGAAGCTGAGTTCGTGGCATTATCAGCAGCGATACAAGGAGTTTGGCTTAAGAGATTTTTGGATCATTTAGGTGTTATTGAGAAAGCTGCAAATCCATT
Organism: Eucalyptus erythrocorys; assembly: GCA_014182555.1. Taxonomy (NCBI): domain Eukaryota; kingdom Viridiplantae; phylum Streptophyta; class Magnoliopsida; order Myrtales; family Myrtaceae; genus Eucalyptus; species Eucalyptus erythrocorys. The sequence continues at coordinate 30,441,857 of CM024603.1, read as the reverse complement.
ATTAGTTAATTTTGATAGCCAAGCAGCTATAGCGTACACCAAAGATCCAAAGTATTATAGTAAGACCAAACATATAGATACCAAGTATAACTTTGTCAAAGAAATGGTTGCACGAAAGGATGTGAACTTATAGTACATATCTACACATAGAATGGTAGCAGATCCTATGACAAAGTCAATACCTAGAGATGTGTTTTGTGGTCATGTAAAATCTCTAGGATTGCGTAGAGTCTGATGTACTGGATATTGTAATTTCCCTGAGTTGTTCACATTTATGAAATTGTGTTTTTCATCATTAATGCCTATGAATCTTTGTTTGATCTTTATGCATCTTAATGCTCAGTGCATTATATTAAATTGAGAAAGTATGTCGGACAGATAAGAGATTAGCCCACTCGCACGGGTAATCGCCTCTATTTACTGTGTGATAAATAGAGATGAGACGGTTTTTAAGCTTATTATTTAGGTGATAATTGAGAGCTCAAGCTTAAAATATATATGTCGCCTTAACTAAGTGTTAATATGAGGACATGATAAATACTATGTCCGAAAGTAAAATACCCCACATATTTTACTTTATCTGTCTAAGATGCCGGATGTGAGTTCTGATGAGTTATGTGAATGAGTAGATATGTGAACTCAAGTTAGACATTGGGTATGTTTGAACTATCATCTGTACAGTATGAAGGAATAGACATACGCTCCATAGGAAGGGAGTTAATACCGTAATACGTATTTCATACTACGTATGCATGAGACGACCAATAAGAGTGGCAAAAGTTTGATCTCAACTTTTATGCTGTGTGAGACTCTTGAGGGAAATGAGTTCCTCGATTTTAGTCCCCTCAGGACTCTTACTTATTCTCAAGATTTCTATTTAGTGTTTGCTATCTTAGGATGTTACCAATGGTCATGAGTTGATTCAATCTAATGGAACATTTCTAGAAAAGCAAGCTAAACTGAAATTGAGAGTTTGAAGGAAAGAGGAAGATCGATTTTGGAGAATCACATTGTTGTTTTTGTATTCACTGGTCGACCAATTATGACTGTCTTTGGGATAATCATAATTGTGAATACAATATATATCATTGTTGAAAAGAGATCAAAAGAGAGATATAAATGTAATCGATCAATCTAGGGTACTGCATACTAAATCTACTCAGAGTGTCAGCCCATTATGAGCTGCTATATATTCCTAACAGATATATGGCAACGAGCTCTCAAAGTATGCCGGTCGCACGGATTATTCACCAGTATGAATGATGAAAAAAGGTTAAGAGGATCCTGTTCGGCCCACCATGTGCGAGTGGGAGATGATGATTTTAATTAATTAATCGGATGGGCCTAAGTTGGCCCGTTCGCCCATGTTGGGCCTAAAAGCCCAGCCAACGAAGAATTAGGGCCCATGGATGGAGGGATATAACAAAGGGGTCCATTTGTATTTTGGGGGGAGGTATATAAAGGGGGAAAAGGAGAGAGAAACGTACCTTTTGGCATTACGTACGTTCCTCCTCCCCCCTCCCTCCAAAACACTCAAAAAGAGAAATGACAGTAAGAGAAAAAGGCAAAAGGCGACACCCTTCTTCCTCCAAGGCGAATTGCTGTCATCGGATCGAACAGGACCGTTTTTCTCTTCCTCTTGGCGTCGTTGGTGTTTAATCTGTGGCTAACAAAGTACGTTTGATTCTGTGATGTGCCTTAGGATCGGTGATGCATATGAATTTCCCGGGCTCGTCTTCCGCGCAAATTTAGGGGTTCAATTTAGGGTCGAATCCGGTTTTTGGGAATCCGCCAATCCCAACAGATAGCGTGACGAAGGAGCTAGCCAAATCAATGACCGCTTCTGTGGTATGGTATTCATATATAATAAACAGTTTGGATTAGTTTGGCGCATGATTCTTTTCTCGCCTCATATTTTGGTAACTTTACTTGCACTGAAGTGTTTTTTTGATCTGCATTCGAGAAATTGTGATTCTATCTTTTCTTCGATATTAAGATTGATGATATAGACATAAAGACTTTTGCAGTGGACTTCATTAGTGGGGATCCATGATTTAGTTGTCTCCCTACCTGCTTTCCTTGTTCTAGCCACTTAAACAAAGTAAAAGGTACCAATACCATTATTTTTTGTGGGTTATTGCCGAATGTGAATGCTATGGAATATAAAATTGCCTATTTTGTGAAAGATTCGGCGATGCCCATTTATTTGAAGTTTGAATTGTCCCCTCATCATGATGTTCGCAAGATATGATACTTTGAGCGAAGAAATTTATGATGCCAAAGGGTGTGGTGAATTTTCATTTGTAATTACATTTCATCTTGGGGATCTAGTGTATTTTGCAGAATTTTGGGAGAATCATATATCTTATGTTTTGCGTCCCACATCTCCCAGTCAAAGGGGCATGCTCTATAGGACTTGACAATTTTGAGTGAGTTCATGAGTCTCTTCAACTACTCATCATCGGTGATATCTTTTAAAAGGTTCCCCCGCACCACGCTCTCTCGTTTTTCTCTCACCCTGTGCGAGCGCCCCCCTACCTCCATGGTAGAGCCCCTGTCTTTCAAACCCTAGATCCACTCCTCAAACCCTAAGCGTTTCGTTCTTTCTCCCCTCTTTCTCTTTCGTTAGTTTTTCTTTACAGCTTTCTTACAGCTTTTAAAAATCAACAAAACCAAAAACCCTAAAAACAGTAGCCCACCTGCAGTTTTGTGAAGCTCTCTGGATCAATCGAACAGTAGCTTCTGGCTTCCATGGATTGAACGGTGTCATCTTCAACATCCATCCAGGTTTGGCCTTCGCTGTGTCTCCTTCATAGAAATCTGTTTCCGTCTCGCTAAGAGATGAATATTACGACTCCAAGAGCTTGCTATCTGGGTTGTCTGTGTATGATGTGAGAGGAAGGCTGGGTAGAGATCGACGAAACCAGAATGATGAAGTGTACTCTTACTCTCCCCAGTATACCGCCTACATAAGCAAATCCTATAATCAGTAACTATGGCCAGTAAAGAGGAGAATGAACTGCGAGTAGCTGCACTTTGCAAGCGACTCGGGCACCTGTGGTCAGAAGATGATGTAATCGAAGCTTCCCCCGACATCTCGCCCCAAAAAAAGGAGGAATGTCAACGCATCCTCTACGGCAAGTTATATGCCAGACCAAACATCAATTACCCTACCTTCATCTCAACCATGAAAAAAGCATGGAAATCAGAATCTGTTATCTGTACCCAAAAAGATCCTGGTCATTTTACATTTGTTTTCCAAACAGTAGAGGAGAAAGAGAGGATTATGAAGAACTCACCCTAGTGTTTCTCTAACAATCTGCTGGTTTTACGCCAATGTGAGCCTGATATACCGGAACATTGCTATGATTTCCATCAAGCTGCTTTTTGGGTGCGGGTAGGAGGAGTCCCTCCTGGTTGGAGAGAAGAAAAAGTACTCAAAGATTTGGGAAGCAGACTAGGTCAGGTATTGGAAGTGGAACTAGACTCACCTGACAACTACCCTTCCAAGGGAGGAAGAGTGTGCGTCAATGTAGATCTGAAGAATCCTTTGAAATCAGGGGCGGTTTTGGACATTGGCTCCAAGTGGCTTTGGGTTGAATTCAAATACGAACGTCTCCCGCACTACTGTTATTCGTGCGGAAGAATAGGCCATTATGCTCCTGATTGTCCTGAAATCCCTCATGCGAAATCATCTTCGTCAGAAAACAAAATTGACCCATATGGAACTTGGTTAAAAGCAGAAGCAAGTAATCATAGTCCCTATTGGGAAACCTTCTATGGCCAAATTGAGGAGGAGCTAGTTGTGGAAGAAACCATACCTGTCACATCCCCCTACCCAACCTGTATGGAAATAGTTGTTCGAGGAAAATACAAACCAGCCTATGGGAGTTCGCAAAGCAAAAGAAGACTCAATAGTCTTCCCGGTATTGAACCGCATAATCGTACATGCAAACACCGCAACAAGCAACCAAGACAAAGGCAAAAACAGCCTCAATGCTCGAAAACCGAAATGATTCTATCTCAGATGGGGAAATGTAGCAAGAAACAGATGAAGACACAGAAGGCAAAAAAACAGAAGTGCCTACCTGACCAAAAACTCCTTCTTATTGATGAATCCGAATTCCTAGAGACTCCTGTTCAGCTGATGCAAGAGAGTTAAGAACGGGCTTTGGTGGCTAGCCCTAATAAGCCACCCATGAAGCCATGAAAATAGTTAGTTGGAATTGTAAGGGGCTGGGCAACCCCCTAACAATTCAAGAACTTAAAGCCTTAACGGCAGCTGAAAGGCCCAGTTTAATGTTTCTTATGAAGACCAAAAATAAAGCAGATATGGTGGAAAAAATCAGTAAACAACTTATGTTTCAGCATTTGTTCATAGTTAATCCAATAGGATTGGATGGGGGATTTGCACTTATGTGGCATGACGAAGTAACATTGAACGTGAAATCTAGCTCACAGCAGTACATACAGGTGGAGTGTATCGATTCTGACAGTAGACAACATATGCACATTACCTTCATCCATGCTTCAACTAATTTCGGAGAGAGACTTACCTTATGGCATCTTTTGGGCACTATTAAACCCCCAAGTTCCTCCCCTTGGATATGCATGGGAGATTTTAATGAAATACTGTATGTGTGGGAAAAAGTGGGGAAGAAAGAAGCAGACCAAAGTCGCATTGCAGCTTTCCGAAATATGCTTAATGATCTATCCTTAATGGATATGGATTCTCATGGCTGTGCTTATACATGGGCAAATAACAGGGGAGGGGAGGACCTAGTCAAAAAAAAGATTAGATTGAGTCCTTTGTACCTTGGAGTGGAGGACAACTTTTCAAGAAGCTGATGTCCAAGCCCTTCCAGCTATAGGCTCCGATCATAGTCCCCTGGTCCTGAGACTCAATCCTGAGATGAGGAAGAGGAAGAAGCACTTTCAGCTTGAAGCATATTGGACCGAACACTCGGAGTACAATGAAATCATACAACAAATCTGGCAGGTATAGACTCCCAAACCCCCCCCCCCCACTCTTTCAGGCAAAATATTGGAAACCTCCCAAGCTCTAGCAAATTGGAGCAAAAAAACTTTTGCTAATGCTACAACACAGCTGAAGGAGCTCAGCAGGGCCCTAACAGAGCTCACCAATTCCCCAAATCAGCAAACCAGCAGGCAGCACAGACAGAGCCTCATTCATAAAATCGAAAAATTGCGACAGCAGGAGGAACAATTCTGGGGGATGAGATCACGTATCAAATGGCTACAGTGGGGAGATAGAAACACCAGGTTTTTTCATGCCTCTACCATCCAGAGAAGACAGAGAAATAGAATTCATATGTTGCAATTTGAAGATAACACTTGGAGCAGAGATCCCCTCACAATCAAAAACCATATACAGCTATTTTATCAAAAACTATTTACGACAGAAGACAGAAGAGACTATCAACCAGTTCTGCGTGAATGCCCTGCACTTATTACCCAGCAAATGAATGAAGATTTGATGGCCGCACCTTCGATTGAGGAAATTCAAGTTGCAACCTTCCAATTGGGGGCCATGAAGGCCCCTAGACCAGATGGCTTCAGCGGGCTCTTTTATCATCACTCATGGGATATGGTCAAGGCTGACCTTCTCTCCTTACTTCAAACCTTTTTCCAAACTGGCTCTCTTGACCCCAGCTTCAATCGAACATATATCTCTTTGATTCTAAAGGTTAAAAACCCTGAAAAGATCAGCCAATATAAACCAATCAGTCTATGCAACTTCAGCTATAAAATAATCTCAAAACTCCTTGCCAACAGACTGAAAAAGTACTTGCCTGACATCATTGAACTGGAACAGTGTGCTTTTGTCCAGGGCAGGCAAATACAAGACAACATTTTTGTCGTACAAGAAGTACTGCACCAGCTGCGCATCTCAAAAAGAAGAAATAGGCATCAGGCCATACTCAAGCTGGACATGCAAAAAGCATATGACAGGATATAATGGGATTTTTTACGCGACTGTATGCTGCATATGGGTTTCTGTGAACAGTGGGTGAACCTGATCATGAAGTGTGTCTCAACAGTTTCTTTCAGCATAAAAATCAATGGTGACCCTACTTCCTTCTTTTGCCCAACACGAGGACTAAGACAAGGTGATCCTCTTTCACCCTACATATTTATTCTTGTTTCAAATGTTCTAACATGGCTGATCAACAAAGCTTTATCGGATGGAAGTCTGAAAGGAATACAGTTAAATAGACATTGCCCCAAACTTACTCACCTTCTCTTTGCGGATGATGCAATTTTCTTCTTGGATGGTACTCTCATGGAGTGTCAAAACCTAGTAATGACAATTAATCAGTATTGTATGGCTTTGGGACAAACAGTCAATCTCAACAAATCTGGGGTGTATTTCAGTGCCAATTGTCCCTTACCTCTAAAGAGAAACTTGGCCACCATGCTTAGAGTTCCTGTGATTGACAAAAAAGGGCAATACTTGGGTATACCTACAGATTGGGGCAAATCAAAAAAAGAATTATTTGCATGGATATTAGCCAGAGTCAATTCAAAGCTAGAAGGGTGGAAAGAGAAATTACTTACCATGGCAGGGAAGGAGGTCTTGATCAAGAGTGTAGTTCAATCCATACCATCCTATGCCATGTCTATCTTCAAGCAAGCTGCCGTTGTGTCGATCCAGTAAATCAATAGAGCGAAGAGTTGCATCATTCTCGGTGGCGTAAAGGCGATTCTAAACCGAGAATTCACCGGAAAACTGGGATGTATTGAAATCACGAAAGGATGCTGGGGGAATGGGGTTCAAAGACTTACTCAATTTCAATCGAGCCAGGCTAGGTAAACAGGCATGGCGTCTAGCAACCACACCTTCTGCCTTGTGGAGTCAGGTCTTGAAAGGAGTGTATTATCCAACAGGGGATTTGTGGACAGCATCTGTTGGCTCTCGGCCATCCTGGGGGTGGAGGAGCTTGTTGCTCGGCCGAGACATAATTAAACAACAAGTTTAGTGGTCTGTTGGCGATGGTAAATCTATTCGCATTCGAGAGCATAAATGGCTACAACAAGGGATAATAGCAGGACAACCAGGCCAATCTGAACCGACTATGGTATCTGATCTCATAAATGCAGAAACTCGAACATGGCATCAACAACGAATTCAACAACATTTCCCAGAAGACATCGCAAATGCAATCCTAGCCATTCCCCTAAGCCAACAACCACAACAGGACTCCATGATATGGACAGGAAATAGCACAGGCACCTACTCTGTTAAAAGCGGCTATAACAGAGCATAAAAGGAAGTCAGCCATCAAAACCAAAATCGAGCCTCATGCTCCTTCAATCTATCTCGTACCTTCTGGTCCAGGCTATGGAAGCTCGATCTGCCTCCCAAAATCCGAAATTTCCTTTGGGGCCTTTGCCAAAATGCCTTGCCAACGCAAGAAAACCTGTATAAACGGAAGATCAGTCCCGATCTGCTCTGTCAGCTTTGCAAATCGAAGGTTGAAACAACGGAACATCTATTCTTTCTCTGTCACTGGACCAAGACCATCTGGAGAGACCCGAGATTATCCGACCTCAGGCCTACCCACGAAATCCGAAGGGCAGATCAATGGCTTCAGGATGCCTTTTTGGCAGGGAGGGGGGCGACCGTGGTCTTACCTGGACAGGAACTCCTCGGAATGGTCCTCTGGCTCATCTGGAAGGCACAAAAGGGTGGATCTTCCGCGAGAAACCACCATCTCCTGCAGATCTCATTAACTCAGCGCAAGACCAGACCTTCCCCTCCAAAGGAACGACAAAAAATCAACAAACGCCTCTCCGGAACTCACCTAGGGGGTGGAAACCGCCAGATCGGCATGAATTGAAGCTAAATGTTGACGCTCCATGGAGCCCAGGAACGTATCTCTGCTCGGTGGCCGGGGTAGTGCGGGATTCGGACGGGATGCTGGTGGAAGGATTTGCGAAATCAGCTAGGGTTTCATCTGCAGTAGAAGCCGAAACCGAAGCCCTCTTAACCGGGTTACTTTATATCAAAGACTTAAAGTAGGGGCACGTGGAAAGCTTCACGGGTCAACCACTTCGGTGGATTCTTGAGACCGACTGTTTGTCTGCTGTAGACCAGGTACTGGGCCAAGCCACTCTTTAGTGGAATGCACAACATCTGACCCAAAGATATAAACAAGCGCTAGCCCAAAGTGAAAATGTGACGCTGAGATATAGCCCCCAGGAGGAAAATCGTGCGGCGGATTGGGTAGCAAGACACCACCGATCACTCCAGCTTCCGATGAATTGGTGGAAATCCCCCCCTCAGTCTTTATGGTTTATCCTATGTTCTGATCTTATTATGTTACAGTCTTGTAAGACCTATCTTTAAGTGAAAATAGCAAGTATTATCTTCGACCAAAAAATAAAAAAAAATAAAAACTACTCATCACTACATCCATGTATGGGCAAATTGGTTGACGTTTGAAGCTCAACTCAAGTTTCCCATCGAAAATCCTAGTTCTTTTTCCATCCTTGAGACAATCGCCTCTGAAAAAAGCTGCTGATTATGTTCATCAATTTGTTCCTTGCCCTGAATGGATGCTTTGATAAGCTTCGCTGCCGAATCTTTCCAAGATTTTAGAGTCACTGTTGTGGTGATCTTCAAGTAGAGAGTCACCCATGGATATGGCTCCAAAACACGAATGGGGTTAGAAGATGGCGACCAAAACACGGTTCTTTTCCACGATATGGTCTTGCCTTCTCTAGGCTGACCAAGTTCAGAAAATAGGGGAAAAGCATGATGTGACCTCACTTTTCATCAAAGGCAAGAAATCTCGAGGCCCCTCATGAAAATACTAAGAAATCAAGAACCAGAGAACGATGAAACGGGCAATAGACCCCACAGAGAGAGAGAGAGAGAGAGAGAGAGAGAGAGAGCATCTACCGATGGATCATTGTCATTTTCATACTCAAGCTCTTCAATTTCGATGGCCCGCCTAACCCGTCTACGATGACACCGTTGGCCATCCCAACCATTCCCCTAATCCATACGCCGCCTTGTCTCTTCTTGAAGTCCATGATTTTTTTAGTGTATTCTCCAATAAATTGACGATCGGTAGAACCTTAAGAGTCTCACCCTTGCGTTCGACATCAAAAGCTTTGAAAATGCGACTTAGGGCCACCCCATATGGCAAATCCTTTCCTTTTGAACCACAGCACTTACAACGCAGTAACACAAATTAGATCACCTTCCAACCATTCTTAAGCTTGGACATTGATTCAATTTTTGTTTCTCAGACAAATCAGTTCTTCGGCCAGAATTAGGAAGCAGGCAATAGATCCCAATTGGATACAAAATATGCAAATTGACATCTAAATGTCGCGTCCTAAGCTCATTAAGTAACTACCTCACTTGTTTAGAAAACATATCATTTATGAGTCATATACGAAAATTGCTTGGGAGAATTAAATTGGAAAATTGACCGAAAAGGCTATTTTCGAACTTCCCACAAAGGTTTAGAACTAGATTCGTAAAATTGAAATGTTTATAACAGAATTGATATCAATAAATAAATTTAGGATGGATTGAGTAAATCTTCCCCACATATGACTCATAAATTTTTTCCTTCACATTTTTTTTAAACATCGATTAAAGTGGCATAAAACTGGCTTAGGGTTTCAGGACAAATCTCCTTGGACATAAACATAAAGTCAATCCATCCCAACCGTCTAAACTGAACTCCCAAACGGAAATCTCTCCCGGGTGCAAAAATCGAGTCTATTTTCCATCCCTCCAACACATTTCTAGTAGCAAAAGTTTGATACCGATCAAAAGAAGCTGGATTGCAACATATACGGTTCATTGAATCCGAATTGTGGAGGAGTCAATGCAACCTCTTCTTTGCGGCGTTGAACCATCGGGTGAGATGAAGAACCACTTCCTGGCTATGTTCATTGAATACGATATAAGGTTGACTCGTTGAAATGCCGTGAATAAAGATGGAGTCCGATATTGAGTGGAAAGCTAAATGAATTAAGAGAATCACCTTGGAGAAAAGAGGCGTTAGGCAAGGAAAAAGATTGATAGAATATTAGCAGAAAAAAGTTGGTGAAGCAACTTTGGGTAAATATGATGTAAGGGCTAACGTGTGTTCTTCTGTTTCTTGAAGACAAAGCTTTGTATAAATCCAGATCGCGAAGGGCCCGCAACCTCACGTGTGACATCCAGAATTTTCGGTATTGTTTTCAATTGAATTAATCGGGCATTTCATTGACGCGTCTATAGGGTTGTTTTCAGAACTGATTACTTTCGAGATAACTAGACTAGCTGGGTGAGCAATTAAGGAATTTTAAGGCAATAAATTTGAGAATTCGACCAGGAATCGGCTTCTTGACCGTGCTCGTCTTTAGAGGTCATTAGGGCACAGTTAAAAATCGAATTGAGATTAGAGATAGGTCGGTTCGACTGAGATGTGTGGCCGATCATGGGTGACTCCACTAAATTGGAAAATTTTCGTCAACCGGCACTAATTTGATTTTTCTGTCGTTTTGGTACCCTGTATCTGCCATTGAATCCTCGAGATTTTCACGACAATCAAGAGTCGTTAATGTATCGAGTGGGTTCATTGTGGTTCGAAGAAAATCGACCACGAATCAATTGCCCTAAAAAGTTCAAAAACCACCCGGTAATCTAGATCACGCTAAAAGTGCGCTGGAGTGAAATTAACCATCAATTTGAGTTCGATTTCAGAAATTGAAAGTTCTGTAGTATCACGAGCTATTTTAGGAATGTCGACTCACCCTAAGAAGATTTTTTGGAGATTCCGAGATTTTTACGGAAAACCATTTCGGATATTGCGAAAAATTTGTGGAAATTTGTATGGGTCAAATTAAAGAAAATTTGGACTTCTAAGCCGAGCCTTTGGATGTCGGGGATTTATAGAAAATTATTCGGGATTTTTCTAGGTCAAAATCAGGCCTCAATTTGAAAAATTGAGTAAGAAAATTGAATTTATTTGGGTGAATTTCGAAATTGGAAAGGGGGCAGAAATTTGGGGCTTCAATTTGGATAATTTGGTGAATATTGGTCCAAAAAAGTATTGGAGAACAGTGAGATAAGTTGAGGGTTAATTGAGGGACCAAGCATTCAATGCATTGGCTAAGATTTTGGACTTTTTGTCTCTCTCTCTTCAAGCCTTCTTGGACAAAATTCTCTGCCGACCTCTTCCTTCGCACGCCTCAACTCTCCTTCACCGATTCCTGCTTTTTCTTTCATTTTTTCAATTTTCTTCTCTCCATCATCACCTCTCCACGTTTCTCTGCCCTCTCTCACGCCTCACAATTTCCCAGCTTACCAGCCCCACCCACACGGTCAACATCTCCTCATCCATGGAGCTTTGTTGACCGGAGCATCCACGTGTTCCCCAGCCGAAGCACGTCCGTCCGTGACTTCCATCTACCGAAGCACCCAACAGCAAATTGAAGACCGCACGCCCCTGTAGCCGTGCCTTCGTGCGTCCAGCGAAGCCCGACGCCCACTGTTTCTTCTTGCTTTTGTTTCCTTCGAAGACTCTTGCCGCGCGTCCTTCACCCATCAACCCAACGAGCATTAGTCCACGTCTCGGTCAAATTCGGTGGTCCCTCGGCGATTTGTTGACCCAACATCCGCGTGTCTCTCGCAGCTCAGACGAAGCTGCTCCTCTTCGTCCATGCGTCGAGCCAGTCCCAGCAGCCGCGTATCTTCGGTCAGCTGATTTCTTCCTTGTTGACTCTTGCTCATCTACTGAAGTCGCGCGCCACACGGATCCAGTCCACGAGCAGCAGCTTCTTCGCCGCGTCTTCTTCATCTCGTGGATCTACGCAACAAACCAGCCCAGCATCCAGCCCATCATCAATTGGATTTGAAGCCCAGTAAATTTCGGCCCAGTTGAAGTCTTCAAGTCCAGCAAGTGTCTTCAACCCATTGGATTTCAAGCCCAGCGAAATTTGTTGGTCCAGCAGCCCATTTCAGTCCAAATTCGGCCCAAAGATTTAATAACTCGGCCCCGCTTTTTGAAGCCCAGTTCAGTTTAGTTTCAAGCTCAACCCATTGAAGTTGCTTTTCGGCCCAACTTGCAAGATCGGCCCAAATTCGGCCGCCGTTGCGTCGTCATCGCCGTGTCCTGGTCTTCGCTTTATGCAAGTGAGTTTTACTCACTAATGCTTTCTTAGTGGACTAGTTATACCTAAGGGTTGATTAGATTTAATTAATTGCAATTAGGTGGATAGATTAGATTAAAGTAATTAAATTAAAGACTTATTGATATATATTAATTAAATTGATTATGCATCTAACTAGTAAACATGTCCTATTATTTATTGAATGCTTCTTGGGATTTTTTCCGACTCTTATCGGGTGTTAATTAGGTAATTCGGGCCTAAATGGAATTTTTAGTAATTAAATATTAATTTTCGAAATTAATTATTTAATTATTTATTTCCCGGAAATTCAACTGGGATGGCCAGTGACTGGGATTTTATGCCGATAATCGTGGTGCAGACCGTTTATTTAACGAGCTTTATATTGTGCTAAATTGAATTTATTGTATTTATTTATTTAATTTTCGAAATTAATTATTTAATTATTTATTTTCTGGAAATTCAACTGGGATGGTTGGTGACCGGAATTTTGTGCTGATTGTTGTGGTGTAGTCCATTTATTTATTTGAGCTTCAATTTGTGCTGAATTGATTTAATTGTGATTTAAGGATATAATTCTAAATTGATTTAACTCTAGTAATTAATTGGAAAATAACCGAGCGTCGGTTTATAACGTCAAAAATATTTTGGTGAACTATATAAAATGGTGGGATTTATGGAAAGAAAAGATATGATATTTTGGCTAAGGCTGACCGTGTCCCCACACACGTATATTTTATCGGAGATGATAAGAAAGTTGGCAAATTGATTGAATGATCAGGATAATATACTATATCATCCTACGGGCTCTGATATGTCAGTTTAGCGAGAGCAGTATACTGATGTACTATATCGGCCTACGGGTGATATGTCAGCTTAGCGCGAGCAGTACACTTTATCAGTTTAAAGTGAGCATCAGGGATATATTATATCAACCCACGGGCGATATGTCAGCTTAGCGAGAGCAGTATGCCTTTATCTTATCAGCTTAGTACGAGTTATACTATCTATCAACTTAGAGTGAACAGTCCTAATATGAACAGACTTATAGATAGTATATGATGAGCCGACCAAGAAGGGGTCGAGATAACATGTAATCAACTAGGTCGATTGATTAATGATTTGGTCCGATTGTTATGAATTGATTGTTGTTTACTGCAATATATGAGGCATGTGTGCATAACCTTGAGTTGCAGGTTGGAACTGATACTAAGGTAAGTCTCCTGACTCGTGTGGTGCTTAGGCAACCATGTGGTATATTGGTTTCCCAATTGAGTTTTAGGGGGTAGAACTTGCTGAGACATAGTCTCATTGGTTGTTGTAAAAATCAATTTCAGGCTCCTAGGTGGAAGATCCCAAAGAGGAGGATTACCTGTTGAATGAACCTATTGAGGAGCTAGAAGAGCTGAAGAGTCTGACGAGAATTGAGAGCCTATTCTCTTTTTGTGAATCCCTGTCTATGTGTAGATAAAGTGAGACTTGGAGGTTGTGAATAGTTGTGAAATACTTTGGAGTGTGGTATGTATAAAAGTTTGGTTGTGAGTTTCAATAAAAAAAAATATGGCCTTACTTTTATATTCCATTATTTTATTGTCTAGGAATTTATAACTGCTTCCGCATGTGCTTAATTAATGAAAGGATCGGCGATATATAGTCGTGGGATATTGTATTCTAAAATCGATCAAGTGAGAAGGATGTGTGCGCGCTCGAAGATCGGGGCATGACATCACGAGCTAGGTAATGCAAAAGTCAGCTTCGAGTAATAGGTGGCTTCAATGTAGGTATAGTGCACTTGGTGATGTGAGAAATTGAAATATATCTTTTAAGGATGTTGAGCATATTTAATTGAGGTGCACACTATAGGTATTTAAAAGGTCACTTATTATCCAATGAAATACCTGAACTTTTTAAATGTGACTTAATGTGAGGTCTCTATTAAATACACAAATGAAAAGTGTTGATACAGACATTAATGCTGTTAGGAAATCTTCAAACGTACACATTGGCATCCATATCTCTCTATTAAAAAATGCCCTTGGTAGCCACTCATTAACAAGATATCCCCACCCCTATCTCCAATAATGGCAACTGCCACTGTAGAACACCGCACTAACATTACGGATCCAAGAACCACCAACACCATCAGTCGCCTTTACCACTCCCTGACTCCGCATCACCATCGCCAATAGTACTCAGTCCCGCCGACATGAACAAATCTAGCCTCATCGCCTCCAACCACAGGCCCCCAGGCACTACTGGGATAGCCATGGCGACGATGATGATGGTGCCGATGGACGGAGGCACAAGTCAGAGGCGAGCAGAGGAAGAAGAAGGACTAAGAACAAAAGAAAAAGCAAAGGGCGAAAGTAATTTTTTTTTTTTTTTTTGGGTAACGAAAGGGCGAAAGTAATTTATATGTACTGAGTCCGAAAAAGTGAATAACGTGATTGACCAAAATTCATCGGATGCCTAAGATCGAGCCTAATTTTGAAAGTTGAGGTACTTAATTGAATAAAATGAAAATCAAGTTCTGGATCATAAATGACGAAAAGTTTAGGCTCTTGCAATATCACTATCCCTAGTAAATTAAAACATATTTGACTTTTTTAAACATCAATCACATATCGTAAAAATAGTAAATTTTGTAATTTATTCATTTAAAAATTACCTTGAGAGTACTCACTACCTTTCAACAAATCCTCACCGATTCTCAATGTAGAGGATTTGAACATTTCAGATTAACTAAGCCCCAAGGGCATATATAAATCATCTCGTTCGTGTGTATCGAGCATGGATTATGGTGACGAGTTAGGGTTCCAATGTTTTTCCGAATGAAGAACGCTAAAATATCAAATACCAGATCTATCGCATCCAAATGCAAGCACTTAAAACTTAACCACCCAACTTTACAGAATCCAAGATCATAAGAAAAACCCACATTAATATTTTCGTTTTCCATATGGTTAGAAGGATATGCATGGACCCACCATGTAGGCCTGGGCCAATCAAACCTGGCCCTGACTGGTCGACAATGTAGGCCTTTTATATAAAAGGCTCTCATGTCAGAATGCAATTTATGAAGTGACAGTCCTTGTCGTGTGGGCGGCATGGGCCGATCTGCCATCTCGATTTCCTAGGATTTTCAGAGTAGCAAGATCGGTTTCATCAACTTGTAATGCCCTTTCCTTCGATAGTGTAAGAATTCGACAGTAAAACAATAAGATGGGCCCAAACGAGGACTCCTTCACCCAAGGCCTTTTGTCGAACGGAAGACGTGGGGGCTATGATCTCCGCTACAAGCGTTCAACCCGAAGACCGCCTTAGAAAGTTTTTACACTTCAAAGCAATCCTCTTCAATGGCAAAGTATAACTACACAAGTCTGTAATACCAATTCATCCTTGACTAGATAGATGTGGCGAGATCCCTCCTTATATTAAAGTTTTGTACACCCTACAATCTAGACAAGATTTGGAGATAGGCTTATGGTATGTACATGAAACTCTCTACCTCACAAGTTGATTTATTGAAAAACCATAATGCATTATCTAGATCGGAATTGTGAGAATCGACTATGCATGATTCTATTTATGAGTATGTGTAAATACTACAATGGGTGAGTTATATTGTTTACATCGTAATGCAATGTTCCATCAAATTTTTAATCTAATTCTACCCAAATGTGCAACAGAATGAAGATTGCAAGTACACTAGCCCTTTAAGATTCTTTTCTTGTTCTATATATTTAAGCTTTTTTCATAATAAGTCAAGACACCTCATTTGATTTTTTTAAAGTTTTAATAGATGTTATATGCCGAAATCTAGGGTTTAGTCATTGTTTGTTAGGCAAAGAGACGAATGTTCTCATTGACCAATTATTCTCCTCTCTTTTTTTTTTTTTTTTTTTTTCCTTATTTACAATTTCAGATCAAATTCATGCATTAATTTGTTTTTTCATGCATATCCATGCGATAAGTGTTATTTTATTTCTTTATGCTTATCCATGCAATTATTCCTTGCTTGAGGGCATTATGGTGCCTGATTTTTTATGGCCACCGCCTCATGTTTTCTTCCTTGAAGCATTAAAAGATTCCAGTTCAAGAGTCAAATTCCACCATGCGTGCAACTGCTCTGGGTTTGGGCCACATTCACAAGCTGAAGATTTGACCTTAATTTGTTCGTAAGGCTTGCTGGGTGCTTCACGGGCCTCCAAGTAACTACGTTTTTATATGCACACATTAAATTATATATAATAACAATATCTATTTAATGAAGAAATGAGGGGTTATTCTTAAATAATGAGATGGAATCTATAAATGATAAGTGAGCGTGTCAAATTACTGTTATAGCCTCGCAGGATTTTTTTTTTTTTTTCTCTCGCTTTCCTTTCCTTTCACGACAAGTTCATTGATTAATGAGATACAAAATCCAATGATGTGAGCCTCAAATGTTCTGACTTTTATTCAAAGTGGAGTCATATTCAAGTTTTTGGAGTTAAGACTCCCCCTCAAGCAGTCATATCCAGTTTGTTTGCAACATTTTTCAAAAATCTCATTTTCCAATGCCTTTGCGTAGATGTCCGTAGACTATAATCCCGTATTGTTGAAATGTCACATTGCTTAATAATAGGGTTCATATGCTATTTATATATATTTCATTTATAAATTTAAACTTTTGGGTTGTTTCTTTGTAATATGGTATCAAGGTCAAATTAGCCCCTTTTCACCTATATATCCACTTCCATTAGTCAAATTTCATATGCCACTCCCAATCCGCCTTACATGTGAAGGGAACTTTGAAATATCTCACATTACTTAACAATGGGGTTCATATGCTCTTTATCTACATTCCACCTATACACTGAAGTTTATATATTGGATTTTTTAACAATAGTCACGTAGCTTGGCTTTACAAGTCCTTATTGTGTGTTTTCTCTAACAAGATGGCAACCCCAGCCACGGTGAGGCCCGCCTGGCCACCGGCGAGGCTCGGCCTCACCTAGCCCCGACAAGGCTCTCCCAGCCCTGCCGATGCAAGGTGAGCCTCACCCAGCCCTGGCGAGGCCTGCCTAGCCACCAGTAAGGCTAGGCGAGCCTCACCCAACCGCTGGCGAGGCTCGGCCGACAAGGGCCAGTCTCGCTAAGGGCTAACGATGCTCCGGTGAGGTCATCGGCCCTCGTCTGGCCGATTGCCGGACCAGCAACCGGCCACTTGAAGACGAAGAATAGGATAGAGAAAGGAAAAAAAGAAAAGGAAAAAAAAGGAAAAAAGAAAAAAAAAACTATTTGAAAATTAAAAGAAAATGATTTGGAATATAAATTTTGAGCACGATACCAAACGTAATTCTATTTCAGAATAAAAATTTTGGACAAGTTACTAAACGGCTTATTTCTAATCAGAATTTGTTCCCGGGAACAAAATCGTTACCAAATACACCCTAAGTAAAATCAAATCTTCCAAAATGAATGCTAAACCTACCTAGCAATTCAAAGTAGAAGTTAGGCTATCAGATATCCCATTTCAAACGATCGCACGATATGATTATGATTTACTTCCCAACTTCACACAAATAGCAAACTCAAACATATTGATAATTATATTAAATAAGTCAGAGAAAAATATGGAATAATAGGAAATAGTGAAAGACTTCTTTTTTTTTTTTTGGGGGGGAGGGGGAAATAGTGAAAGAGTTAAATAGACCAATCTTCATCACTTTTTGATTCTCGGCTCAAGATATTTTGCTAGCCATCTTCTATTCATTTAGTTCATGCTTGTAATTCAACATAATAAGTTCAAATTCGTAACAAATTTGAAAAGTAGCTTTGATCATTCCCAAATTTAAGGGGAAAATGGGGCAATTTCATCGAATTTCAAGAGAGGACATTTCCATCCTCCTGCGGAGAAAGGTTGCAGGACGTCAAATTTCATGAGGAGACGAATTTCACTTAGGAAACATGCTAAGAAAATTTTGTGCTTTTGAAAGACACGTCAAAATCTAAAGTTCGTCATTGATTGCGTGATGAAGAGGAAAGATGATAAAGTTGACTTGGGAAAACTTTGGTGAAGTAGCGTTTTGTTCCATAACTCTTGTGAAAAGTGTGCAATTCAGTGTTTCAAGACCAAATCTAATAACTATTTTTCAGTTTCTAAGTCTTTTAACTCTTTTAGTCCGTTCAATTGAGTTATTTATCACTGCCTATTGCTATCATCATAAAAAATTTAATTTAGTATTGGTTATGCAACAAAATTTCTATATGTGATGTTGACATGATGCCTCGCACTACATCAATAAGATAAAAGAAATTCAATGCGTTTGTATCATAGAAAATTGATAATTTGGATATGATTTTCCATTACAATTACGTGCATCGCTAAAAAAATTAGCTAATGAAATTTAAATTCACTATCAACAATATTCTATTCCTAAACATTTTCGTTTATTAAGAAAATGATTTTCATTGGTTAAATTTTATAAATGATACAAGCAGTCCCTTTTAAATGTGATGGCATCTCGATAAATCAATGGTCATACAACTTAATCTTGGTCCTCTAAATTAACTCTTTAACGTTAAATTCAGTAGGTCCGACATAATAAAAGAAATTGGATTCAATTAATTACAAGAGAGAACAAAAGAAATGAAATGAGGGATTATATTATGAATTTGGAAGCTAGTAAAAGAGAAAGGGAAGGATCAATAGCACATCGTGAAATAAATGTCCCTTTTTATCAATTATTTTATATATAAAGTAAAGGGATCTAGTTAAAACGAATAATCGAGCTTTTGATAAAAAGCCGATCCGTCCCGATTAACTTTTCTTCCCTCTCCTATCCTTTCATCATTCCCAAAAAAGGAAAAAGGAAAATCAAGAACCTTATATGTTTTTTCTCCTTTAATCAAGAATCTTGATACTTTTTTAATAAAAGTGAAGATAAACTCGAGAACTCATAATAGTTTGAGAAATTTCAAGCAAGTATAATAAGCGTCGCTATCATAACTTTAGAGCTTCCAAGCGCAACCAATGGATATACCGGGAGGGCAACTATTAAGGTTACCTTTTTTGTTTTTTTTTTTCCAATGACTTCATGCCGCATTAATTATTTTAAAAAAATAGAATTATCTTTAAAATTAAATATATTCGATAAGGCGCCCCGATGTATTACAAAAAAAAGAAACATGGGTGGCGGCCAAGAAATTCGCAAGAGATCATCTCTCTCCCATAATTGCTTCAGACATCAGATTTACCAACCTCGGAAAAGGGAAATTACCCACGAAGTCATCATAAATAAAAATCCGATCTTGAATAACCGCGCTCCTCGTCCTCCTTTAAAAACCGCGCTCCTCGTCCTTTTACCTTCGATCCATTTCGGAGACCCAACCGATCCTCCCCCACCTACCGTTCTTCATCTTCCCCCGCTCGCCATTGCGATTCGCTGATAATTCGGTCGCGTCAGTGAAGGAAGCGTGGAATCCCTTACCTTTGCCCATACTCCATTTGGTCCCATTTTATATCCGTCCCGTCCAAAGGGTCTGGCCCATCCCCTTCCCTTGTCGATCGCTTCGGTGCCCGTTCCCTCGTTCTATCCTCTCGACCGCGTTGGAAGAAGGAAAGGAGAGATGGGTTCTCAGGAAGAGGAGAGATTGCTCTTGGAAGACGGCCTCCCGGAGGTTCTTGAATTTGCCCTTTCTCTTGCTTTTTTCCGGTTTCTTGGTTTGACTTTTGATCGCCCATCTGCTTGTGCACCCTGTTTCCTTCTTCTTTTTGTTGGGCTAGTTCTTGGTAGTTCGTGGTGGGTGTGTTTCCGATTTGCTGATGCTGAAGCTGGAATTTCGCTCGATTCTTTCTTTCTTTAATCCTCAAGAGCTGTACTTGATTATGGAAAGTCAGCTGACGGGTGTAAATGATGGCTGAAATTGGTCATCGATTCTGTTGATCAGCAATGAACTTCTTGGTTTCCTTTGTGATCGGCGACTTCTTGGATAGATGTCGATGGATATTGCCAAGTCTGCATCTTCTGTTCGTCCAGAGAATTGTGCTTTTGCTAGTAGCTGTCATGATGAGATTTTGAACTTGTTTTGGCATGGTTATTGCAAAATTACTTGGGAATTAAGTTCATGGCTGGGTTAATTCCTCCCTCCCCCCTCGAAAACCATGCGATGTGATTGCTTTGATTGCGGATTGAGCTTTGAAGTCGAAAGCAATAGAGGTCCTATATTGGCACTTCGATTGCTGCTGACTGCCAGTTTGTGGACAACACCAGGAGGTTTTGGTTTTTATATGTTCCTGCAGGGAGGACCTGTTGTCAAGTAGAAGGCATCAGTTGTAGTGGTTTGATATATTCTTTTTCTGTGTCTAGGAAAATACTATCTTACTGTGAAGGAGTATGGTCGTTGCAAAATGGTTGCAGTTCAGTTTAAATGGGATGAATTGCCGAATTTCTCTCTTCTTGCTCACTGTTAATGACTTTCTTGATTCTGTCAATGAGAAAAAGAACTTTTTTTGTTACCGATTCTGGTACATCTTAGCATCTTCTGAGGTGGATCTAGTGGCGGATTTTGATTCTTTTTTTAACTTGATGATGTAATCATTGAAATGTACTCGTTACCATGATTCACATGTCTTTCCATCGAAGAGGCACCTTGAGTAGGGGGTTGTCCAAGAGAAAGAGAGGAGATGAGATTTTTTATCTGCTTTGTGGTATCAGTTTTTCCATGATGATGAGTTATTTTACTCAGAGCATGTAAAATTTCAGGAGCAGCCTCCCTACAGTGTAAAGTTAAAAAAAGAGAAGCTTTAATAGTGGTAGCTGACGACAACAAGCTTGCTGCACCTCACTCTTTTCGATTTTGGACATATTACCGCCTCTTCTATTAAGATATGAAAAAAATATAAACACTCTTGAAATTTTGGTCATGCGAATATCAGAATTGCTAATGCTATTTTATTCGTGACATGGGAATTATGTCACAGAAAAAGCAGAATGGACTGTACACTGGAGATGGCTCTGTTGACGTCAATGGAAACCCAGTTTTGAAGAGTAATACCGGGAATTGGAGAGCTTGTCCTTTCATCCTAGGTAATGGAAAGATAATATATGTTAATCTTCCGTGAACTTTATTTTATCGAATTCATTATGTATTAATAGCTGGAATGGCGAAATGCAGGCACTGAATGTTGTGAACGTTTGGCCTACTATGGGATTGCTACGAATCTTGTTAGTTATCTGACCAACAAAATGCATGAGGGAAATGTCTCTGCTGCAAGAAATGTTACCACTTGGGCAGGCACTTGCTATCTTGCACCTCTTATTGGAGCTGTGATAGCAGATGCTTATTGGGGAAGATATTGGACGATTGCTGCTTTCTCGACACTTTACTTCTTTGTAAGTAGTCAAACTAGTCCATGACCTGGAAGTAGATATGTGAGTAAATGAATAGGGTTGATTCACCTTAAGAGATTCTATCCTCTTCCATATAATATCAGATAAATAGAAATATTCTCAATGATTACACTCTACATATTGTCATCAACTTTTGAATTGTTTGGATGATCACTGCTAAAGGTAGAGGATAACTCCAAAACCTAAATTTAGTCACTGGTGCATCATAATGCTTCTAAATTCTGCTGGATTAGAATTATCAAAAAGTTTAGCTTTGTTGCTAATAATGATTAGAACAAACTGCTGAATGTTGCATGCAGAGATGAAACTGTGATACTCATATATCACACATGGATTACAAAACAGGAACTTTGCCTTTTTGTACTAATGTTTGTTTTTTATATCATAACTATAGCTTTTGGTGAAAGTGTGTTCTCTCAGTATCACATCAGTGAGGAAATATGCTGCAAAGTTGTGGGAATACAATATTATTGGGGATTCAAGCACTATGTTAGTCAGTCAGCCCTGTTCATGTCAAGTTATGACCATTGGATGTTTAAAATGGGTGTTCAAAGTGCACTTCAATAGTTCAGTATTATTACCAGAGCAATCATCATTTCCTTAAAAAGTCATAATGAATCACAATTGCAACAAAAGTTTCCTCAATATCAACACTAATTGAGGCACTTTTCTTCTTCTTAGTGCTATATGGTAATGCATTAAAAATCATGTCATGAGTATGCGTAGGATCTGTCTTTTTTAAGAGTGGCTCGAGTCTTGAACTGATAGAATTGCAACACTTTTAGTTAAAGGAAACTGAGTCTTAAGTAATACTTTGGACTTTAGCAAACACATTGTCAAATGGCACAACTGGAGTCATAACAATTTTGAAGAGGGGCCAAACTACAGCTTATTTGTCTAAAATGTTGTGTGTTTATGTAAATTGGGCTATGTTGCATAGGATAGCATTTTGGCTCAACAAGAGTAAGAAAAATAGTGTGGCAAGGCATGAGTAAATGATCAAGTGATGGAGTGATTTTCTTGTATCTTGTACTTGTTTTCTGTGACCATTACCCATTCTTCATGTGAATGTGCATGACATTTGTGCTTGCATGAGGAGCAAGAGTTTTGTTCATTCAAAACTGTCCGCTTGAAATTGATCTGTATTCCTTTACAGGGGATGTGTACCTTGACTCTCTCTGCAACCGTTCCAGCATTTAAGCCTGTAGAATGTGTTGGTGCTTTATGTCCTACTGCTACCCCAGCACAGTATGCAGTGTTTTTCTTCGGACTCTATCTGATTGCCCTGGGAACTGGTGGGATCAAACCATGCGTGTCGTCTTTTGGAGCAGACCAGTTTGATGACACTGATCCTAGAGAGAGGATGAAGAAAGGATCCTTTTTTAACTGGTTTTACTTTTCCATCAATATCGGTGCTCTCATTTCCAGTAGCTTGTTAGTTTGGATTCAAGAAAATGCTGGGTGGGGCTGGGGATTTGGTATTCCTGCATTATTTATGGGGATTGCCATTGCCAGTTTCTTCTCAGGCACACCCCTTTATCGTTTCCAGAGACCTGGGGGGAGTCCCATCACAAGGATGTGCCAGGTTTTAGTTGCCTCGTTCCGGAAGTGGAACATTAAGCTACCTGAAGATGGTAGTCTCCTTTACGAAACGCAAAACTCAGCGATTGAAGGAAGTCGTAAACTGGAGCACACTGATGAACTGAAGTATGTTTTACTCCTCCAAACCTCATCTTGGAACCTATCAATTAGTCTAATGGAAGATTGGGTCTACGTTTTAAAGTACAAGAATACAGTATCAAGTTTGGCTCGTTTTCTCATGAGGCATTTCTTAAAGCTAAAGAGTTCAGATATATTTCTTTTAAATTGTCTGTGGGCTTGTCTTCTAGACTTCTATGATTTCATAACTTGTAAAGCGTATATGAAAAAACATCCTGATCATATGTAGCTTGGGATATTATGGTCTTATTGTCTAGCCCAAGAAGCTAATTGAAGTTTGTTCTATTAAACATGTTCTACTAATAGACCTAGGAACAACTCCTGAATAGAACTTGATTATATGGATCGTGCAAGGGACATATCTCAGGACGTGTGTTGTACATACATTATCTCAGAAAGACAACTTTAAGATTGTTATGATAAGTCTCCTTGTCTGTCAACACTTTTGGTGCTGCCTGAGTAGATGATGAAGACACTTGAGCATTTACTCTTGGTGGCCGCCACTAGTATTATGAGCTATGCATGATTTGTCCATGGCAAACTTTGCATGCTTTTGTTGATTTCACACCACTTTGCTCATTACTGTGGATGATTTTACAAGCTTGATGGTTACTTACAGATGTCTCGACAAAGCTGCTGTGCTCTCAGATGCAGAGGCCAAAAGTGGGGAGTACAGCTCGTGGAGTCTGTGTACTGTGACACAAGTGGAGGAGCTCAAGATTCTGATCCGCATGTTCCCCATCTGGGCCACTGGAATCGTGTTCTCAGCCGTCTATGCTCAGATGTCCACAATGTTCGTGGAGCAAGGCATGATGATGGATACCACTGTTGGTTCCTTCGCCATCCCTCCGGCATCCCTCTCCACATTCGATGTCATCAGTGTGATCTTCTGGGTCCCGGTATATGACAGCATCATTGTCCCCATTGCCCGAAAATTCACTGGGAAGGAACGTGGATTTTCGGAATTGCAGCGGATGGGGATTGGCCTCTTCATCTCTGTTCTCGCAATGGCAGCAGCTGCTGTGGTAGAGATAAGGAGGCTGCAACTGGCTCGGGAGCTCGGTTTGGCCCACCAGGATGTGGCGGTCCCACTCAGCATCTTGTGGCAAATACCCCAATACTTTCTTGTGGGCGCAGCTGAGGTTTGTACCTTCATTGGACAGCTTGAGTTCTTCTACGAGCAGTCTCCTGATGCCATGCGGAGCCTGTGCAGTGCACTTGCGCTCCTGACAACTGCACTAGGTAATTACTTGAGCTCTTTGATTTTGACAGTTGTGACATACTTCACGACTTCGGGTGGCAAGGCTGGGTGGATTCCGGATAACTTGAACGAGGGGCATCTTGATTATTATTTCTGGCTTCTGGCTGGACTCAGCTTCTCAAACATGTTGGTCTATGTCGTTTGTGCCAAAAGGTACAAGCAAAAAAGGGCCACTTGAGGCTTGCTTCAAGTCATTTACACGATGAATCCGTTGTGATGCCTCGGTTGCCCTCATTGTATATAGGAATTAAGCTGGTCAGTTTGGTTATGTACTTAGACCAACAGTGATCGCTGCAGTTTCATTTGATTTATTCCTCTTTTTCTCGACGTGCTATGTTTTCTAGTGTGCTGAATGTGCTTAAAGATTTGTGTGCGGCAGATCTAAGATGCTGCGATAAATTTCCTGCTGTTTCTATGGTCCATTTGTCCGAAATCTCAAACATTTCCCTTGTTTGCGATTGATGGTCTAGTCTAAGAAGCTGCTCAAGCCAAAATCCTTTGCCTGTAAAATTAGGAGCGCTCGCTGGTTTTAGGGAACAATACAGCTGAATGGAGAAGGGTAATGATGCTCAAATCGAACATTGGTATGAACTTATGCTGCTCTGTCCAACTGCACCGATTCGGATCCACCCACAATTTGCTTTGGTAGCTAAGGTTGGTTTCATTGTTGCCGATTCTTGTCCAAAATCGGCCTGGTTTCGACACTTAGAATCGATATCTCTAGTGCGTTCGAATACAGTATCGTGCACGAGAACAAACCCAGAAAATTCTGCGATCGAGGGGATCTGTTTGTCCGAATTCCCATCATCAGGGCAAGATTGAAATGAGAAATGAGTCCAAAGGACGCAAGGATATGAACCAAACTTCAACACCTACAGACATTGGCCAATTAGCTTAAGAAACATACACAAGCCTCTTGGCAATGTTTGCGAAATTAACACGAACTTTCAAATGTCTCATGAAAACACGCAACCTTTTACCATTGCTTTAAATCGAACATGGACTTTTTAAATGTCTCGAAAGGATACGTAAATCAACCGGGAAAAAAGAAGAAGGAAAAAACGACTCCGTGGCTCGATTTCCTCATTTCACAGATGCCGGTTGCTTATCCCATCACAACTGATGTTCAAAAATACTCTCTTCATTGATAGATCATTGCTAGCCACTTCCAAACGATGAGCCAACCAACTTTCGCATTACGTGCAGAACATCGTTGCTCATTTTTTTTCCCCATCGTATAAATGTTGTTTAATGTGGCCGTGCTTCTATACAACGATCAAATTTATCATGATGTAGTCATAAGGTTGTAATTTATGAGAAAAATTTTACCTAATTAGTGTTAAATATATTGTATAGATGCCAATTCAGTTCTAAATATTTCAATTTTGCCAATTGAATTGTAAACCTTTAGATGAAACTCTATTGTAATTATGTTGATCAATTTTCATTAGAAATTACTGATGTGACAATTCAGCCATCATTAATCGTCCTAGGGGACACACTATAACGTGAGCAATTTCTAATAAAGATTGGTCGAAAGAACTACATTAAAACTTTGTGCAATTGTTTAGTTAGACCTGTCAAAATATTTCCTAGATCCGTTTCTTCACCCATATATGATGAGCCGAGTTATAATATTGGTTAGTTATATTCAATAAATATGTCATAAATGGATTTAAACATAAGATAGGTGATAGATAGGTCATAAATGGACTTTTAACTTATTCAGATCCAACTCACTTCACTCGATCTCAAGCTCATTACTCCATACTCTCACCTTAGTTTGGTTATGATTTTTTTTTAATTAGGTTAAATATGAAAGTATTTTAACAATATATATTAGGTCGAGTGGGTATAAGTCATTAGATTTGTATTGCATAGAAACATATTAAAACAAGTTAAACGATTTTTTACTTGACCCACCCGTTTGATAGGTCTAGTGAATGCCCCTATTTTATGAAGCATAATTATTTGGGGCTCATCACATGATCAGCTTTTGGCATCCCCACAGCAAACTATCTTTTGGTTCTACAGCAAGAGTCAAGACCTTGGAATAATAGATCACCTAACACACATTTTCCTTTAATCCATCTGTCCTCATCATCATATAATGCCTAGATTTAGTCAAACTTGGGCATGCCATAATACATCCAAAAAGAGAAAAGATTGTTAAATTGTTTTGCTTTGACAATTGGGTTCTCATTCCAAAATTCTCATTCCATGCAATTCCCTTCGTTCGCCTTTTACCAAATTTTCCACAAGAGCCGTCACATCCATGCAGAGAAAATGGAATTTGGAGGGGTGCGAGAAACAGCTACGATCAAATCAATTTAGCTAGATGATAACGCAATTACTTCATTTAGTTTTCTTTTAGCGTTAAGGTTAAGGCTCCAATCATAGCAAGTCACGATCAATTAGCGAATTTGCGGAAGTGATGACTTTCTTGTGACTCAATTTAAGAGGTCATTCAGGATAAAATAAAATAAAAAAAACCCACTAGCTCTTCTTTCTGTTGACAAGGGAAACCTTCGTAGTGAGCATATCCCAAAAGGAGCTATTTCAAAATTTGAGTTGATCGACATATATAGGCTTCATTTATCCCACGAAAAATGGATAATTTATAAGACATTTTCCTAAAATCGATCGTTTCTAACTCTTAAAATAATTGGTAAATGAAAAAAAAAATTCATTAACGACAACAATTTATATTAAAATTTTTTCATGGGTGATAAAAATATGTTTATATTCATTCATTTTTATAAGTGATACAAGAAGCAATCATTTTTAAGTAAAATGTTTCTAAATTATTAATTTTTCCGCGAAATAAATGGAATCTTAATAAGACCCAACCTTGCTAAAAAGTTTAAGCCTACTATTATATGTGAGCCAACTTGAATATATTGATAATTCTTTTTATTAGCTCAAGACATCAGCTACATTAGATTCCCCTTTGTTGCGGATCAAATCCATCCCTTTCTCCAAATCAATAATAAAAATTCATCACTATCTCTCTTGTTGAACTTGTGAAATGCGTCGGTTGACAATCACCTCTCGTGTTGAAAATACATCCAAGCTACACAAAAAAAGATTATCATATGCACACACATGTATACGTGAATCAAAACAAAAATTTGGAGAAACGGATAGCTATGATTCAAATATACAGAACCCTACCTAATTCCCTTGCCCTTGATTATCGAGCGTGAAAGTCAACAATCGCTGGGATCCACTCCGTGCATCAACTTTCTCACGAATTGCCTGGATCAACTAGTGGCCACGGCCACTTTAGTCAAAGGCAAAATTCGATGTCGCAGCCTATGAAAAGTTCGACAGGGGGGAAACGTGGGATTACGCCAAAAACGGGCAAGGTCAATGCGTGCATGCATGTTCCTGCCTTGATTTACGGTCTCTCTTTCGAGGGGTTATTCAGAAATTGGGTGCCCGAGAGCTGGAACTCCGGAACGACCAAGAAAAGAACAAAAAGAGATGGAGGGCATCTTGAAGAGAGGAACATGTGTGTTGGACAACAAGCGAATGTGAACGAAATGGCAGACCTCCAATTGTTTTTTTTTTTTTTCCTTTAATGGAATTGCATGTGGTACGAGAAAGGGTCACGTGGATGGATGTTTTTCCTCGATGTGATTGCTTGGAACTGAACAGCTGTATCACGTGGCATGTGCGTACCAAAAACCAATACACAGAACACGCATAGAAGCTTTTTTATGGGTACTACTATGACTTGGTAATTACGCCAGTGCCTCTGTGTAGTTAAATTTCTCAATCTGGAATGGTTATATCTATTTTCGGAGTTTTCAATTAATGGAGGGCGAATCATACGATATGGAAGATCAGCTGGTGCGAAGTTCATTAATGCTATCCGAGGAAGAGTAGGTTGAGTTTTACAGCGCCAGCGTGACACCACCTGAGCTCATATGTCCCTTTTTCCCTGACTTCCCCAGATAGGATCCATCCGTTCAGTGCTTCAATGATCGTGATCGTCACTAGTAGAGGTTGATCTCGCGTTAACGGACAGTTTAGAAACTTATGATGTTTTTGATTCGTGGGCATGATGCAAGTAAAAGTCTCTTCTTAGGTTAAACCAGAAAGTTAGAATGAAATGGGCCACTCCCAACCTCTCTCTTTGAACGGAACTCCCGGCACTACATTTTTGAGGAGCAGGTTGAGAACTGTAAGTTCACTTTTGTTTGTTGAAAAGTAACAGAACAACTCCCTCTTGATGGACTTGATTGCATCACGAGATTTCAACGGCCCATGGTAGGGCGACTAATCTGTTATCTGGTAATTTAAGAGTATCACATGACAGTACTCATGTATTCACAAGAATTGCCATTCTTGGGAATAATACATTACCCGGTTCCTTCCTTTCTCTACTTAGCTACCGGTGCATGAGCGTGGCATCACGTGATACCACAAGCAGACTCGAAAATTGGTCATTAAGATTGGGCACATGCCTACTTCTCTTTGTGTAATTGGTATAATCTTGAAAACCCTAGCTCTTTAATGGATCAAATCCCCCCTTCCTGTCAAAGTGCAGCCATAAAAAGGTCCACTATGCATGCAAAAGGGTCGATTCTTTAGTGTCGGCTCTGAGGCATCGTAATCATGTGCACGTTTGTTTTGATAAACACCAAAAAGGTTGTGTCTGGAACAACGTCAGACAAATCTTAATTCGGTCAAACCAGCATGTAATGTAAAGTTCTTCCGTTGGCGGTCGCGTCTTCTACGCAATGACGGTGCCTACTCTTGAAAAGCATTGTACGGGTACAAGCTAGTTTGTCTGGGATTCTCCTTCCTTGAAATGATTAGAAGTGTTGAATTTGCTTACTGAAGGCACCATTATTGATTCAATAGCTTTTGCCATGGTGTTATCTGTGCCGACCCCTTTGAATTTCAGGATAGTTTCAGCTCATGCTAACGTGCGAGATTAATCATTCAAGAAGACTAATCTGGACTCGTTTTCCTACACCATATTAATTATAATATTCAAGAAAACAATAACCTCCATTGAGCCGGAAGAAAAACGCACGTCCTAAATGATAGTGGCCTACCAAACATGTGAACGAGACTTTAGGAATCTAGGGGGAAAAAAACAGAGAACATTTTCAAATAAAACTGATGGAGCTTTTGACAGCAAATGAGGCAAGTAGGCTTTGGTAAACGCAAAAGATGAAGAAAGAGAGAAACATACCAACCTAATAAATAGGGGCCTTTGGTATATTGACGATTTTGGCACTCCACAGAGAGAGAGAGAGAGAGAGAGAGAGAGAGAGACTAAAGGTCAAAGCGGAGTAGGTGTACTTCTAAGTGTGTGTTTACAGACCGAGCAAAGATGGCAATTCTTTTGTAGTTCCTTTTGTAATAGTCTCTTCTCATGAAGGCAATCATTTTTGACCTTTAGCAGACGCAAGAGCAGATCAGAATCGGAGTTTTCATATCTTCCGTTATAAGAGAGTCCCTCTCTCCCACACACACGGACACACAAGTTCAAACACGATCTTTTCCTCTAAAAAAACCCAGCCAGTGAATCATTGCTTTTAAAACGCATCCAACGGCAGAGTTTTAAAAGAAGCACACACATCCTAAGTCTCACCCCTTCTCTGCATCTCTTGTGGATCAATCTGTAGAAGCGAAGCAAAGCAAGCTTAAGGGGAGTGCTATATGTAATAACTCCACATATATGTAACACAGAAAGCGGGTTGATATTGAAGTTTTTTAGGAGAGAGGTACCTTCTTTGGGAGATGACAACACTGATATAAGCACGGGATATCGCAGCAAGAAACAGGTTGCTCATAGCCACTAATATATTAGTGAGACTTTCACTTTGTGAGAGAGAGAGATTGATGGGGGGAGTGAGGCAGTACATAAGATCAAAGGCACCACGGCTGAGATGGACTCCAGAGCTTCACCGCTGCTTTGTGCATGCTGTCCACCTTCTCGGCGGTCATCACAGTTACGTATTACATTAATCCTCTCTTCTTTGTGATGTGATCAATTTGCTTTTACTTTTGATGCTTGTATGATTTGTGTGATGCGCTTCACAATAATTTTATTCCGATCTTTTAATGCATCTCAGAGGCCACACCCAAGATGGTTCTTCAGCTCATGGACGTAAGGGGTCTGACCATTTCCCACGTTAAGAGCCATCTCCAGGTCAGTAGGTTTTGTTACCTTTCCAGGATTTTTGAGTGATGATTTGGATAAAATCTTTGCTAAGTGTCTGAATAAATTCAACAACTTTTTATGCTACTTGATCCTCTTACTAATTCAGAGTCATGTAGTCAGAATTCGTCCCAACACTTTCAAAGACTTATTCTTAGCGGACTTCTTACTAAGTATCTTCATTATCTGATCTCTGTCTCCCGCAGATGTACAGGAGCATGAGAAATGACTTGAACAGACAGCAAGGTAAGTAAGCTACAACAAGAAGCCCGAAGGGCACGTCTTGGTGTTGATTTCATAGTTTCAGATGTAGTATAGTGCATGCCCTAATCAACGGCAGATTTTCTACTTCAGCAATGATGTTGCATTTCATCATCTCTTTGCAGCCTCCCCCCATCACTTCATTTATTAAGCTCGGCTAAAAACAAAAGTGCATGCAAAATCTCATAAATTAGAGCTAATAACCAAGCAGACAGCAAGGGCGACAGCCCCTGCCAAGCCCTCGTCTCGGTCGTAGGTCACATGGAATTTTGGATACGGATACTCATAGATACCTTTGTATATATGCCTGGAATTACAGATCTCTTTTTGAATCTCCTTATATATATACTAATCTGTGTAAACACCACATTTTGCGCTGTCATAGAGAGGAGTCATAGCAGCGCTGGACAAAAAAGACCATCTTTTGAAGACGATGAACTTGATGGGTGCATAATAGTTGAACAACCCGAACCCAGCGACAGAAACGTTCTTCACTCATCCTCGAAACCGAATAAGGAAGACTCGTTGGAATCAGATTCTCGGTTGTCCATGCACTGTGTCTGTGATTCTCTCCAACATAGAATCGAGACGACGGCGGCGACGAATTTGGTGGCGACTTCATGCACTGATCTGCAGATGATGATCAAGCCTGAGTGCTATGCAGTGGCAAAATCTGATTTTCTCCAGGTACGCACACAAAGGTGCTTGTATATCATGGTTTGGTGTGGTTTTAATTTTTAGCATTCCAATTTTCTTTTCCTTTTATTTTGTGGAGTTTGAAATTATGTAGCTCGATCTTTAAAGTCATACTAGAATAGGAGGGCACGTATTACACGCGAAGAGATATAGCGATAAAACTAATTAGTAAATTAACTAATATGAATGATCTTATTTTTAAATATAATTAATTAAATTTCGGTAAAATGGAGAGATGGGCGATTCATGAAATGCCTGACAATCATGTGGAATTAAAATTTAGAGACAAGAGATTCCTTGATTACAAGCCAACTATTTTGATTATGATTACAATTTTCTCCATGTATGATCATAGGGAATTTCAAATTTATGCATCGGTTCTCGTGGAATGGAAAAAAGTTTAGGTTGAAGTGGCCTTTGAGTTCGTTTAATTAGTTGTTCATTTATCAAGAACTAGTGAAATCACTTTCGATTTCATTAAAAATATTAAAGATGGTCCACAAGTACAAATGACTTGAGGATCAAATTCTTGAGAGGATCGCAGTTTTATCTTGTTAAAAATATGAAAGGGAATAACTTTAATGACTTGAAAATGTAAAGCCCGACAGTATATATTATAAGTTCACGGAAAGGATATTGAATAAACTCATCTTGATGCAATTGTGTGTGTTTAGTATTGCACATAATTTGAGTAAGGTCAGAATGTGCATTTGACTACCTCTGAAATATTACTGGTTTGACTATATACTATAAGTTCATTCGTGTTATACAATGTTCTGACTACAAAGGTTGTGGGATTTCTTCCATAATTGAATTTAATTTACATGATTAGCTTAATTAAAGGGCAATAATTTCAAATTCGATGTTCCAATAATAGCTGAAGAGATTGTTGGCACCTATGCATTGGCGTGTACATAAGGATACATCACAGTGCTCCGCCTATCAAGCATATTCAAAATGGCTTTGCTGCATGTTTTTGCATTGTCCCTATCGATTCTTTCGACATTTATCTTATCCCGACAGAGAGCGAAACCAGAAGATGTTCAAGAGCAAATGCTGCGAAAGAAGACGAAACGAGCAGGCATGAGGAGAAGTGATGTCGGAAAACTCAAAGACATCGACGGCTGTGGCTGCGAGTTGTCGC
Organism: Eucalyptus erythrocorys; assembly: GCA_014182555.1. Classification (NCBI taxonomy): domain Eukaryota; kingdom Viridiplantae; phylum Streptophyta; class Magnoliopsida; order Myrtales; family Myrtaceae; genus Eucalyptus; species Eucalyptus erythrocorys. Next base: position 30,409,038 of record CM024603.1, on the reverse strand, counting down.
TGTCGCTGTCGCTTCCGATGAATATTCAACCTTCCTTCCAGGGAAGTAATGCGTTCTCAGAGAGCGGGATCAGCGAAGCAATATCGTCGACCTCTTCCCCGAAACCGTCCTCATACTCATCCTTTGAAGAGCCTCGTGTCAACTTAGATCTATCCATCGCTCTTAGCGGTGCATAATTCATCTGATCATATTTTGTTCCTTCGATTCTTGCTGTGTTTAGTTCCTTCCCTGAAGCATTTGTTCTGTAGGTACAAACTTGTTGGCTTCAAAAAAGTGGATTTTGAATAGATTTTCTTGTCCCCAGAAGAGCAACATCGTCACCATGTTAATGGGCTCATCATATCTGTGCTAGTTTATGTTTTCGCGCTAAGGGAAGTAAGCATTGTTTGTCAATACACTGAGTTACCAAATCCTGTGCGCTCCGCTGATGACCTGTTATCCATGACGCCTTGGTGATTCATGTTGCAGAATACTAATATGCTTGACCTGGCGATTCATGCTGAACATGAATGAGCAAGAGCCGGTTATGATCAGCCTTAAGGTAGCAATCCTTCACAAAGTCTCACAGAACAAGGGTACACATCTTCAACAATGAATGTCAGAACTATCGTCTGATCACAGTGATCGGGAGTTTTTGAAATGAGGACATCAGATGATCCTTCAAAGTAAATTGCTACCATCAATGATTCAACAGGAAATGCACTCATGTTCAGGGAAAATTTTGAAAGAATAATTACAAAATCATAGTTGATTTACATTACTGATGCCAACACTGCATTTCGCAAGTTGTTAACGGAGAGATATATTTCAACTCTAGAGGAGAAAGGGAAAAGCAGTATAGTAGTCTCGGTCAAATATGAGAGCACAAAGACACTGGAAAGATATAACAGAAAATATCAATATTTCTCCCCAAATCCCAACATGTTCTAAAGGATCAAGGATTATTTTTTTCGGGGGAAAAAAAAAAAAGGAGGCCATGCTTTAGTTAGAAACAGTACAAGATGTCAACTTGCATGGAGACTGGGACTTTTCATTGACGTGACTATATTAACCTGTTGTGTCTGCTGAAAGCCGACTAACACAAATGGATGGCAGTTGGATTCCGTTTGTTTCATCTTTTCATGGTTCTTTGGAATCCAAGGCCAGAATCACGAGCACCTTCCATTTGAAGATTTCACAGCTGTGAGTTGCTGCTATAGTCCTCCAACTTACTTATTCTTTGACTTAGCCTGAGGAACCAACGCCTTGACACACAGCCGTGGCTTTGTAGTGACCATTTTTGGCGGAAGCACTGATACAGCGGCCACCAGTGACCCACTTGGAATGGTTGCGAGGGGTAGGAGATCCACCAGAACAGAAATCTGCAATAAACGATGTCAGATAAACATGAGAGAGAAAGAATGAAGAGAAGGAGGGGGGGGGGGGAGGTGCATCATGGAGCTCTACCTCAGGGTTTTTAAGATCTACAACTGAATCTGATATAGCATCCTTAACTGCTGCAGCTACGACTTCAAAGCATTTGTGGCGGTCCAACAAAGGTAATAGATCAGAACCATCAGGTTTATCTTTCGAATTCTTCAGCTCCATCTCTTCAAGACCTCTTCTATTATATCCAACTGCAAACTAGAGGCCAGTGGAAGAGTTGATCAATTTGTGAGCAGACAGATTCACTACATGGACCAATTTATAAGGATGCATAACAAGATTGTAACAGCTCTGATTCGATTTAAGGTAGAGGAGAACAATTCATGCGATAGGGTAAGAAGCAAAAGCTTAAACAAATTAGAAAATGAATCCCCTCACACTTAGAAAGAGGATGGAAGGGGGAAGGGACTTAAGCAATAAATAGATAACTAGATCTTCTTATGATACAGATTGAACATGTACCTTTATTGGTGATGCAAGTGTACTTCGCTTATCCTTTACAAACTTAAGAACAAGCTTTTGAACAACAGTCCTTAGGTCTGGCTCATTCAAACTGCATGTAGCTTGGATAGGAAAAATTCGATGACACCACCTGCACCAAAAAACCGACTTCTTCAATTGTCATTTAAATGACTAAATCCTACAATGTAATTCGAACCATATAAATAATAAAATAAAGTCAGAGTTCAGGGAGAAAACATTTAGCAAAGTTTAAAATAATGTTTTTTTAGAGAGATCCTTTCAAGTTAAAATTCTCAAAATTTGCAAAACAGTGGTCTGTCTAATCAAATGCTAGCAACGAATTCACAAGAAGTTACGTCAACAAGCTACAAGTTTCCAGCAATGGGTAAAATTCTTGATGCATTTTCCACAGCCAAAGATCCACGAAAAACCTTCATTTTTTTGGGGGTGTGTGCTAAAATATCAGTTAACAAGAAGTTACGTCAACAAGCTACAAGTTTCCAGCAATGGGGAAAATTCTTGATGCATTTTCCACAGCCAAAGATCCACGAAAAACCTTCATTTTTTTTGGGGGGTTGGGGGCGCTAAAATGTCAGCAAAGATCTCTCCTTCACCCAAAAAAAAAAAAAAAAAAAAAAAAAAAAAAAAAAAAATCTTTTATTGTTGTCCTTCCACGACAGACACATTTGCAATATTTCGAGTTATCTGAAATGCCTGCTTAACTGCAATTGTAGGGTCCACTAATGGGCTATTGGATGGTCTTTAATATATAAAAATAATATTTTAATTGATAAAAATTACAATAAACTTTGGGGTGACTTTAAATGTTGCATATACATTTTTCAAGAGAATAAGGACATTTATTGTTGAAAAAGTCCCGAAAAAACCAATATACAAGTCAAAAGCAAATTAGCCAAACCAAACACTCACATAACTTTTCCAGTCATAAGTAGCATAAATATGCAGCAATCCTATTATACTATAATGGGTAGAGTTTAAGCTGATCAAGTAAGACAGATATGCCTCATTGAGGCTTAGTTGCATGTCTGTTTTTTCTTTCCTTTAACTTTCAACTTAGAGGACTCATCCATCAATTTCTCTGTCACATGTGGCGCAAGAAGGTCTTATGCATCAGTAGTGACTGCTAGCACATTGCCCAATCCTAAAGTAACAAGCCAGGGCAGGAAATGCATGTTATCAAATAGTAGCTAATTCAGTGTCTAATGTCAAGGAAGGAAACTAAAAACTCACTGTGGGGACCTCGAATCTGCAGATCCCAGGGAATCAAGAATATCAGACACAATTTGAATGGTGTCGGCTGAATCCTCATGGGGGAACGTAAAGAGGAGCAAACCACTCCCCGTCAACTTGACTAATGAAAGAGCTGAAGATTTATTTGCACTGATGTCTTCCTTTGTTTGAGAAGATACAACTTCTGAAAGCTTACCTGCCAGTTGAATAGCGAAGTTGGAGGCACTTAGACTACAATTTGCAGGTATCTAAGTACATAGCGATTTGGTTTTGACCAGAAGAGTACCATCCTCTTTACAACACTGATCAGTTATCTGCCCACTCTCGGCACCATCGGCACCTTCCTGATCCAATTCCTCAGGACATACTTTCCTTCTCTTAGCAGTCAATTTTGCATCAGCCAACTCCAAGTTAGTATTCTCCCTAGCAGCGAATGCCCCACAAAACTGCAAAAGCATCCATAACAATGCGATGAAATTGCAATATTCTAAGTAGGAAAAGGAAGACCCATTTCATCGAGCTACTTCAAATCGCTTCCACATGAACCAGTCAGGACATCATCAATCAACACAATTACACTTGCTCAAAGGAGACCCAATTCTTCACTCTAAGCTCCAAGCATAAATGACCCGCGAACTTACTCAAACGAATTACGTAGCATCTCATTCAGTAACGCTTGAAAAGGTTCAAACTTTAAGAAGGCAATCAAACCTTCTCAAGGAGGCACATGGCTTCTTTGGTGGCGCTCTTCTCCCTCTCTGGAGACAGGAAAATGGACCAAAACGAAAACCCATCAGCCCAAGATTCAATCATCGAATCGAAAACCGAGAAAGCGAAGGAGAGATGGTACACTGATGGTGCAGGTGATGAGGAAGCCGGAGTGGGAGCGCCGAAGGAGGGAAGAGGGGGCGTTGTAGTCGAAGCGAGGGATGCTGATGACGGCCGAGTGCTGCTCCCATGGCGTCATCGTCGTCTTCTTCGTCTTCGCTTCTTCATCGTTGTCGCCTTTCTCTTCTTCTTCTTCTTCTTCTTCTTCTTCTTCTTCTTCCATTTCTCTCTTCTCTCTGCTCTGAGTGTGTTCCATGGTCGACTTCAATCTCTGTCTCTGCCCTAACGAATGGTGGAACTCACGGCGGTTTTTCATTTTCAGTTGAAGTTCGACCCGACCGCCCGGTCCGTTTTCCCAAAACGGTTCGACCGGTTCATCCAAATATTTCCAAATTTCCTTTTTAAGAAAAAGGTTGGACTGTCCTTACTTACAAAAGCACAAGAGGACTATACTTAATTATAAAAACACAAGCTTTCTAATTCCATTGTTTATTTAGTCTTTTGTCAACTCTTTTTTAAGGAAATGCCAAGGAAGAGCTAAGACTTGACCAAAGAGATGATTGATCTTGCGCTTTTGTCATTGTCAAACTTTACACTAAATTTCTTGGATATATCTACTGATAGCAAGCGATATGCAGCGATGCAGTTCTCGCGAAAGACACCTAATTTTCATGTTTATTTCTTTCCATATATAGAGAATGATTATATTGGCATTCCTATGTGGGGGTGTTCAATTATTTTTCTTTTAATCAAAATGATACTAAGAATGCTTAATCTTTGGCTTGGTAATGTAATTTTTAAACTTTAAATTTGTTGAATTTTGTCCTTTAATTATTGTTAAATGTTCAATTTAACGCCTAAATTTTGAATTTGTTCAATATAATCTTTCAACTTTCTATAACATAGCCAAATCAATTTTCTAATACTATTCACAAGCTTTTATAATTGCATTATTGCCCATATCTCATCTTATTCGATTTACTAAATCAACAAAAAAAAATGCTATCTTTTTGTTACTTTTTACTTATTTCAATCTATATAATTATTATAATAGTTTTATTTAATATATTTTAGCTTATGATCTCTTTAATATAAAAGTATAATTCATTTAGAGTTATACCATGTTGATATTCTTGCTATAACATCAAGGGTGGATTTAGGTCAAGTATACCAATTTGGGATTTTTCGTGAAACGAAAAGTAGTTTAGGGTAAATATATTGTGGGAGTGCTATGTTAGGATTTTTTGTAAAGCGAAAATTAATTTGGGGTAAATGTGTTATACGAGTACTAGTTCAGAATTTTTAATATTGTTATCCCTTTTAAGAAGATAGGTTTTTATAAGGATATCTACAAACGATGTTATTTTATGTGTGAATAGGTGTACTTATATCAATCTTGATCTTATTCCTAATTTTTTTCAATTGATAATGTTTGCAAGCTAGTGTGTTCCAAGCTTTCTTGATTAAATCTAATTAAATCTGTAAATTAATAAATTAAAATAGCAGGATCATCCACCCAAAAATACTTGAAGTGAGGTTTTACCTCTCCTATAATAGTGATCATAAGCTAAAATATACTTATGTAGAGCTATCATAGTATTTATAAAAATAAAAAAGGTATAAAAAATTAATATAAAAAGATCATATATTTTTTGTTGAGTTAGGAGATGGGTTAAAATGAAAATTATTTTAAAAAATGAGAAATAGTGTGATTATGAAAACTTGTGAATAGTAGCAAAGAATTTGTTAAATTTTGGTGTGAAAAGTTGAGAGACTAGACCACCCGCTATGGTGGTTCGCTAGGTAAGGTTCGGACTTCATTTCACTGAGAGGTCTGGAATTCGAAGCCCCTGCGACGCAAGTTGTAGGGAGGCTGGCGTGAAATATTGGTGACTTACCCGGTGACATGTGTGTGGTGGCTAGCACGTGTCACTCCCAATGGTTTATCTCCAGCTATGCGAGGTTCCCTGGATCATCAAAAAAAAAAAAAAAAAGTTGAGAGACTAGGTTGAACAAATTGAAAATTTATGAATTAGATTGAACATTAAAAAATAGTTCAAAAATTATACCAAACAAATTAAAAGCTCAAAGTTGACATTGCACATTGAATCAAAACTTAAAAACTTATCCTGTCATTTACCTTTTTTTTATACCAAGTGATTTTCATATAATTTGTTCATTATGTGGTGGAGTTATAGATAAGATAGAGCTACATTTGTGCAAACGGTCTATTTCCCCCCTCCATTTCTTTTATGTTGCCCCTTTGTCATTACGGGAGGAGATTACGTTATGCGAATTTGGGAGTTTACTTGCATAACTAGGCGCTCTATTTCATGTTGCCAATGCAGATGATCGGAATCAAACTCATTGTCGAGCACTTTCATAATGCTTTTTGCCTTATTGGAGGACTCTAGTTCCTTGTATTTTACATTTTAAGCAGATTCAACCGGGGCAGAATCCGCAAAAATTGTGGGCGGATCACCTCAAAATTCTAGGAGGACACAAGGTTGCCCAGCCTGAGTCCAGCAGGCGAAAATGTCTTAAAATGATCCCAAAACATGTGAGTCAAAATGCACGTGGACCTTTAACTTTGATGGGCATCCTTATTCAAAAATTGAGATGCACTGATCTTACATGTTCTCGGTACATCCAAGAATATCTTTGAAGATACTTCGAACGTGAGATTATGGCATAGCAAATCCACCCAAAAGCAAATGTCATTTTCATAAAAGTTGAGAAACCCAAAGCACAATTTTGTCAAAAGAAATCGTGAAATTTCGATTCACAAAAACCAGCGTCATTATCGGGCAGGGGCTTTCGAACTCATAATGAATTTTGAGCGAATCCACATGGTGAAGAAATCATTTTCCGTATGAGTCCAAAAAGTTCACCCTAAGGCAATTAACTTCAGCTTAGGTCCTAAGATAGTCGACAGATCACATAGCAACACATCACAGGGGTCTAAGACAATCATCAGGGTACGACATTACCGTGTCAGGTTGCACACCGACACATCATGAGGGCTCAAGACAACCACCAAGGTGGGCACGACACCACTGTGGTGACTACAGTAGTGTCATGTCTTGATGACTATCTTGGATTCTCGTGACGCGCGCTATGCGACTTGATGAACACCGCAGTGTCATACCTTGGTGACTATCTTGAGCCCTTGTGATGTGTTGCTATGCCACCCGACAAACACAATAGTGTCGTATCTTGATGATTGTCTTGGCTCCTCGTGGCACATTGTGGCATGTTGTAACACGTTGCTATGTGATCCGGTGAACACGATAGTGTCATTACCCCGATGATTATTTTGGGCCCTTGTGATGTGTTGCTATGCGATCTGGTAATTGTCATACCCTTGGGATTGTCTTGGGTCCTCGCGACGCGTCTCTAGGAATTGTCGTTCCCATGTGACGGTGTTGGACACCGCGCCGGAGTCCCGAATGGCCGAAGTCCCGACAGGCACAACTCGGGACTTTTAATAATAAGTCCATTTAAGAAGGCGCAACAACCGCGCTGCCCTGAATCAGTAGCATCTCATTCAGTCACGCTTCAAAGGTTCAAATTTAAGAAGGTAATCAAAAATTTTCAAGGAGGTTACATGGCTTCTTTGGTGGCGCTCTTGTCCCTCTCAGATGCAAAGAAAAAGCCATTAAGCCAATATTCAATCACCCGATTGAGCTGACCAAAAAAAAAAAAAAATCACGGGATTTAGCCAAAGTCTAAGGACTACTATGAAGTGAAGTAGATGAAATAGAGCTACATTTATCCAAACGATCTATTTCCTCCTCATTTCTTCGATGTTGCACGTTTGTCATGGGGGAAGGAGACTATGTTCTGGGAATTTGGGACTTTACTCGCGTAACAGGTGCTCTATTTCATGTTGCCACGCAGACGATCGAAATCACTCATTATCGAGCATTTCGTAATGCTTGTTTGTCTTATGGGATATTCTAGTTCTTTCTATTTTACATTTTAAGCAGATTCAACAGGGGAGAATCCACATAAATTGCAAGAGGACATAGGGTTGCCTAGCCTTTGAGTCCACTATGCAAAAAATTCGTAACGGATCCTGAAACATGGGATTCAAATGCATGTAAACCCCTAATTTTGATGGGCATCCTGATTCAAGGATTGAAATTCACTAGGCTCATATATTCCTGGTGCACCAAAGAGTATCACAGAAAAAGTATAAAAAAAGTTCTAAACTTATTGTATTGATACTAATTCAGTTTTAAATTTTTTAATTGAATTAATTTAGTTATAAACCTTTTTTACATTGATACTAATTCAGTCTATCCTACTAATTTTGGCCGGCCAATGCTAACGTATACGTTGGCCGATGACCAAATATTGACGTGGCAATTTTTAATAATTTTTTTTTATTTTTTGAATTTTTTATTACTTTTTCATTTTCTTTTCTCCCTTCTTCCTCCTTGGTCTATCCTCTCGGCAGCCAGCGAGCCTCTTGCCGGTGGCCGGCAAGGGTCACGGCCCTTGTTGGGCCTCACCCAGGGTTGCGGCCCTCGCCCAAGGCCGTGGGCAAGGCAACTTCACCTAAATCTAGGCTAGGCTTGCCTCGTCCTGGCCTTGCCGTGGGCGAAGGCGACCTCGTTGGCCATTGGGAGGACAGTCCAAGGAGAAAGAAGGGAGAAAAGAAAAAGGAAATAAAATAAAATAAAATAAAAAATTATGAAAAATTGCTACATTAGCGTCCGATCACTAGCCGGCGTCTACATCAACTTCTGACCACGGATCGGAGTCCACATCAATGTCTATCGGCCAAAATTAGTTGGATGGACTGAATTGGTATCAATGTGAAAATGTTTAAAATTAAATTGATTCGATTTTAAGATTGAATTGGTATCAATATAATAGATTTATGATTTTTTTTGTATTTTTCTCAAATATCACTAAGGATAGTGTGAACGTGACATTAGAGTAAAGCAAATTCACCCCAAACCAAATGTCATTAATGTCATTTTTATAAAAAGTTGAGACATCTAAAGAACAATTTCTTCAAAAAAAAGTCACGAAATGTCGATTCAACAAAACGAGTGTCATTATGGGGAGAGACTTTTGAACTCAGGACGAATTTTGGGTTGACGTAGCACTGATCGCGTTGAAGAAACCATTTTTCGAATTTTTATAAGTCCAAAAACTCCACGCACAAGGCGATCGACTTCAGCGCACGCCCTAAAACAATCACCAGGGTGTCACAGTACCATGTTACGCATCCGCGATGGGTCTAGAATCGAGATGCAACCCGACACGAGTTATGCATACGCGACTTGTTGCTATGCGACCTTCTCATACCTTAGTGGCTATCTTGGGCCCTCGCGACGCGTCACTATGCTACCCGGTACTACCATATCCTGATAATTGTCTTGGGCCCTCGTGACTAGGGACGTGGTACTGTCATATCCTAGTAATTGTCTGGGGTCCTCGTGACTAGGGACGTGGTACCGTCGCACCCTGCTGATTGTCTGGGGCCCTTGCGATGGACAATCAGCCCAATTCACATTTCGGGTCTTCAAATAATCAAACCATTTAAAACAACGACCCTACAGCATTTCTCCAAAATATTAGAACGAAAAAAGGCAAAATGAAGCAAAAAAGCGAAAGATCTGAAACTGATTTCAACACTTACCGCCGAGCCGAAGCAAATACCTACCATCGATGGCATCCTCCTGCTCCCCACCCCTTCAAACTTAACGTAGATGCAAGCTGGAGTGCAGGAGAGCACCTTTGCTCGGTGGCCGGTGTGATTCGCGATTCCAGTGGAAGAGTTCTCGAAGGATTTGCCGCCTCTGCTAGGGCTTCATCCTCAATAGAGGCGGAACTGGAAGCCATCCGCTTTGGTCTTCTTTTTATAGGGGAGATGCGATCTTGCCACGTGGCAGATCTGGGAAACTCTTGCACTTCGTGGGAGATGGATAGCGATAGTTCGATGGCGGTGGATGCAATCTTGGGCCGGGCGTCAGCTTCTTGGGATGTTGAAATTGCGGTTTCTCTCTGTCAATCCCTATTAACCCAAATCTCTCCCCTCTCTTTAAACTATTGTCCACGAGAAGAGAATGCTGCAGCAGATTGGGTAGCAAAGCAACACCGAAGTAGTCGCCTTCCCCTATCATGGTGGATTACTCCTCCGGTTGCGTTAAGTACTATTTGATGTTCTGACCTACATGGGGTCGTTTTCCCTTGTAAGCGCAATCGTTAAAGCTAATATAAAGTTCTTTCCTTCGACCAAAAAAAAAAAAAAAAACAACGCAATAGCCGCTCTGCCCTCTACATCAAACGTCATTCTCTTCGTCTCCCTTAACAATCACTCTCTTTCTGCTGTGCATCCTCTCTCTCCTTCTCCAAAGACATACAAATCCCAAAATGCTTATTATGGATCATGATCGATGGAGGAATATGCATGCTATATTGACCTTCATCACTCAAGCTTTGTCCAGCTTCATTACAGCGAAGTTCCAGGGGAGGCCTGATTTTCCATTTGAAACCCACCCATTACCGTCTTCTTTATCTTTGCTATGCTTCTCTATTGCTTCTTATCCCTTTCACCTGGGGCTCATCTAGCAGCCATTAATACTGCTTGCAGCCCCCACATCTTTCATCCGCTCATGATCTTTTCACTTTCCCTATCCTTTGCTTTGCCTACGTTGTTGTTGTTCCAAGGCCTATCCTTCTTCAACCTTATCTACCGTTATTGATATTGCTTTCTGCAGCTCACTTCTGTGGTCTCCTCCAGAAACTTATTCATCTGGTAAAGTAAAAGATTTTAGTGTTCATATTGTTCATTTGTTCTACCATCGACTGTGTGGAGGAAGAGTGCCACTGCTTTTGCCACGTACAATTGCTGATACACAATTCATATTGGAACTTTAGCACTTGTCCGAGCTCATTCGGTCATTAGCAGCACAAGAAGAAGCAAAGGATGTATAAATAATGGTGACTGATTGGGAATATCACCTTCTTTCTCCCCTATCTATCATTATTGATATTGCTCTTTGCAGCTCACTTTTGTGGTCTCCTTCAGAAACACATTTGTCTGGTAAAGCAAAAGATTTTAGTGTTCGTATTTGTTCATTTGTTCCACCGTCGACTGCACGGAGGAAGAGCGCCACTGCTTCTGCCACGGTAAGGTTGCTGATATGCATTTCATGTTGGAATCGTAGTGCTCGCCACATTTCAGTCAGTCGTTAGCAGCACAAGAAGAAGCAAAGGATGTATGAATAATGGTGATTGATCGGGAATGTCACCGTCTTTCTTCTCTTATCTGTTAATTGTTGATATTGCTCTCTACAGCTCACTTTCGGGGTCTCCTTCCTCCCTCGTCTAGTAAAGCAAAACATTTTAGTGTTTTTATTTGTTCATTTGTTCCACCACCAACTGCACGGAGGAAGAGCGCCACCGCTTCCATCACGTATGGTTGTCGATACGCATTTCATGTTGGAATTTTAGTACTTGCTAGAGTTCATTCATTCATTAGCAGTACAAGAAGAAACAAATGATGTAAGAATAATGGTGATTGATTGGGAATGCTATCGTGATAATGAATGAGATCTCTATTTTTATTATTATTTTTTTTTTTTTTGTGTTGAATTATCGCGTTGATTTGAGTTTTTAAGGTTTCAAAATCAAAATCTCTTCAAAACAACGAGTGCCATAGCTGATGGTGCTGAATGGATTAGAAGTTATACTATCATTGATGGGGAAAAAACAGAGAAGAAAATAAAATCCAAAAATTGGATGATTGAAGAAATTCCAAGCAAATAAATATTGATGAAAGTCAAGGAATAAACCTTTTTAAACGAAGCTATCATAGTTGATGTTTGTACGAGATAGAAGAATCATTATCCCACAGAGATAATAGATGGATCGATAAGCTTATTAGGTGACCTTCGTTTTTTTAAACGTGAAAACTTAAGCCCCAATATTCAATACTTCGAACCCAAATCCCTTAATATCTGGGGCAAACATGGAGTGGAATCCCAATTTGATTATGAAATACCTGAAAACAGCAACGTCGTTTTCAGTGTTCCTGCGTCATGCATCTCAACTTTGGATGTTACACTTGCTGTCAGGTGGAAAACTTAACGGTGGTTTGTTTTTGGGTATAAAGTTATTCTTGCTTTTGGGTGAGTATTTGGCCATTTTATACTCGATTTGATGTATAGGTCGCAAATGATCGATCCATGAATGATTTTCTCTCTCCCTCTCTCCCTCCCTTCAGAGTCCTGCAATTGGCGTTAATTTTTTGCACGCATTGCGTCACTTCTTGGCTCCTTTTCTCAGGCTCTCAATTTTTGCTGTGGCCATTGCCGAGCTCTCTGTGTGTGCTGGCGATTGCCTTCTTTCGAATTGATCTCTTTATCCTTTTTCAAGGCATTTATCTGAGTTTTCGATCATTCTGCAGCTGCTGAGAAACAACAGACCATGAAAGCAACGTCAATGAATCTCATTCGATGTGCATATTTGTCTGTCTTCTTTCAGTTCCTCAGCAGCATCCAAACAACCACATTGAATTCTTTCTTTCAATTGAAGATTGTGTATATGTATGCATGTCGTTCATGTGAGCTGCATTAAGAGTTCTTATACAATTTTATGCTTGTCTCTCTTTGAAGGAACTATCGAATTCTCTTATCCGGCATTTAAAGCCAGTTGGCCAACCGTTAGTCGTGCCGCTTTCGAGCATACATAGTCACAAGATGGACCAATTTGTGAGGATGCCATAAAAAGATTGTAACAGCTCTGATCAATTGAAGGAAGAGGAAAAGACCTCGTGCAACCGGGGTAAGAAGCAACTGTTGAAACAGAATTAGGAAATACAATTCCATCCTATACAGCAATCAGCAGATGACTTGATCTTCTTACGAGACAGCACGTTTATTGGTTGTGAAAGTCTGCTTAGGTTATTCTTTACAGACTTGAGAATAAGGTTTTGAACATCAGTCCATAGGTCTGGCTCCTTCAACCTGCAAGTAGTTAGGACTGGAAAAATTTGACGACACCAAGAGCACCAAAAAAACCGACTGGCACTCTGCAAAACAGTGGTCAGTTAAATCAAATGCTGGCAAAGAATAAAGAAGAAGCTAGTCTACAAGCTACAATTCCCAGAATGGAGAAAATTCAAGGCGCATATTCCACAGCAAAGATCTTAAAAAAACCAGAAGATATCAGTAACTAACTTGATCTTCTTATGATACAGTACCTTTATCAGTTGTGCAAGTCCGCTTGGGTTATACTTCATAAACTTGAGAACAAGCTTTTTGAACAACAGTCCTTAGGTCTGGCTTGTTCAACCTCCATGTAGCTCAGATATGAAAAATTCGATCATGCAAACTGCACCAGAAAAACCAATTCGCAATTTGTAAAACAGTGGTCAGTTAAATCAAATGCTAGCAAAAAATAAATAAGTAGATAGTCTACAAGCTGCAGTTCCCAGAATGGAGAAAATTCAAGGTGTTCTTCCACAGCCAAAGATCTAGTACTCTTTCTCTCTCTTTTGGAGAAGAGGGTCAGGAAAGATGTCTCCTTCAAGAAAAATGCTTTCAACTGCAACTGTAGGTTGTGCTGATGGGCTATTAGATGGCCCTTTAATTATTAAAAAATATATATTTTAATTGAATTTAAATGTTAACATATATAGATTTCTGGTGATTATGGGCATTTATTTGAAAAAAAGTCACCAACATATTGAAAGTAAAATCAAAAGCACACTATACAGCAATCTCATTATACAGTAGAGGGCAGAGTGGAATTTTAAGCTGATCAAGTAAAACAGACATGCTTCATTGAGGATTAGTTGCCCATCTGTTTTTTCTTTCCTTTCTCATTTAGAGTACTCATCCATCAATGCCAAAATTCTGTCCCATGTGATGCAAGAGGTTTTATGCATCAGTAGTGACTCCTAGCAAATTACCCAATCCGAAAGTAACAAGCCAGGGTAGGAAATGAATGAAATCAATTAGGGAACCGTATTAGTGTCCAATGTCAGGGAAGAAAAAGAAAAACTCACTGTGGGGAGATAGAATTTCCAGATCGCCAGGAATCGAAAATATGAGACACAATTTGAATGGTGTCGGCTGAACCCTCATAAGGGAATGTAAAGAGAAGCGCACCACTCCCTGTCAATCAACTAAAGAAAGAGCTGGAGATTGATTCGCACGCATGTCTTCCTTTGTTTGGGAAGATACATCTTCTGAAAGCTTACCTGCTTTCAGTTAGATAGTAAAGTTGAAGGCAGTTAGACCACCGTTTTGCAGATATCTAAGTATGTAGTAATCGGGTTTTGAACAGAAGAAGAGCACCATTCTCATTCCAATATTCATTGGCTGAATGCCCACACTCGGCACCATCAGCACCGTCCTGACTCCTGATCCAGTTCCTCGGGACATACTTTCCTTCTCTCAGCAGTCAACTTTGCATCAGCCAGCTCCAAGTTATTACTCTCCCTAGCAGCAAATGTCCCAAAATACTGCGAAAGCATCCATTACACAGCTAAGGACAATGAAATTTTAGAATCCTATATACGAATGGAAGACCCATATCGTTTAGCTATTTCAACCAACTTCCACATGAACAAGTCTATGATCAGGATATCGCTGACCAATGCAATTACAATAACTCAAAAGGAGACCCAATTCTTCACTCTAAGCTTCAAGCACAAACGAACCATACACTCACTCAAAACACATTATGTAACCAGTAGCATCTCACTGAGTAACGCTTAAAAGTTTCAACTTTAAGAAGGCAATCCAACCTTTTCAAGGAGGCACATGGCTTCTTTGGTGGTGCTCTTCTCCCTCCCGGAGTGCTGCTTCCATGGCGTCATCTTCGTCTTCTTTGTCTTCGCTTCTTCATCCTCCTCTTCTTCTTCTTCTTCTTCTCCTTCTCTTCTCTCACTGCCCAAAAACATGGTGAAAGTCCGGCGGTTTTCATGTTCAGTTGAGGTTCGACCCGACCACCCGGTTCATTTTCCAATGACGACCCGACCCGATCGTCTTACCCAAACATTTTTCCATCCGCCCTTCTAAGAAAAGATTGAATTATACTTTTTTTTCTAGTAAAGCGCTAGATTTCTAATTCGACTGTTTGTAGTCTTTAGTTAACACTTTCGTAGAAACTTCTAGGAAGAAGCTAGATGACCAGAAATGACTGATTTTGCTAACCTCTTATTTTATAAACTTTACGCCAACTTTCTTGACATACAATAATAGCAAGCACTATGTAGTCACTCCACTCTTATGAAAGATATCTTCTAAATATTGCATATGATTATATCGACATTCCCATTGCAGGAGTGTTAAATTATTCTCTTTTTCTTTTTTAGGGAAACTAATACTAATAGTTCCCAAATTTGGATGTAATATATAATGTCATTTTTGAACTTTTAATTTATTCAATATAATTATTGAATTACTTCTAAATGTTCAATCTAATTTATAAACTTTTAATTTGATAAATCTGGTCTATTAACTTTCTATGAGAAAAAGTTAAATCAGTCCTTTAATACTATTCATAATTTTTTGCTATTACACTATTGCCCAAATTTTTGGATATGTTTTCATTTCAATATATTTCTAAAATCAACAAAAAAAAATATGTTTCCTTTTTGTTACTTTTTTTTTTTGTCTTTATAACATTAGGATAGTTCCATATAAGTTTATCTTAGCTTATGATATCTATAGTAGAAAAAGTAGGACCTTGTTTACAGTAATATCTCCTTATTGAGATTCCAGCTATTTTAATTTTCTAATTTACACGTCTAACTAATAATTAAGAAAACACGATACAAAAAAGTTTGAAAATTTTTTTAATCTAAAAGTTAGGAAACAGATTCTGTTTAATATAAGTATGATTATGTATAGATAAATTAATATCGATATTAGATGTCCTTATGAAAACACTTTTTTCAAGGGGTAATAATATTAAAAATTCCAAACTACCAAAAACTAATTTTCACTTCACAAAAAACCTCAAATAAGTACTCATCACTCAAATCTACCCTCCAGGTCATAACAAGTATGTCAACTTGATATCTAAATGAGGTGTTACTTTTATTGTTTCGGAGAAAATAACGTAAATATATTTAGACGGAATTACCATAATATTTATAAATACCAAAAAGGTAAAAAAGAAATATTGATATAGGAGAAGCATTAAAATGAAAATATATTCAAAAGTCTAGGCAATAAAGTAATTACGAAAACTTAAGAATAGTACCAAAAAACTAATTTGACTTTGTTATGGAAAGTTAAGTGACTAGATTGAACAAATTAAGAAGTACTAATTTGACTTTGTTATGGAAAGTTAAGTAACTAGATTGAACAAATTAAGAAGTTTAGGGACTAGATTTAGGAATGGTTCAAAGATAATATCAAACAAATTAAAAGTTAAAATGTGACATTGCATATTATTTTTAAATCCTCATTTAATTTGACTGTGGAAAACGTTGAAAAAAAGATGTTTTTGGTGATTCACTAAGAAAAAGACCCCATTCTTTTTTACCCTCTCTCTCTCTTCCTCCAGAGTCCTACAATTCGCGTTGACTTTTTTGGGCGCATTGCGTCGCTTCTTGGCTCCATTTCTCCGGCTTTCACTTTCAGCCGTGGCCACTCTCTCTCTCTCTCTCTCTCTCTCTCTCTCTCTCTCTCTGTTTAGGTGATTATCTTCTTTCCAATTGATGTCTCTCTGCTCTTTTTCAAGGCATTCATATGAGATTTCAATCCATCCGCGGCTGCTGAGATACAATGGCCCACAAAAGCAACGCCAGTGAATCCCATCGGACGAATGAATTCATCCGCCTTCTTTTGATTCTTAGCAGTATCCAAACAACAGCATTAAATTCATTTTTCCGACTGAAGATCATATCTGTGTGTATGCATGTGCATGTACGTCGTCGATGTGAGTCGCACTAATGGAGTTCTTATGCGATCTTATGCTTATTTCTCTTCAGATTCTTGCAGTTAGCGTTGATTTTGTGTTGCTATGCTAACCAACGAAGTCAAATTTATTACTGAGCGTTGTCATAATGCTTGCTTATCTTATGAGTTGTTCTAGTACTTTCTATTTACCATTTAAGTAGATTTAAGGGAGAATCTGCAGCAATTATTGGCATATTACCTCACAATCTTGGGAGGACCCAAGATTGATCGGCGTTTTGGGTCCGGTAAGGGAAAATTTCTATAAAGATCTCGATACATGTGAGTTTAATGTGTGAGCCTATAATTTTAATGGGTTCCATGATTTCAAAAAAGAGAAGCATCGGGCTAAAATATCATTGGTTCATACAAAAATATCTCCTAAAAGAATGTGGATGTAAGAATAGAATTAAGCAATTTCACCCTAAACAAACGTCATTGTTGCAATAATTGAAAGGATCCAGAAAATAATTTTTGTAAAAGAGTCGTGGCAGATGATTCACAAAAACAAACATACGCACAATCAACAGGAACTCTTGGTCTTGAGTTTACAATATTGATGTGCTTGATTGGGGAGTCTTGTACCGTTGTCTAGTGATTGATGTTGACGCTGCTAAAGATGAACTATTTGGCTGATGAAAGATGAGTGATTTAGCCAGTATTAAAAAGCAGTGTCTAACATCGATCACCAGTTTTAGAGCACTAAAGACCAAGGTGCAAGACCACGTAAGACAGACATTATAAATGACTTTTGTCCCTTCCTTAACAATTGCTTTACTATCGCACCTTGTTCTTTACCTCTTTCTCAACATTTTGCTTTGCTGCTGCTATTGCTGCTCTTTGTCCTCTTCCTCTTTCTCCAAATGTATACAAATCCAAAATGCCTACTATTGATTGTGACCATTCCATACTTACCCTTATCATTCCAACTATCCTCAACCTCACTACAATGAAGTATCAAGGGAGTTCCAATTCCCCATTTGAAGCCCAACCCATTACCATGTTCTTCTCCATATTTGCTCTCCTTCTCTATTGTTCCTTGTCCCTTCCACTTGTCGCTCATCTACCGGCCTTTAACACTATTTGCGGTGCCCGCATATTTCGCTTTCTCACAATCCTTTCCTTGTCCCTCTCCATTGTTTTGCCTACGTCATTGTTGTTCCAAGGTATCTCCTGCTTCCTCCTCTATTTGCCATTGTTGATATTGCTCCCTATAGCTTACTTGTGCAGTCTCATTCGGAAACTCGTACATCTAGTAAGGCAAAAGGTCCTAGTATTCCTAATTTTGTTCGCCCGTCGATTGCAAGGAGGAAGAGCACCATCGCTTTTACCATGTTGGGTTGCCAATATGCACTTCATGTTATAATTGTCAACATCAATTAATTTTTGGGGGAAGGGGGGGGGAGATGTTGACAGATGTTGTCAACATCAAACGGATAATATCAATTAACTTTTGGGGGTGGGTGGGAGGGGAGGGGGAAGATGTTGATAGATGTTGTCAACATCAAACGGGGCACAAGATGTTAACATCAAACCCCCCCCCCGCTCCAAAAAAAAATAATTGATGCTTGACGGTGGCAACATTCAACGGGAATCAAATTGGGGGTCAACATCAATCCAAGACCAAGGTGTAAGGTTAGGTGAGAAGTATTATAAAATCACTTACTCACTTTGCCAAAGATTTACTCTGCTATTATACCTCAATTTCCTTCTCTTTATTAACATTGCTCTGCTGCCACTACTCCTCGTCATATTCCTATTTTTCTAAATATATACAAATTCAAAAATGCCTATTGTTGATTATGATCAATGGGGAAGCCTGTATATGATACTTACCTTGATCATTCCAGCTCTGCTCAACCTCATCACAATAAAGTATCAAGGGAGTTCCAATTCTCCATTTGAAACCCACCCAATTACCATGTTCTTCTCCGTATTTGCCCTCCTTCTCTATTGCTTCTTGTCCCTTCCACATGTCGCTCATCTACCAGACTTTAACACTACTTTCAATGCCCGCATATTTTGCTTCCTCAAGGTCCTTTCCTTTTTCCTCTCTATTGTTTTGCCTACATCGTTGTTGTTCCAAGGCCTCTCCTTCTTCTTCCTCTATGTACCATTGCTAATACTACTCTCTACAACTTACTTGTGCGGTCTCGTTTGGAAACTCGTACATTTGGTAAGGCAAAAGATTCTAGTAATTCTCATTTTGTTTGCTCGTCGACTACACGGAGGAAGAGTGCCACCGCTTCTGCCATGAAGGGTTGCCTATGTGCACTTTGTGTTATAATTGGAGTACCTGCCACAGTTCAACAAGTCATCCTTAGAAGCACAAGAAGATATGAAAGAAACGATTTTGTGACAATCATTGTCAAGTAGACCACTTAACAAGTGCTTTGTGTTTCAACCAAAAAAGAAGGTACTTTGTGGATTGAAACCCAAACTGATGTCTATTATGTCCAACGGGCCGAGGACTGCTACAGGACCACATTTTTTCTATGTGCGAAAGGTAATAGTTGCTTTTAGGGTAAGTGTATGGCCATTTGATTTGGCTTAGACTGTTGTTTTGGGTATTTGCAACGTCGTGTAAATGACGATATGCGCTGGCTTTGGGCACCATGTTTGGTGACAAGTAAGCCGAGTAAATGGTGCTAGTTAATGAGAAACCTAAGAAATGTCAATTTTGTTTTAAGGTAATGAGTCAAATATCGCGTCTTTTCTTATGACGATCACCAAGGGAGGCCAAAAATTTTCCCACAGCGAAAAGTTGTGCATTTCTTAGATATTCGACCTACGATCAATTCATGACCGAATCATGTGAATGCAAAGAGAGTACGCGAGCGCAAGTGCAAGAAAGCCATCGCGAGATCACGGCCCTTGCCCTTTATCGCCCGCTTGTTGAGGCTAGGTTGACCGCCACTATAGCCCTAGCTCAAGTTTTGTAGCCCTTGCCGCTGTGGTGTTCCGTTTGCACGCGCATTTAAAGGCGGCGACTTGGGCAGGCCCAAACACCGGAGAGATCATTGAACAATTGTCGGTAGCTGAGTGCTGCCCTCGCCACTGTTTTATTGTTCTTTGTTTCCTTCATTAAGCCCGCTCGCTCTCTCCGTTTCTCTCGAGTTTATGTCGTGGAGAAATAACTGTGAACATCTTTCTCTTGCTCTTCATATGTGAGGCTAAGTCTGCGTTTATTTTACCTTTGGTTGGTTGCTGTAATATTCAATACATTACACATGGTATGGGATCATTTTTTTTTCTTTGTCCTTTTTTTTTTCTCGTCCTTATGAATTATGATCTTCCCGGAAAAAAAAGAATTATGCCTTTTCCCGTCGAGACAAAAAAAAAAATATTTCTCCCGAAAAAGGCCAAAAAAAAAAAAAGAGGAAAAACAAAAAAACAAAAAGTATGAAGACCGAAGATGGCGATTCGGCCTCGTCAACATCTCCTGTCCAATGATGTCATTGCCCTATCCACTTCATCTGGACCCTCACTTCGCTCCCACTGCATCGCTCTCCACTCCTGTCCGTCGGATATCTCTTGTCGGAGGTAACAAGACCATGAGGGAGGCCGCAGGAAGGGACTTTCCCCTGCGGGCCTGAGAGGCAGAGCCTCCCGAGTTCCGAGTCCCGCTCGACCGGTTCCTACTCTCTCGCCTGACCTCCTCATTTTGATTTTTCCAGAATCACCCATAAGAACGTCTGGTACATCATTCTGCATGGCCTGAATTTCAAGGTAGAACGTAGGAGAAATTGAATAACTTTATTGTCGTTATCTGGCTTCGTATATAGGTGGATTTCACCTAGCTGCAAATGTCCCACAATACAGCAAAAGCATTCACTACAATGCCGAGGACGATGGAAATTTCACCATCCTAAATAGGAAAAGGAAGGCCGATTTCATCGAGCCACACCAAATCAATTTCACATGAACCAGTCTATGATAAGGAATCATTAATCAATGCAATTACACGTGCTCAAAGGAGACCCAGTTCTTCAACTTTAAGCTCCGAGCATAAACGAACCGTACTCAAAACACATCATGTAGAATTAATCATTAGCGTCTCATTCGGTCACGCTTAAAAGGTTCAACTTCAAGAAGGCAATCAAACCTCTTCAAGGAGGCACACGACTTCGTTGGTGGCAATCTTCTCCCTCTCTGGAGAAAGGAAAAAGGAAAAGATACTCACCAAAAAAAAAAAAAAAAAAAAAAAGGAAAAGAACGAAATCCCATCAACGTAGGTTTCAACCATTGAATTGACAACTAAGAAAGCGAAGGAGAGATGGTACGCTGATGGTGCAGGTGATGAGGAAGCCGGAGTGAAAGCGTCGAAGGAGGGAGGAGGTAGCGTCGTAGTCGAAGCGAGGGATGCTGATGACTGCTGAGTGCCGTTCCCATGGCTTCATCGCCATCTTCTTCATCTTCGCTTCTTCATCGCTGTCGCCTTCTTCTTCTTCTTCTTCTTCTCTTTCTCTTTTCTCTCTGATCTGAGTCTGTTCCATGGTCGACTTCAAGCTCTATCTCTTCTGAGAACTCCGGCGGTTATCATTTCGAGTTGAAGTTTGACCCGACCACCCGGGTCGTTTTCCAGAAACGATGCGACCGTCTCGTCCGACCATATGATCCAATCTTTTCTTTTAAAAGAAGGATGGAAAAATGATTTTTTTTTTTTTTTTTTTACCACCGGCCGTTGCAGCATGGATAGTAGAGCCATTGTCTTTTATCGCTGAGGGACAAGGTTCAAAGCCCTCGCGGGGAGGGATGGAATTTGAAAAGCGCTGCGTGTGGTGTCTTAAGTGGGTTCCGGGGGTGATGGGTCATCCCGCTTACGCACCCCTCCGGGTTTACTCTCCCGCTATCGGCCGTGCCGGGAATTCCTGAGTCACCAAAAAAAAAAAAAGAAAAAAAAAATGATTTTTTTAATAATAAAAGAACAAAATTTCTAATTCAATTATTTAGTCTCCCGACCAAAAAGACAATTATTTAGTCTTCAGTCAGCTCTTTCGCAGAAGATACCAGGAAGGAGCTGAAACCTGACCGGAAAGATGACTTTAGCAAGCAATAAACTTTTCGCTGAGTTTCTTGACGTGTATCAAGCAAAAAATATCCGGCGACTCCACTCTCGCGAAAGACAGAGAAAATAAATGACAATTCTCAATCACTTACATTCCTATTGCAGGGGTATTCAATTATTTTTTTTTATTAAGGGAAAATAATAGTAATAGTTTTCAAACTTTAGCTCGATGTATACCATTCTCCTTAAACTTTTAATCTATTAAATATAATCCTTTAAATTATTCCTAAATATTCAATCTAATCCCTAAAATTTCAATTTGTTCAATTTAGTCCATCGACTTTGTATAACAAAGTCAAATCATCCATTCAATACTATTCATAATTTTTCATTATTATACTATAGCCCAAATTTCTGAATATCTTTTCATATCAATCAATTTGCAAAATCAACAAAATATAAGCTGTTTTTTTTACTACATCTTTATCTTTTTGGTATTATGATAGTTCCACATTAATTTGTTTTAGCTTATGATCTCTATAATAATAGAAGTAGAACATTATTTACAGTAGTACTAGGTTGACATTCTAGCTATATTAATTTTCTATTTTACATATTAATTAAGAAAATGTGAAACACAAAAACTTACTATCTAAAAATAAAAAATGAGATTCGGATTAATATAAGTACGATTATCCATAGATAAATTAATATCGATTTTAGATATCCTTATGAAGACATTTATTCTTATAAGAGAAAATAATATTAAAAATTTCAGAATAGTACTTGCATGACATATTTAAACCAAACTAGTTTTTACCACATGAAAAATCCCAAACTAGTTCTTGTGACCCAAATCTGCCCTCAACTTCATTGTAGAAATATAAACTCGATATAACTTTATATATGGTTAGACCATAAACTGAGATATGCTCAAATGGAACTATTATAATCTTTATAACAAAAAAAAGTAAAAAAATTGATAAAAATATTGCATCAATTTAGTTGATTTAGAAAATGGATTAAAATGAAAATATATTAAAAAAATTGTGCAATGGTGTATGATAGTATCAAAGAACTGATTTGACAATTTTTTGAAAATTAAGAGACTACATTAAACAAATTAAAAATTTGGGAACTAGATTGAATATATTTACACAAAAAGTTCAAAAACACATTAAACAAATTAAAAATTCAAATATCGGGTCAATGTTTAACAACTATCATGTCATTTCCCCTTCTTTTTTTTTATATATATACCGATTAATTTTCATATGGTTTGCTCATTTTATAGTGAAGTTGTGGATGAGATAAGAGCTACAATTATGCATACGATCTATTTTCTCCCTCCATTTCTTCTATGTTACACGTTTGTAATTGCAATAGGAGATTATGTTGTGTGAATTTAGGGTTTACTTGCTTAATTTGGTGCTCTATTTTATATTGCCATGCAGATGAACGAAATTAAACAAATCATCGAGCATTTTCACAATGTTTACTTGTCTTCTGGGGTGTTCTACTTCTTTCTACTTTCAATTTAAGCAGGTTTAACAGGGGAGAATCTGTAGCAATTGTGAACGTATCATCTCACATACCTAAGGGTACACAAGGTAGACCAGCCTTGGAGTCTAGAGGGGAAATTTCTGAAATGATTTGCGTACACGTGAGTCCAACTCATGTGAGCCCTTAATTTTGGTGGGTTCCTACAGATGTGCACTGGGTCCACACTTTCAGTGCATCCAAGAATATATCCAAGTAACGTGTGAACGAGAGAACAAAGTAAAGCAAATTGACTAAAGCAAATGTCATTTTTATAAAAAAAATTCAAAAGTCAGAAAAATCATTTGTGCAAAAGAATCATGAAATATTGATTCATCCAAACAAATTCAATTATGGGGGAAGAGCAATGAAAATGCCATAACTTTTTATTGCTCACTTTAGTGTAAACTTTTCGATAGGTCATTTCATTGTAGTATTATTACCAATTTGAGATGTTGGAAATTCAATGAGACAATATTTGAACATTTTTTCCGATGAACATGCTTTTCAAAGGTCCGACATAGCAATATTTCAGCATAAACGCCCTAAACAACATAACTACGCATGTTTGCCCCCAAATTATTAGGGACAAATCGAGCCAAATTCCCCCTCTTCTTTAAACCCTAATTAACATCGGGGCATTTTGGGGCAAAAATTAAGAGCTTCTGCAATGGAGAGCAAGAAGAAGACACGTGGCTCAAGTTGGCGCGGATAAAATCAAAATGAAGTCGAATATTACTACAATTCTGGACTCAGACTTTCAATGCAGCTCAAGTCGAAACCCTAATTTTTTATGCTTGATGTATTGATGGAAGGGGGGCGAGTAGCTTGTTGATGTACGGTGTGGCTTTTGGTGGGAACGGGAACAAGAGTCAATTCCTATTTTCGCCAGACTTGCCTGAGCAAAGCTGTAAATTGGATAATCAACATTCAAAGGCCTAGTTTCAAGTTGCATTTCTGTCAGAGGCACTCTCGAACTAATGGACGTAATGGGGGGCTGTAGTTGATCGACTTGGACGTGACTCTATAGGGCACGCATAGGCACAGGCACAGGCACATGGCCAAACCAATCTTCTGGACGGTTCTTGGCACTTCCTCGGTGAAATTGGATTTCTGGAACTTCTCCCTGAGAATACGATCACGGGGCAATAATATCAAATGTTGTGAATTTAGTTTCCTGCTCTAGCCGAGTGTGTGAGTCACTGATTCATGTACTGGATTTATCGGTGATTACAGTCCCTTTGGGGTGTATACAATGAAGAATGGATACAACTCTCTCAGCTCTACAGAATACAATGACACTCACAGCCGCGCTTCCTCGTCCTATCAAACTCCACGGAAACTATGGCGCAAGCTTTAGACTATGAAGACCATCCCTAAGCTACGCATATTCATGTGGTCCTCATGCCATAATGCTTTATCTACAAAGGATAATCTATATCACAGATGAATCCTTCCAAATCCGATATGTCAACTATGTCAAGATCACATCCCAGACACAACGGAGCATCTTTTCCTCTTATGTCCATGGACGGAAGGCATTTGGTCACACCCACAAGTTAAAATCACAGTGGCATCACAAGGAATACACAGAATAGATGCTTGGCTTGCAAATCTGATCGAGAAACGAGATCTCTTATCTGATCTGGAGACTTTTGCTTCCATTTTGTGGCAGATCTGGAAGACTCGAAACGACTTTGTCTTCCGCCGGATGCTCCCCGATCCAGAACAGGTGGTTGCGGTGGCCTTCGCGAATGCACATACTGCCCGCTGCTGTGACAGAGTCATGTCGGGATCAAGGCTGCGTACCTCAAATCCTGATCAGGCGTGGCGCCCACCAGAGCCCGGAACACTGAAGATCAACATTGACGGTGCTTATCCAACTGCAAATAATGAGGGCGCCATGGCGTGTGTGTGCCGCGATCACTCCGGCAAGCTCATTGACGGCTTCACCAGCAGTATCACAGCCTCTTCGGCTCTGCGGACAGAGGCACGAGCACTCACACTTACTCTCAAAAATCTGCTGCAGCAAGGGAAGGAAAACGAACAAATACTACTGGAATCTGACTGCCTAGTACTCGTAGAAGCTGTGCATCAACCTAGCTCAATGCCGTGGGAGATTCGAGCGTTATTCTCAGAGTGTGCGGCCCTGCTCCCCTGTTTCCCTCATCTCCGAATTCTGCATTGTAGAAGAGAGGCCAATTACATTGCTGACGGGGCCGCTAAAGCCCATGGGCGCCGAAGCCTTCCTCCGAATTGAGCCGTTCCATCCCCTACCCCGCAAAACCTCTTTTGGACCTTCTTGTTTTTGAATCCCTGGACAAGGGTTGTTCACTTTGCTGGCTTAAATAATATCCTCCGATTTTTGACCCAAAAAAAAAAAAAAAAAAAAAAAAAGTCCCTTTGGGGTCGGTTTATTTGCTTTTAGAGACAAAGTGAAAGCAAACGAGAGGGAGAATGACAGAGAGTTTAAATTTTGAAGTGAGTGACACGGTTTTATCACGAAGGGCCACCTCATTGTTTACGTTAAACTTTCATTTCTTTTCTTTTCTTTTTTTTTTTTTGTATGAAAAGAGTCACGTGAAAATTATCATTTTCTTGAAAAAAGTTGGAATGTATTGCTGAAAGCACTTACATGATCGTTTGTCCTCCGAACGACATAAAAAACTGTTCGAAAAGTTTTGATGGTGAAATGTGGACTTATGACGCTCCTACCGTCTTCGCAAGGATTATTGAACTCAAATGAATTTTAGGTGAATTGATGTAACACGATTTTCTCGAAGAAATTCAATTTTCGAATTTTTTGTAAATCCAAAAAGTCATGCATAAGGCAATTGCCTTAGGACCAGCGCCTTACGTACTTATTAGAAGTCCAAATGCAAGACGCTTTGAGGAGTTTAAAGGCGCATTTGGTTGGACTTTCGAGAAAGATCTTTAGGAAAATGTGAACGTTTTTAAGTTAAAGGGGTTTTTCAAAATACAAGTTGCATTTGGTAAATTGTAATTTAAAAGTTCATTATGAAATATTTTTGAGTAAAATAATGTTTGAAGGACTAATATTTACAAAGGACCTTTATTATTAAAAAAAGAAAAAATATATTTGGCCTGTGAAGGGCAATGGCCGTCGTCGATTAGCGACAGCGATCGTCGTCTAAGGTCTTTGGACCTCAAGCAACCCTAGAGACCACCAGCAAGGGTCACCTGAGGTCAGGCAACTGCCAACGAGGGTCGCACGGCCCAGGCGGGACCCTTGCTTGAGGTTGGGGGGCCTCAATGAGGGCCGCCTGGGGTTAGGTGACCCTCGACGAGGTCACGGCAACCCAAATCACGCGGCCCCTATGGAGGTCGCTGCGACCCCTTGACGACAATTGTTGTGACCGTCACCGGCCTCCCTCTAGCCCGTCACCAACCCCTCACAACCCTATGCAATCCCGCTGGCCACCCTCAACAGAGAAGATGAACAGTTCATATTTGCATGCCCAAAAAGTTGAATGCCCAAGGCATCCCGAGATCAGTCTTGAGCTTTCAGCCTTCAGAAGCCTAACTTTTTCTTAATGAGGTTTGGAAAATTTTTTTAAACACCCAATATTTGGCCAAAAGGATTTTGGGTGTTCAAAGCCTATTCCTAAAGTTGTTTCCATAGGCAGCCTAAGTTCTTACTTGGACTGATTATTATGAGTCCAAAAAAGTTTATGTGAAACCAACCGACGAACCGATCGCAAGACGGCGTGTTACCTTGACGTTTTGGCATTCTTCCTTCTGAGAAAAGATCGGACTTTACTTTTTCTGTTAAAGGGCAAGATTTCTAATTCGACTGTTTATGGTCAAAGTGCACGCTTTCGTAGAAACTTCAAGGAAGGAGCTGAATCTTCAAATGACCAGAACCTCTTATTTATAAACTCTACACCAATTTCCTTGATTTGCATTAATAGCAACCAAAATGCAGCAACTCAACTCCTGTGAAAGACGCCTAATTTCCATGTTTCTATTTTCTACCTATTGCATATGGTTTTATCGACATTCCCATCGTGGGAATGTTAAATTATCATCTTTTTCTTTTTTTAGGCAAAAAGCTTATGATATCTATAGTAGTAAAAGTTGGACCTCATTTACAGTAATATCTTGTTGATATTCCAGCTATTTTAATTTTCTAATTTACACATTTGAATAATTAATTAAGAAAACTCGAAACAAAAACATTTGAAAAAATTATTTATCTAAATAATTAGGAACGAGATTCAGTTTAATATAACTATGATAATGTATAGATAAATTAGTATCGATATAGATGTCCTTATTAAAACACCTTTTTAAGGGATAATAACATTAACAATTCCTAACTAGTACCCATGTGATACATTTATTGAGAACTAATTTTCACCTCACAAAAAAATCTTAAAATGGTATTTGTTACTCAGCGAAGGCCGCCTAGGGTTGGGTGACTTACGGCAACCCAAATCACGCGGCCCCTACGGAGGTCGCTGCGACCCCTCGACGACAGTCGCTGTGACCGTCACCGGCCTCCCTCCATCCCGTCACCAACCCCTCACAACCCTATGCAATCCCGCTGACCACCCTCAACAGAGAAGATGAAGAGCCCATATTTGCATGCCAAGAAAATTGAATGCCCAAGGCACCCCAAGACCAGTCTTGAGCTTTTAGCCTTCGAAGCCTAACTTTTTCTTAATGAGGTTTGGAAAATTTTTCCCAAACACCCAATATTTGGCCAAAATGATTTTGGGTGTTCAAAGCCCATTCCTAAAGTTGTTTCTACAGGCAGCCTAAGTTCTTAATTTTTTTTTTTTTTTGGTTAGTCCTACTCTATATCTACTCTAACATTCACTCTCGGACTTTTGCCCTGCCTCTTGCAGGGCGTGGGAGTCAAAACCCACTCCTAAAACTTACTCATTCCCACCCCCAACCCCCTCGAGAAGGTGGGGATCCCACCTCCCTCTTCCATGTTAGAAAGGTGGCCACTGGGGCAAACCCTAGTGATTGCCTAAGTTCTTACTTGGACTGATAATTATGAGTCCAAAAAAGTTTCTGTGAAACCAACCGACAAACCGATCGCAAGATTGCGTGTTACCTTGACGTTTTGGCATTCTTCCTTCTAAGAAAAGATCGGACTTTATTTTTTCTGTTAAAGGGCAAGATTTCTAGTTCGATTGTTTATGGTCAAAGTGCACACTTTCGTAGAAACTTCAAGGAAGGAGCTGAATCTTCAAATGACCAGAACCTCTTATTTATAAACTCTACACCAATTTCCTTGATTTGCATTAATAGCAACCAAAATGCAGCAACTCAACTCCTGTGAAAGACGCCTAATTTCCATGTTTCTATTTTCTACCTATTGCATATGGTTTTATCGACATTCCCATCGTGGGAATGTTAAATTATCATCTTTTTCTTTTTTTAGGCAAAAAGTTTATGATATCTATAGTAGTAAAAGTTGGACCTCGTCTACACTAATATCTTGTTGATATTCCACCTATTTTAATTTTCTAATTTACACACTTGAATAATTAATTAAGAAAACTCGAAACAAAAACATTTGAAAAAATTATTTATCTAAATAATTAGGAACGAGATTCAGTTTAATATAACTATGATAATGTATAGATAAATTAGTATCGATATAGATATCCTTATTAAAACACCTTTTTAAGGGATAATAACATTAACAATTCCAAACTAGTACCCATGTGATACATTTATTGAGAAGTAATTTTCACCTCACAGAAAACCTTAAAATGGTATTCGTTACTCAAATGTATCCTCCATGTCATAATAGGTAACCCTAAAGGAGGTGTTACTTTTATTGTTATGGAGATAATATTTAGATTGAATTATCATAATATTTATAAAGACCAAAAAGGTTTTAAAAAAGAAGATATTGATTTAGGAAAAGTATTAAAATGAGAGTAAAAATTTAGGGGCTAGATTGAGTATTTATGGATAGTTTAAAGGCAACATCAAATAAATTAAAAATTTAAGGTTGGCATTGCATATTATTTTTGAAATCCTCATTTAATTTGGCTTTGGAAAACCTTTTTTTTTTTTTTTTTTTTTTTTGTCGGTCCTACTCTATACCTACTTTACACTCACTCAGATTTTTGCCCCGCTCTTGCTTTGCGGGCGTGAGCGTCCGAAACCCACTTCGAAACTTGCACGTTCCCACCCCATCCCTCCCCGAGAAGGTGGAAGTTTGAACCCTCACCTCCTCCTTCCAGTGTTGAAAGGGTGGTCGGTGGGGGCGAATCCCAGGTGGTTGCTTTGGAAAACCTTGAAAAAGATATTTTAGGTGATTCGCTCTCTCTCGTCCTGCAATTCGCGTTAATTTGTTTGTACGCATTGGATATCTTGGCTCCGTTTCTCTGGCTTTCACTTTTAGCTGTGGCCATGGCCAAGCGCTCTCTCTCTCTCTCTCTCTCTCTCTGCGCGTGCACGCGATTATCTTCTTTCCACTTTGTGTTACTTTGTGGCCGCTGAGAAACAAAGGCCCACAAAAGTAACACCAATGAGTCCCATCGGAGGGAGAATATCCAGCAATTATCGACATATCACCTCACAGTCCCAGGAGGACACAAGATTAATCGATTAATCGAGCTTCAAGTCCAGTAAAGAAAAAATGCTTTAACAATTCCAGCATATGTGAGTCCGACGCCTCTGAGCTCATAATTTTGATGGATCTCATGATTCAAGAATTAAAATGCATTGGACTCACGTGTCCCCTCATCAACATAAGCGTGTCTCTTAAAAGAGTGCGAATGTGAGATTAGAGTAAAGTAAATTCACTCCAAACAGATGTCATTTTTACATAAATTTGAAGGGCTCTAAAATTAATTACTGCAAAAGAATCATGGCGCATGATTCACAAAAACAAATATACGACCGTCGGATAGAGACTCTTGGTCTTGCTTTTACAATATTAATGCACAAAAGTAATGATGCACCCGACAGGGAGCCGTGCACCTTGGTCTTCGATTGATGTTGACACCTCCGGAATGTTTTAAGTAGACCCCCTTTGGCTGTGTAGGACATCCTTTTATAGTATGTCTTAGTCTCCGGTTAATGGTGACATGCACTCAGTATGTCTTAGTCTTTGTTTCGTGTTGATACACACCCCAATAGCTGGAGCCTTCAATTCACCCCATTGGCTGGAGCCTTCGATGGGGTGTGTGTCAACATGAATCGAAGACCAAGACATACTATAAAATTGCTTGCTCTCTGTTGCTTTGCTATTATGCCTTATTCTCTTTCTCTTCCTCAACATTCACTTTACCGTTGCTCCTCCTTATCATCTTTCTCTTTCTCTAAATATATACAAATCCAAAAATGCTTGTTATTGATCATGATCAGAGGACAAACATGCATGCTATACTTACCTTAATCATTCCAACTATTGTCAACTTCATTGCAGTGAAGTATCAAGGGAGTTCCAATTCTCCATTTGAAACCAATCCCATTATCATGTTCTTCTCCATCTTTACTCTCCTTCTCTATTGCTTCTTGTCCCTTCCACTCATTGCTCATCTACCAATCTTTCGTACTACTTGCGGTGCTCGCATCTTTAGCTTCCTGACAATCCTTTCTTTTTCCCTCTCCATTGCATTCCCTACGTTGTTGTTGTTTCGAGGCCTCTCCTTCTTCCTCCTCTATTTACCATTGCTAATATTGCTCTCTATAGCTTACTTGTGCAATCTTGTTCAGAAACTCATACTTTTGGTAAAGCAAAAGGTTCTAGAATTCCTCAATTTGTTCGCCCGTCGACTGTGCGGAGGAAGAGCACTGCCACTTTTACCGTTGTTAATATGTATTTCATGTTAGAATTGTAGTACCCACCAAAGTTCAACAAGTCATCTTTAGAAGCACAAGAATAAATAAAATATTAGTAATGCTGCTTGTATGAGATGTTTACTTATGTATTGTATACTAAGTAAGTAACCGAGAGATTTTATTTGTGTTGAAGTACCACATGTCAATTTGATTTTAGAGTTTCAAAATCGAATAACTCCTAAATAGAGGTACGGTCTCTGATGGTGTTGGGTGCATTAGAATTTGTGCTTTCAGTGATTGATTGGGGGAAAAGAAGAACAAAAAAACCATACGTCGGCTAATTGAAGAAATATCAAGCAAGTAAAAACTGATGAATCAAGGAATATACCTTTTTAACTGGTAGAGAATTAATTAATGTTTCTAATCTTTTTGTCTATTTATTTCATTATTGCCCCTTTGGCAAATGGTCGTGGCACTAATTCTTGATATGAATCCCAATCAAAGGTAACGATGGCCATTTATCTCTGAAGCCCTAATTTAATTTGGCTTGGAAAAAAAATGTCGTTGTGGGTATATGCAACATTGTGTAAAGGATGATATGCGTGGGCTTTAGGCCACGTGAATGATGCTCGTTAATGAGAAACCTAAGAAATGTCAATTTTGTTCCAAGGTCATAAGTCAAATATTGCGTCTTTTCTAGATTGCCAAGTGGGGCCAAAAATTTTCTCACAACGGAAAGTTGTGTATTTTTAGATATTCCACCTATGATCAGTTCGCGACCAAATTGCGCGAATGCAAAGAGTGTACGAGTGCAAGTAAGCCATTGGGAGATCACGGCCCTTGCCCCTCATCGCTTGCCGGTCGACACTGGGTTGACGAGGGCTGCCACTATGGCCCTAGCTCAGGTTATGTAGCCCC
Source organism: Eucalyptus erythrocorys (assembly GCA_014182555.1). NCBI lineage: Eukaryota > Viridiplantae > Streptophyta > Magnoliopsida > Myrtales > Myrtaceae > Eucalyptus > Eucalyptus erythrocorys. The sequence continues at coordinate 30,376,896 of CM024603.1, read as the reverse complement.
TCCTGCCGTGGGCTGCCGTTTGTGAGTGCAGTGAGCCATTCCGTTTTTCTGTCGAGAAAAAAAAAACCAAAAAGAAAACAATTCCTTCCCAAAAAAGGTAAAAAGAAAAGAATGAAAAAGGTATGGACACCCAAGAGAATTAAGCTCTCTCTGTCATGTTAATTTACACCCATTTCAGGGCCTAATCGACAACCTTCCAAGCTAAGCCTAATCACCGTCGGCAGGGTGTAGATAATGAGAATGACTTGCTCAGTGTCCTTAACGTCCCCCATTTGCTTCCACAATGCGAACAACGCCGAGACTGCACTGAATCCTAGCCCAATCAAGATCGCAAAGGCAACACCGAGGTCGAGAACATTCACCCTGTTGGCGATTCCGATTCCGCCCCTCTCCACTGCGGCGGCTGACTTTGCATCTGTGGCTCGGTGGCTGCATTGGCCGCTGTGCTCACACTGACGGACCCAAAGAGGAGGCGACAGCTCCAGGCGCTGGAGATGGGCGGTGGGGACATGGAGGTGGTTAGGGAGTACTTCAACAACTCAGGTTTCCAGCGATAATGTCAAAGACCTCATTCTTCGAGAAAATGTTGGAGAAAACCTTGTAAAAAAAAATGTTGTTTTGGGTGACTCGCTGTAAGAAAGCCCTCCTCCTCCTCCTCCTTCTCTCTCTCTCTCTCTCTCTCGCTCTCTCTGTCTCTCTCTTACAGAGTCCCGCAATTTGCGTTGATTTTTTTTGTACGCATTGCATTGCGTCTTGGCTCCATTTCTCAGGCCTTCATTTTTGCTGGGGCCATTGCCGAGGTCCCTCTTTCCCTGCAGGTGATTATCTTCTTTCGAATCGATGTCTCTTTACTCTTTTTCCAAGGCATTTACTGGAGTTTTCGATGCATCTGCGGCCGCTGAGAAATGACTGACCACAAAAGCGACGTCAATGGTGTAAGAGTTTTCCTTATGTGGGCTACATTAATTGAGATTGTAATTACCGTTTTTACGGGGTTGGTCTAATAAGGTAAGGCATAAGGTTTTCTTAATGGTTGAATATGGGCCTGACTTGTGTGGGCGAGTGGGCCCGCCCGTGATGAGAGGCCAGCCCAAAACTCTATAAATAGCGCTAAGGTCCCTCCTCTAGCCGTTAACTTTTCCAAAATTTTCTCCGAACTCACATAAGGCATGTCGTGAGTGGTGGTCTCATCGAGCCAGGAATCGAGGGTCATAGAGGAGAAGATCTTTAGCATTGAAGGCCGAGATTGCTGTCGTTTTGCTCCAAGAACAATGGATTCAAAATCGTACACAAATCCTAGTCAAACCTCATTGATGTTTGAGTTTCTAGCTATGTAGATCTTGGGAAGCCGTATTAAACGGCCTACATTTGGTATCAGAGCCCGCATAGACTAGAACTGAGTCCTTTTATACTTGTTGAGCCCGTCGCCGGAGCTAAATCGGCCGCCTACGGCCTGTTTTCGGTCTTCTCCCTAGCTCCGAATCTTTGCCTTGCTTTTCGTGATTTTTGGTCCAATGAAAGTGAAATTTTATTGCATAAACGGATTCTACTCGTCCATACGAGCAAAATGGTGGGTCGAACGTCGCCGGAGGAGGTCGGAATATGCCGCACGCGCCGCCACGCGCCCATGCGGTGCTGGGCGCCGACGGCACGCGCCGTCGCGGGGCCCCGCACGCGCCGGCGCGTGGACCGCCACGCGGCCTCACGCGCGCGCCTAGCGCATGCGCGCCGACGCGTGGCGGCCACGTGGCCTCGCGCGCGGACACGTGGTGCCGCGCGTCTCGATGACGTCACGATGACGTCATCCCCACCGCCTCACGTGTGACCGCCACGTGGCGGTGACGTCATCGATGACGTCACGATGACCCGACCCGTTCACCGGTTTGACCCGACCGGTTGATCGGGTTGACCCGACCCGCTGACCGGGTTGACCCGACCGGTTGACCGAGTTGACCTCGACCCGTTGACCCGACCTGTTGACCCGACCGGTCTGACCGTTGACCGGTTCAGTCCGTTGACCAGCCGGACGGCCGGGACCGGTTCCGGGACGCCAGCGTGGGGCTCACGCGCCGCGCACTCAAGCGGCGCGTGAGGGCGCGTGCGGTGGCCGTTGGCGCGTGACTTATACCGCCGTGCTCGTATGTGAATTTCCTACCTTGTGGTGTGCTTATTTGCATTTTTTGATGCCTTTAAGGATGTGAAAATGCATGTGAAAGCCTTAAAGTATGTGATTTTGGGTTAATTTTGGAATATTCTCATGTATTTCTCTATGTTTTTGGAAATGCAATTGCATGCTTACAATTATATCATCACTTGAGGAATATATATGGTGTTGATTTAGTATCGTTTGTATTAATGGATGGAGCAATGCAATTAGCATGTTTTGTGATTTTAGTGACAAAAGACCCCGTCATCAAGTCTAAAATCACTTATAAAAGGCGTATGTGAGTTATAAAGTTATATCCTTGATATGAGAGAAATTTGGATGATTTAGTTGGGTTGTGACCGCCAAAGTGACACACTTGATTGGATTTGAGAAATATCTGTCTCATATTTAAATGGGATGTCTCCTGATCTTATGTATAATTATACTCCCAAAGGAGGTAATTGTGCATTAGTTGATGGAGGGATACATGTACAGCATATGGTTGAAAAGTAGCTAGCCCTAGTGATTTATACACCCAAAGGTGATAAATTCGCGAAAGGTTAGAGCATATTTTTCATGGAACCGCTGTCATGTAAAGGGTATACAATTGTATGTCATGTATTCTGCCCAAAGGTGTTTATATGATGATACGTGTAGCTCTTGTATGTTTGATACTCACATGATGCTAATTACATGTATTGCTCGCAAAACCAAGTTACATTCTCTCGTGAATGGCAATTCCATAGCTATTGAGGTTCTTACTTTGGGTCAAACTTCAAGAAATGGAAAGAGGATTTTCTATTTGGAATGGAGCTTGCAGATGTTCATATTGCTCTTACCGAGGATAGACCGGCGGACTTACCGATGCAAGTACGTAAAACCCGAAAGTACGTTTTGCTGCATGGGAAAAGAGTAATAGAATTTGCTTGCTCATTATGAAACGGTCAATTCGGGAACATTTGATGAGTGGCTTGCCAACCGATTGTATTGTTAAGGAAATGATGGAAACTTTGGAGGCTAGGTATCGTGTTTCTACCAATGCTTTGAGATAGGTACACTCATGCAATCACTCTTTAATATGAAGTATGATGGTTCAACCGGAGTTAGAGATTATGTGCTTAGGATGGTAGATCTTCGACAAAACTCCGAATCATTCAAGTTGATATACCTGAAGCTTGCATTGTGCATCAAGCATTAAATACTCTTCCTCCTGATTTTGGAATTATCAAGACAAACTATAGTTCGCAGAATGAATCTTGGTCCGTTAATGATCTTATAGTTAGAGTTGTGGCAGAGGAAGAGAAATTAAAGAAGGAGAGAGGGCATCTTGCCTTGTATGCCTCTAGTTCCGCCAAAAGTAGAAAAGGCAAATGGGTTGCACATCGAGAGGAAATCCTAAAGCCATAAGAACTTTTAATAATACAGCTTCCAAGAGAGGGGATCCTGAAGCTGTAGGTCCCTCCAACTCTATGGCTCTTAGAAAGGCATCCTTTGCTGGTCCCTCCACTTCTATGGTTCCCAAAAGGATACATTTTAAAAGGGAAGGTGTCCTTTGCTACTTTTGTGGAAAGAGGGGACACATAAAGAAATACTGTGAGAGATATAAAGCTTGGTTGTCTAAAAATGAGCATAAAGGTAATGATTCTTTGGCACTTGTCTGTGAATCCAACCTATCTGAAGCCCCATCCAGTTCCTGGTGGCTAGATAGTGGTGCAACTAATCATGTTGCGTTTACCATACAGGGATTCACAAACAGAAGGATGCCAAATCAGGATGAATCATCGCTCACATCGTGGGAAACAACGATAAGATCGATGTTGAGTTCGTGGGAGATGTCATTTTGAATCTAGACTCTGGTTTTAATATGATATTAAGAAACACTTTCTATGTACCTTCTTTTAGACGGAACTTAGTTTCCGCATCATGTTTGGATATGTGTGGTTACTCTTTTGAAATAAAGAACAGTACTGTTTCTATGTTCTTTAACTCAAATAAGGTTGGGTGCTGCAACATGTTCAATGGATTGTACAGATTGTGTTTATCTCTCAATGATATATACGTCGCTAATACAGTTGAAAATGTTGTTTCCAAAAGACCTCTATCTAAGGAACAGTCTTATGCGTTGTGGCATAAACGACTAGGTCACATATCCAAAGAAAGAGTAGAAAGGCTGATAAAGACAGACATCCTGCCTACTCTTAAAGGTGACCTAGAGACTTGCATAGACTGGCCGTAGAGGAAAGATGACTAAGATAAAGAAGAAAACCGCAGTTCGAAGTTACGGATTACCGGAGGTCATTCACACCGATATCAAAGTGGACCCTATCCGCAACCTTGTGTAGAAATTTTTATTTCATCACGTTTATTGATGATTATTCTCGGTATGGTTACCTTTTCCTGATTAAGGAGAAATCCGAATCTCTTGACAAATTCAAGATCTATCGGATGAAGTTCGAAACAGGTTGGGAAAGGTAATAAAGGTGGTCGATCTCGATCGAGGTGGAGAATATTATGGTAGACATGGTAATCTTTGGGCAAATTAAAGGACCATTTGCTAAATACTTAGAGGATTCTCGGGATAGTGGCTCGTTCACTATGCTTGGAAGTCCCGAATGTAATAGTGTGACCGAAAGGCGCAATCGTACTCTCATGGATATGGTAAGATCTATGATGAGTAGAACTAATTTACCTGATTTTTATGGGGTGAGGCATTAAAAACAGCCGTTTATATATTGAATCGTGTTCCTACCAAAGTTACATCGACTCATTTTGAGTTATGGACTCGGGCGCAAACCAAGTTTGAATCATTTCAAGGTGGGATGTCCCTGAAGTAAGATTGTATAATCCAACATTGGGTAAGTTGGAGGCTAAAACCACTCGATGTTACTTTATATCTTACTCAGAACATTCAAAGGGATATCGATTTTATAATCCAAGTGGAGGAACAAGGATTGTAGAATCTCAAACGGCCAAGTTTTTGGAATTTGATGTAGCTGAAGAGTATGATTGTTCACAAATTAGTGAACATGACAACATTATGAGACCCGCTATATCTTTCTCCTTACCTATGCGAGACAATGATAGAGCCTCACGTGCCACAACCGAACCTGTCAACACTGAGAATCCTATTGATGAAACGACCACAGATGAAGTCATTGAAGTTCCTCAGACTCAAAATGAGCCTACAGTGGCTCCACTTAGGAGGTCTACCAGGGAAAGGCGTTCAGCTATACCACCGGACTATATGGTCTATTTAGGAGAACATGATTATGATATAGGATGCATTAAAGATCCAAAGTGACTTATACGTACGCCATTTCTTGTCCTCAATCTAGTTTATGGCTGGATGCAATGAGAGATGAGATGCAGTCTATGAAATATAATGGCGTTTGGGAACTTGTTGAATTACCGGAAGGTTGTAAGCCCATAGGTTGCAAGTGGGTTTACAAGACTAAAAGAGATTCAAAAGGAAAGATTGAGAAATTTAAAGCCAGACTTGTAGCCAAAGGTTTCACTCAGAGGGAAGGGATAAATTATGAAGCAACTTTTTCTCCAGTTTCCTCTAAAGACTCTTTTAGATTGATCATGGCATTAGTAGCTCATTTTGACATGGAATTACATCAGATGGACGTTAAGACTGCTTTTCTAAATGGAGACCTTGATGAGGAGGTTTATATGATGCAACCCGAAGGTTTTGCAACAAATGACTCAGGTGTGTGTAAACTAAAGAAAGCTATTTATGGTCTCAAACAAGCTTCCAGACAATGGTACATGAAGTTTCACCATATTGTTACTTCTTTTGGTTTTGTTGAGAACAAAGTAGATCAAGTGCATATACCGCAAGGTCAAGTGGGAGGAAATTTATTTTTCTCATACTCTATGTGGATGACATTTTGCTCGCAAGTAGTGATTTTGGATTACCTTGCATGAAACAAAACAAATGTTGTCAAAGAATTTTGACATGAAAGACTTGGGTGAGGCATCTTTCGTTCTAGGCATTGAAATCCATAGAAATCGTTCTTGTCGTATGTTAGGTTTATCTCAAAAGGCATATGTTGATCGTATTTTGGAGAGATTCAACATGCGGGATTGCAAACCAGAAGTGTTCCCTGTCGTTAAGGGTGACAAGTTGAGTCTCTCACAATGTCATCAATCGATTTTGAAAAAGACCAAATGAAGGACATACCTTATGCTAATGCACTTGGAAGTATTATGTATGCTCAAGTTTGCACTAGACCGACATTGCCTTTGTAATGGGACTTTTAGGCGAGATACCGGTCGAATCCAGGACATGATCATTGGGTTGCTGCCAAAAAGGTCTTGAGATACTTAAAAAGAACAAGAGATTATATGTTGGTGTATAGATATGTCCATGATTTGCAATTGGTAGCATATTCAGATGCAGACTTTGCTAGTTGTGAAGATGATAGGAAGTCGACAACAGGATATATCTTTATGTTAGCGGGAGGTGCAAAAGTATCATGGAAAAGTGAGAAACGTAAATCTATATCTTCCTCTACCATGCAAGCAGAATTTATAGCATGTTTTTCAGCCGCTACTCAAGCCGTTTGGCTCGGGAACCTCATTAAGGAATTGACCGTATTTGATTTTATGAATAGACCCATACGGTTATATTGTGATAACAATTCTGCTGTGTTGTTTGTCAATAACAAAGAAGTCTCAAAGGGTCTAAGCATATGGAGGTCAAATTTTTGACCATAAAGGAAATGGTACGTAATGGTGACATTATAGTAGAGCATGTTTCTACAGACGATATGTTGGCAGATCCACTGACTAAAGGCCTACGCCCTTGTATATTTGAGCGACATATCATGAACATGGGCTTGGGAGAATCAGTGGATACTATCGTTTAGTAGGAGGTATTTCAGATTTGCTCTAATAAAATTTATGTCGTACCTTGTTACTTTTTGTAACATTTCGATATATGTCAACTCTTTTCTTTGTATAAGTTGTTATTGAGTTGTGCACATATATCTAAGGAAAATCTCAAGATACTGTGTAAATCTTGAGTAAAGGCTAGGGGCATCCAGTTATTAGCCTTGTACATATGTCTTGATTACACATAAAGAAAGGTTAACCATAAAGATAAGACATATGTGGGTTCGTTAGAACCATAAAGATATTCTCTAGTGTCACATCCGGTTTTCTGTGACACTTAAAGATAAGAGAATAGTGACCGACAAGGGAGATAACACATAAGGTATTACTTTTTATGAGGTGTTATTTATTTGCCATACAACCATATTGAATCCATATCAATAAAGTTGAAAGCATTCGTGATCATGGAAGGCTCTGTGTAAATACATGCAGTTATCGCCATGATTCGGTGTTGGAGACTTTATGGGATAAGATTGACTATTAAGAATTGCCACTAGACCAACATAAAGATGTGCACATAAAGTACGGTCTCAATTAATATAGCTCAAGTGGGAGAATGTAAGAGTTTTCCTTATGTGGGCTACATTAATTGAGATTGTAATTACCATTTTACGGGCTTGGTCTAATAAGGTAAGGCATAAGGTTTTCTTAATGGTCGAATATGGGTCAGGCCTTGTGTGGGCCGAGTTGGGCCCGGCCCGTGATGAGGTCGGCCCAAAACTCTATAAATAGCGCTAAGGTCCCTCCTCTAGCGCTTAACTTTTCCAAAATTTTCTCTGAACTCACATAAGGCATGTCGTGAGTGGTGGTCTCATCGAGCCAGGAATCGAGGGTCATAGAGGAGAAGATCTTTAGCATTGAAGGCCGGGATTGCTGTCGTTTTGCTCCAAAAACAATGAATTCAAAATCGGTACACAAATCCTAGTCAAACCTCATGGATGTTTGAGTTTCTAGCTATGTAGATCTTGGGAAGCCGTATTAAACGGCCTACAAATGGATCTCATTGGACGTCCAAATTCATCTGCCTTCTTTCAATTCTTAGCAGCATCCAAACAACAACCGCATTGAATTCTTCTTTTCCACTGAAGATCGTGTATACATGTACGTGTGTCCACAACTTTGAAGGCAATGTCGAATTCTCTAATCTGGCATTTGGAGCTGGTTTGCCAATTGTGAATCAGTTCGCTTTTGAACATACAGATTCACAAGATCGACCAATTTGTAAGGATGCATAAACAAATTGTTAACAGCGTTGATTCGATTGAAGGGAGAGGAATAGACTTCGTGCGACAGGGTATGAAGCAACAATTGAAACAGAACGAGGAAATACAATGCCCAAAGTGCCACACAAGAAGAAAAGGCAGGAGACGGAAGCGCTTGAAGAACTTGATCTTCTTATGATACGGTACCTTTACCAGCTGTGCAAGTCTGCTTGGTTTATCCTTCATAAACTTGAGAACAAGTGTTTGAACAACAGTCAATGACACCAACTGCACCGAAAAAATCAACTTGCAATGCTTAAAACAGTGGTCAGTTTTATCAAATGCTAGCAAGGAACAAAGATAAACTTAAGTCTACAAGCAACAGTTTCCAGAATGAAGAAATTCAAGGAGCATATTCCACAGCCAAAAATCTAAAAAAAAAAAAACCTTTCCTTCTCTCTCTCTCTCTCTCTCTCTCTCTCTCTCTCTCTCTTTTTGGGACAGAAGGGTCAGCGAAGATGTCTCCTTCAAGAAAAATGCTTTCATCACCGTCCTTCAATGCCAGCCTAAATGCACATTTGCATTATCTGCAATGCATGCTTAACTGCAATTGCAGGGGGTGCTGATGGGCTATTAGATGGCCTTCAATTATAAAAATAATATTTTAATCGATTTTAAAAGTTAACATATCTAGATTTTAGTGATTATGGGCATTTATTTGAAAAAAGGTCACCAAAATATTAAAAGTAAAAATCAAAAGCATACTGTACAGCAATCCCTTTATACTATAGAGGACAGAGTAGAATTTTAAGCTGATCAAGTAAAACAGATATGCCTCAAAGAGGCTTAGTTGCACATCTGTTTTTTTCTCTCCTTTAATTTTTAATTTAGAGTACTCACCCATCAGTGCCAAAATTTTCTGTCACATGCGGTGCAAGATGGTTTATGCATTAGCAGTGACTCCTAGCACTTTACCCAATCCTAAAGTAATGAGCTAGGGTAGGAAATGCACGAACTCAATTAGGGAGCCGTTTTAGTGTCTAATGTCAGGGAAGAAAAAGAAAAACTCACTGTGGGGAGCTTGAATTTCCAGATCCCAGTCGGTAATGTGAGACACGATGTGAATGGTGTCGGCTGAATCCTCGTGGTGGAATGTAAAGAGAAGAAAACCACTCTCTGTCAACTTAACTAATGAAATAGCTGGAAATTGATTCGCACAGGCATGTCTTCCTTTGCTTGGAAAGATACATCTTCTGAAAGCTTACATGCTTTCAGTTGAGTAGTAAAGTTGGAGGCAGTTAGACTACCGTTTTGCAGAAATCTAAGTACGTAGTAATCCGGTTTTGAACAGAAGAAGAGTACCATTCTCATTCCAATACTGATTGGTTGAATTCCCACACTCGGCACCATCGGCACTGTCCTGATCTAATTCCTTAGGACATACTTTCCTTCTCTCAGCAGTTTAACCTCGCATCAGCCAGCTCCAAGTTATTACTCTCCCTAGCAGCAAATGTCCCACAAGACTGCAAGAACATCCATGGACGATGACATTTCACTGTCCTAAGTAGGAAGACCCATTTCATTGAGCTATTTCAAATTACTTCCACACGAACCATCCCATGATCAGGATGTCACTAACCAAAGCGAGAACACTTACCTAAAGGAGACCCAATTCTTCACTCTCAAGCTCCAAGCATAAACGAACCACACACTTACTCAAAGACATTATGTGGCATCTCATTCAGTAACGCTAAGGTTCAACTTCAGGAAGACAATGGCTTCTTTGGTGGCGCTCTTCTCCCTCTCCGGAGAAAGAAAAAAAGAACAGAACGAAAACCCATTAAATTGACAACCAAGAAAGCGAAGGAGGGAAGGCGGAGCGTTGTAGTCGAAGCGAGGGATGCTGATGACAGCCGAGTGCTGCTCCATGGCCTTATCGCCGTCTTCTTCTTCTTCCATTTCTCTTTTGTCTCCGCTCTGCGTCTGTTCCAAAGTCCAGTTCAAGCTCTGTCTCCGCCCTTAAAATGGGGAAACTGACTCCACCCGGCTCGTTTCGAGTGGAAGTTCGACCCAACTACCCGGTTCGTTTTCCATGAACGACCCGACCGTCTAATCCGAACATTTTTACATGCTTCTTTATTAAGAAAAGATTGGATTATACTTTTTTTTTTTTTTCTCTTTTCGACGAGAGCACCAGATTTCTAATTCAATTATTTTAGTCTTCAGTCAACTCTTTCGCAGAAGATACCAGGAAGGAGCTGAAACTTGACCAAAAAGATGACTTTAGCAAGCAATAAACTTTTCACTGTATTTCTTGATATGTATTGATAATAGCAAGCAACATCCAGCAACTCAACTCTCACGAAAGATATGGATAAGAAAATGACTTTCACGAAAGATGTCTAAATTTCACGTTTCTTATCTTTTGACATGTAGAATATGGTTATATTGACACTCCTATTGCGGGGTGTTCAATTATTCTATTTGTCTTATTTTTAAAGGGAAAAATATAATAATAATTTTCAAACTTCAACTAGATACGTAATGTTAATTTTAAACTTTTAATTTATTAAATTTATTCCTTTAAATATTTCTAAATATTTAAACTAATCCCTAAACTTTTAATATGTTCAATTTAGTCCATCAACTTCTTATAACAAAGTTAAATCATTCATTCGAAACTGTTCATAACTTTTCATTATTATACTATTGCACAAATTTTTGGATGTCTTTTCATTTCAATCCATTTCCAAAGTTAAAAAAAAAAAAAAAAAAAAAAAAACTACCCTTTCATCTTTTTGGTCTTTATAAATATTATGATAGTTCCACATTAATTATAGTAGAAACTTATTTACAGTAGTAGCAAGTTGATATTCGGGCTATATTAATTTTCTACTATACAGATTTAATTAAGAAAATGCAAAAAAAAAAAAAAGATTCAGATTAATATAAATACAATTTTCCATAGATAAATAATATCGATTTTAGATATCCCTAAAATATGAAAAATTCCAAACTAGTACTTGTATGACAAACTTATCCCAAACTAGTTTTTACCTCATGAAAAATCCTAAGCCGGTAGTTATGACCCAAATTTACCCTCAATGTCATAGCAAATATATCAACCCAATAAAACTCTACATGAGGTTTTATTTTTACTATTACGGAGACCACAAACTAATACATGCTCAAATGGAACTATAAAAATATTTATAAAAACCAAAAAGGTAAAAAAAAAAAAAAAAAAAAGTAATAAAAGATATCATAGTTTTTTTATTATTTAGAAATGGATTAAAATGAAATTATATTAAAAAATTGTGTGATGGTGTAGAATAGTATCAAAGGACTCATTTGACATTTTTATGGGAAGTTGAAAAATTGAAAATTTAGGAACTACATTGAATATTTATGAATAGTTTAAAGACTATATATATATATATATATATATATATATATGTATATATATATATATATATATATGTATATATATGATCTAAGTTCAAAGACTATATTGAACAAATTAAAAAGTCCAAAGAATGAATTGCACATTAGTCAATGTTTAACGATTATTATGTAATTTTCTCTTTTCATTTTATATAGAATGATCTTCATATGATTAGCTTACTACATCGAGAAGTTGTAGATGAGATAGAGCTACAATTATGCAGATGGTCTTTTGACCAACACCCCCCCTCCCTTTTTCCAATTCTTCTATGTTCCACGTTAGTCATTATAGTAAGTGACTCTGTTGTGTGACTTTGGGGTTTATTTACTTAACTAGGTGCTCTATATTATGTTGCAATTTAGATGAACGAAATCAAACTCATGATTGAGCATTTTCATAATGCTTGTCTTGTGGGTTGTTCTACTTTCTGCTTGCCAGTTAAGCAGATTTAGCAGGGGAGGATCCATAGCAATTGTGGGCATATCATCTCACATTCCTAAGAGCACACAAGGTTGACCAGCCTTGGAGTCCAGAAGGAAAATTTCTCAAATGATTTGGATACCCGTGAGTCCAACTTATGTGCGCCCTTAATTTTGAAGAGTTCCTTGATTCAAGGACTAAGATGCACTGGGCCCTCACGTGTTCGGTGCACCCAAGAATATGTCAAAGGAGAGTGTGAATGGGAGAACAAAGCAAAGCAAATTGATTCAAGCATATGTCATAGTTTCAAAAGATTGATAAGTCAGAAAAATCATTTGTGCAAAAGAATCATGAAATGTTGATTCACCAAAACAAATTCAATTAGGGCACTAAAAATGTCATAATTTTTTGTACTCACTCTAGTATCAAAATTTTCTGAGAAATCATTTTTTTTTTTTTAGTGAAAGTAAGCAATCTGACAAATCATTTCATTCCCACTGTTGTTAAAAAAAGATCACTTAAGTACTATAGCCGATTTGAGATGTCGAAAATTTGACGGGACAATATTTTAACATTTTTTTTTTAGTAATATGGCTTATCGGAGATCCAACGTCGTAATATTTCAGCATAAATGCCCTGAACAGCATAACTACACATGTTTGCCCCCAAATTCCCTCTCTTCTTGAAACCCTAATTCACATCAGGGCATTTTGGGGAAAAAGAGCTGCTGCAATGGAGAGCAAGAAGAGCACAGGTGGCTCAAGTTCGTGTAGATAAAATCAAGATGAAACTGAATATTACTACTAGTGTGGGTCAAGACTTTCGATGCAGCTTGAGTTGTAGCCCTGACTTTTGATGCTTGATGTATTTGATGGAAGGGGCCCGGACAGCTTGTTGATTGATTATGTGGCTTTTGGTGGGAACGGCAAAAAGAGGCAATTCCTATTTCCACCAGACTTGCCTGAGTCAAGCTGTTAATTGGATAATCAACATTCAAAGGCTTAGTTTCAAGTTGTATTTCTGTCAGAGGCGCTCTCGAACTAAGGGATGTAATGCGGGGTTGTAGTTGATCGACTTGGACGTGATTCTGTAGGCCACGCATAGGCACAGGCACATGGCCACGGTTCTTGGCATTTTCTTGGTGAAATTGGATTTTTGGAACTTCTCCTTCAAAATACGATCACGGGGTCATGTCATCAAATTTTGTGGATTTAGTTTCCTGCTCTAGCGGAGTGTGTGAGTCACTGATTCATGTTGTCGCGACCAATTTTTCGGATGTGAATCACCTAGGGTTTGGTTAATGGATTGTTAAGCCTAGACTTAACTCGAGCTCTCCCACGCCCATACCAATTCGCGACTTAGGTTTGAATTCTTAATATGCAAATGATTTTTATTAAGAAGTCGCCACTAATCAATTTTTGGTGAGTCGATTAGAAACCCAAGTAAAGTAATGGGAGATTACTTTACTCCTACGAACCAGAGATTATGGGTACGAGGACTTGGTTACACTAGATTTCTCTAATGCCCTTTCGGTACCATTCTTTTATTTTGAAAAATGTTTAGCGGGCGGCTTGAATCGATTTTAATTTATCTCCCTAACATGTGAGGTGATCATGCGGGTGCGCAATCCACCAATTTAACACCCAATAAAACAATGAATAAGGTTAAGGGACTTACCAGAAGAACGAAAGCATCTGCATCGTTAGATTAAATTCCACATCAACAATCCTAGATATGGTCTCCAATTAACACGCAAATTTCTTTTTTTGTTTTCACTTTATTTAATGGAACTTAATCTAAATGCAATGCATGCTAATAGCCTAATATGACATGACAAAATGATCTAAATTATATGACATGAAATGCAATAATTGCAATTTAAATGATCTAATATGCAAATTTAAACTAAATGGTCCTAGAATGCAAATTGATTAACATGCACCTAATTTTTTTGGATTTTTTTATTTGGAATTTTAAATTAATAAAAACCCTAATTGAACTACCTAAAACGAATAATTTTCTAATTCATATTTAGGATTAATTTAAATTAACCCTATTTTGACTTAGAAAACCATTTCTTTATCTTTTTGGTTTTTTTTTTTTTTTTTTTTAAAGTGCCAAGTTTTCTAAGAATGAAATTATCTAAATCTAATCCTAACCTATTTAAAAAAAAAAGATTTCTAAAAAAATGATCCTAAAAATGTGATTAAAAAAAAAACCTAATTTGCTAGCCTAAATGTTTTATTTACTAAATATGTATTCCTAATTCTACATGCTCATGCAAGATTTTTGATTTTTTCTTTTTGATTTTATGATTTTTTTATTTTTTTCTAAAAATTGCAATTTATCCTAAAAAAGGTGGAAGTAATCTATCCTAAGATATTTGAATGAAATTCCTAACTAAATTAAAATTTTATCATATTTAAAGTAGGAATTAGGTTATCCTAATTTAAATTAAGATATTGTTTTAATTTAGTAATTTCTAACCTAAGATGCAATCTATTTAGAAATGATCTAAGCTTAAAATTAAACATGCAATTCTATTCTAAAAATTGATGATTTTTTGTTTGCTTTTTGCTTTTTTTAATTAAAATTTAACATGCAATTCAACTAGCATCCTAGGTGAATTTTGCTTTTTTTTTTTTCTTCATGACTTAATTAAAATCCCTAATCTAAATATGCAAGACAATTAAACCTAGTTAAAGATTTTTTTTATTTTTTTGATTTTGTTTTGAAATTAACAATTTCATGCAACCTAAATTAACTGATTTTTTGTTGTTTTTTTTAAGATTTACGATAACTAAAATGCTTAGCCTAGACATGCAAATAACCCTAAACATGCAATATTCTAACTCATGCATTTTTCAAGATAAATAGAAACAATCAAGTTCATTCAAAATTACCTAAAAAGGATATCACATATCATTCAAATCAAGGAGTAATATTTCGCTAGTAAAATCGATAAATTGATCTTAAACCTTAAAGATCAAAATATCAATTTTATTTCCGCATAATTAATTATTTCGTCTAAAGCCTTATAGACGAAATAAAAAACTTGGCGCGGTTACGAATTAGAGGATAAATTGGAATTTCCAATCACATATCAAGACCTAATGTTGTTAACAAAAGTAAATAACAAGGAAACAATAACAATAAAATAACAATAAAACAATAAAAATAAGATAAAGTAAAAAAAGGAAGGGTTAATACCTTGAAAACCCTAAACCGGATATTTGTGACAAATTTCTACCCAAACTATTTTTTTTGACCACCAAAAACTCCAAACTAAGTATACCTTTGACAAATTTACCCCAAATTGGTACATTTTGTGACAAATTTACCCTCTATTAGTTTTTATTAAATTTTATCGTTAAATTATTAAGTTAAATGATACGTGAGAGTTGATTAATATACTAATTTAGGATTTTACATTCCGTTTGTTACGTTTACAATTTTTGTTTTTTTTTTTTGTATTAATCAAATTTAGCGAAGGGTATATTTGTCACAAATTTACTGGAGTTTGGAGTTTTTGCGGTCGAATAAATTAGTTTAGCAGTAAATTTGTTATAAATGTCTGGGTTTATGGTTTTTTTTTGTTAGTCGGGGTAAATTTGTGAATTATGCGGGTATACAGGTTTGGGGTTTTCATGGTCGAAAAATTAGTTTGGGGTAAATTTGTCGCAGATGTACTGGGTTTGGAGTTTTTAAAGTATTAACCCAAAAAGGAAATCTACCTAATTGATTTTTTTGCTTTTTGCTTTTCTTTTCTTTTTTCAGCCAAAAAGAGGAAAAGGAGGAGGGCCGCCGGCGGGGGAACGCCGGCTAGGGTTCCGGCAAGCGCTCGGGGATGGCGCGACGGCGGCGCGGCTAGACCGTCGGGACGGGGGCGCGCGAGGGTGGCAGATCGGCGACGTCGGGGCTTCGGGCGGCTGCGGCGAAGAGCTCCAGCTTCAATCGGGCGCACATGCGGTCGTCGGGACGGCAGGGACGTCGCGGAGAGGCGCGGCGGCGTCGGGCTTCGAGGACGGAGCAGGGGGAGCCTTCGGGTCTCCTGGCGGGGCGTCTGGATCTGGGCGCGGGGGCGGCGCGCCAGCGAAGCAGGTGGAGGAGGGCGTCGAGCATCGCGAGGAGGGCGCGGGGGCGGCGCGCGAGCGGAGCGAGTGGAGGAGGGCGTCGAGCGTCGCGAGGAGGGCGCGGGGGCGGCGGATCTGGACTCGGCGGCGGTGGCGGCCTCGCGAGCGGAGCGGGGGCCTCTGGCGCGAACTGTGGCACGGGTGGATCGTCGGATCGGAGGCGTGGCGGCTCGAGCGCGCGCAGACGGAGGCAGGCGGTGGGGCTAGGCCGCGACGGCTGGGGCTCGCTCGGGGTCGCGCGCCGACGGCGGCGGGGCCCGACGTCTAGGCGGCGATGGCGTCCGGCGAGGCTTCCCCCCCGTGCGGAGAAGATGAACAATCGCGGGCGGGGGGGCTTTTACTTTTCTTCCCCTTTTTACCTTTTCCTTTTCACTCTTTTTACTTTTTTACTTTTTTTTCTCTCTCCCCCAATGGAACCTCCCCACGGACGGCCCTTTCTCTCTCTCTTTCTTTTTGCTTTTCAACCCTAAAAACCCCTCAGACCTGAGCTCTCTCTCTCTTTTTCTTCACTTGTTTTGACTTTTCTTCTTTTTTTTTTTTTTTTTCGAAAAAGAGCCCCCCATTTTTACCCTTGTGCACAACCCCTTTTATATGCCAAAACATTAAATCTTGGAGGTATATCTCATTTCCAATTTTACCTGCGCACGATATCTCTGAATATATTTTCGCATATTCTATCCCAAAAATTCCCCATTTGCGCAAAACCGCATCTCCCATTATATATTTCTTGAATCTATAATAATCTTAACAAAAATATAAAATATAACAAAATCAAATAAAATCTACCTAAACTATATGTCATGCATTTTTTTTTTTTTTTTTTTTTTAGCAAAAAATGAACCCCCAAAATTAGGTGTCAACACATGTACTGGATTTATCGGTGACTATAGTCCCTGTGCGGTCGGTTTACTTGCTTTTGGATACAATTCAAAAGCAAATAAGAGGGAGAATGACAAAGAGAGTCTAAAATTTAAGTGAGTGGCGTCGCCCCACCTCATTATCTATGTTATATGTTCTTTTCTTTTCTTTTCTGTTTTTTTTATATATATAAAAAGTCACATAGAAAATAACATTTTCTTGAAAAAAAGTTACGTAAAATTTTTTTATAGGAATTTATTGCTGAAAATACTTATATGATTGTTTATCCTCCAACACAATATAAAGTAACCATTTGACAGTTTTGATGCTAAAGTATGTACTTATAACTCTTCCACTATCTTTGCAAGGATTATTGAACTCAGAATATATTTTGGGTGAATTGATGTAACACGATTTTCTCGAAGAAATCAATTTTCGAATTTTTTGTAAGTCCAAAAAATCACGCATAAGACGATTGCCTTAGGGCCAGCGCCTTGCGCAATTGATTAAAAGTCAATGCAAGACGCTTTTGAGGCGTTTAAGTTCTTACGTGGACTGATTATTATAAGTCCAATATAGCTTCTGCGGAACCAACCGACAAAACCGCTTGCAAGTCTCCTTCTTACCCTAACGTTTCTCCATCCTTCCTTCTATGAAAAGATGGGATTGTACTTTTTCTATTAAAGGGCAAAATTTCTAGTTCGACTGCTCATAGTCTTCAGTTAACACTTTCATAGAAACTTCTAGGGAGGAGCTGGCTTTTCAGACGAGTAGAAATGACTAATTTTGCTAACCTATTATTTATAAACTCTACACCAAATTTCTTGATATGCATTAATAGCAAGCAAAATCCAGCAACTCAACCCCTATGAAAGACGCCTAATTTCCATGTTTCTATTTTCTAAATATTGCATATGATTATATCGATATTCCCATTGTAGGAGTGTTAAATTATCCTCTTTTTCTTTTTTCAGAAAAAAAGCGTATGATATCTATAGGAGTAAAAGTAGGACCTCATTTACAGTAATATCTTGTTGATATTCCAGCTTTTTTAATTTTCTAATTTACACATTTTACTAATTAACTAAGAAAACTCGAAACAAAAAACTTTGAAAAATTTATTTATCTAAAAAATTAGGAATGAGATTTAGTTTAATATAAGTATGATAATGTATAGATAAATTAATGTCGTTTTTAGATAGGGAAAATACCACAAAAAACCCTAAACTATGCACAATGTGACAAAAATACCCCGACTTTGCCATCCGTGACACATTTACCCCATTGAGGGTATTTTCATCTTTTCTATTTTTTTTTTTTCCTTTTTTTTTTTTCTCTTCCCTCCGCCGGCGGCGAAGGGAAGCCGGCGTCCGGCGAGGGCTACCCTCGCCGGCCGGCCCGGCGAGGGCACCCTTGCCCGACGTCGGCGAGGCGGGCAGCCCTCGCCGGGATGACTTCCCTCCGCCGGCTCGGCGGAGGGAAGAGAAAAAAAAAAAAAAAAAAAAGAGAAAAATGTTTTTAAAAGCAAAATGACCAAAATGCCCCTAAGATTTAGAGTAAATGTGTCACGGAAATGAAAGTTCGGGGTTTTTGTGTCAAAAAAATAGTTTAGGGTAAATGTGTCACGGATGGCAAAGTTTAGGGCTTTTGGTGATGCAAAAAAGTTTGGAGTATTTTTGTCACTTTGTGCATAGTTTAGGGTTTTTGTGGCATTTTCCCTTTTAGATATCCTTATGAAAACACTTTTTAAGGGATAATAATATTAAAAATTCCAAACGAGTATCCACACGATACATTAATCGAAAGCTAATTTTCACCTCACAAAAATCTTAAATTGATACTCGTCACTCAAACCTACCTCCATGTCATAACAAGTAACTCCAAATGAGGTGTTACTTTTTTGTTACGAGATAATAAAGTAAAATATACTTAGATGAATTATCATAATATTTATAAAGACCAAAAAGGTTTAAAAAAAAAAGATATCTAGGCAATAAAGTTAATTATGAAAACTTAACAATAGTACCGAAAAACTAATTTGACTTTCTTGTGGAAAGTTAAGTAACTAGATTGAACAAATTGAAAAGTTCAGGGCTAGACTGAGTATTTATAAATAGTTCAAAGATAGAACAAATTAAAAGTTTAAAGTGGACATTGCATATTATTTTTGAAATCCTCATTTAATATGGCTTTGGAAAACCTTGAAAAAAGATGTTTTAGGTGATTCTCTCTCTGGTCCTGCAATTCGCGTTGATTTTTTTGTACGCATTGGATCGCTTCTTGGCTCCATTTCTCCGGCTCACACTTCTAGCCGTGCCCGTGCCCATGACCAAGCTCTCTCTCTCTCTCTCTCTTCGCGCGTGCGCATGCAGGCGATTATTTTCTTTCCACTTGATGTCTCTCTCCTCTTTTTCAAGGCATTTATATGAAGTTTCGATCCATCCGTGGCTGCTGAAACACAATGGCCCACAAAAGCAACACCAATGAATGCCAACGGACGTCCGAATTCATCTTTGTCTTCTTTTGGTCGTCGATGTGAGTATCATTAACGGAGTTCTTATGCAATCTTATGCTTGTGTCTCTTTAAATTCCTGTAGTTGACGCGTGGGTCGTCGATGTGAGTATCATTAATGGAGTTCTTATGCAATCTTATGCTTGTGTCTCTTCAAAGTCCTACAGTTGACGTTGATTTTACGTTGCCATGCTAACGAATTAAATCAAATTCAGTGCAAAGCATTATCATAACGTTTGGTTGTCTTATGGGGTGTTCTAGCTCTTTCTACTTTCCATTTAGGCAGATTTAAGGGAGAATCTCCAGCAATTATGGGCATATCACCTCACAATCCTCAGAGGACACAAGGTTAATCGAGCTTTGAGTCCAATAAAGGGAAAATTCTTTAACGATTCCAGCATTTGTGAGTCCAACACGTGTGAGCCCATAATTTTGATGGGTCTCATGATTCAAGAATTAAAATGAGCTAGACTCAAATGTCCCTCATCAACATAAGAGTATCTCCTAAAAGAGTGTGAATGTGAGATTAGAGGAAAGCAAATTCACCCCAAAGAAATGTCAATTTTACAAAAATTTGAAGGATTCGGAAATTAATTTCTACAAAAGAATCGTGGTGAATGATTCACAAAAACAAATATACGACAGTCGGATAGGGGCACTTGATCTTGTGTTTACAATATTAATGCACAAAATCATTGATGCACTTAACTTAACTGGGAGCCCCACACCTTGGTCTAGACTTTTTAAAGCAGACACCCCTTGGATGTCTAGATTTAAAAAGTAGGAGACACCAAATCTTGTGTTGCGTCTCCTACTTTAGGATACACAACACAAGATTCGGTGTCTCATACTTTTTAAAGCCGAACATCCAAGGGAGGTGTCAAACATCAATCGAAGACCGAGACATACTATAAAATCGCTCGCTTCCATTTGCTTTGCTATTGTCCTTATTCTCTTTCTCTTTCTCAACCTTCACTTTGCCCTTGCTCCTCCTCATCATCTTTCCCTTTCTCTCTATATATACAAATCCAAAAATGCTTGTTATTGATCATGATCAAAGGACAAATATGCATGCCATATTTACCTTAATTATTCCAGCTATTCTCAACTTCATTGCAGTGAAGTATCAAGGGAGCTCCAATTCTCCATTTGAAACCCACCCCATTATCATGTTCCTCTCCATCTTTACTCTCCTTCTCTATTGCTTCTTATCCCTTCCACTTGTTGCTCATCTATCGGCCTTTCATACTACTTGCGCTGCTCGCATCTTTTGCTTCCTGACAATCCTTTCTTTTACCCTCTCCATTGCATTGCCTATGTTGTTGCTATTCCAAGGCCTCTCCTTCTTCTTCCTCTATTTACCGTTGCTAATATTGCTCTCTATAGCTTACTTGTGTGATTTCGTTCAGAAACTCATACTTTTGGTAAGGCAAAAGATTGTAGAATTCCTCAATTTGTTCGCTCGTCGATTGCTAGGAGGAAGAGCACCTCTGCTTTTGCCACTCAGGGTTGTCGATATGCATTTCATGCTACAATTGTAGTACCTACCAGAGTCCTTTTTTTTTTTTTTTTTTGATCAATCGTACCTACCAGAGTTCAACAAGTCATCTTTAGAAGTAGGAGAAGAAATAAAGGAAACAGTTGTAGGCATGTGGAAAGATATGAGCAATGCTACTTGTATGGGATGTTTACTTTTGTCTTGTGTACTAAGTAAGTCACCGGGACAATAATTGAGAGATTTTATTTGTGTCAAAGTATTGTACATCAATTTGAATTTAAGGTTTCAAAATCAACTCTCTCCTAAATAGAGAATGTGATCGCTGATGGTGTTGAATGCATTAGAATTTGTGTTTTTAGTGATTGATTGGGGAAAAAGAAGAAGATAAAAACCATATGTTGGCTGATTGAAGAAATTTCAAACAAGTAAAAACTGATGAATCATGGAGTATACCTTTCTGATGGGTAGAGAATTAATTTGTGCTTCCAATCTTTTTTGTCTTTTTATTTTATTATTGCCCCCTTTGGTAAATGGTTGAGGCTCCAATCCTAGATATGAACCCCAGTTATAGATAGCGACGGCCATTTTATCTCTAGAACCCTAATTTAATTTGACTTAGAAAACCTTGAAAAAAAATTGTCGTTTTGGTTATTTGTAACATTGTGTAAAGGACGATATGCATGAGCTTTGAGCCACATAAACGATGCTAGTTAATGAGAAACTTAAGAAATGTCAATTTTGTTCCAAGGTCACAAGTCAAATATTGCGTCTTTTCTCATGATGATCGCCAAGTAGGGCCAAAAATTTTCCCATGACAAAAGTTGTGCATTTTTCAATTTTCGACCTCTGATCAATTCGCAACTGAATTACATGAACACAAAGAGAGTCTACGAGCGCGAGTGCGCGTGAGCCATTGCGAGATAGCGGCCCTTGCCAGTCATCACTTGGCGGTTGAGGCTAGGTTGACAAGGGCTGCCATTATAGCCCTAGCTCAAGTTTTGCAGCCCTTGCAGCTGTGGCCTTCTGTTTGCGAGTGTGAGAGAGTCACTCTGTTTTCCTGTCGAGAAAAAAATAAAAAGAAAAAAAAAATTCCTTCCCAAAAAAGGTAAAAAAGAAAAAAGGTATGGACACTGTTGATTTACGCCCATTTTAGGGCCTAATCGACAACCTCGCAAACTAAGCTTAAAATACAGATCACCCATTTGCTTCCACAATGCCAACAACGCCAAGATGCGTTGAATCCTAGCCCAATCAAGATCGCAAATGCAACACTGAGGTCGAGAACATTCACCCGGTTCGCCATTTTGCCCCTCGTCACTGCAGCGGCCGACTTTGCATCCATGGATGGCATGACGATCGCCGCCATTGGTGGCAGTTCGTTGGCTGCATTGGCTGCTGTGCTCACACTGACGGATCCAAAGAGGAGGCGGCAGCTCCAGGCAGAAGGCGGTGGGCGGTTGGGACAAGGAGATGGTTAGGGAGTACTTCAACAACTCAGGGTTCCAGAGATGGAAGAAGATCTATGGCGAGACAGATGATGTCAAACACCTCATTCTTCTTGAAAATGTTTGTAAAAAAACCTCGCAAAAGAAACGACGTTTCGGATGACTCACTATAAGGAAGACCTCATTCTTCGTGATCCTCTTCTTCCTCTCTCTTTCTTTCTCTCTTCATAGTCCCGCAATTCGTGCTGATTTTTCTGTACGCATTGCTTTGCTTCTTGGCTCCGTTTCTCAGGCCTTCAATTTTAGCTGTGGTAATTGCCGAGCTCTCTCTTTCTCTACAGGTGATTATTTTCTTTCGAATTGATGTCCATTTACTCTTTTTCAAGGCATTTATCCGAGTTTTTGATCCACCACGGCCGCTGAGAAATGACAGACCACTCAAGCACCGTCGAAGAATCTCATTGGATGTCCAAATTTGTCTGTCTTCATTCAATTCCTCAGCAGCATCCAAACAATTGCATTGAATTCTTCTTTTCCACTGAAGATCGTGTGTATATGTACATGTGTCCACAATGCGAGCCACATAGAGTTCCAAAGCGATTTATGCTCGTCTCTCTTTGACGACATTGTTGAATTCTCTTAACTGGCAACTCAAGCCAGTTCACCAATCGTGATCGTGCCCATTTTGAGCATACAGAGTTACCTGATAGACCAATTTGTGAGGATGCATAACAAGATTGTAACAGCCCTGATGCAATTGAAGGGAAAGGAAAAGACTTCAAGCAACAAGGTATGAAGCAACTGTTGAAACAGAATTAGGAGATACAATCCCCAAAGTGCCACACAAAAAGAAAAGACAGAAGGGGGGAGCGCCTGAAGATATCAGTAGAAAACTTGATCATCATACATACAGTACCTTTATCGGCTGGTCAAGTCTGCTTGGTTTATCCTTGATAAACATGAGAACAAGCTTTTTGAACGACAGTCCTTAGGTCCAGCTCGTTGAACCTGCATGTAGCTAGGATAGGAAAAATTCGGTGATGCCAACTGCACCAGCAAAACCGACTCGCAATTTGCAAAACAGCCTTAATCAAATGCTAGCAAAGAAATAACAAGTTAGTCTACAAGTTACAATTCCAAGAATGGAGAAAATTCAAGGTGCATACTCCACAGACATAGATCTGCAAAAGAAAACCTTCCCTTTTTTTAAACTCTCTCTCTTCTTTATTTATTTATTTATTTTTTTGGGAGGGAAAAGGGTCGGAAAAGGGTCAGTAAAGATGTCTCCTTCAAGAAAAAATGCTTTCACCATTGTCCTTCCAAGCTAGCCAGATGCACATTCACATTATTTGAAATGCATGGTTAATCACAATTGTAGGGTGTGCGATGGGCCATTGGGTGGCCTTTAATTCATAAAAATAATATTTTAATGGACTTCAAATGTTAACATATATAGATTTCTAGTGATTATGGACATTTATTTCTAAAAAGTCACCAAAATATTGAAAGTAAAGATCACAAGCATGCTATACAGCAATCCCATTATACTCTAGAGGGCAGAGTAGAATGTTAAGCTGATCAAGTAAAAACAGATATGCCCCATAGAAGCTTAGCTGCACATCTGTTTTCTCTTACCTTAACTTTAAATTTAGAGTACTCATCCATCAAAGCCAAAATTTTCTCTCCCATGCGGTGCAAGAAGGTTACGCATCAGTAGTGACTCCTAGGACATTACCCAATCCTAAAGTAATAAGCCAGGGTAGGAAATGCATGAAATCAATTAGGCAGCTGTTTTGGTGTCTAATGTCAGGGAAAAAAAAGGAAGAACTTACTTTGGAAAACTTGAATTTCCAGATCCCAGGGAATCAATAATATGAGACACAAATTGAATGGCTGAATCCCTGTGGGGGAATCTAAAGAGAAGCAAACCACTTCCTGCCAACTTAACTAATGAAAGAGCTGGAAATTAATCAGCATGCGCATGTCTTCCTTTGCTTGGGAAGATACATCTTCTGAAAGCTTACCTGCTTTCAGTTATATAGAAAGGTTGGAGGCAGTTAGACTACCGTTTTGCAAATATCTAAGTATGTAGTAATCGGGTTTTGACCAGAAGAAGAGTACCATTCTCATTCCAATACTAATTGGTTGAATTCCCATGCTCGGCACCATCCTGATCCAATTCCTCAGGACATACTTTCTTCTCTCAGCAGTTTAACTTTGCATCAGCCATCTCCAAGTTATTACTGTCCCTAGCAGCAAATGTCCCACAATACGGCAAAAACATTCGATATAAAGCTAAGGATGATGAAATTTCACAATCCTATATACGAATGGAAGAACCGTATCATTTAGCTATTTCAAACTACTCCCACATGAACAAGTCTATGATCAGGATATCACTAATCAACGCAATTACAATTACACAAAGGAGACCCAATTCTTCACTCTGAACTTCAAGCATAAACGAACCCTCACTCACTCAAACACAGTTTGTAATTAACCATTAGCATCTCATTCAGTCACGCTTAAAATGTTCAACTTTAAAAAGGAAATCAAACCTTTTCAAGGAGGCACATGGCTTCTTTGGTGGCCCTCTTCTCCCTTTCTCAGTGCTTTTCCCATGGCGTCGTCATCGTCGTCTTCTTCGTCTTCACTTCTTCTTCATTATCGTTTTCTTCTTCTTCCAATGCTCTTTTCTCTTTGCTCTGAGTCCGTTCCGTAATCCAATTCAAACACTGTCTCTGCCCTGAAACATGGGCGAAAGTCCGGCCGTTTTCAACTTTTCATGGTCAGTCGAGGTTCGACTCGACCACCCGGTTCATTTTCCAATGACGACCCAAACCGATCGTCTTACCCAAACGTTTTCCCATCCTTCCAAGGAAAGATTGGATTATATTTTTTTTTTTTTTTCTATTATAGCGCCAGATTTCTAATTCGACTGTTTATAGTTTTTAGTTAACACTTTCCTGGAACCTTCCCATTTTGCTAACCTTTTAATTATAAACTTTACATCAAATTTCTTGATATGCAGTAAATTCAAGTAATATACACCGAGTCAACTCCTATGAAAGACGCCTAATATCCATGTTTCTATGTTCTACATATTGCATATGATTATATCAACATTCCCATTGCAAAAGTGTTCAATTATTCTCTTTTTCTTCTTTTAGGGAAGACGACACTATTAGTTCTTAAATTTGGATGTAATGTATAATGTCATTATTAAATTTCTAATTTGTTCAATGTAATCATTGAACTATTTCTAAATGTTTAATCTAGTTTCTGAACTTTTAATTTGGCCAATCTAGTTCATCAACTTTATATATTAAAAGTCAAATCAATGCTTCAATGTTATTCATAACTTTTCATTATCACACTATTGCCCAAATGTTTAAATATCTTTTCATTTCAAACAATTTGTAGAATCAACAAAATATATGTTGTCTTTTTTTTCTTTTTGTCTTTATAAACGTTAGGGATAGTTCCACGTAAATTTGATTTAGCTTATGACATCTATAATAGTAAAAGTGGAACCTTGTTTATAATAATATATTGTTGATATTCCAGCTATATTAATTTCCTAATATAAACATTTGACTAATTACTTAAGAAAACATGAAACAAAAAAGTTTGAAAATTTAATCTATCTAAAGAATTAGGAATGAGATTCAATTTGATATAAATATGATTATGTATAGATAAATTAATATCGATATTAGATATCCTTATGAAAACACTTATTCTTTTAAAGGAGTAGCATTAAAAATACCAAACTATTACCCGCATGATACATTTATGTAAAAATTAACTTTCACCTCATAAATAAACACAAATTGTTACTAATCTACCCTTCATATCGTACGGTATATCGGTTGATATAACTATAAATTAGGTGCTACTTTTATTTTCACAAAGATAATAAAATAAAAAAATAAAATACATTTAGAGGAAATTATCGTAATATTTATTAATAAATAAAAAGTAAAATAATAATAATAAGATATTGATTTAGGGAAGGATTAAAATGAAAATTTATTCAAAAATCTGGACAATAGAGTAGTTATGAAAATTTAAGAATAGTATCGAAGAATTAATTTGACTTTGCTATGGAAATTTACATGACTAAATTGAACAAATTAAAAAGTTTAGGGGATAGAGTGAGTATTTAGGAATAGTTCAAATAAAATATTAAATAAGTTAAATATTTAAGGATAACATCGAATATTATTTCTAAAATTTTCATTTGATTAGGCTTTGGAAAACCTTGAAAAAAGATGTTTTGGGTGATTCCCTAAGAAAATGACCCTATTCTTTGTGATCTCTCTCTCTCTCTCTTCTCTCTCGAGTCTTGCAATTCACATTGATTTTTCGCATGCATTGCATTGCTTTTTGGCATCGTTTCTTAAGCTTTCACTTTTAGCTATGGCCATTGTCGAGCTCTCTCTTTCTCTTCAGCTGATTATCTTCTTTCGAATCAACATCTCTTCACTCTTTTTCAAGGCATTCATAAGAGTTTTCAATTCATCCACAGCTACTAAGAAACGATGGCCCACGATAAGGCAAGCAATTCCAGGCTCCTTACAAGTTCTGCCTGAAACTTGGAACCTACTCTTAGGTATAGTTTTCTCATTTTTTGGAACCTAAAATCTATCAATCAAAATTAAGAACCTAAAACCTACCCTATTACAAGTTCTAGGGTCGATTTCAAGTTCCAACAGGTTCTTTTTTTCTTTTCTTTTTTTGGGTTTCGTTCTTGGTTTTTTTTTTTTTTTTTTAAATGGAAATGAACGCAACAATAACAAACAAAGTTGTCATTCATTAGAGAGAATACAAAATGAACAAAATCATCAACAGAAAGGGAATTCTTGACAAGGAATTCAACTAGATAAAAGAGAGGAAGTGGAACAAAAGTTTACATTGAAATAGAACAAAATTCACTAGACCAACGATAAGATGTTGGTAAACTAAAATAAGTATTAGATGCCTTATCACATATATTCATTCCACTTTAACTAGTAAACTCTATTTACGATGATAATCTCCTCATTAAAAAATCTCTCTCTCTCTCTCTCTCTCTCTCTCTCTCTCTCTCTCTCTCTCTCTCTCTCTCTCTCTCTCTCTATATATATATATATATATATATAAAAGATTAAATAAAATATTCACTTATTAAATATATAAAATGAATCACAATATATAAAAATATAAACATTACTTACTCAACTTAAATTCTTTTGCATTCTCGATACACTCTTCAACATTAATCAACACAAGAATGACTCTCAACCATTCTTTAATGCAAATTAAATCTTCCACTACTTTAGGAGTTAAAGTACTTCGAAAGCCATTAAGCACACGACCCGATATACTAAAAGTTGACTCTGAAGTAATAATAGTTACAGGATTAAATAAAATATCTTGAGCCATCAAAGAAAGGATCTTGTATTTTGAGCTAGTAGTCTTTCACCACATCAAAAAGTCAAGGTCGAGAACTTTTTTTTTTTTTTTCTTGAAGATATTCATCAAGCTAGATTTGTTGTCATCGCACTCTTGTTTGTTTGAATGTAAAAACATTTTCTTCTAAGTTTGGGCATCATACTTCTTTATACCTTCATTACTACTCGCATCAGTATTGGAATCACTACTACTTGCACTCAAACTATGGCTATCAAAATTTCGATCATTTGAAACAATAGAAGATTGCTTATAAAATTTATACAAATGCTCCAATGCATCATTCACCTTGTAATGCATCTCTTTAATTTTCAATTCATTATCATAAATTTGTGTATACAAGATACATAATTCAACTTGGTTTTAGGATCTAATACAACCACAATCAACACCATCATATTCACTTTATCTAAGCTTCCATAATATTTGTCAAATTTTTCTTTCATTTTCATACTCATAACTTGAAGCTTAGGATTTGAAGCATCTGCTGCATCTTTCAAATATCTATACAAAAGAGCTATCCCTTCAAAATAATCATTTGAAGTAACATATGAACTCCCTAACATTCGATTGGTGGTATCATATAATACTTTTAGAAATTTCAAAAGAATAATAGCATTTTCCTACTCATCATTTTTGGGAATTTTGTGGTTATAGATCGTCTTCTTCTATCTATTCAAAAGCTTTTCTAAATTTTATGGTAGTGTCTAATAGGAGGTAAGTGGAGTTCCATCTAGTGAGAACGTCAAGAATAACCAAACCCCTATAAGTGATCCATTCGCTCTCAATACAAGATTGAAATGCTTTGACTCTTGTGGGATAACTCCTCATATACCTAACCATATTTTGAATACGTGCAATAGAGTCACATACTATAGACGAGTCATCTCTCACATTCAAATTTAATATATGAGCTATACATCTCATATGTAAAACACTACCATCTACTATCAATAACCTTTCTCTTGAAAGTTTTTCCCTCAAATCGTTTGAACTAGCATTATTTATGATAATTGTAGACACTTTTTTTTCTATTCCCCACTCATGGATGCATTTCTTCACTATTTTCCCAATATCCCTATCCATGTGACTATGCATTACCACAAAATTGATGATTCTTGTATGCAACTTTCAATTTTCATCAATAAAATGTGTAGTGAAACACAAATAATTCAAGTTTTAAATGGAACTCCATATATCAGTCGTGAGTAAGATCCTAGAATTAATCTTTCCAAAATAAGTCTTCAAACAAGTTTTTTCACAGAAATACAATTTCATACAATCTCTTGCCACTATAAAATGTGATAAATATTTTCATTGCTAGATAATTCCAATTCCATGATTGAAGTCATCTCCTCATATCTCTCCATCTCCATTGACGGCTTATCTTGATGCATCAACTTCATACTACACAACAATAGTAGAATATAATTTGAAATTTCAAAATAAAGATCAAACATTTATAAAATAGCAAAACAAAAACTACTACTTTTATATTTCAATTTGGAATGATATGTCAAATTCCAATTTAGAATAATATGATCTTCTATTTATTCATCATTCAACCCCGTGCAAACCAATATTAACTACATGATTAATATACATTCGGTCCCATATTACGAGATATCAATAGTGCCTAAATTATATGCAAATCATGTTTATGTCTCAAGTTTGGCTATATGAGATGGCCCAAAAATCTAACTCTACCAAGCACAAATTTGACTTTGCAAAGTTGTGTACCTATTCTTAGGCAAAAGTACACTTCAAGTGTCAAAAGTTGGTACAAAGGGACACTTAAGTGCCAAAATCGGAGTAAAATAGATTACTTAAGTGCCAATCCGACCCAAATCCAACCAAAATGCTGACGTGCGCAATTTCCGATGAAGTAAGTACAAAACGACATCGTTTTGCATGCTGACGTGGCTAGACAATGCAAAAACGACATCGTTTTGGTGTTGACGTGGTAAAAAATTAATTAAATTAAATTTAAAACTAAATTTATTTAAAACATTAAAAAAAAAAAAAAAAAAAAAAAAGAGGCGGTTGAGGGTTGAGCCCTCACCACCGCCGCCGCCGCCGCCGCCTAAAGGGCCGACAACGAGAGGGGGAGGGTCGGCGAGGTCATTGGCCCTTGGTCCTTTTTTTCAATTTTTTTTTAAATGTTTGTATTTTTAAATGTTTTAAATAAATTTAGTTTTAAACTTAATTTAATTAATTTTTATATTAATTTTTTACCACGTTAGCACTAAAACAACACTGTTTTACACTTGCTTTGTCGGAAAATCACCACGTTAGCATTTTGGTCAGATTTTGGACAGATTGACACTTGAGTGATTCATTTTGCTCCAATTTTGGCACTTAAATGTCACTTTTGTAACTTTTGGCACTTAAGTATCTCTATGTGCCAACTTTTGGCACTCCAGGAGTCACGATGTCATAATTGGGATGAAAGTTCTTTGAAACATAGTAGAGATAGCTTTACATCTCTTTTAACAAAATCTATTCAAGATCAATCCGATCCTTTTCGACATCTAAATGGATGCTTCTTCCCCATTTTTTTCGAATGTAAGTTTAATTCTTAGTGTCTGCAACAAACACTTTCAACTTCTTTAGCCCAAAAAGCATGCTCCATTGCTTTAGCCATTACCATGAATTGAACAAATCAGTTTAAGAAAGGACAGTCAAACTCAAGTCAAATGTGAACTTTCTCTACATTTTCCCCCCAAGCGAGCAAGTAAGCAATTCCATTGCTAATCCTATCAACACAAGCTCTGAATCCATAACAAAAAAATATGGAAAATCAAGAAATGCATACCTCGATAATGAATCGTCACTAATGACACTCCCACATCTTAAAAATTGCCCAAGTTAAGTAGCTAAAACATAGCTAAGATTGAAGAGCAGAAATGACAAGATAGCGTAGAGAATAGACATTGGACCTACGATTGAGGCGGTGGTGGAGGAGGCGAGGCTCTTCAGTGTTGAGGGTAGCAAGTAGCAGGCGGTGGTGGAGGAGGTGAGGTTCTTCAGTGTTGAGGGTAGCGAGCAGCGTCGAGGGCGTCAAGGGAGCAAGCAGCATTGAGCAGCGTCGATTGGGGGCGAGCGGCATCGATTAGGGGCGAGCGGCATCAAGGCAGTGAGTGGTGTCGAGCAGGGGTGAGTGGCGTCAAGTGGCATCAAGGTGGCAAGCAGCCTTGAGTCGGGGCGAGCATCGTCGAGAGAGAGTTAAGTCATCGTTGAAGAGAAATTTTAGAGTGACAGAGGGGAGTCGGGCACAAGGAGAATGAAGAAACCAAAAGGGGAAGAAATTGAAACCTAATTAGGATTTTTAGGTATACGAACACAGTTCCAGTTTCGGTTTTGGTTCGGCTCCGATTCTAGTTCTAGTTCCAGTTCCTATAGGAATCAAGAACTAAACTGGGAATCTCTGGTTCCAAACAAAAAAAATGGAACCGAGAACTGAAACCTCCCTCCCTAGAACTAGAAACCGCGCTCACTCCTAGCCCATGAAACCGACCCTAATGAATCCAATCAGATGTACGATTCTTCTTTATCTTCTTTTGACCTCAGCACATTCAAACAGTTACATCGAATTCTTTTTTTCCATTGAAGATCATTTTTATATATGCATGTGTGTCATCAATGTGAGGCGCATTAACGGAGTTCTTATGCGATTTTATGCTCGTCTCTCTTTAGAGTCCTATAGTTAGCGTTGATTTTACATTGCCATGCTGGCGAACAAAATCAGATTCATTACCAAGCATTATCATAATGCTTGGTTCTCTTATGGGGTGTTCTAGCTCTTTCTACTTACCATTTAGGTAGACTTAAGGGAAAATATGCAGCAATTATGGGTATCAAATCCCAGGATGACACAAGGTTGATCAAGCTTTGAGTCCATTGAGGGGAAAATTCTCATGAGTCCCATGATTCAAGAATTAAAATGCACTAGACTCACATGACCCTCGTCACCGTATGAGTATCTCCTAAAAGAGTGTGAATGTGAGGTCAGAATAAAGTAAATTCACCTGAAACAAATGTCATTCTTACATTAGGGGATCTGGAAATTAATTTCTACAAAAGAATTGTGGTGGATGAGCCACAAAAATAAGGACTCTTGGTCTTGCGTTTACAATATTGATAAAGTCATTGATGTGCTTGACAAGGGAGCCTTGCACCTTGGTCTTGAATTGATGGTGACACACCTTTTTGGAGAACCACACACACCCTTGGTCACCAATCTTGATGACACACCTGGAGGCCCTACCGTGGAGGCTTTACCGCCAATCTCGATATTGGTGGTAGAGCCTCTGGGTGTGTCAACATCAATCCAAGACCAAGATGGTCCAAAAGGGGATGTTGACACACCGGATTGGCATCATTCCAAGATCAAGGTGCAAAGTTAGGTGAGAAGACGTACTATAAAATCATTTGCTCCATTTCCCAAGGGTTATTATGCTATAATACCTCATTTTCCTCCTCTTTCTCAACATTTGCTCTGCTCCACTACTTCTCATCATCTTCCTATTTTTCTAAATATATACAAATCCAAAAATGCCTATTGTTGATCATGATAAATGGGGAAGCATGCATCTTATACTTACCTTAATCATTCCAGCTTTGCTCAACCTCATTACAGTAAAGTATCAAGGGAGTTCCAATTCTCCATTTAAAACCCACCCAATTACCATGTTCTTCTCCATATTTGCTCTCCTTCTCTATTGCTGCTTATCCCTTCCACATGTTGCTCATCTACCAGACTTTAACACTGTTTGTGGTGCCCGCATATTTCGCTTGCTCAAGATCCTTTCATTTTCCCTCTCTATTGTTTTGCCTACATCATTGTTGTTCCAAGGCCTCTCCTTCTACCTCCTCTATTTGCCATTGCTAATACTGCTCTCTACAATTTACTTGTGCGGTCTCATTCGAAAACTCGTACATTTGGTAAGGCAAAAGATTCTAGTGTTCTTCATTTTGTTCACTCGTCGACTACACGGAGGAAGAGCGCCATTGCTTTTGCCATGTAGGGTTGCCGATGTGCACTTTGTGTTATAACTGGAGTACCTGCCACAGTTCAACAAGTCATCCTTAGAAGCACAAGAAGATAGGAAGGAAACAATTTTAACAAGTGCTTTGGGTTTCAACAAAGAAAAAAAAAAGTGCTTGTGGATTGAAAACCAAATTGATGTCTACTATGTCCAACGGGCCGAGGATTGCTACAAGACCACATTTTTTCTATGTGCGAAAGGTTATACTCGCTTTTAGTGTAAGTGTATGGCCATTTGATTTGGCTTAGAAAAACCTTGAAAAAGATTGTTGTTTTGGGTATTCGCAACATAGTGTAAAGGACGCTATACGCTGTCTTTGGGCACCATGTTTGGTGACAAGTAAGCCATATAAATGGTGCTAGTTAATGAGAAATCTTAGAAATGCTAATTTTGTTTCAAGGTCACAAGTCTAATATTGCGTCTTTTCTTATGACGATTGCCAAGGGAGGCCAAAAATTTTCCCACAGCGAAAAGTTGTGCATGTGTTAGATATTCGACCTATGATCAATTCGTGATTGGATTACGTGAATGCAAAGAGAGTACTCGAGTGCAAGTGCAAGAAAGCCATCGCGAGATCACGGCCCTTGTCCTTTATCGCCTACTTGTTGAGGCTAGGTTGACCGCCACTATAGCTCTAGCTCAAGTTTTGTAGTTGACATCCCTATCCACTTCGTCTCGACCGTCACTTCGCTCCCACTGCATCGCTGTCCACTCCTGTCCGTCGGATATCTCTTGTCGGAGGTAACAAGACCATGAGGGAGGCCGCAGGAAGAGATTTTCCCCTGCGGACCTGAGAGGCAGAGCCTCCCGAGTTCTGAGTCCCGCCTGACCTCCTCATTTTAATTTTTCTAGAATCACCCATAAGAACGTCTGATACATCATTCTGCATGGCCTGAATTTCAAGGTAGATCGTAGGAGAAATTGAATAACTTTATTGTCGTTATCTGGCTTCGTATATAGGTGGATTTCCCTAGCTGCAAATGTCCCACAATACAGCAAAAGCATTCACTACAATGCTAAGGACGACGGAAATTTCACCATCCTAAATAGGAAAAGGGAGGCCGATTTCATCGAGCAACTTCAAATCAATTTCACATGAACCAGTCTATGATCAGGAATCATTGATCAATGCAATTACACGTACTCAAAGGAGACCCAGTTCTTCAACTTTAAGCTCCGAGCATAAACGAACCATACTCAATGCACATCATGTAGAATTAATCATTACCGTCTCATTCGGTCACGCTTAGAAGGTTCAACTTTAAAAAGGCAATCAAACCTCTTCAAGGAGGCACAAGGCTTCTTTGGTGGCGCTCTTCTCCCTCTGTGGAGAAAGGAAAAAGGGACAGTACGAAAACCCATCAACCTAAGTTTCAACCATCGAATCGACAATTAAGAAAGCGAAGGAGAGATGGTACGCTGATGGTGCAGGAGTTGAGGAAGCCGGAGTGGGAGCGTTGAAGGAGGGAAGAGGTAGCGTCGTAGTCGAAGCGAGGGATGCTGATGACTGCTGAGTAGAAACTTATTTACAGTAGAAACTTATTTACGGTAGCAGCAAGTTGATATTCGGGCTATATTAATTTTATACCATACAGATTTAATTAAGAAAATGCCCAAAAAAAAAAAAAGATTCAGATTATTATAAGTACAATTTGCCGTGGATAAATAAAATTGATTTAGATATCCCTAAAATATGAAAAATTTCAAACTAGTACTTGCATGACACACTTATCCCAAACTAGTTTTTACCTCATGAAAAATCCTAGACCAGTACTTATGACCCAAATTTACCCTCAATGTCATAGCAAAAATATCAACCCCAATATAACTCTACATGAGGTTTTATTTTTAGTATTACGGAGACCACAAACTAATATATGCTCAAATGGAACTATTATAATATTTATAAAAACCAAAAAGGTAAAAAAAAAAAGTAATAAACCAAAAAAAAAAGATATCATAATTTTTTTTATTATTTAGAAATGGATTAAAATGAAAATATATTAAAAAATTGTGTGATGGTGTAGAATAGTATCAAAGGACTCATTTGATATTTTTATGGGAAGTTGAAAAATTACATTGAACAAATTGAAAATTTAGAAACTACATTGAATATTTATGAATAGTTTAAAGACTATATATATACATATATATATATATATATATATATATATATATTACCTAAGTTTAAAGACTATATTGAATAAATTAAAAAAGTCCAAAGAATGAGATTGCATGAATAATTAACGATTATTATGTCATTTTCCCTTTTTATTTTATATAGAGTGATCTTCATATGATTAGCTTACTACGTCGAGAAGTTGCAGATGAGAAAGAGCTATAATTATGCGGATGGTCTTTTGACCAACACCACACCCCCCGGCCCCTTTTTTTTCCTATTCTTCTATGTTGCACGTTAGTCATTATAGTAAGTGACTTTATTGTGTGAATTTGGGATTTATTTACTTAACTAGGTGCTCTATATTATGTTGCAATTTAGATGAACGAAATCAAACTCATGATTGAGCATTTCATAATGCTTGTCTTGTGGGGTATTCTACTTTCTGCTTTCCATTTAAGCAGAATTAACAGGGCAGAATCCGTAGCAATTGTGGGCATATCATCTCACATTGCTAAGAGCACGCAAGGTTGACCAGCCTTGGAGTCCAGAAGGAAAATTTCTCAAATGATTTGGATACCCGTGAGTCCAACTCATGCGAGCCCTTAATTTTGGTGAGTTCCTTGATTCAAGGACTTAGAGGCATTGGGCCCACACGTGTTCGGTGCACCCAAGAATATGTCAAAGGAGAGTGTGAACGGGAGAACAAAGCAAAGCAAATTGACTCAAGCATCTGTCATAGTTTCAAAGAACTGATAAGTCAGAAAAATCATTTGCGCAAAAGAATCATGAAATGTTGATTCACCAAAACAAATTCAATTAGGGCACTAAAAATGTCATAATTTTCTCACTTTAGTATCAAAATTTTTTGACAAATCATTTCATTCCCACTTTGGTTAAAAAAAGATCACTTAAGTACAATAGCCAATTTGAGATGTTGAAAATTTGATGGGACAATAATCTAATATTTTTTTTTAGTAATATGGCTTATCGAAGATCCAACGTCCTAATATTTCAGCATAAATGCCCTGAACAACGTAACTACAAATGTTTGCCCCAAATTATTGGGGACAAATGGGGCCCAATGCCCCCTCTTCTTGAAACCCTAATTCACATATGGGCATCTTGGGGAAAAAGAGCTGCTGCAATGGAGAGCAAGAAGAGCACAAGTGGCTCAAGTTCATGTAGATAAAATCAAGATGAAACTGAATATTACTACTATTGTGGGTCAAGACTTTCGATGCAGCTTGAGTCGTAGCCCTGACTTTTGATGCTTGATGTATTGGTGGAAGGGGCCCGGACAGCTTGTTGATTTATGTGGCTTTTGGTGGGAACGGTAAAAAGAAGCAATTCCTATTTTCACCAGACTTGCCTGAGTAAAGCTGTTAATTGAATAATCAACATTTAAAGGCTTAGTAATGTCACGGAGTAATATCATCAAATTTTGTGGATTTAGTTTCCTGCTCCTAGCGGAGTGTGTGGGTCACTGATTCATGTACTGGATTTATCAGTGAATGTGGTCCCTTTTGGGTTGGTTTACTTGCTTCTGGAGACAACGCGAAAGCAAACAAGATGGAGAATGACGAAGAGAGTCTAAATTTTAAGTGAGTGGCATCGTTTTGTCATGAAGGGCCACCTCATTATCTATGTTAAATTTTCTTTTTATTCTTTTCTTTTTTATTAAAAAAAGTCACATAGAAAATAACATTTTCTTGAAAAAAAGTTACGTATAATTTTTTTTTTATAGGAATTTATCGCTGAAAATACTTATATGATTGTTTATCCTCCAACACAATATAAAGTAACCAATTTGAAAAGTTTTGATGCTAAAGTATGTACTTATAACTCTTCTACTGTCTTTGCAAGAATTATTGGACTCAAATATATTTTGGGTGAATTGATGTAACACAATTTTCTCGAAGAAATCAATTTTCGAATTTTTTGTAAGTCCAAAAAGTCACGCATAAGACGATTGCCTTAGGGCCAGCGCCTTACGCAATTGATTAGAAGTCCAAATGCAAGACGCTTTGAGGCATTTAAGTTCTTACGTGGACTGATTATTATAAGTACAATAAAGCTGCCACGGAACCATTGCAAGACTCCGTCTTACCCTAACGTTTCTCCATCCTTCCTTCTACGAAAAGATGGGACTGTACTTTTTCTATTAAAGGGCAAGATTTCTAGTTCGACTGTTCATAGTCTTTAGTTAACACTTTCGTAGAAACTTCTGAGAAGAAGCAGGCTCTTTAGATGACCAGAAATGACTAACTTTACTAACCTATTATTTATAAACTCTACACCAAATTTCTTGATATGCATTAATAGCGAGCAAAATCCAGCAACTCAACCCCTATGAAAGACGCCTAATTTCCATGTTTCTATTTTCTACATATTGCATATGATTATATCGACATTCCCATCGTAGGAGTGTTAAATTATCCTCTTTTTCTTTTTTTAGGAAAAAAGTGTATGATATCTATAGGAGTAAAAGTAGGACCTCATTTACAGTAATATCTTGTTGATATTCCAACTATTTTAATTTTCTAATTTACACATTTGACTAATTAACTAAGAAAACTCGAAACAAAAAAATTGAAAATTTTATTTATCTAAAAAATTAGGAATGAGATCTAATTTAATATAAGTATGATAATGTATAGATAAATTAATGTCGTTATTGGATATCCTTATGAAAACACTTTTTTAAGGGATAATAATATTAAAAATTCCAAACGAGTACCCATACGATACATTTATCAAAAGCTAATTTTCACCTCACAAAAAATCTTAAATTGATACTTGTCATTCAAATCTGCCCTCCATGTCATAACAAGTAACTCCAAATGAGGTGTTACTTTTTTGTTACAGAGATAATAAAGTAAAATATACTTAGATGAATTATCATAATATTTATAAAGACCAAAAAGATTATAAAAAAAAAAAAAGATATTTGGGCAATAAAGTAATTATGAAAACTTAACAATAGTACCGAAAAACTAATTTGACTTTGTTGTGGAAAGTTAAGTGACTATATTAAACAAATTAAAAAGTTTAGGGTTAGACTAAGCATTTATGAATAGTTCAACGATAGAACAAATTAAAAGTTTAAAGTGGACATTGCATATTATTTTTGAATTCCTCATTTAATTTGGCTTTGGAAAACCTTGAAAAAAGATGTTTTAGGTGATTCTCTCTCTCGTCCTGCAATTCGCGTTGATCTTTTTGTACGCATTGGATCGCTTTCTTGGCTCCATTTCTCCGGCTCACTTTTAGCCGTGGCCGTGGCCGTGGCCATGGCCAAGCTCTCTCTCTCTCTCTCACTCTCTTTGCGCGTGCGCATGCAGGCGATTATTTTCTTTCCACTTGATGTCTCTCTCCTCTTTTTCAAGGCATTGATATGAAGTTTCGATCCATCCGTGGCTGCTGAGAAACAATGGCCCACAAAAGCAACACCAATGAATCCCAACAGACGTCCGGATTCATCTGTCTTCTTTTGATCCTCGGTAGAATCCAAACAACCGCACTGAATTCTTTTTTCCAACCGAAGATTGTATATATGTATGTATTTATGTATGTGTATATGTGTGTATATATATACACGTGGGCTGTCGATGTGAGTATCATTAATGGAGTTCTTATGCAATCTTATGCTTGTGTCTCTTCAAAGTCCTATAGTTGACATGTGAGTCGTCGATGTGAATATCATCAATGGAGTTCTTATGCAATCTTATGCTTGTGTCTCTTCAGAGTCCTGTAGTTGACGTTGATTTTACATCGCCATGCTAACGAACTAAATCAAATTCATTGCAAAGCATTATCATAACGTTTGGTTGTCTTATGGGGTGTTCTAGCTCTTTCTACTTTCCATTCAGGCAGATTTAGGGGAGAATCTCCAGCAATTATTGGCATATCACCTCACAATCCAAGGAGGACACAAGGTTAATCGAGCTTTGAGTCCAATAAGAGAAAAATTCTTTAATGATTCCAGCATATGTGAGTCCAATGCGTGT
This sequence comes from Eucalyptus erythrocorys, assembly GCA_014182555.1. Taxonomy (NCBI): domain Eukaryota; kingdom Viridiplantae; phylum Streptophyta; class Magnoliopsida; order Myrtales; family Myrtaceae; genus Eucalyptus; species Eucalyptus erythrocorys. The sequence continues at coordinate 30,337,707 of CM024603.1, read as the reverse complement.
GACCCCATAATTTTGATGGGTCTCGTGATTCAAGAATTAAAATGTGCTAGACTCAAATGTCCCTCGTCAACGTAAGAATATCTCCTAAAAGAGTGTGAATATGAGATTAAAGCAAAGCAAATTCACCCCAAACAATTGTCATTTTTATAGAAATTTGAAGGATTCGGAAATTAATTTCTACAAAAGAATCGTGGTGAATGATTCACAAAAACAAATATATAATCGTCAGATAGGGACACTTGATCTTGCATTTACAATATTAATGCACAAAATCATTGATGCACTTACTAGGGAGCCCCACACCTTGGTCCGAACTTTTTAAAATAAACACCCCTTGGATGACTGGATTTAAAAAGTAGGAGAGCACAACACAACATTTTGTGTCTTTGCTTTTATTTTTTTTCTTAAGTTTAAAAAGTAGAATGCAACACAAGATCAAGTGTTCTCTTACTTTTTTTTTTTTTAACAGGGAGCCCCACATCTTGGTCCGGACTTTTTAAAGTAGACACCCCTTGGGTGACCAGATTTAAAAAGTAGGAGAACACAACACAAGATCAAGCATTCTCCTTCATCTTTTTCTAACTTGGATGATGATTGGATTTAAAAAGCAGGAGAACACAACACAAGATCAAGCGTTCTCCTTCGTCTTTTTCTAACTTGGATGATGACTGGATTTAAAAAGTAGGAGAACACAACACAAGATCAAGTGTTCTTTTTTTTTTTTTTTTTTGGTCAGTAAGATCAAGTGTTCTCCTTCATCTTTTTCTAACTTGGATGATGACCGGATTTAAAAAGTAGGAGAACACAACACAAGATCAAGCATTCTCCTTCGTCTTTTTCTAACTTGGATGATGACCGGATTTAAAAAGTAGGAGAACACAATACAAGATCAAGTGTTCTTGAGCCATTAGAAAAAGACGAAGGAGAACACTTGATCTTGTGTTGTGTTCTCCTACTTTTTAAATCCGGTCATCATCCAAGTTAGAAAAAGACGAAGGAGAACACTTGATCTTGTGTTGTGTTCTCCTACTTTTTAAATCCGGCCATCATTCAAGTTAGAAAAAGACGAAGGAGAACGCTTGATCTTGTGTTGTGTTCTCCTACTTTTTAAATCCGGTCATCACCTACTTTTTAAATCCGGTCATCATTCAAGTTAGAAAAAGACGAAGGAGAACGCTTGATCTTGTGTTGTGTTCTCCTACTTTTTAAATCCGGTCATCATCCAAGTTAGAAAAAGACGAAGGAGAACACTTTATCTTGTGTTGTATTCTCCTACTTTTTAAATCCGGTCATCCAAGGGAGGTGTCAAACATCAATCGAAGACCAAGACACACTATAAAATCGCTTGCTCCCATTTGCTTTGCTATTGTCCTTATTCTCTTCCTCTTTCTCAACACGCACTTTGCCACTGCTACTCCTCATCATCTCTCTCTCTCTCTCTAAATATATACAAATTCAAAAATGCTTGTTATTGATCATGATCAAAGGACAAACATGCATGCCATACTTACCTTAATTATTCCAGCTATTCTCAACTTCATTGCAGTGAAGTATCAAGGGAGCTCCAATTCTCCATTTGAAACCCACCCCATTATCATGTTCCTCTCCATCTTTACTCTCCTTCTCTATTGCTTTTTATCCCTTCCACCGGTTGCTCATCTACCAGCCTTTCATACCGCTTGCGGTGCTCGAATCTTTTGCTTCCTAACAATCCTTTCTTTTTCCCTCTCCATTGCATTGCCTATGTTGTTGCTGTTCCAAGGCCTCTCCTTCTTCTTCCTCTATTTACCGTTGATAATATTACTCTCTATAGCTTACTTGTGCAGTCTTGTTCAAAAACTCATACTTTTGGTAAGGCAAAAGATTGTAGAATTCCTCAATTTGTTCGCTCGTCGATTGCTAGGAGGAAGAGCACCGCCGCTTTTGCCACTCAGGGTTGTCAATATGCATTTCATGCTAGAATTGTAGTACCTATAGAGTTCAACAAGTCATCTTTAGAAGCACGAGAAGAAATACAAGAAACAGTTATAGGCATGTGGAAAGATATGAGTAATGCTACCTATATGAGATGTTTACTTATGTCTTGTGTACTGAGTAAGTCACCGTGACAATAAATGAGATTTTATTTGTGTCAAAGTATTGCACGTCGATTTAAATTTAATGTTTCAAAATCAACTCTCTCCTAATTAGAGAATGCGATCACTGATGGTGTTGAATGCATTAGATTTGTGTTTTCAGTGATTGATTGGGGGAAAAGAGGAAGATAAAAACCATACGTTGGCTGATTGAAGAAATTTCAAACCAATAAAAAACGATGAATCATGGAGTATACCTTTCTGATGGGTAGAGAATTGATTTGTGCTTCCAATCTTTTTGTCTGTTTATTTTATTATTGCCCCCTTTGGTTGATGTTTGAGGCTCCAATCCTGGATATGAACTGCAGTTGTAGATAACAACGGCCTTTTTATCTCTAGAACCCTAATTTAATTTGGCGTAGAAAATCTTGAAAAAAAAATTATTGTTTTAGGTATTTGTAACATCGTGTAAAGAATGATATGCGTGGGCTTTGGGCCACGTAAACGATGCTAGTTAATGAGAAACCTAAGAAATGTCAATTTTGTTCCAATGTCACAAGTCAAATATTGCGTCTTTTCTCATGATGATTGCCAAGTAGGGCCTAAAATTTTTTGATGACAAAAAGTTGGTGCACTTTTCGATTTTCGACCCCTGATCAATTGCAACTGAATTACGTGAACACAGAGAGTCTACGAGTGCGAGTGCGCGTGAGCCATTGCGAGATCACGGCCCTTGCCAGTCATCACTTGGCGGTTGAGGCTAGGTTGACAAGGGCCGCCACTATAGCCCTAGCTCAAGTTTTGCAGCCCTTAAAGCTGTGGCCTTCTGTTTGCGAGTGCGAGAGAGTCACTCCGTTTTCCTGTCGAGAAAAAAAAAAAAAAAAAAAAAAAAGAATCCTTCCCAAAAAAGGTAAAAAGAAAAAAAGGTATGGACACTGTTGATTTACGCCCATTTTAGGGCCTAATCGACAACCTTGCAAACTAAGCTTAATCACCAGTGTGTCGGTAGGTGTAGATAATTAGCATGAACATCACCCACTTGCTTCCACAATGCCAACAACGCCAAGATGCGTTGAATCCTAGCCCAATCAAGATCGCAAAGGCAACACCGAGGTCGAGAACATTCACCCACTTCGCCATTCCGGCCCACCCCACTGCAGCGGCCGACTTTGCGTACATGGATGGCATGACGATCGCCGCCATTGGTGGCAGCTCGCTGGCTGCATGGCTGCTGTGCTCGCACTGACGGATCCAAAGAGGAGACGGCAGCTCCAGGCAGGAGGAGGTGGGCGGTGGGGACAAGGAGGTGGTTAGGGAGTACTTCAACAACTCAGGGTTCCAGAGATGGAAGAAGATCTACGGCGAGACAGATGATGTCAAACACCTCATTCTTCTTGAAAATGTTTGTAAAAAAACCTCGCAAAAGAAATGTCGTTTCGGATGACTCACTATAAGAAAGGCCTCATTCTTCGTGATCCTCTTCTTCTTCTCTCTCTTTCTCTCTTCATAGTCCTGCAATTCACGCTGATTTTTCTGTACGCATTGCTTCGCTTCTTGGCTCCATTTCTCAGGCCTTCAATTTTAGCTGTGGTGATTGCCGAGCTCTCTGTTTCTCTACAGGTGATTATTTTCTTTCAAATTGATGTCTACTTACTCTTTTTTAAGGCATTTATCTGAGTTTTTGATCCACCACGGCTGCTGAGAAATGACAGACCACTCGAGCAACATCGAAGAATCTCATTGGATGTCCAAATTCGTCTTTGTATTCATTCAATTCGTCAGCAGCATCCAAACAACCGGATTGAATTCTTCTTTTCCACTGAAGATCGTGTGTATATGTACATGTGTCCACAATGCGAGCCACATTGACAGAGTTCCTAAGTGATTTATGCTCGTCTCTCTTTGACGACATTGTTGAATTCTCTTAACCGGCATTTCAAGCCAGTTCACCAATCGTGAGTCGTGCCCCTTTTGAGCATACAGAGTCACCTGATAGACCAATTTGTGAGGATGCATAACAAGATTGCAACAGCCCTGATGCAATTGAAGGGAGAGGAAAAGACTTCGAGCAACCAGGTATGAAGCAACTGTTGAAACAGGATTAGGAGATACAACCCCAAAGTGCCACACAAAAAGAAAAGACAGAAGGGGGGAGCGCCTGAAGATATCAGTAGAAAACTTGATCATCATACGTACAGTACCTTTATCGGTTGGTCAAGTCTGCTTGGTTTATCCTTCATAAACTTGAGAACAAGCTTTTTGAACGACAGTCCTTAGGTCTGGCTCGTTCAACCTGCATGTAGCTTAAATAGGAAAAATTCGGTGATGCCAACTGCACCAGAAAAACCGACTCGCAATTTGCAAAACAGCGGTTACCTTAATCAAATGCTAGCAAAGAAATAACAAGTTAGTCTACAAGTTACAATTCCAAGAATGGCGAAAATTCAAGGTGCATACTCCAGAGACAAAGATCTACAAAAAAACCTTGCCTTTTTTTAAACTCTCTCTCTCTTCTTTATCTATTTATTTATTTATTTATTTTTGAGGGCGGGGGGTGTGGGGTGTCAGTAAAGATGTCTCCTTCAAGAAAAATGCTTTCATCATTGTCCTTCCCCGCTAGCTAGATGCACATTCCCATTATTTGAAATGCTCGCTTAAAGGCAATTGTAGGGTGTGCGATGGGCCACTGGGTGGCCTTTAATTCATGAAAATAATATTTTAATGGACTTTAAATGTTAACATATATAGATTTCTAGCGATCATGGGCATTTATATCCAAAAAGTCACCAAAATATTGAAAGTAAAAATCACAAGCATGCTATACAGCAATCCCATTATACTGTAGAGGGCAGAGTAGAATGTTAACCTGATCAAGTAAAACAGATATGACTCAGAGAAGCTTAGATGCACATCTGTTTTCTCTTCCCTTAACTTTTAATCTAGAGTACTCGTCCATCAATGCCAAAATTTTCTGTCCCATGCAGTGCAAGAAGGTTACGCATCAGTAGTGACTCCTAGGACATTACCCACTCCTAAAGTAATAAGCCAGGGTAGGAAATGCAAGAAATCAATTAGGCAGCCGTTTTGGTGTCTAATGTCAGGGAGAAAAAGAAGAACTTACTTTGGGGAACTTGAATTTCCAGATCCCAGGGAATCGACAATATGAGACACAAATTGAATGGTGTCGGCTGAATCCTGGTGGGGGAATCTAAAGAGAAGCAAGCTACTCCCTGCCAACTTAACCAATGAAAGAGCTGGGAATTAACTGGCATGCGCATGTCTTCCTTTGCTTGGGATGATACATCTTCTGAAAGATTACCCGCTTTCAGTTAAATAGAAAGGTCGGAGGCAGTTAGACTACCGTTTTGCAAATATCTAAGTATGTAGTAATCGGGTTTTGACCAGAAGAAGAGTACCATTCTCATTCCAATACTGATTGGTTGAATTCCCATGCTCGGCACCATCGGCACCGTCCTGATCCAATTCCCTAGGGCATACTTTCCTTCTCTCAGCAGTTTAATTTTGCCTCAGCCACCTCCAAGTTATTACTCTCCCTAGCAGCAAATGTCCCACAACACTGCAAAAAAAATTAATTACAAAGCTAAGGACAATGAAATTTCACAATCCTATATACGAATGGAAGACCCGTCTCATTTAGCTATTTCAAACCACTTCCACAGGAACAAGTCTATGACCTGGAAATTACCAATCAGTGCAATGACAATTACTCAAAGGAGACCCGATTCTTCACTCTGAGCTTCAAGCATAAACGAACCATACAGTCACTCAAACACGGTATGTAATTAATCAGTAGTCACGCTCAAAAGGTTTTTTTTTTTTTTTTTTTTTTTTTTTTTTGTAGCCCAGGGAACCCCGCACGGTCGGATGCCAGGAGTAAACCACTGGGGGCGACGCCAGGTAAGTCACCCTGCGACGCGCTGGAGTTTCGAACCCCTCCCCTTCGTGAGGGGGAGGAGGCCCAAAGCCAACTGCGCCACCCAGGTGGGTGGTGTCACACTCAAAAGGTTCAACTTTAAGAAGGCAATCAAACCTTTTCAAGGAGGCACGTGGCTTCTTTGGTGGCGCTCTTCTTCTCCCTCTCTGGAAAAAGGTAAAAAGAATAGGACGAATACCCATCAGCCTAAATTTTCAATCACTGAACTGACAGCTAAGGAAGCGAGGGAGAGATGGTACACCGATGGCGTAGATGATGAGGAAGCCAGAGTGCGAGCGTCGAAGGAGGGAAGATGGAGCATCGCAGTCGAAGCGAGGGATCCTGATGACGGCTGTGTGCTGCTCCCACGGCGTGATCATCGTCTTTTTTTTCTTCTTCTTCTTCTTCTTCCATTTCTCTTTCTCTCTTGCTCTGTTCCGTAGCCCAACTTAAACAATCTGTCTCTGCCATAGAACATGGTGAAACTCCGGCGGTTTTCATAGTCAGTTGGGGTTCGACCGACCACCCGGTTCATTTTCCAAAACCCGACCCGACCCGCCCGCCTTACCCAAACATTTTTCCATCCTCCCATTTTAAGAAAAAATTGGATTGTATTTACTTTATAAAAGCACAAGACTCCTAATTCGATTATTTATCCTGTCTTTAGTTAACTCTTTCCTAGAAACTTCTAGGAAGGAGCTGAAAATTCAAACGATCAGAAATAACTGATTTTGCTAATCTATGGTTAATATTTGCAATGGTGGTAGTTGACCAAGTCTCGTTCCCTAACCTCTGTTCAAGGACTGGCAAACCCAGCCGGCCCTTCTTGGCAATGGCCGGGCACTAGCATGGGCTTACCATCTGGTTTCTCATCCTTCCCCATTTTTATCCAAATTTAAATTATTTTTAAGAATTGATATCCTGAAAAACTTCATATTAATTTCTTTATGACAATTTACCTAAACTAATTTTTTGATCAGTAAAATTCCAAATTAATAGATTTGTGATAAATTTATCTTAAATTAATTTTTTGACTGTAAAAAGCCCCCATACTTATAAATATATGACAAATTTACCCAAAATTTAGTTTTTTTACCACCAAAAATCCTTAAAAAGACAAATTTACTCCCTATTAACTTTAGTCAAATTTTACTGTTCAATTTGTTAACGTGGATGATAACATGTAAAAAGTCCCAAACTTGTCACAAGTTCATCTTAAATTTATCACAAGAGTATTGATAAATTTGTTACGGGTGTAAAAGTTTGGGATTTTTCATAATATTTACCCTATAAAGTTCCATATGAACTTATTACGTGACCATACAACGTCACCATATGTCACAAGTGTATGAAAGCTAACGGAAGATAACTTTGTCACAAGTGTACCATTTTAGGGTTTTTGGTAGTCAAAAAGTTACTTTATATTAAATTTGTTATATATGTATCAATTTGGGATTTTTTATGATCAAAAAATTAGTTTTATGTAAATTTGTCATGAATATATTAGTTTAGGATTTTTTATAGTAAAAAAAGTAGTTTAGGGTAAATTTGTCACAACTAGCTTAGAATTTTTAAGGTATTAATCCTATTTTTAAAATTTATTTAAATAACACTTGCATTAAAAATTAAAAATGCACCACAATGACATCATTTTATTCTTATGTTTCATGACTCACACACATAAGAGAGAGAAAATATTTTTAAAAAAACGGCCACATCATCATTTTCTTTTAGTCAAGTTAGATGGAGTTGACGGAATGACTAAATTGCTTCAATTTGACAAGTTATAGAATTTGAATGCCCTTTTTAAGTTTTAACACTCATTTCATTTTCTTAATAAATTTTAAGACTTTCAATGCACTTATATTTAGATAAATCAATAAGCTTATTTGGTGACTTTCGGGTTTTTATGGGTGAAAAGTTAAGCCCCAATTTTCAATCCTTCAATCCCAAATTCATTGATATCCGAGGAAAACTTGAATTAAAACCCCAATTTAATTTTAAAATACCTTAAGAACGAGGCTGTTTTGAGTATTCATGTGTTATGTTCCTTAACTTTGGATGCAAATACTTGTTGTCAAGTGGACAACTTAACAACGCTTAGTGGGTTGAAACCCAAATTGACGTCTATGTCCAACGGGCCGAAGATTGTGCTACAAGGCCTTTCTTCTTCTTCTTCTTCTCCTTCTTCTTCTTTTGAGCAAAAGGTCATACTTGCTTTGGGGTAAGTCATTGGCCCTTTTATGCTTCATTTGATAAAGCATAGGTTGCCAATGATTGATTCCTAAATGATCATTCAGTCATTTATGTGGAAAAATACATATTTAGAGCATAGACAATGGAGCAATTATGCGATATTTTCAACACATGAACGCATAAGCAAGGATAATTGTAAATATATATATATATGTGTGTGTATATATATATATGTGTGTGTGTGTGTGTGTGTGTGTGTGGGTGGCTGGGTGGGTGTGTGGTAATGTCACTTTTTTAATGGGTAGAGAATTAATTTACATTTCTAATCTTTTATAAGTTTATTTCATCATTGCCCCCACTGGCAAATGGCCGAGGCTCTGATCTTGGATATGAACCCCACTCAGAGATAATCACAGCCAATTTATTTTTGGAATCCAAATTTAATTTGGCTTTGGAAAACCTTGAAAAAAGAGGTTTTGGGTGACTCATTGAAAGAAAGACCTCATTCGAAATGCTGAAAACCATGAAAGATTGTGGAAGCTTGGGACTCAAGGACCTTATTGCTTTTAATAAGGCCATGTTAGGAAAGCAAGTTTGGAGACTCATACAAGCCCCTTTAGCCTTATGGAGTCAGTTAATGAAAAGGCTATATTACTCTTCGAGAGAGTTCTTAAAGGAAAACAAAGGATCTAGACCATCTTGGGGTTGGCAAAGCCTACTTTCTGGAAGAGAGGTATTAGAGCAACAAATTAGATGGTCCGTGGGAGATGGCATGCAAATGCGATCAAGAGAAGACAGATGGTTAGAGAGAGGATACATTGAAGGACCTATGAACCAAGGAGATCCTAAATATGTGGCTGACCTAATTGACCAAGAATCTAAACAGTGGAATATGCAGAAATTATCGAGCTTATTTGACAAGAGTCTCATTAATGAAATTCTTGCAACTACTCTGACTCCTATGGAAAACGCCAAACTCATATGGACAAAAAACAGCTTTGGAGCCTATTCTGTTAAAAGTGGATACAACTTCTTACATTTAGCCACCAATCATAGCTATCAATTCCAAGCTTCCTCATCATACCAACTGCCTAATGAATTATGGAACGTGATATGGCAGCTCCACACCCACCCAAAAATCAGGTTTTTTACATGGAGTTTGTGTACTAATGCACTCCCAACAAAGGGCAATCTATTCAAAAGAAAGATGATACCTGCTCCACTTTGCCCGATATGCCATGGTGAACCAGAGGTGCCGGAACATCTGTTTTTGCTTTGTCTATGGACAAAAAAAGTATGGTCAAATTCAGATATAAGAATTGCCCCATCCCCTTGGAAAATATCTAAAATCGACAAATGGTTTCTTGAGACCCTAACTTCAAATAACAATCCACCGTCAAAGGAACTATTGGCTGGCACCCTATGGCAAATCTGGAAGAGGTGTAACAACTTGGTCTTCCAAGGCAATGCACCAAGACATGAAGAAATAACAGAGGAAGCTAGATTAGAACTTGAGCTATTTAACAGACAGAACCTAAAAACAAAAGCTCGATCTAAAGGAGTCGCACACCGACTTGCAGTTTGGGTTCCTCCAGCAAGGGCACTCTCAAATATAACGTTGATGGATCTTGGAAAAACGAATAGGAACAAGGATAGGCAATCGGGATCTATAGGAACGCAGCCAGAGTAATCACCGATGGCTTTACGGTGAAGTTTCACGCTGATTCAACCCTAAAAATCGAGTCTTTAGCCCTCTGTGCGGTTCTCTCAAGGCTGTTGGAAACAAATGGTCGAGAAGCTTCAGTTTCATCTTCAACTAAAGTACACGAACTCATCCAAGTTGAAATTGACAACTTGTCAGCGGTGGAGTGCGTTGCAGGCCAACAGACAAGTCCATGGGCTATTCACGCCATTTTAGAGGAATGCAAAGATTTGCTAGCTAAGCTCATAAATGTTTCTGTCTTATGTTCCTAGGGAGGCCAACAAGTCCGCCAATTGGGCCGCAAAAGCTCATCGGGACAATACTCTTCCACTTAGTTGGTTACATAATCCCCCCATCCACTATGGTCTTTATTATTATGGAAGCTGGACTTAGTTGCAATGCCGCAATGTTTTAGTAATGAATGCTATTTACCAACCCAAAAAAAGAAAAAAGAAACACCTCATTCTTCTCTTCTCTCTCTCTCTCTCTCTCTCTCTCTCTCTCTCTCTCTACGGAATCCTACAATTTGTCTTGATTTTTGGTACCCACTGCATCACTACTGGGCTGCATTTCTCAACCTCTCTCTCTCTCTCTCTCTCTCTCTCTCTCTCTCTCTCTCTCTCTCTCTCTACGGAATCCTACAATTCGTCTTGATTTTGGTACCCACTGCATCGCTACTGGGCTGCATTTCTCAACCTCTCACTTTTATCCGTGGCCAATGAGAGCTCTGTCTTTGTCTGTAGGTGATTATCTTCTTTCGAGCTGATGTCTCTTTATCTTTTTTTCAATGCATTTATATAAGTTTTCAATCTATTTGTGACTGCTGAGAAACAACGGACCACGAAAGCAACGTCGGTGAAACTCATTGGACGGCAAGATCGTCTTTGTCTTCTTTCGATTCCTTAGTAGCATCCAAACAACTATATTGAGTTCTTTTTTTCAATTGAAGATCATATATATGTATGGGCATCGTCAATGTGAGTCACATTAACAAAATTCTTATGTGATTTACACTTGTCTCTCTTTGAAGACAGTGTTGAATCCTCTTATCTAGCGTTAGGAGCTAGTTTGCCAATAGCGAGTCGTGCCACTTTTGAGCATATAGAGCCACAAAATAGACCAATTTGTGCAATGGTGTAATAATATCAAAGGACTAATTTGACATTTTTATGGAAAGTTGAGGGGTTAAATTGAATAATTTGAAAGTTCATGAACTAGATTGAATATTTAGAGATAGTTCGAGAATTATATTAATCAAATTAAGAGTATAAGAATGACATTCCATATTGAATCAAAGTTTAAGGATTATTGTGTCGTTTATCCTTATCTTTTATACAGAGTGATCTTCATATAGTATGCTCACTATGTAGCGAAGTAGTAGATGAACTAAAGCTACATTTATGCACACAATCTTTTTCCCCCTCCTTTTCATCTAGTTCATATGTTGTCATTACAATAGGAGAATATGTTGTGCAAATTGGGGGTTTAATTTCTTAACTAGGTGCTCAATTTTATGTTGCCATGTTGACGAATGAAATCAAATTCATTATTGAGCATTTTCACAATGCCTACTTGTCTTATGGGGGTGTCCTTGCTCTTTCTACCCATCATTTAGCTAGATTTAATGGAGAATCTACAACGATTGTGGGTATATCACCAAGTTGATGAAGCTTTGAGTCTAATAAGGGAAAAATTCTTAATTTCTCGTATATGTAAAGCCCAATGCCCGTAAACTCATAATTTTGATAGGTTCCATGATTCAAAAATTAAGATACACTAGGATAATATGATCTAGATTCATGCAAGAATATATCCTTAAACAATGTGAGTATGAGAGCAGAGTAAGTAAATTCACCAAACAAATGTCATTTTTACATAAATTTGAATGATCCAAAAAATAATTTCTGCAAAAGAATAGCTAGGGACTCTTAGTCTTGGATTTACAAATTTGATGCACCAAGTCAACCGACTAGCTTCCAAAAAAAAAAAAAGGAAAAATAGCCGGGTTGTCAACATCAGCAATTCAAGCCGCTATTCACGCACTAAGTCAATCGACCAATCAAGTCGACTGGATTACTAATGTTGACAACCATGTGCAAGACTCCCTGTAGAGGGCATCAATGACTTGGTGCGGTCCCGGTCTTTGGAGCCCAAAAAAAGGAGTCCCTCTCCGATTGGTATGTATGCTTTTGTTAATCGATACTGTCACAAATCTGGGGAAAGGAAAGCGAAGGAAAGATTTTTTGGGAGGAAAATGTCTCAATCTTATTACATTTGTGTACAAGAGTGTATATAATACAAGAGAAGAATCAATAAAAAAGAAAGTAAATATTTTATAATCTTTCTAATCCTAAAATAATATTTTCTAATCTTTCTAATCCTAAAATAATCACAATCCCTATCAATTACAATCGACACAAATCTTCTAGATCTCAATCATATCTTCCAACATATACAAGTGCCTATTTAATCAGTCCATCCAAGACAGACTCGGTAAAAATTGACTTGGCTCCCATTCTTGACAATCGCTCTGATGTTGCACCTCAAATCTCTTGCTCTTTGTCAATGTTCTCTCTGCTGTTGCTCCTGGTCCTCTTCCTCTTTCTCCATATTTGTAAGAATCCACAAATGCCTATCCTTGGTCACGATCAATAGAGGAACATGTATCCCATACATATCTTCATTGCTCCTGCTCTGCTCAAGTTCATTACTATCAAGTTACAAGGAAGGCCCGATTGTACATTCAAGACCCACCCCATCACATGTTCTTCTCCATCTCTGCTCTCCTTCTATTTCGCTTCTTGTCCATTCGACTTGTCGCTCATCTACCAACCTTTAATGATGCTTGTGGTGCCCACATCTTTTGCTTCCTCCCGATCCTTTCCTTTTCCCTCTCCATTGCTTTGTCTATGTCACTATTGTTCTCAAGCCTCTCCTTCTTCCCCCTCTATTTGCCGTTGCCAATGTTATTTTCTATAACTTACTTGTTTGGTGTTGTTCAAAAACTCATACACCTAGTAAGGCAAAAGATTCTAGTATTCATCTATTTGTTTGCCCATTGATTGTGCAGAAGAAGAATGCCACCACCTCTGCCACATAGGGTTGCCGATATGCATTTTGTGTTAGAATTCTAGTACCTACCAGCTAGTCATCCTTAGAAGCACAAGAAGAAATAAATGACACAATTGTAGTCGTAGGCTAGGGAAAACGTATCAGTAATGCTATATGTATGAGATGTTTGCTTATGTCTTGTATGCTAAGAAAGTCATTGGGACAATAAACAAGAGATTTTATTCGTGTTAAAGTATCGCACGTTGATTTGAGTTTAAGATTTCAAATCAAGTATCTCCTAAACAGAGAATGCGATCACTGATGGTGTTGAGTGCTTTAGAATTTGTTCTATTGGTGATTAAGTAGGGGAAAAAGAAGAAGATAAAAGCCAAATGTTGGTTGATGGAAGAAACTTCAAGCAAATAAAAACTAATGAATCAAGGAGTAAACCTGTTTACCTGAAGCTACTCATAGGTGATGTTTGTATCAGATAAAAGAAGAGATTCTTATACATAGAGATATTAGATGAATCGATAAGCTTAAAATGTCACTATCGGGTTTTCACACGTGAAAACTTAAGACTCCAACTTTATTTTTAAAGTACCAAAAAAAATTTCTTAATCCTGAGTGTTTGTGCATGGTATCCCTCAACTTTGGACGTGACACGTGTTGTCAAGTAGACAACTTAACAGTGCTTTGCAGATTGAAACCCAAATTGATGACTATTATGTCCAATAGGCCAACGGTTGTGCTGTAAGGCTGTAATTTGTCTATGAGTGAAAGGTTATACTTGCTTTCGAGTATTTTACAGTTAATGGAGTTCTTATGCAATCTTGTGCTAGTCTATCTTCAAAGTCCTGCAGTTAGTGTTGTTTTTCCATTTTCGTGCTAACAAACGAAATCAAATTCATCACTGAGCATTTTCATAATGCTTTCTAGTTCTTTCTACTCACAATTTAGGCAAATTTAAGGGAGAACCCACAACAATTATAGGCATATTACCTCTTAATCCTAAGAGGACCCAAGGTTGATTGGCCTTTGAGTCCAATAAGGGAAAAATTCTTTAATGATTCCATTACATGTGAGTCCAAGGTGCCAGCCTATACTTTTGATGGGTTCCATGATTTCAAAATTGAGATGCACTTGGCTCACATGTTCTCAATTCACACAAAAATATCTCCTAAAAGAGTGTGGATGTGAGAATAGAGTTAATCGAATTCAATCCAAATAAATGTCATTTTTACACTAATTGGAAGGATTTGGAAAACAATTTTTGCAAAAGAACGGTGTTGGATGATTGACAAAAATAAATGTATGCAAAATCAGACGAGAACTCTTGGTCTTGCATTTACAACAGTGATGCACCAAGTCATTGATGCACTTGACAGGGGAGTCTTGTACCTTGGTCTTGGTTGATGTTGACACCCTCAAGGACCACTGTCAACAGACGACAGTCAATAAATACTGTCTGTCGACAGTGGTCCTCAAGGGGTGTGTAACATTATTCTAAGACCAAGGAGCAAAAACCATATGAGACAGACGTTATAAATTAACTTTGCTCCCCTCCTCAACTATTGCACCTAGTTCTCTACCTTTTTCTCAACATTCACTCTACTATTGTTGATCCTTGTCCTCTCCCTCTTTTTCAAAATATATACAAATCCAAGAATGCCTATTATTGATTGTAATCAATGGAGAAACATGCGTGCCACACTTACCTTTATCATTCCAACTCTGCTCAACTTCATTGAAGTGAAGTATCAAGGGAGTTCTGATTCTCCATTCGAAACCCACCCAATCACCATGTTTTTCTCTATCTTTGCTCTCCTTCTCCATTACTCCTTGTCCCTTCCGCTCGTTGCTCATCTACCAGCCTTTCATACTGCTCACGGTGCTCACATCTTTTGCTTCATGATGATCCTTTCCTTTTTCCTCTCCATTGCTTTGCCTACATCGTTGTTGTTCCCAGGCCTCTCCTTCTTCCTCCTCTATTTGTTGCTGCTAATGCTACTCTTTATAGCTTACTTTTGCAATCTCATTCAGAAAATCATACATCTAATATGGCAAAAGATTGTGGGATTCCTCAATTTGTTCGCCCATCATCTACATGGAGGAAGAGCCTTACTGCTTCCACCACATAGGGTGGTCGATATGCATTTCATGCTAGAATTGTAGTACCTGCCAAAGTTCAACGAGTCATCCTTAGAAGCACAAGAAGAAATAAAGGAGATAGTTGTAGGCTAGTGGAAAGGTATGAGTATTGCTAAATGTATGAGATGTTTACTTATGTCTTGTATGCTAAGAAAGTCATCATGAATAAACAAGAGATTTTATTTCTATCAAAGTATCGCACATCAATTTGAATTTAAGGTTTCAAAATCGAATCTCTCCAAAATAGCGAATGTGATCGCTAATGGTGTTGAATCCATAAGAATATGTGTTATCAATGATCGAATGGGGGAAAAGAAGAACATAAAAGCCAAATGTTGGTTGATTGAAGTAATTCCAAGCAAACATAAACTAGTGAATCAAGGAGTAAACCTTTTTACATGAAGCTACTCATAGTTGATATCTATATGAGATAGAAGAATTAGTCCTTACCAACGGAGATAATAGATGAATTGATAAGTTTGAAAGGTCACTTTTAGGTTTTTACACGTGGAAACTTAAAACCCCAATTTGATTTTGAGGTACCTTGGAAAAAAAAAAAAAAAAAAAACAATGCCATTTTGAGTGTCTGTGCATTGTGTAGCCAATTTCAGATGTGACACTCATTGTCGAGTAGACAACCTAACAGTCTTTGTGGATTGAAACCCAAATTGATGTCTACTGTGTCCAACAGGCCAAAGATTGTGCTGTAAGGCCATAATTTTTTCTACAAGCGAAAGGTTATATCTGCATTGGGGTAAGTATTTGGCCATTCTATGCTCCATTTGATATAGCATAAGTCACACATGATTGATTCATGAATGATTGATCAGTCACTTATCCGGAAAAATACGTATGTAGGACCATAGACAATGAAGCAATTATGCGATGTTTGTAGCATATGAACGCATAATCGAGGACAACTGTAAAATGAATGGTAATATCCCCTTTTGAATGAGTGGGGATTTGATTTATATTTCTAATCTTTTTGTCTCTTTATTTTAGGGGTGAGCGGTTCCAGTTCCGGTTCGGTTCCGTCCGAACCCGGAACCTACCGGGTACAGTTCCTCAAAATGAGGAACCCGGAACCTACCCGTTAGAATCAAGAACCGGAACCTACCCTATCACAAGTTCCGTGGTCGGTTCCAGGTTCCAACGGGTTTTTTTTTTTTTTTTTTTCTTACCTTTTTCAGATTTGAATTATAACGTACGCGCATACTCTACGGTAACTTCCCACATCTTAGCAAACATACCAATGCCAAAATCTAACATGGTTGGTGAAAGACGGGAAAAAAATGCACATCAATCACAAGGAAGAGAGCAAAGCTTTAGAGGAAAAATAGCTCTTTTCTCGTCTAGAAAAGGCGGTGAAACAACTCCAGAAGGTTTTCCTCTATCTCTACATATGGCCGTGAGATACTTTGCAACACCATCAAGGGAAATGATAGAATGGCCAAAATTAAAGACAGATACTTCCCTGTCATCACGATAGGACGTGGCGAGCCCAGGAAGTTCTTTGTTGCGTTAAGATATCTCAGCCATCCTCCGTTTCTCAAGTTATTAGATGCAGCGGAACGGGAATTTGGATTTAATCAAGGCGTTCTTGTAATCCCCTGTGGACCAAGCGAGCTCCAAAGAATCCTATCATCAAGGGTGTAGATCGGGATCGACAAGTGCGAGGTCAAATTCCAACAAGCAGGAGAGCAAATCCAATAAAATTACTCATACTTGTTGAAAATATATGTATATATAATATCAAGTGAAATATCATTCAAACAGTCTCATTGGCATGCATAAAAGAGTTTCAGAAAAAAATACATAGATTTCCTAAGGTCACATTAGAGTGAAGGGAAATTGTGAACACTGAACTGAGCGAGAGATCTGATTTGGGGCTTCTTTTGCACTTTGCCATCGAATCGTTCGTGGCCAAATCGATCTTCGAGGGCTTCAACTTCCCCAACCTCGGGCTCGCGAACGAGTTGTCGTCCATCGAGGAGTGCACTCCCCAAGCCTTCTTCGACCGGTTCAAGAAGCTCAAGTCCGTCGCCCCCGAGCTTCATCGCGCGGAACCCGGCTCGCCGTTGGCCAGGTTCGCCAAGGCCAAGTACCCGCAGTTCGTGCACCCGAAGCATAAGATTCTTACGCTACCTTCAGGAGGCCTTGCAAAAGAAACAGACACGACAATCAACTATTCAACCAAATGGAACCAGTAAACCCCAGCAGAACCGAGTAATAGTGCATCTTTCGCAATCTTCATTTTTTCCAAATTTTTGAGCAACCATCGGTGTTGCTCATCTTAATTAGGCAAAGGAGCAATCTATCACTTGAGCAAAAATGCGGAGGAAAAGCTATTCGAAAACCGAAAAGAGCAAAAATGTGGAGGAAAACCTACCGTCTCGTCGTCGATCGCCGGTAGCCCCCGCCGGAATCTCCAAGGGCGTCCCGCGTCGCCCCCGAACCGGATAGATGGAAGGAGAGAGAGAGTGGGAGTGCGGCGAGCTAGAGGTGGAGGTGGAGGCGGAGGCGGAGGCGGAGGCGAAGGGTGTGGAGTAAAGGCTCATTGGGGTGCTAGGCGAGCGGCGAGCTGCGTTGGGGCGGCTAGGCAAGCGAGCAGCCTCCACCGGGGGACGAGCGGCGACGTCGACGGTAAATGGCTGAGCGGCGAGGCGAGCACGAATCTGACGGCACCAATGGCGGCACGGACGGCGCGGCGAAGACCGCGGTGGTCGCGGCTCAACCCACGGCCAAGGGGGAAGAGCTCGGTTCAGCGGAGGGTGGTGGTTCGGAGCAACGATGGCCGGATGGCCGAGCAAGCGGCGGCAAGAGGTGGTGATGGTGGCTTGGGGACGGCGGCGGTGGCTCACGGTGGCGAGGGGCGGCGCAGACGGCGCGAAAGCTCGTCGGGCTCAACGACGAAATGGCTCGTCGGACGAGCGGTGGGTGGTGGTGGTTCGGTAGCCAAGAGGTGGTGGTGAGTAGGGCATGGGGCGGCGGTGTGGTGGGGGGTGAAGCAACAGCCAACAAGAGGAAGGAAGAGGAAGAAGAAGAAGAAGAAGAAGAGAAGGGGTGGGGTTTCGGCCGAGGGAGGGGAAAGAAAAGGGAGAGAGAAGAAAAGAAAAAAGTACAGGGGGCAAGAAGTGACGTGACAGGAAAAAGAGGAGAAAAGAAAGGGAGAGAGGGAAAAAGAAAAGGGAAGGGGGAAATCGACGTGGGTCTTCTAGGTTTTTTTTTTTTTTTTTTTTTTTTAAAGCTTAACCGGTTCCGGTTCTGTCGGTTCCGGTTCCCATAGGAACCGGAACCGGGAACGCCGGTTCCTAAAAAAAGGGAACCGGGAACCGGAACCGGTCTCTGTGGAACCGGGAACCGAACCGGACCCTCCTCCGGTTCGGTTCCGGTTCCCGGGTAACCCAGGAACCATGCTCAGCCTTACTTTATTTCATTATTTCCCCCACTAGAAAATAGTTGAGGCCCCAATGCTAGGTATGAACCCCAGTCAAAGATAATCACAGCCTTTTTTATTTCTAGAACCCTAATTTAATTTGGCTTAGGAAAACCTTGAAAGGAAATGTTGTTTTGGGTGTTTGCACCATTGTGTAAAAGACTATGTTGGCTTTGGGGGCCATTTTTGTTGGTAAGTAAGTCAAGTAAAACGATGCTTGTTAATGAAAAACTTGAGAAATGTCAATTTTGTTACTCAGTAATGAGTCAAAGATCGCGTCTTTTCTTATGATAGTCAGGAAGTGGGGCAAAAAATTATCCACAACAAAAAGTTAAGCATTTTTAGAAATTTTGACCTATGAGCGATTCGCTATCGAATTACGCGAACACAGAGAGAGTGTCCGAGTTTGAGCGAAGCTTACCCATCATCACTTGTCAATGAAGGCTAGGTTGACGAGGGCCACCCCATTGGCCCTACCACAAATTTGTAGCCCTCACCTAGAGCCATGGCAAGGCTAACCTCTCTCTCTCTCTCTCTCTTTGCTCACGAATGAACATTGAGGGTGATGACCAAGGCGGCCCATACACTGGCGAGATTACTAAACATTCATGGGCATATGAGTGCCATTATCACACTTGCCCTTGTCATTGTCTCGTTCATTAAGCTTGCTTTCTCACTCATTCTCTTTTTCCTGTAAATTCATCGGTATGTTTGGTTGTAATAATAATTAATACATTTACACATAAGGTAAGGAATCCTTCTAATCGAATTTTTCTTTCATTTTTTTTTTCCCTTTCTTGCCCTTAAGAATTATGATCTTCCCGAAAGCGAAATTTTGTTTATTTTCCATCTCGGTAAAAGAATAAAAAGAAAAAGGAAAATACTTTACTCTCAAAAAAAGGGAAAAAGGATCAAATATTCCGTCAACATTCCAAGTAATCCCATGTGACGTAAATTTTCTCACTCATATCCACTAATATGGCGCCACACGTCAGCCATTGAATAGCCCGGCCCCAGAGTGAGGAGAATGGCCGGCCTACCTTATATTTTCTCCAAAAAAAAGGAGTACAAACTCTGAGGAAGGTGATTCGGCCACGTCAACATCTCCTGTCCAATGACTCGTCCACGTCATCGCCCTATCCACTTCATCTCGACCATCGCTTCGCTTCGCTCCCCCTGCCCATGCTCTCCGTCTGCAGCCTGTTGGATTTCTCTCGTCGGAGACAGCAAAGGACATGAGAGAGGCCGCAAGAAGAGATTTCTCTCTGCGGCTTTGAGGGGCAGACCCAGGTTCTTACTTGCTCGCGCGACCTCCCCATCATGCTAATTGCGCAGTTCCATTGAAGTTGGTGCTCCGAGAATCTTGCCCATCTCCAGAATTCGGTAACTGGGTTTCTCCCGCAGTGTTCTTTTCTTGTTAGGTCTGCTTCTTCTTTGAGCATCGCTAGTCATGGTACTGTAAAGCCCCTGTTGCTCAAAATGTAGCCTTTGTTCTGCATAAGCTAGTTCAAGAATTGTCAATGCTTTGCCATTGGAGTCTTCTCTGCTTGCTCTTTAATTGTGTTTCGCTTGAGGGTTTCTTATGGCGTTTTAAGAGAATTAAGCTATCTGTCTTTTTTGACTCGCGCCCATTTCAGGGCCTAATCGACGACCTCGCAGTCTAGGCTTACTCACCGGAGCGTCGGCAGGTGTAGATAATTGTAGAATGGCTTGCTCGGTGTCCTTGACATCCCCCATTTGCTTCCACAATGCGAACAACGGCAAGACTGCACTGAATCCTAGCCCAATCAAGACGGCAAAGGCAACACCGAGGTCAAGAACGTTTACCCAGTTCGCAATTCCGCCCCTCTCCACTGCGGCGGCCGATTTTGCATCCGTGGACGGCACGGCAATCGCCGTCATTGGTGGCAGCTCAGTGGCTGCTTTGGCTGCTGTGCTCACACTGACAGATCCAGAGAGGAGACGGCAGCTCCAGGCAGAGGAGGTGGGCGGTGGAGACAAGGAGGTGGTTAGGGAGTACTTCAACAACTCAGGGTTCCAGAGATGGAAGAAGATATATGGCGAGACAGATGATGTCAATAAAGTCCAGCGAGACATACGGCTTGGGCACTCCAAGACCGTGGAGAATGTGATGAAGATGTTGATTGATGAGGGGTCTCTTCAAGGGGTCACCGTCTGTGATGCCGGGTGTGGCACGGGGTGCCTTGCTATTCCGCTGGCAAAGGAAGGCGCTATCGTATATGCCAGTGATATCTCTGCTGCTATGGTTGCTGAGGCCGAGAAACAGGTGAATCTTCAATCAACTGCCTTTCTCAGAGCTATTACAGGCACATATGATTCCTGAATGATTGATTAATAATTCTATGCGCATGCTTTGCCATTCACTGCTTCTGTTAGAAAACTTCCAAATTTCCAATTGTGTGTACAGTGACAAGTGCATTACCAGATGTTTCTATGGCAATACTTCAAACCTTGGGTTGCTTTCAATTGACTCTGCATGACTGATTAAGCTTGTCTCTTTTGTCTCCTCGTGGGATTGTTTTTGGCAATCAGGCGAAAGAGCAGCTTCAAATCACCAACGATGACCAATCATCTCCTCCAACTATGCCAAACTTCGAAGTGAGTGATTTAGAGAGCCTAAAAGGGAAGTATGATACGGTGATATGTTTGGATGTTCTCATACATTACCCACAGAGTCAGGCTGATGGGATGATCGCTCACCTTGCTTCACTGGCAGAGAGTCGGTTGATTCTGAGCTTTGCTCCAAAGACATTCTACTATGATTTGTTAAAAAGGGTAGGGGAATTATTCCCAGGACCTTCCAAGGCAACAAGAGCTTATTTGCATGCTGAGGCGGATGTCGAGAGGGCATTACGGAAGGTTGGGTGGAAAATAAATAAGAGAGGCCTAATCACCACTCAGTTTTACTTTGCGAGACTTGTCGAGGCTGTTCCTGCGTAGAGGCGATGGAGTGAGTGAGGCTAAGTTTTGGTTTTTTGACTTGTTAATCAGACTGTAGTTTTGGAAAGGATAGGAAGTTTGAACATTGGTCAGAATTTCTTCTGTAAATTAGTGCTTCCAAATCAAACTCCTTAATTAAGAAATTCTCGTTACATTGGCATTTTTTATGTACTCGAGTAAATGTTTACCCTTCATGCTGCCAAGTCTGTTCACGAAACTCTTGAAGAAGATGCTTATCAGAAGACGCCCTCATTTAACCCCTCAAGTCATCCAGAAACAGCTGTAGGAAGTTTTATTTATTTATTTATTTTTATTTTTTGCCCAATAACAGCTATAGGATGTTCAGCTGATGCTCTTTAGGAGTATTACTGAAATCATTCAGTTAAATTTCTGTAGAGATATTGAATCTTTCTGAATTGATTACCCTGGGAACAAGTTCAGAACTTTATGGTGTTCTCCTTGTAATAGTAGCGCTGATTAAGAAACTCATGAGAGAAGCTAACTCATATAGCTTTCTGCTGAAAGGCATTGATTATTACTGGTCTTCCTACTCAAGTCAGATGTGATGCGAAGTTGAGGTTTTTTTTGGATTAGACTGAATTATGCTTGACTATTCTTTATGGATGTCTTTTTTCCCCATTTTTGGCTACCAATCATCACGATACAGGTTAAGGTCCCCCTTTCTAATAGTTAACCGTTCTGTATCACCATACAAAAAACTGGATTTTATCTGGACCAATTGCGCATGTATTGAGACAGTTACATAAATGGTGAAAGATGCCGCTATTTGATGTTTCTCTCTGATCTGCTGTTCCAAGAGGTGAAACATCATTACCATGTTTGCATGACAAAGCAGATGAAACTGTGTGCCAAAGTCGAGAGAAGAAGAAACAAACTTTGATACAGAAGGACCCCGACCATATAATGATAGAAAGATGAGTTCAAGATATTAGCTGTAAAAGAGGGCATTGATGTGATCGTTCCATTTTTTGGCAAACTCTCGAAATTTTTTAGGAGCAATAAAACTTATCAGACAAGCTGTTGCATCCTTCAATCTTTCTTTGTCAAGGGTCGGTGGACATATGGATGCTTGATTAGGTTGCTCTATAATCCTGCATTAGTCTCTCTCTCAACAGTGGTCTCTAGTCGGTTCACCGCCCCTCCCTCCTCCCGAAAGGAAAAAGAAAACTAAATAAAAGCAAGAAAAAGCAAGCAAAGTCGGTTTTATAACTGAAAATTTTATCATTTGGTTGTCATTATTTCTCAAAATTCTTGAAACTTTTTGAGTCCCATATTGATTCTCCGTATTGGTTCTTCTAGAATGGTAGCTCAGCCGGTTGAGATGAGAGTGAAAACTCAAATGTTGGTGTAACATTGCAACCAAGAAACTTGTTCTCTCTATGTGTGTGCAATTCTTATGCGTCCATCTGCTTTGTGAAAAACCTGTGATTTAAGAGTTGCTGAGTTTTTCATCAAAATCATTAACTGTCAAAAACACCGTCGACGGTGCAAGTGCTACGCCAAATAATTAGAACACGACTAATTTCCCTATAGCACCACAAGAGGCAATGCTCCTAAAATAACACGAATTTCGGAATTTGATTGTCCTCCTTGGCTTGCATCCTGGTGGTAACAAATGGGGAAGAGTTTCCATGTTTTGGCTCTGTGTTGCATCATCCCTTTTCTCATGATAGAATTGTTAAGTTTCTCAGCGATCTTGTGGCTGCCAATCTTCCGCCATAAGATGTTCTTCACAGTTGTCTCACAGGTGCCATTAATAAGCATCTGGTTCTCTTCAAAGTTACTGTACTTCTCTTTAGTCGGCAGATTCCGTTTGACATTTCAATCAGCAGCCTCTTCTCCTCCTCATACCTTAATCTATATAGTTGTCGCCCGCAAGGATGGCCCCCATATAGATATTGTCACCTGAAGCGTTGATCTGCATAAACATGGATTTAAGGTCAGCTGCTCGATCCTGTGCTGATGTACTTTCCCATTTTTCGGTTTCCCCTTGGCTGATGCATTGATTGTTGTCGACTTCGTCGTTTGGTTTCTTATATCTTCCTCTGTTGCTGTGCTCAAGACCGTGCTCAGGTCGTCACGTGTATACATGTAAACATGTACTTACTCTATGGAAAGATTGTCCATGGAGGTATCATTTCGATTCAGGGTGAGTAGTTCCAATATCGGTTCATGTCTTACCTGAACCTTGCACCCACCCTATCGAAAAGTACTCCAATTTCTGGAACATGATCCTGTCAATTGTTTCCAACGTCTATCCGAGAACAAGCCAATTAATTCAGCAAAATGAAAGTCATCACAACAATTTAAATTATCATTTGTTAATAACGATAATACATAAAAGATGCACACGTAAAATAAAATACATAATAAAAAGTTCAAAACACGGAACATAAAACATAAATTACGGAACTTTATTCCTCAATCATCCATCACCTGAAATCAAAAGAAACAACAAACAGAGTTAATCACTTAATAATAGATTTAAATTAATATTACTATTAATTAAACTAAAATAATCATAGAAAACCTCACCATATATATTCAGTCCACTTTTAACTCAAACTCTATTTACTAATCATAATCTCCTCATTAAAACAATTCATATCTATAAGAGAGAGAGAAAGAGAGATTAAATAAAACATTCATTCATTAATATACAAAGGAATTACAACACAAAAATATATAACCATCACTTACCCAACTCAAATTTTTCTGCATCTTCAATGCACTCTTCAACATTAACCGGCGCATGAACAATTCTTAACCAATCTTGAGCACAAATCAAAGCTTCCACTACTTTAGGAGTCAAAGAACTTCGAAAACCATCAAGCACATGACCCGATGTACTAAAAGCCGACTCTGAACCAACAGTAGTTACAGGAATAGACAAAACATCTCGAGCCATCAAAGATAGAATTTTATATTTTGAGCCAGTAGCCTTCCACCACATCAAAAGATCAAGATCAGGAACATCTTCACTTTCATCTTCAAGATACCGATCAAGCTCAGATTTGTTGTCATTGTACAAGTTTTTCATCGAGTTCAAAAAGGTCATCCGCCAAACTTGGATGCCATACTTGTTATCTTCATCACCATTGGCTTTGGAACCACTACTTTGGACACCAGAATTTTGATTACTTGAAGCAAGAAAAGATTGCTCATAAAATCCATACAAATGCTTCAATGCGTTCTTCACCTTATCATGCATCTCATTAACTTTCGATTCATCATCACAAATCTGTCCATAACAGAAATTTACATATTCTAACTTTTTTGTAGGATCCAATACAGCCGCAATCAGCACCATCATATTCACTTGATCTAAACTCCCATAATAATTGTCAAATTTCTCTTTCATTTTTGTACCCATAGCTCTAAGCTTAGGATCCGAAGCATTCGCCGCATCTTTCAAATATTTATACAAGATAGCCGTTCTCTCAAAACAATCATTTGAAGTAACACATGAACTCCTCGACATCCAATTGATGGCATCATAGAACTGCTTTAGAAATTCACAAAGAATAATGACATTTTCCCAATCTTCATCTCTAGGAAGATCATGGTCAAGCTCATTTGGGAAAGATAAATCATCCTCCTCTTCCATTCTTTTAAAAGCTTTTCTGAATTTTATGGCGGTATCTAACATGAGATAAGTAGAATTCCATCTAGTGGCGACGTCAAGACAAATAGGATCCTTGTAAGTGATCCTTTCCATCTCAATACAAGATTGAAATGCTTCAGCTCTCATGGGAGAACTCTTCACATACCAAACCACATCTCGGATACGTCTAATAGATTCAAGTACCTCAGTTAAGCCATCTCCCACAATCAAGTTTAATATATGAGCGGTACACCTCATGTGTAAAACATTACCATCAAAGATCAATGACCTTTCTCTCGAAAGTTTTTCCTTCAAAAAATCAATTGCAACATCATTCGAACTAGCATTATCCATGGTAATTGTGGATACCTTTTTTTCTATCCTCCAATCATAGATGCATCTCCACACTATTTTCCCAATCTCTCTACCTTTATAACTATGCATCACCTCAAAATTGATGATTTTTTTATGCAACTTCCAATTTTCATCAATGAAATGTGCGGTGAGACATAAATAATTCATGTTTTGAATGGAACTCCATGTATGAGTCGTGAGTGCGATCCTAGACTTAAGCTTATCAAAGTAAGTCTTCAAACAAGTTCTTTCATTGAGATATAACTTCATACAATCTCTAGCCACAGCAAATCGCGATATATGTTTGAAGAGAGGTTGCAACTCAGTGACGTACTCACGAAATTCAACATGCTCGACCAAGGAAAAAGGCTGCTCATCAAGTATGATGAACCGAGCAAGCATGTGCCTACAACGGTCTTGATCAAACCTCTGTGTCGGTAAGACATTACTGCTATCAGTATCTCCTCCTGCCTTGCCACCCCCTTCTATTTTAAGTGGTGCAAAGAATCTTCGTTTCTTATCTACATTTCGAGAAAACTCCTTGCACGTTTTTAAGTGCTTCCTCATTGCAAGAGTACCATTAGCAGCACGGTACACAAACTCAGCCCCACAATGGATGCACTTTACTTGATATGTACTCTTTGACTCCTCTACTAAGATTCTTGCATAATGTTTCCAGCAATCAGATGTGTATTGCTTCTTACGAGGAGGAAGACAATAACTAGGTACCTTGTTTCTCTTGTTCGTTGCACTCGCGGATGGCTCATCTTCACATTCATGGCCCGACCATTCCAATTTTGTGATTGGACTTGTCTCATCACATCCCTCCACCTCCATTGGCATGTTATCTTGATACATCAACTTCCCATATACACAACAATAGCATAATATAATTAGAAATTTCAAAATAAAGATCAAATATTTATAAAATAGCGAAACAAACTTCCATACATAAACATTCAAACAGACATTCATTGTGTAACACAGAGTATTATGTCATGATTCCTGTTCGAGATAGTTCAAAGTACCAAAAATACATTCAGTGATCTGGGAATCAATATATTTGACAAAACCAAAACTGTAACATTGCAGACAGCATGACCAACTATAAATGGCTGGAAAGAGAACAGCAAAAGCCATTCTCAGTAAGCATCAGCTTATTAAGATATGGGGTCAAACCATAACATCCCAGACAGCATGGCCAACTATAAAGTGGCTGGAAAGAGAACAGCAAAAGCCATTCAGCTCAGTAAGATATGGGGTCAAACTGTAACGTCCCAGACAGCCCTATTCCTTCTTACCACTTATCAGAAGTCCACAGCTGTCTAGTGATCTATGCTCGAAAGTCTTAAGGGCAGCCTGACTATAAAGGAGGAAACAACAAAATCATGAAGACATTGACATATTTCCGTGGCTGAGCCGCGTCTGCATGACGATTGAATTTTGGTATACCTAACTGTAGATCCTTAGCAAGTGTTGAACATTTGACCCCAAGTTGTTAAGCTCACATACTGGTGCAAGTCATTCCTAAATACCCCATATCCATCGGTCTTGGGATCATTTTTATTTGGCTGTCTACCGACCGCCAGATGCTCTACTGTGCATGTACGAGTTTGTTCTGTTATGTCTCATGACTTAGGTGAAACCCAGGCAAAATTCTTAGCATCACATCACACTCCCCGGCTCCTGGCTGTGCAATGACTGCCAGAGTCTTCAAGGTACAGAATCGTCATGAGGTCCAAACACCGAATCGCCAAGCAGACATTCCTTCAAACATGCGGTTCACCAAACGTATTGCGGTTTGCAAAGCAAGTCCTATGTAATCTACACACGCCCACGCCATGCATAGCGAAATCTATACAGCAAGGCAGAGCTCGGGTTCAACAAAAATGCTAAAGCTTACCTCACTCGGAGTAAAGTCCCTGTCGCCGGAGGGAGTGAGCCGCTGGAGAGGGGTGAGTCTCCGGCGGGAGTGAGTGGCCGGAGGGAGAGTTGCCGGAGAGGAGGCTTCGGTTGCAGCCAAGAGAGGAGAGTGAGAGAGGGAGTGTGAGTGTGAGTGTGAGTTTCACGAACGGAGAGAGCGACGGAGAGTCTTTGCATCAGAAGATGAGAGGCGGACTTAGGGTAAAAAGAGAGGAAAAAGAGAATTTAGGGTTAAACATAGGTGCGGTTCCGGTTCCGGTTCCGGTTCCGGTTCCCGGTTCCGGTCCCGGATCCGGCTCCGGTTGCTGGTTCCTGGTTCTTTGGTTCCGATTCCTAGTTCCCCCGTTTTTCGTTCTGGTCCCGATTCCTAGTTGCCAGTTCTTCATTTCCTAGTCCCTGGTTTAATTCTACCCAAAAACAAAAAACATTCGTAAATGTGTTTATAAAATGGTAAAACGACTGGTTTTTGTAATGAAGATACTGGTTCAGGGAATTGAGGTGGCAAAAAGGGCTCGCACGGCTCAGGCTAAGGGAACAATGGAGAACATACTAGTTTTAATTTTTAGAATTGGGAATCGAACTAGTAATCATAGGAAGCTGGAACTAGATCGGTTCAGTCCGAATCTCAATTCTATTCGGGATTCATGCTCACCCTTAATTTTCACGATCATTGTTGTTAAATACATGTCCTTTGCCTTCTATTGTTTTCTCCATGCGAAACTTTTTATAGTTTATAGGGATATATGAAAAGCACTGAAAACTTGTTATGAAAATATAACTGAGTCATAAAATTAGTAAAAAATAATCAATTCCTAAAACTTATCAAATTTATGCCATCAAAAACTTCTATTAACTCTGTCCAACTTAGCTAAATTGATTGAGGAGCAGTCAAGTATGTAAACTAGGGGCATGATGCTTCTCGAGGCCTTCATAACAGCGAAGGCACGCGAGGATGGCAGAGATAGAGCATATAGAGAATTAACGGGCCATGCTTCGCCTCTATTTGCCGGAACTCGCAATCTCATGTCGGCGAGTTTGATCAAAGGCCTTGGGAACAAAGAATTTCATCAGCTGATCGACCAGTTTACAGCAATTTTACGGTGCAAAACTGGTTTGGCTTCAATCGAGTTTCGTCAAGAGAATGATATGATGCGAGAACAGGCTGCCATTAGGTCTCTTTTTCAAGCAATGCATGGCTTTTGATTAGTGTCATCTTGTTGGTGTTCTCATGAGGTGGGCATCTCTTACCATTGATACAAAGAGTTGCTGCCCATACAATTTTTTAATACTTTTTCTTCCCCCGTTACTCAAAGATGTTAACAAATTTACTCCCAGCATTTTTTTTTTTTTTTTTTTTTTTTTTTTTTTGCCGATACGCCCTTCCTCCAAACAACAACATCGGCCTTTCACTGATTTCTATTATTATTCCAAATCTATATATATAATGCAATTCATGCGGGCTTTTTCCACGTATACTATATATATAGACATTAATTTTCATTACGAATTTATTTTTTACAGATAAGACTTTTTTTTTCGGAATTAATATTACGAAGAATTATAAATTAATACATTTGTGACAAAATTTATCTTCCTAAATTGACACATCTGTGATAAATTTACCTTCAGTTAATTCCAATTAAATTTTACCATCGAATTGTTTAGTCGAATGTCGCGTGACTATAAATATAACTATTTTGGGTTTTACACACAGTAAAAATTATTAATGGACGATAATTTATCACAAATATATCAGTTTTAAGGTTTTTATAGTAAAAAAGTTAGTTTAATGGTAAATTTACCGTAAATGAATTAATTTGAGATTTTTATAATCAAAAAATTAATTTGGGATTATTTAATACAAATGTGCCTATTAATGATTTTTGTAACATTAATGCTATTTCCTTTTATAGCTAATCCTTTTTTCTTTTTCTTTTTCTTTTTCGTATATAGTATATAAATATATATTATTTTAATAGGAAAATGTCACAAATGGTCCTTGAACTATTGATAAATGTCCGATTTAGTCCATGAACTTTCAATTTGCTCAATTTGGTCCTTGAACTATTGATAAATGTCCAATTTAGTCCTTGAACTTTCGATCGGCTCAATTTAGTCCCCGAACTATTGATAAATGGTCCGATTTAGTCCTTCGTTCTCGTTTTTTTTTTTTTTTCTTTTTTGTGTTTTTTCTTTCACGAATGACTAAATCGGACCATTTATCAATAGTTCGCGACTAAATCGGCCGTCGAAAGTTCAAGGACTAAATGGATATTTATCAATAGTTCAACGATCAAATGAAGAAATCGAAAGTTCAGCGACTAAATCGACATTCGTCAATAGTTCAAGGATCATTTGTGACATTTTCCCTATTTTAATAGCTGTTTCCATTTCCTTGTGTTGATGGTGATGGGGAGCCACATTGTTCAGGTCGGTCTCTCCTCGAACCCATAAAAGATCCAGCACATATGCTAACCAAAGTCCCCATCATTCTCCTCTCTCTCTCTCTCTCTCTCTCTCTCTCTCTCTCCCCGTAACAGCAAACTAACTCCGCCGGTCGCCACCGCCGCGGATGGCCGCCTCCTTCTCCGGCGCCTCTCATCCCGCGGTGGCGATCGGCGCCATTTCACCTGAGGAGGCGTCGCCTTCGTCGTCGGCAGCCCGCGGCCCCGCCGCCTTTTCCCTCCCGCACTGACCCCCTACCCCGCGTGCGCGATCGACATGCTCGCCGAGTATTCCCCGTCCGCCGCCGCCGCCGCCGCCGCCGCCCTGGTCCCCCGCCGCCGCCGCGACCTCTACTTCTGCCTCCTCCTCCTCTTCGCCTCGCTCTACTGCTTGATCCTGTACTGTGCCAACTTCGAGAGCTCTCTCGACGGTGGCGTCTCCCCTCAGGTGAGTTCGGTCCCTTTGTCCCTTGGCTGAGCGGTGTTCGGTGTTTCCGCGTTCGGTGTTTGGTCTCGTCTGCGGCGTGAAGTAGCTTGTTAATTGACTGATTGGTGATTGTCGGCTTTGGATTCTGGCGCTCTGCCTTGAGGTTCCCTTTTTCCGAGTCGAGCTGGTTGCGGCTTTGGCGTTTCGGTTTGTGATTGCGAAATGAAATGGCGTGAATGTCTGTGAACGGATCGCGATGTACTTGAACAGGCTTTCCCTATCAATGAAACTTAACTCAACTGATCGCCGCGGTGAATTCAACTGGAACCGTCGGTGCATAAAGTAGAAAATGTTTTAGCAGCTCTTCTTTCTTGTTGCGTCGGTATAGAGTTAAGCAGCCTCAGATGCCATGAAATTCAGGCGTTTGTGATTTAGCAATATCTGTACTGGATGTAGAAGGCTGATGAAGTACCATCGGGATGCAAGTTTAGTTGATAATCTTGCTTGAACAGAAGTTCACCTAGAGAAATTTGAGTACGTGGCTATCTAGCTCCAAACTAGCTAGACAGCAATTTAGTTGATAGTCTTGCCATCTAGCTTCCTTTCTATGGTGAAATGATGCAGTTTAGTGTTAGTTTGGCACCGAAATTTTTCGAGTGCTGTGTGCATACTCTTTTGACCTTCTCAATAGGCACCTCCACCTTCTGTTTTCCCCAAACATCAGTAGAAACATTTTCAGAATATCTAGTTATTACACTTTTGAGAGGCATGTTAAGTTCTCATATGTTCCTTGGTTTGCTGAAAGTGTTGATAAGCTTGATGCGAGAAATGCCAAAATGGATCTATCTCTTGTGAAAGAGGCCTAACAAGCACCGTT
The DNA here is from genome assembly GCA_014182555.1 of Eucalyptus erythrocorys. NCBI lineage: Eukaryota > Viridiplantae > Streptophyta > Magnoliopsida > Myrtales > Myrtaceae > Eucalyptus > Eucalyptus erythrocorys. The sequence goes on along the minus strand of CM024603.1, from coordinate 30,306,551 downwards.
TCATATGAGCTTTCACCAAAAGATTAGCATATCTTTCTTCTTCTTCTTCTTCTTCTTCTTCTTCTTCTTCTTCTTATGTCTTATGACTTTGTTACATGTGCACTGATGGAGTTAAATGTGCTTTATTCCTCGGTAAAACTATTGTATTTAGTATTCCGAGAAATACAGGCTCGAAAAAGTTTTGAAGAATGCTGCAATGAGAGACAGAACTGTTATCTTGACAACTCTAAATGACGCATGGGCTGCTCCCAACTCCATCCTCGATCTCTTCCTTGAAAGCTTTAGAATAGGAGACGGAACTCACAGGCTCTTAAAACATCTGGTGATAATTGCCTTGGACAAGAAGGCCTATCTACGGTGTGTCGCTGTGCATACTTACTGTGTTGCTTTAACAACTGAGGGAGTCGATTTTTCAGCGGAAGCATACTTCATGACCACTGATTATTTGAAAATGATGTGGAGAAGGATTGATTTCTTGCGTTCTATTCTTGAGATGGGGTACAATTTCATCTTCACGGTATGTGAATATCCATCTCTTTCCTGATATACATTTTATTTGATTCTTGATTGAGCTAATATAAGTACTGATTATTTTGGGCTAGTTTGTTGATGGATGAAAGAGAGAAAGATCACAATCACAATGCATCAAGAAAAATGGAATTTGTGCTTTCATTGTTAAGAAGCAATTTTACTTGTGTTGTAATAGGCTATAGCATGTGTTTGGTGAGAACTAGTTCACTTTTTGTTTGTATTATGCCTAAGCCACATGTAGAGAAGTCAATCTACTGATACAAAGTCTCCAACTTAAGATGCCATGCTCAACACAGCTCCTATCTAAGACGGTGGTAGATGTGCTAGGCAGTAAATGAGCTACTCTGGTATTGATATAAGGGGGCACAAATTCCTTCTGCCTCCTATCTTTAAGCAAGTACCTTTCACGATATACTGCTGTTGGTGAAGGTTATTAATAGGAAAAGCCTGTGAGGTGCAGAGTTAGACTTAAAAGAATGTTTATTTGAAAATGTACAGAAACCAACAGTCTCAGATATTTACCTAATAGTATGGTGATATTGGTTAGTTGCTGGTCTGGGAGACTTTGACAGCCTTTAACCTGTCTCCTCACTTGTTGTAAGTGTGCAACATAGGGGTTTGAAATAGTCAGAGGCTAAGAGAACTCACTAAGTCTTCATTTTTAACGATATTGGTAGTGGTTCTGATTCTTAGGTTAATTTGATGCTACCAGCTAAGGATGAGAGCTAGTTTCTGCTGGAAAGCATACATATATAACAGAAAACTGGACAATCCTGGTTTTAGTTTTCAAAGTTAGTACTGCAGTTCTCTTGTTAATGCAAACAGTTATTTTGCATCTCAAAATAAAGAAACATAATAATTATATCAACAATATAGACTATGACAGATGATGGATGGAGAGACAATGCCCCTTCAACTTATTAGTTTGTTATTCATTAGATTCTTTTGGGAGAAGTGAGTAGAAAAAAAGTCCTTTGGTGTGCCAGCCCATATGCAAACTAGCTCCAGAGATAAAAGAGAACTCATTGTATATAGGAAGAACGATTTCTATCGCGGTATATAAATCTATGAGCCACTAAGTTAAACTGTGAATGGTTCATCTTTCATTAATTTACTCTAAAACTATACACTGCATTGGTATGTGGTGCCAAAACTGGAAATGAAGGAAATTCCTGCAAGGGATAAAAGCAGGTATAGATATATTTCAAAGTCTAGTACTGGCTGCGGAAATTACCCCACAGATTCAGTTTGTCATTTCTTTAGATTTCTGGTTCGACCTTTCAGATATTGGATGCTATTGTAGTTAATTCAAAACAAGTTATAGAAAGATTGGTAACTGTCAATAACTTAACAATTGTAACACCAGCAATTGCTGCAGTATCCTTCCTAGAAGGTCAAAAGGCAAGAAAATTAGTAGAGTAGTGGCAAGAAATAGAAGGCCCTGTGAGAACATAGAAAGCCGCCCCTGTGCTTAGAGGGCAAAAGGCTCTCAACTCTTTCTTCTTGGTTTTGTAGTAGCTAATCAGTTGACACATGCTATTTTCTGGGATTTTGGATCTTTTTCCATGTGATTAATTTTGTCTATGGGTTGCAGCCCCTTGGTCTGTGAGATGGTATACAAGTTTGAATGGTAACACTGGAAATACTTTAGAATCTTGGGTGACTTGCTTCCTTATGCTGAACGATCAGCTTCATCAAATGTATTTTTGCTGCAAATGGAGCAATGATTGGGTATCAAAAATCATTTTTGACATAATCTGTTTTTCACAAAATTCTGTATTCCTATTGAGCACATCAAATGGACATAAATATATCAATGGGCTTAATATTTATTCCTTAGCAGGGCAGATGGCTAGCCGTCCCTTACACTAGGTTTTGGGAAATATGTCTGATCACACACGAGCATACTATTTACCTATAGCTGTCATTAGTGGCTGCCTCAAGACAAAATTCAGTACATTATATTCGTGTTAATGAAGCACATTCAAGTCTCAAGAGGAGGAAATGTCCATAGCGTGTGGGAAGATGCCAGTAGCCCATCCCTAAAGATTCCCACTCATTTCTCTCTTTCCACTCACCCTCCACCCATCCAAATAAAAGAGAGAAAAAATAGTGATGTGACTCAACAATCTTTCCTAGCATTGATACCATTTCGGCTTTTTTGAATCCAGGATGCTGATATATTGTGGTTTAGAAACCCATTTCCGAGATTCTTTGAGGATGCAGATTTCCAGATTGCATGCGACCATTTCCTAGGCAACTCTCATGATATTCAGAATAGACCCAATGGAGGATTTAACTTTGTGAAGTCCAATAACCGGACAATTCAGTTCTACAAGTTCTGGTATTCATCACAGGCAATGTACCCTGGGTACCATGACCAAGATGTCCTTAACTTCATCAAATTTGATCGTTTCATCACAGATATTGGATTGAAAATGAGATTCCTGGATACTATGTACTTTGGGGGGCTTTGTGAACCCAGCAAGGATCTAAATGAAGTGTGCACAATGCATGCAAATTGCTGTTTTGGACTGGACTCCAAGCTTAATGATCTTAGGATGATGGTTCAGGATTGGAAAGATTTTATGTCCTTAACACCAAGGTTAAAGAGGTCACTAAACTTGTCCTGGAGTGTTCCGGACAAATGCAGGTAATTTGGGTCTTTTGAATGTCTACCAGTTTTTGTTAGTGGGTTAATTCCCTCAATCATGTTTTGCAAATTTTTTCCTAATGATTATTTTGACCTTCTTTTTTTTTTTTAATTTCTCATCAGTCTCGAAGAACTCATTCAGTATAGTTCGCTGCCAAACGATGTCCAATGGTATGGTTCGCCAGTGAACGACGTTGGATGACGAATGCTACTCTAGAATGGAGTTGTAAATAAGCAATCTTTTTTAAACGTAGGTATGCAAATCACAAGTAGAGAAGGTAGAAATTCCTTGTGCAAATTAGCACCTCTATACACAATCCAACACTCGATGCACTGACATAGTTTCTGGGATAGATTACTTTTAGTGGTATGTACTTTAGTAGATGCAAACTATACATCTGTGGAGCCACATGCTTCTTATTTTTCCCCTTTTGAATGTAATAAAAAGAAGGAACCGACGTGACTATCCCGAACTCGCGTTTGAAGGTCAGCAACTCATGTAAGACTGATCCTTCAAATCTTTGATAACGGTGGCTATGTCATTCAAAACATGTTAATGAATCCTCAACCTCGAAAGCGAGGACTTTCTTGTACTATTTTGTGTTCTGCTCATACTGCATGCAAGATTTTGTTCAGATCCTCTAAGAAGCTCGGAGTGATGCTGCTGCATTCGAAGATCGGTCTCAAACCATCATTGATTTAGTGTGCACGCGGCTTGCACGCGTAAGTGGTCAGTCAAAGGGGCAAGAGTTGGCTCTTTTGCCCGATATGTTCAGCAGTTTCCTTTCTTGGCTTTCCGGTTATCTGTCCCCAACTTCTGGTATCTCCAATATGCCAACTTGACCAATCTGTTCACACGTAAGTTTGTCGGTCACGCCACGGATGGAAATCTCTCTCTCTCTCTCTCTCTCTCCCCAACTTCCGGTACCTCCAATATGCCAACTTGACCAATTGATTCACACGGAAGCTCGTCGGTTCCACCACGGGATAAGTTCGTTGTTTACTCCATGGCTGGAAATCTCACCCCCCCACCTTCTCTCTCTCTCTCTCTTTCTCTCTCTCCTGTTTTTAGAATGCTTTATCTTGCCGATTGACAGATGAATTTCAAAGGTACTCCGCTGTCTGCATTGTTCCAATTTCACATGGTCACCGAAGATCAACAAGTATTAAGCGGTTCCTGTCAAACAAAACTAAGATCGATGTGAGAGGGTATGGTGGAACTTGAATCCAGCTAGTGTACAGGCGGCCGGTTGTCACTTTTGTACAGGTCATCAGTAGCCCTTTATACATCTATCAATAAACAGAGGCAATCATAATCCATGCTCTTCACGAGATCGATGCAGAGAAAATGTCACAGAAGAGCTGAACTTATGCCATCGACCCCAACTTGTGACATCGATCCTTGTCAAAACAGCAAACCGAAAGTCTTGGTCTGCTTCAGCTGCGAGTACTTTCCGTTGATTCATGCTCGCTTCCTGCTCCCCAAGTCTCTATAGAGCGTCATTTTCGGAATCTAATTGCTCACGGCTTAACAGAACACCGTGGTCCCAGATCTCAACGTACCTGTCCATAATTAGATGCACAGGAGAAGAAATAGGTCATCTCAGCATACATAGCAAATTCAAAATAAAAATAAAAAATAAAAAAACAAGTTGAGATCAGATATATCAAAAATGATTTGTCCAATCAAAGCTGTTGAATACCAAAGTTGCTCTGATGGACAATAAAAGCTGATTCTACAAATGATAATTTGATTATTTAGATGTAAACCGGCAGCGCGACCCAGTTCTCAGCTATACATGGATTTTGGAGCACCCAGCCCAGACTCAATGAATTGGATTTAGCTAATATAATATGAGCAGAAACCATTAATTTCTGCAATATTCCAAGCACATAGTCAAAGGATTGATCGTGCTATGCATTAGGCTGTGGACCGTAGAAAATTACAGGAACATCACAGTGGTAAGTATAAATATAATGCAGAAACTTCCGTGATGAGGTATTTCAACAAGGGGACAATTTATATAATTACGTGATTCCTGGGGTAACAGTACTAAAATCTTGATTTTCAGTATTCCAATTGTTGTCATGTTACACGTAAAATAGGTTGGGTTCCAACATGAAGTTTTCAAGTTTTTAGTTGACTTGGTTTCTTCCAAACTGGAAAGAACTCCACGCACACCCTATTCTTTTAGGAAGGTTATCAGGAACGTTAATTTCTGAGTATGTTAGGCATACAAAAAACTAAGATAGACATGTCAACTTGGATGCTGCAGAATATACTCTGATGCAATTTACATGTTTCAATGCATTTTAAATTTTCCCCCAAAACACCAAATACCTGTCTCCATTAACTACAATGCAAAGGAAACGGCCATGTCGCCATCCATCTTCAAACTGGCCAAACCAAACATCACCAGATTTTGTGTAGAAGCGCCCTTCGCCATTGGCCTTTCCCTTCCAAAAGTTTGCAAACCATCGGTCACCAGTGTGAAAATAAAACCACCCCTGCAGGTGCATTGAAATGGGATCATTATGTTGCCACATAAGTGACTTAAATAGTCTAACTCATATTCATATCTGGTGAATGAATTTTTAACAATCACTGATCTTATGATGGAAGCAAAAAATGTGGAACTCAATTTTACCTTGAAACTGAAAAAAGAAAAAAAACTGAGTGCAGAATTGAGGAGACAGAGAAATAATTCTTACAGACATCAGCAGACAATACACATGCAATTTCTCACGATAGGCTTAAAATAGGCACATCGCTTGCATCTACGAAGCATATTGAAATGTCTCATCTTTCAGTCTTAATAACTCTGAAAGTGACAAGCAGGAGAAAATTGTGGAACCATGCTTAAGTCATGTAAAAATATAAGTTGTTTTAAATGAAAGTGTGGTTTGCGGTTAAATGCTTGAACACCCTCCTTCACATGTAGACTATAAATTTCTCCTAACACTGATACATAGGAATGAATTATACATGGGGGGACATATAAAGAAAGATATTTGAACACAAGATCCATTGTTCTAATGCCATGTAGAAGTTGTGAGACCACAACCAACTCAGTCCAATAGCTGAAGTGGTTAGATAGAGGAGGGGCTTAAAATTTAAATGCTGTTACACAAATCAAAACAGCTTCATTGTTGAACAGGAATATAACACTGGAATGTCTAAATCAGCAAAATAATTTTAACAGAAATTTGCCAACCTTTCCATGCATTACATCGTCCCTCCAGGATCCCTGGAACACATCCCCATTGCTGAAGCAATATGTACCAGAACCAGACCTCTTACCATAGCGCCACATACCATCATATATGCTTCCATCACTGAGAACCAGACGGCCCTATACATATTAATTCATGCACCACAGTCATATGCTTTCCTCAAGTATGACAATAAGTACAGCAAAGCCTTCTTGGGTGCAGTACCTTTCCTTCAGGAAGACCACCCTGGCATCGTCCTCGGTAGATACCTCCTCTATATTTCATCTCCACGTTAGGATTCCATGTTTTTGGAGAATATCGTTCAGCTTCCTGCAGCAGAACTAGAACCTTGAATGGAATCATGGTGGATCTTCGTAACTATGTACCGATTCTTGTTAAGAAATACAGATGGTGCGGTTACATTGAACTGTGACCTCTTACAATGGATAGTAGCATATTACTTTGGAAGGAGACATAATCAAACCTATGCTAATAGAAAATATTCCAGTTGCACAATACAAAATTAGAGGACACAATCTGTCCTCTTCCCTAGGATCCGTCACACACCTTAAAGGCCTACATAATTAATCTCTAACAGAACTAAAAAGTGGAGAAAAAGAAATAAATAAGCATGAAGGTTAACATCAGTTTTTAAACAAAGCAGTTTTTGTTCATCTTTATATTCAATACCAGATCCAGGCAAGCCAATTTCAGTTCAATCAGACTATCACTGCATCAAAATTTCAGCAAACAACAATATCTGAAATAAGAGGCATTTAATCAGACATCGAGAAAAGATGATACATGAAATATATTTCATATAGTCACTTCTCTTGATCACTCTTCAAGATCAAGAAAATAGAAATGTTGTTCTGGCTGGATGCAAAAGATGCTTCTTGTGCCCACTTTATGGCAAAACTGAAAAACAAAACACTGCTCAAAACAATTTCTAGTGCATGATTTGAAGAAAAAAGATTACCAACATCGACGCTGCACGAGCAGAAAGATTTCCTTGTTTCTGGTGAACATCTGGACGTTTTCCCTGTATCAACGTTGACGCAAAATCCTTCACTGCTCCAAACCCTACATCAGCCAACCCACTCCAAGAAGATGCACTTGAATCATCAATTGGTTGGGCTTCCACAACATTCTCAATTTCCTGAATTCCATTTTGCACTGAATTTGCAATATTCTGATTGTCTTCCAGCTCATTTGAAGGCTTTACACCAACTGGAAGCTGAAAGATGCTCATGGTATTGAGCATTGAACTAGAAGAGTCACGTGCCCTTTCTCTTGCCCACTCCTGAGCCACCTCATATCCAGGTGTTAAGTTCCAAGAGTTGAGTGGCTCTCTTTGAAACGATGGACTTCCTAAAAGTGCATTTAAACCAATTTAGTTAAGAAAATTCACATATAGAGTCTAACAAGCAAGTAGAGGAAGACAACATGCACCGCATTCAGATTTTACATGTTGAAATTATTTCCTAATTACCAGTGCATAAAGTAATGTGAGGATATCATCCAAGAGTACTTGTGTATGTTTTACCTTCAGGAAGTTGACCATCCAAAATTTGCAACTCTGCATTGCTCTCTGAGAATCGAAATTCGTCTTGTTCATATCTTCTGCGTTGTATCCATCAAAAGAAGGAATATAAATTCAGGATTTTATAGCCAGACAGCGAAAGCTGACACAACAAAAAAGCTCTCATACCCGGATGAATGGATTTCATTGTTTTCTATTTTGGCGGATGATTCAGGCTCTCCAGAATCAAGCACAGATCCTTGTCCTCTACCATTTACAGCTACACCACTTTGCTCGTCATCTAAGTCTAGCACATTTGTCACTTGAGAAGGATCTGTAGTTTCAAACGAACCTTTCCCCTGACCTCCGTTTGATTGTGGTTGTTGCTTTCCGAAAAGATTGAAGACAAAAGGGAAACTTTGAGCTAGTCTGGACAATATGCTGCTCTTCCGAGGGTTCCGATCTCCATGACTAATTAGATGGTACAGGAGTCAAAACTCAAAAATAAGAGATAACTTCGGCAACAACTCCCTAAGTCTTGATACAAAGTTTCAGCTGATAGAGATGCTAACAGTAGAAAGAAGCAAGGTAAAACTGTGTGCTCATTCCGATCCAAGGACAGAAAAACTATACTTTCTTTTTGAGGAGAACAGAAAAGCCCTACTTGACTCACTAATAAGTTTAACTGCAGAAAAGATGAGTGGAAAAAAAAAAATAGTTCCCAATAAGAGACTTAATCCGGTTCAAAATGATCAGAAGCGATGACTACTGAGTGAAAATCTCTAATAATGCCAAAATGATTTTTTAACAGATTAACACGCATCAACAGAACTAAGAATGTCCACTAAACTCTAAAGCCTCTGTAACGCTGGAGTAGTGTCATTAATCAATAATATTTTGCCCTTAAACTATATCAATGAAGGCAAGTTGACAGTCCCCTTTCAATAGATGGAAATTAGTTCAAAATGATAAAATACCAAGGCACATGCAACATATAGAGCTTTTGATATTCCATTAGGACTCTTACCCTACAGTAACAACTGTTGTTACCACCACGTTCGCCTCCAAAGTAGGCTCCTGAACCACAGAAACAATAACTTCCTTTTGGTATCCTGTAACTTGACGAAAAGTTTCCAAAAAGGCTTTTAGATTGAGTTGGTTGCCAGCTGAACTGGTTAGGATGCATATGACCATCCCATTAAAATCCTGTAACCAAAGAAAAGGGAAGAAAGAGGTAGCAAACATTTAGCAGATATATTAAAGCAGCATGTGAGAAAAGAAGACAACTAAATTTATCACAAAATTGCATTTCATTATTGTTGATTTTCCCATTGAGAGAATGGAAAGGCTTGGGTTGCTAAGCTGCCTGCTGCACTTGGCCAAGTTTCCATTTATATTATTTTCCTATTAGGTAAATGAACATCAGCATTACCTTGAAACCACGACTAAGAAATGGGCAATCATATATCGCTTGCAAAATTGACGTTTTAATGTTGTAACCACTACCAAATCCAATCTTTCCTTCTTTGCATCTTTCCAGGACCTAACAGAGTTGCAAAGACATATCAAAGAAAGGCAAAAATATTAAATATAACAAACAAACAAAAAGATTAGTGATTTAGAGCAACTAATGACTTCTTATATCATGCCCTAAAGAGAGAGCAGTGAGACAACAGTAAGAAAGCCAAAAAAGTAATCATCAGAATCAGATATAAAAAAGAGCATGCATCGGAACTTACTTTCATGACCTCAGTAATATTCACTTCTTTCATACTGTTCTGCGTCAAGTCGAAATGCTTCTTGTGGACATCCTGAAAATACCAGGTGCTAGAAAATGAAAGACAAAATCACCAATTCCAGGAGAGAGACAATGAAATAGAGAGGGAAACTTACAGACGTAAGAATAGAGATAGCATTTATAGCCAAGAGAACTGCATTATTTGCCATTCTCACAGCCTCATCAAGTGTAACCAAATCTTTTTGCAGGAGCAGGTCAGTGTCAATATCTGCAAGACTACATTCCATGAGTCGGAACCATTTTGAGCTTAAGAAGTGACTATAAGTGATGATGAGAGGAAATGTAGACTAAGAAAGTTTCAATTGATGAGATCTGCAGGTTTTGGAGTTGAAATTAAATGGATTACCACAGGACATCAATTTAAATTCCTTACCAAAGCTCTAAACGGTAGATGGTTAGTTTCTCCCATTGTATACCTCTTATATTAAGATTGAGCAAAATGAGTCAAAGTAGCGTAGTACATCTATAAACAGAAGATAATGACAAATGGATGTCCGAAATAATATAATTGCTCCTTTGACCAAATGCTCTATTAAGTCCTCTGCTAACTTATATTACTAAAACCCATTTTCAAGACCGAGGAATAATAGCTAATTTGTTCTAGCAACCTCCTCAATAATTCTGAACTGTTTTGCCTCAGGACAATACCAGCTGAAACTCACAAGCATTTATCAATTAGACAACAGGCAGCCAAAATAACTCCAGACAACTAAATCTTATCTTATCACAATATCTAAGAATGTTATTACTTAAAGGACAGAAAAATTTACTCACTTATGCTAAAAGTTGTAAGCTCTTTAAGTTTGTCAACCAAATCTTTGACCTGCAGAATAATTATGTAAGCAAAAGAATTAAAACACCAACCATGAATGCTTAAAAGAAAAAAGAAAATATATCATTTGCAAGATTAGCAATAAAGCCCTATTTGGAGAATCCAACAAATCTATACCTATCATCATTACTCTCCATAATGTTCTTTAATCTTTTCCAATTCAGACATTTCAAATACTGAGCATGATATGTACAAAATGCAGACGTTACCTCATCTTGCCGCCTTCTTCCTTCAAAGCTGAAAGGTTTCAGGAAAACAGCAACTGCAAAACCATTTGCTGATTTGACTTGTCTCAGAATATCCCAGGCTATAGTATGATCCAAGCCATATCCTGCACTAGCAACCTATCAAGAGAAGGGAGAAAAGAGGGAACATCAGCAGCAGTACAAGAATCTAAGGACAATCATTAACACAATCAGTATATGATATTGTCTCGCTGAAAAGAAGGATTTAAGGTAACCTTAAAATATTATAAGCACATTTCAAAGGCATGTCCCGTTAAAATATTACCAGCAACTTAAGCCCTAATATGATGGCATACCCACAGTGCATTTTGATGTGTGCTTATATTCAGAGAACCATTCTACACTCCTCCATTCAGCTCCAATGGTTTTTCTAGATGCAATTTGTAAGCCTTCCATCGAAGATTTGAATTTCATAGCACATATATAGCAAAAGAGTCTCAATAGGTGGATGCAAGGTTTGTAGAGTAAGAATTGGTCATGGACCAAGTGTTAGATATAAAGGGTCTAATCTACCACAAAGATGTCCCCAAGTGAATTCTTCTATAAGTTAAAATGGAGTCACAGGACACGATAAAGCGTGAAGCTGTCATATTGGGAAAAAATTAACACACTTCGTGGTATCTACTTCATGTTACCATAATTTGTGCAAGCTTAATAGGAAGACTTGAACTGCCTTCATAGAAAATAAACCGTTATAACCTTCAGAGTGCATACAGGGTATGTCATCATGTTGATTATATAGAAAGCATAGCAGAACGATAACAGAATCCTCACAAAGAAAGAGTTCTAACTTATAGTTGAGGAATGTACAAACAAGAATTATAGCCTTTGGAGACGACTGCATGATATGTGGAGCTTCCACAAGACTGGGAGAAGCATCTGCAACAAACAAACCAGGTTTTTAATGATATAATCAGCAGAAAAGAAATGTTTATCCAAATACATCCCCCTATGTGCACTGAAGATGGTTCAATGTAAACTGCCACACTAAATATGCAGAGTAACCATCCCAAAGTATCATTATCAGACTTAAATTTTTCCCATAGCATTGCTGTGAAGCTAAAGCTAATTCACTTGTTTTTTGCACTGTATACTTGAAGCCATTGCAATTTACAACCTACATCTAAATCCATAACCCAGCAAAACCTAAATTTTGAGGGAACTAGATAAAAGTTCATCAACTAGATAAATTCCAAAATTACTGGTCAGGGATCTGTTACTTCTACAGAAGCATGAGCAGTTCATTGGAAGCGGATTCCCTTATTATTCGTGGGGCAAGAAACTAAATGAGAAATTAGCTTTTCATGTCTTTATAATGCTGTCTCTGATTTTCTCAGTTAGAAGCTGAATCCCCTTTTTTTCACAGATCAAGAGATCACAGAGAAAGGCTTTTTATCATAATGGTGCCTTTGCTTTACTTGCCTAAACAGAAGCAGAGAGATCCTCCAAGGAAAGAAGACTTCCAAAAATTGAAAATTTAAGTTGCCTTCCTTTGACATGAAATTTTCCAATCACTCATTGATCAATAAACAGGTGTATAGATGAAAAACCAATTTCGAAGACCAAAAAGAAGCCCTCTTACTCTTAAGTGGATGTATTAACAGCAAAAAAAGTATTTTCAAATTCTAGCATAAGAAGTTCTAGTTTGGCTACTGCTCTTTTTTTGTTCTTTTTTGTTCTTTTTTTTTTTTGACATACAATTCTAATTTGGCTATTCAATCTTTGAAGTTTTGGGTACTTCATCCCCTCGGGCTAAGAAAAAAAGAACCAACTTCAGACATAAAGGACACAGTAACCTAATTGACTGGGAAATCAGCAAATTGAAGCATCTTTAGCATTCCAGGCATCTAAAAAATTGGTATTCAAGCATCTAAGGGCGTTTAAGATGGTATTAGCAAAATAGGTACTCCATAGTTTTCATGCTGAATCCTTGAAATTTCATGTCTCCATCTCTCAAACACTTCTAGATAAAAAAGGTGCTATATATTTGTAGAAGAAAAAGATGAGAAGAGAATCGACCTTCATCATTTATAATAAAAGAAGATAGAAATATGCTATGTTACATAAATTGCATCCCATTTTGCCTCAACTACTGAAAGCCAAATGAAGAAACCATTTTCAGTTGCAGTATTGACAGTGATCCATTCATGAACAAAAACTCCCTCGCACATCGGACATCTATGACTGAACTTTAACCGTGATTATAACAAAGAGTTTGCACAATTCCACCTATAAATTTTAAGCAATTAAATATCCAATCAGCCATTCTGTTTTATCACTAAACAGAACTCACTGGATTAGAAGCCAATGTAAAGATTCAAAAAAATAGGAACAGATACGATAGAATCAGTGCGGAGAACCAGAAATTGAACCTTTGTCAAGCATCCGCTGCTGTAGTTGCACCTTTGTTGGATCATTCCTTATAATATTCCTGCAAAATAGTAGCTTTCTAGATGAAGTACAGGAATATAACATGAAAAATTTGGGAATGTTCAAGCTAATTGGCACTTTTCAATAAAGAACATCACCAACAAATGAATTCAATCACCAGAAAAATTCTCTGATCCGGAAGTCGCCACTTTCTGTGTTAAATAAAATCAAAGTTCCCTTCCTAAGTTACTACAATGGTAGTTCCCCTATTCTGGCATTTACCAAAAATCTATCAAGTCCAGCAAAACATGTGTGGTGACATATGATTACTAAATGCAGTAGGAATTAAATTGGAAAACCATCCTGAATACCGACTGAGCTGAACATGCGACGTTCTACAAGTCAATCGATTTTGGGTTTCATAATGTGCACTTTGACGCGCACCAATGATTTTTGACTAAGCGAAACATGCCTCCTTCTGCAACTCCATCGTGTCCTTTCCATCACCTCAGGAGTCCAAACTACTGGGTAAGCAACTCCGACGGACTACCACCCCAATGGATCCAAGTCCAACAATGTCAAATAGTGATATAGTCCATTGAAAGCTCCAAACAGACTGCCACTTTTTAAAAGAGAGTCTTGGACACATAACCTAACCACAAGTTCATATCTTCTGAGGCGTTTCATTTCACAAATGTCACTTCAATATGAGACTCTCGTCCTCGTGGCTATACTTTCATGTCAGGAAACCTACGGGCTACCGCTCATTGATCCTAAACTACGTTACAAGGAACGAACCTATCCAGATGAAGCTTTTACACATACAAAATGCACTCTTTCAACTACTACTCTCATGATAAGACAACCCAAAACCATTCCAAACAGAGCATTGAAGTGTCACCAGAATTCAAAGAAGATAAATAAATGAATAAAAAAACGGGTATTACCAGAAACGCACGGATTCGAATCCAAAAGGCGAGTCCAAGCAGAAATCAAGAACGGCGTCCTTCCGACTGCCAACGCCAATCACCTCCACGAACCGGGCATCGCCGCCGCCGCCGCCCACCGCCTCGTCGTTCCCAACACGCTCCCCGCTCAATCTAACCCGAACCCAGAGCGGCGCGACGCCGGCACCGGAAACCTCGCGCCTCTCCCCCGAATACCCGCGTCGAAGGCGAGGGAACGGAGGGAAGGCGAGGGAATGGGGTGGCAGACGACGGAGCGAGGGGCGAGGCGAAGCGGCTCGGCGGGTCGTGGCGGGATCGAGGGGGAGGCGCAGCGAGCGGGACATGGCCGGACAATGCGGCTTCCGGGTCGGGTCCCTTCAGGCGAAAGATCCGACCTTTGGTGCGAAGCGGAAGCGGAAGGAGTGGTTCATCTCTTTTTGCTCACAGCTGAACTGTTTGTTGATATCTTTTCAACCGGCAAGAATTTTTATACTGGAAAAAGTTGGGGTTTTTTAAGAGAGGTTATTTTGAATGGATCCAAGATTTGATTTTGAAAGCCTATTTGAGTACCTGGTAGTATGTACATGTTTTGAAGGATCCTAAGTGTTTTGTATGGGACAGGAGTCGAGTTCTAAATTGGCGAAACCGAAATGTTAAAGGTCAGTATTGAAAATCAAGATCATGTCAAAGTCAAAGGAAAAGAAAAATTATCCAAAAAGTTTTAAACCTATTGTATATTTATCAATTCAATCATAGATTTTTTTTTTTTTTTTTATCAATTAAGTCCTAAACCTTTTATAATCAGATTCAGTACCCATCCACCAAAATTATTTATTTGGAGATAGCTAGGCAGTGAACAATTTTTTAATATTTTTTATTTTTTCGAATATTTTTCTTTTTTTCTATTTTCTTTTTTTTTCTATTTTCTTCTTCCTCTGACTAGCGCCAGCCGGCCAAAGACGAGGGCCGGCAAGGTCGCCCCGCGGCACCGGTGAGGCTCGCCCCGCCGGCCAATGGTGAAGGTGAGCCTCGCCCAACGACGTCGAGGCCGTCGTCGCCCAGCCGTCGTCACCTAGCCGAGGTGAGGCGAGGCCTCGCCCAGCGATGGCGAGGCTACCGTTGCCGGATCTAGTGAGGCTCGACCTCGCCATGACTGGGCGAGGCCGAGCCTCGCCTCGCCGGGCGACGACGGCCTCGACGTCGTTGGGCGAGGCTTGCCTTCGCCAATGGCCGGCGAGGACGAGCCTCGCCAAATTTGGCAACGGGACCTCGCCGTCGCTGGGCGAGGCTTGCCTTCACCAATGGCCGGCAAGGTCGCCGTCGCCGGGCGAGGCTCGCCCCCTCCGCCCCGCGGCAAAGGTGAGCCTCGCCCGGCGACGGTGAGGCCGTCGTCGCCGGATCTTGCGAGACTCGACCTTGCCATGGCCGGGCGCGGCCAAGCCTCGCCTCGGCCGGGTGACGGCGGCCTCGCCGTCGGCCGGGCGGCTTGCCCCCGCCGGCCCACCGGCGAAGGCGAGCCTCGCCCAACGACGGCGAGGCCGTCGTCGCCCGTCGAGGCTCACCTTCGCCAGTGGCTAGTGGGGGCTAACCTCACCAGTGGCCGGCGAGGTTAGTCTCACCGGCCCTCGCCTCTAGCCAGCCGGCGCCGGAGGAAGAAGAAAGTGAAAAAGAAAAAAAATTCAAAAAAAGATTAAAAATTTTTGAAAAAAATTAAAAAAATTCAAAAATTATTCGCCGTCCATTGTCTCGGCCGGCCCACGTTAGCTCCGGCCGATTAATTTTGACTGGATGGATTGAATTGGCATAATTATAAAAGGTTTAGGATTTAATTGGCCAAAAAAAAAAATGTTTAGGATTGAATTGACAAAAGTACAATAGATTTAGGACTTTTTAGACAATTTTCCCGAGTGAAAAAGGTTCAATTTTTTCTAAGATTCAGCTGGCGACAAGGGTCACCAACTTCCTCGTACTCTTGTTGATGCTTAGAAGTGATTCTCTCTCGCGAGCGTGTACGTGCGCATGTCTACACATACAGAGTTTAACTATAGGGTGAGGGTCGATTACCATGGCCAAAATCTGAAGAAGATGGGGACCCTCGCTCGGCCAAACAACCCCGCCAACAACGACTCGCCCCCCTCCGACCATTTCTCATCACTAAAATATATCAACTTTTCCCACCCAGGCCATGCTTTATCAAACTAGTGGGTACCTATGACGCATAGGTGAAGGACCCAACTGCACAATTTGCACAACTTCAAAGACTTAGATTGTAAGGAAAAAAAATTAGAAAAATAAATCGCGTATACAGCAAAGTTCTGAATATCAAATTTGTATTAAATCTATTGAAATGGGTGATAGACGCATTTCATAACCCACATTTGATGGGTTAAGTCATTATATGGATTAATTATATTTAGTAAATGATTATTAATGGTTTTAAATGACAAAACTTAAAAAAAATTATGAGTATTAAATGAATTCACAATTTAACCATTTCTTGACTCTTTGTTCACCCTTTATGAGAAAATTTTAGACTCTTTAGATTGTTACAAGTTAAGAAAAGTCTTGGTGTGCTCGCAAAATGGGCTTGACTTCACCATTACTAAAAATATTAAGACAGCTTCTTTTGTCCCGTTATTTTTATTTTTTTATTAATCTTGTAAGTTTCGTTTGTTAGATGTTGGAATATATATTTCATTGGTTGCATTGGCATTGTTATATTTATATAATATCTCAATATGTGTTCTTGTCATTGCAATCCATAGTTAGCATAAATCTTGTCCTTCAATGTCTTACATTCCATTTAATTAAAAATTCAATTCCTCACATTCTGCGTTGCCAAGGTTTTTATATTAACTACAAAGCACTAATTTTCTATTATTCTTCATGGTGAATCCATACAAAAATTGAGAATTCAATGCAATGATGAAAGCCAATTCTCTAACATCTTATAATTGAAATAACTATTTTATGCGAATAATATATATACATGAAAAGCTTAAAAGTGATTAACAAGGTAAATGCGAATTTTCATAGATTAGATTAAATATGAAAATATTTTAGTAATTGAGTCGAATTAGATATCAATGAATTAGGTATAGGTCACTAAATTTATATTGTATATAAATGGGTCAAACAAATTAAATGGATTAATTTAGATCGGATCATTTTCGACTCAATCCAATTCAAACCCGACGGTAATCCTAACAGCTCTAACTTGTGCGTAACCCTAATGGATACAATTCTTTTGGGGCCAGGAGAAAGGGGAAAACAGGCCGAGAGCATTGCCAACGCTATTGCTCTGCGATTCCTCCCACTCTCGGACAGAAATGGAAGGCTCGAGGGGAATTGTTTCTGTTCATTTCCCCCCCGACGTACTTCTCATTTTCATGGACAACAGTTGGTAATTGGAGGTGCCCACACGACCGTCCCACGCCTTGTGGGGGCGATTCCGTACGTCTGATTCCCACCCTTTTAAGCCATCGAGATTTTATCTTTATTCCTTTTATATCCATGTCAATCCTCAATTATTGGTTTACACACCATGCTGGACTTCTAATCGTTCCAGAACATTAACAAAAGGCGAAGTATAAAAGTAAAAGGGCACAAATTTATGACCGCGGAATAACTTTTTAGCCGAATCTTTGAACATAAAAGCGAAAGAACACATTTATGCTTTAGGACAATTTTGGCTTCTATTACTTTGGTGGCCGGCAAGTGTCCAAGATTGTCAACATGTCGGATTCACATTGCACAACGTGCCCCCGTGTCAATGGACAAAGTATCTAGAGCAAACAAATAAACAATGGTTTTATGGACAGACTGATCTAATAGACGCTAGAACGATACAACTTTGCATTAGTAAGATGATCTAGCCCACTCGTTATTACTTTCAATAAGCACTATTGCAGAATGTAAAGACAATGATATGGTTTTGTTCACTTCTAACACTATTTATGTACGATAAAACAAAATAGGACAAAACTGTCCTATTGATTTACAAATATGCCTTTTCTCAAGACATTGGAAACGTTTTTGTGCTAATATAATCTGATGGGCATAAGTTTATGTCTTTCGCAATATATTATCTAATTGGTCTTATATCTATAGTACAAAAATCAATGTATTTTTAAATTTTAATTTTTTTCAATTTAATTATAAATCTTTACACAAAATTCCAATATAATCATTTCGACAATTTTTTTATCAAAATTAATCGGAAAAATTATATTAGAATATCACACAAAGATTGAGAATTTAGAACCAACCAAATAATTTCCCTTAGAAAGTACGTACTACAATAGTACAATTGTCCTAAGGATAAAAATTTGCATCGTTTTTTTTTTAATGTTTAGGCTAGTAACAAAAGTGTTTAATTAATAGGACATTGCCTAAATTCACTTATATTTTCTTATATTCTATCTAATCTAAATCTTGTGACTCACTTAGTTTGACTTTAAAAAAAAAATCGGAAATTTCTAAAATTTCACAACACTCAAGTGTTGGCATGTAGGTTCATGAATGTTTTTTCCCCCATAATTTTCTAAAATTTGAATAAAATTTAAATTTGTTAAGAAAAAACAGAATAAGTTATGGTTAAATGCAAACAAATCTAATTGTAGTCTAAAAAAGAAAACACCGAGGGCGCATTTGGTTTAGCATTTGGGAAAAGGTTTTGGCCCAATGTAGAGGCTTTTAACTTAAAGGGTTTTGAGGAAATGCAAAACTATTTGGTAAATATATATTTGAAAAGTTCTTTGAAGTGACCAAATTAAGTTTTTCATTATTGGTTTGTTTAAAATTGAGAAAAAACAATGATTGTAACTTTTATATTTTTGCATTAAGAGTAATGTAAACAAAATGTATTAACAAATTTATTTTAAAAAAATCACATTGAAGTAGACCTTTGTCAACTAAAGAGAGAGCATTTCATTATAAAAACATGATAACATATGTCCCTAAGAAACTAATGAGTTATCCTTCAATATTATAAACCTACTTTAACGACTTTGTAAACTCATGATATCCAGTAAGGTTAAGAATCTACTTCCACATATCTAGCGATGTTATTGCCATCATTATTCTTCCACCGAAATCATAAGCAAATTCAAATATGCTAATGGGACAATCAATATAAGTCAACCATCGTGCCCAAATCTTACGAACTTCTACAAACAAGAGAAATTTATAAAGTTAGCACTATACTACTATATAACCAAAACCTTTTCACCACCATTACTAGTGACAAAGTCTTGCACAAATGCTCACAATCCCTTAATTTAGATCATTCAAATAACATAGTTTTATCTACCATAGTTCCACCGAAAATAACAATTACTTAATATTTATCTTTTGTGATAATTATTTTTTCTTGTAACAGTTTTAAGCCATCAAAATCAACCCTTTACACATTTTACATTAGTGTATTTGCTCCTTGAAGTGATCTTCAAGAAAAAAATCATATGATTATTCAAACAGAAGCTAAACAATAGGCAAGTGCACTCAAAACGCAAGTACATATAATTGACATCTGAAAATCAACATTGCCGCATCCTCTCTCATATGTGCTCCTAGCTCGTAGAAAGAGAATATGTTGAACCAAACGCACATACTATCTCTCTTATAAAAAAAACTATAATATACGTGTTATAAGACAACACATTGGAAGAATAGTTGGTAGGACAAGAACAAGTAGATCCTTTCTTGGTAACATAACCTGTCTCATTCTTGCCATAAGGGAAAATTGACCAAAAAATTGTTAAACCTATTGTATAGTGATCAATTTAGTCTTAAACCTTTCAATTTTGCTAATTCAATCTTAAACCTTTTGACAATTTGCCAATTTAATAATCTGGACCAATTTAGCCAAAAAAAAATGCTTATGTGAATACCTAGTTAGTGCCAACCATTCTATATGAATGGACTAGCAAATAGCCAGCACTAATGTGGACGTAGAGATCAAAACGACATCGTCTTTTATTATTAAGGAAAAAAAGCTCTTGAATATTGAAAAATATTATCGTTCTGAAATCCCTCATTTCTTGCCCAAAATCCATCGAATGCTCACCCAATTTTCTCAGTGTCGCTTCAATCCGAAGAACCCTAACTGAGATTAATTGAGATCTCAATCAAACCTATTCAATCTCAACTCAAATCAAACGATGTCGCTCAAGTCGAGTTGTTCTTTCGTCAAATCAACTCCCTTATTCATCCCAACACCATAATCTATCCAAATCCCACACTCACTTGTCCAAATCGCAAATTTAATTCACACAATACCCAATTGTGACCCAATTTGACCTCAAGATTCTATATCTAACACAATAAAGGGTCATCCTAATTTGCTTGTGTTGTCAGCACTAAATAAACATGACATAAAGGTATGTTTTCCTTATCTCGAATGCAATAAAAAAGTTTCTTGTTTTCATGTGTGTTACAAGAATTTTCTTAAATTATTATACCTTCTAAATTTAAATCTTCCAATATTTTCGTCCTTGAACTTCTTTTACATATGAGCACTCTAAGGTTAGTGATTCGCATTTGCTATGTTTTTTTTTGTGAAACATTTTGTTGATGCTATTAGCATCGTAAAAGGGAGTCACAGGGCTCAGATTTCTCATTTTTCATCATTATACTCAACACTTTCATGCTAGGAAGCTTGAAAGATGGCTTTTCCATCAAGATTTTTGGTCCGTGAATGACGGTTTATGTGTGTGTTTAAAAATTTGTAGTCATTTCGATACTCTAATGTCCTTTGAGTGAGACTCAAGATATTCAGCAAAAAAGAACTTAGGATATTACAAATTTTACATTCACATGATAAACAAACTCCATCAAATTTGTCTAAATCACAAATTTCAAGGAGCCTCTTTATGTTGTAACCTATCACTTATTACTTCCGATTTTCAATAAGATTAAAGGCATTGTATGTATTCACATGCAAAAGAATAATTGGTAATTTAGGGATGTCATTCAGAGATTTAAACATTTGGCGATAAAAGATTCTTTAGTTATACTATTAATATAGAACATTTGTGGCAAATTGTGTTTTTGTAATAGTTTTGCTTTGGTTTCTTTATTTTCTTTTGGGGTTAGCATTTGTTTTATTATAGTCTAAGTGATAAGTCCAACACTTGTTCAAAATTATTGACATTTATTTTCTATCTGCTCTAACTGGATGTCTAGTCACAAATGCAAGTTTAAGAAAATCATGTTCTCTACACCTAACCTTGCCAATAAAGAATTAATAATTGCATAGATTATTTTGTAATTTTTATGCTAATAGATGAAAAATATTTAGTTAACTTGTTATTTACTTTAATGTTATTGCTCATTGTCTTCACATGTACTATTATGTTAACCCTCCTGTGTCTACTTAAAGTATAAATTATATTTTTGTATATTATCATGATGAGTAGCAAGTTGACATTGGTTTGCCTTTCCCATAGTAGAAAATTCGTGTGACGTCCAATTCTTAAATATGTTGGGGGTAAGATAGAATTAGTATATGTCGATATCATCTCAATGAGTTATGAAAGGTTAATCACATATATTGAAAATGAGGTAAATGGTAAGTCAAAAAGTTTGATTTTAAATTTCTTGGGAAGTCTAGAAAAGATGCTATAAAATACATATTTAATAATAGCAATATTATTAATCTATTTATTATTCGTTTCGAAGGTGGTTAAGGTTTTATGGAGAACATTTTGATGATAAGGTAGTGAAGGTGCTACTCAAGGGGTTAGTCAAAGTGCTAGTCAAGGTGATGGCATTGATGAGGGTACCGATAGGGTGTTGGTTATGGTGAAGGCATTGGTGAAGATGCCAATAAAAGTGTTGGTTTAGATTATGATTTCTTAGTTGATGAGAATGTTGAACAAGGTGAAGAAATTAATTGAGACAATAAATACTCGAACTTCTTAGTAGATGCAAAGTTCTTGACTAATGATAAGTGTAAGGAAAATGAGGACCTTATAAAAGGAATGAACAATAATAGATAATTTCACAGAAGGGCCATAAATGATTGGATTATCTCATCAATCTATAGGAGAATCATCTAATTCCCAATGATCCGACATGGTTACTGTTGCAACTAGATATAAAACAAACCATTGTGAAATAAATGGAGATGATAGTTCGAATTCTAATAGAGAGTGAGAAGATGGCAATGTGACAAGAAGGATAAGCAAGTTTTTGAGGTATTATTTGTAAATATATAGTGTATGTTTTTACTACATCTATGATATCTGATAATGGTAGGCAATTTAAAGATGATCTCATAAAGTATTCATCGGTCAAACTTAAAGAGATAACATTTATCAAAAGTGATGAGATTGTCAAAGCAAAATGTGCTAATGAAAATAGTCCTTAAAAGATTTCTGTATCTTTTGATGTTAGAATTAGATCATACTATGTAAAGACCCACCACAAAGAACATGATGTAGCATTAGCTTCAATAATAATAGGCTCACTAGTTATTGATTAGTAAAGCACTATCTTAGTACAATTAGAGCAATGCCAATTATAAAAACCATTACTTTGAATAAGCTTATCTAGGATTAATTGGTATTATGAATCAGTGTATTTAAAATAAATTGTTTTTCTTTACAATTTTGATGGGAAATTACAAGAAAGAATATCAAAGTTATGGGATTTTGCATAAAAGCTTAGGGAAACAAATTTTGGGAGTACTGTTATATTAAAAGTTGAAGATCTCAACATGCACTCAAAAATATTGTATGAGAGAACGTATATCTATTTTGTCACATACAAAAAAAGTCTATGATGGATGTAGGAAAATTTTAGAATTAGATTATTGCTTCTTAAAAGGAATTTGTTAATGGGAGCTATTGTGTAATGTTGAAAGGGATATAAACAATTAGATGTCCTCAGTTTCACAGGTATTTGTCAAATTTAAGAGTAAAGACACCTGAACTTAGTTCTTGCTAAATTTGATGTAAAACCTTAAGACTATGAACATGTATAGACGAGGTTAGTTTATAATTTGTGATAAGCAAAAGGTAATCCCTTATTTCTTTATTTTATTGTTATGCCTCTTAAATGATCACACTAGCAGTACGTTGTTTTAATTAAAATCACATTTTGTAGGGTTTTCTAGATACTTATAGCATAGAATAAAATATGTGCTAGACACATCTATTCTACTTGGGACAACAAGTACAAAAGAATACAAATATAAAGACTTCTGCAATGGGATAAGTGTAGTACAATAATGGAGTGTGATGAACATGCTTAAGCATTGTAGAGAATCAATTGTATTGCATATCATGACTTAATTCAAATAAAGCCAGAGTTTGGTCCAAGACATTCTTCGCCACTAAGGTCAAATGTGACGTGGTTGACAACAAGTTATGTGCGATATTCAATGAAAGAATCATAAATGCCAAGCATAAGTTTATTTATAGTATGTTCGAGAAGATGAGGATAATGATAATGACAAAATTACATATGCGAAGAGATGCATATGCTCGATGGAGGAGGGATTGTGGTACAGAAATCGTACTAGAAAGAAAATAGATTTAGTGCAACTTACTACCAAGTAATATGGTGTCATGCCCCGATCCTCAGAAACGCGTCTATCCTTCATTGTTGGTCAATTTTAGAAGCGATATCCCAGGATTATGTATCGCCGACCCCTTTCATTTTCATATAAGCACATGCGGAAGTAGTTATAAATCTCCAGATAATAAAACAATGGAATAGAAAAGTATAACCATAATTTTCATACTGAAATTCATAGCCATACTTTTATACAAGCACACTTCATAGTATATCTTACAATATTATTCACAGAGATTTAGTCTCACACTTATCTACAATAACACAAGGTTCACAAAAGGGATGAGATCTCAATCCTCATTCGGGTTGTACTCAGGATCATCCTAATCCTCCTCAAACTCTTCCTTGCTCAACTCATTTTCTTCGAGCTCTTCATCTTCAGGCTTCTCCTCTGCCGGTTCCACCTCATCGAGCTCCTCCTCATCCACTCCCCACTTTTCATCCTCCTCTGATCCTTCCGCCTCCTGTTCTGGGATCTCAGGTTCCTCTTTACTCCAGTTGGTGCTTCCCTCAGAGTACACTGGAGAAGTAGGCTCGCTCGCCAATGTGGGGTCTCTAGCATCGACTACTCCACCGCCATCAGGATCCGTAGTCCCTACTCCAAAAGCTTCCTCTAGGACAAGATGTGATACATTCTCTTCTGGTATAGGACCTACTTGTCTCCCATCAAAATAGTAGCGATACCAGGATCTATACTCGTGAGGCATCAGATCATCCTTGTCCACATCTACCCGACAGTCGATTCTATCAACACATATTCTAGTCCTTCAGGATCAGGGTGGATGTGGAAGTGGGTAGCTTTCTCTGAGATGCTTTCTGGAATGCCGAACTATTCAGGAGGAGGGGGAGGTGGAGGTCTTGGTGCTCCCATCTAAGGGCCTGAAATTGGTTATACAATAACCAATAAGACTACGTCTCAGCGAGTTCTACTCTCCTAAGACTCGATTAGGAAACTAATACATTTTAATGTTGCCTATGTACAACACGAGTTAGAGGACTTACCTTGGCCACATATTCCACCTGCAAGTCAGGATTATTCACAAATTTTTTATATCACACCAATCAATCAACTCATGACAATAGATCAGATCACTGAACAATCGACCTCGTCGATTATATGTCAACAGACCATCTCTCAGTCATTCCATTCTTGTTATTCAATTTTCATATAATATATATACTAGTTACCATGTAATGTGCATTCTCTAAGGCGACCTTTTCGCCAAGGCGACATACTTAGTCATCGAGCCACGTGCGTTCTCTCAGGCGCCTTTTTCGCCAAAGTGACGTATCGATCACTAACCTCGTGCATTCTCTAAGGCGCCAAATTCACCAAGACGACGTATCGATCACCGAGCCATATGCATTCTCTAAAGCGATGTGCCAAATCACCGAGCCACATGCATTTTCTAAGGCGCATTTTTCGTCAAAGTAACGTACCAATTGCCGATCCACGTGTCTTTTCAGGTGATATATATATATATATATATATATATATATATATATAATAATGTGTATACCCTTCACTATATAGCCCGTCAAAACATTATTGGTGCTATATAATCATATTCGATCAATTACCAAACAATTACTCAATTTCCATTCAATTTAGGAATAATTCATAGAATTCCACAGTTAAATCAATTCCACACAATGTATAGCTCAACTAAATAAACGGACTGTACCACGAAAATCAGCATAAAATTTCGGTCGTCGGCTATCCCAGCCTAATTTTCGAAAAATAATTAATTATTAATTATTAAATACAATAAATCCAATTTAGGCTCGTAATGCCTAATTGGAGCCCGAATCGGGTTGGGAAAAATCCTGAGAGACATTCAATAAATACTATAGGCAATGCTCTAGCTAATTACACTAATCAATCGTCTAATATGCATGACAATTATCTAATAATCACTAATATACTCTAATCTAGCCACCTAATTCTATCTAATTAACACTAAGAAGGTGCATGATAAAAAAAAAATTATGTTCCAGAAATAGTTTTTCTATTCCAGAAACAATTCTGGAATAGAAATCCGTTTGGTATTTCTAATTCTGAAATAAATTCTTGTTTTAGAAATAGGTTTGAAGTAGAAATCAGAAGTAAAAGCTTTCTACTTTTCTATTTCTGGAATAGAAATGAGAAATCTCATTCGTTCGTCGTCGCCATCGGTCGCCGTCGCCACCGGTCGCCGTTGCCGCCGGCCCACCGCCATCCGAAAGGAAGAAATTTTGTGTCGTTATCAAACGAATTTTTATTTTTAGAATAGAAATTTTGTGTCGTTATCAAACAGTTATTTTTGCTTGGAAACTCTTCTAGAAATAGAAACAGAAAAATCTGTTTCCGTTCTAGAAACTATTTCTGGAACAGAATGGTTTTTATGCGTACCATACTCAACCCTTAAGCATCATTAGTCTACTAATCAACGATTAGTGAGCTAAACTCATCGGAATAACGCGCGAGTCGGTTCAAACCGACGAGAACGGCGCGGGGAACGCTTTTCTTCAAAGCGGACCTAGAAACCGAGGCTTGGAACACCTCCAAAACAGGCCAAAAGGTGGCTGCTAGACCCACTTCTAAACTTGTTGACCTTGGTTGGAAAATGAAGAAAAACTACTCGGTTTAGGCGAGACTTATTTGGAAATGAAGAAATAGACCAACTCGGGCCTTGGCGGAATTTTACTGGTGAAGAAACAACCACCAACAGCCCCGGCTAGGCTTCCACAAAACCGAAAACAGCTGCTGGGTGAGAGAGGGAGGCGGCCAAGAGGGCGACAGCATGCAGCAAGGTGTGGCCAGGCGGGTGCGCAAGTGAGAAAAAGGCGACCGGCGACGGTGGCTACGGCTGGCGGCGATGAGCTGGTGCTGTTCTCTCCTCCTTGCTGGCTGGTTCAAAAATGAGAGGGGGAAGGAGAGGGATGGCCGGCCAAGAGAGGTGAGAGAGAGGATAGAGAGAAGTGAGGGATGGAGGGCTCCACTAGGTCAATTTTTCCACAAAATATCTTCTATAATCAACCTCAACCAAGTATCATCCCTTGGTCTTCATTAGGCCACACTAACACCCCAAATAACCTTTCAAATGGTCCAAAATTGACTAGGGTATGGGGCACACGAATTTCCTAGCAAAAGGCTTCAATTACACAACAATTCCCTCTTGATTCTCTCTCAGTTGTCTCTCATAATTTCGATTGATGTCTTATTGATCATCTTGGCAATTTTCCTCACCCATGAATCCCTCATGCTTCTCAAATTTGCCATAAAAAACAATCCTAGGCTTTTTCTGCACAAAAAAGACCCGGCGACGACTTTTTCCCAAAAAGTCTTGATTGTCAGAAAAATCTTCTAAGATTGAGTCGTGTGTACTAGAATTTATTTTGACATGACAGAATCTTCAGTTTTTGAAATCGGACTCAAATTGACGGTTAATTTCCAATCGGCGCGTTTTTAGAGTGACCTAAGCTATCGAGTAGTTTTCAGAACTTTTTAGGGCAAATGACCCATGATCGATTTTCTTCGAGCCACATTGAACCCACTCGACATATTGGCGACTCTCGATTATCGTGAAAATCTCGAAGACTCAATTATAGACATAGGGTAGCAAAATGACAGTAAAATCAAATTAGTGCCGATCGACGAGAATTTCCTAATTTAGTGGAGTCACCTACAATTGATCACACATCTCAGTCGAATCGACCTATTTCTGATCTCAATTCGATTTTTAACTGTGTCGTAATGACCTCTAAAGATAAGCACGATCGAGAAGTCGATTCCTAGTCGAATTCTCAAATTTATTGCCTTAAAATCTCTTAATGGCTTACCTAAACAGCCTAGTTATCTCGAGAGTGATTAGTTTTGAGAAAAGCCCTATAGGCGCGTCAATGAAATGTCCGATTAATTTAGTAGAAAACAGGACTGAAAATCTAGGATGTCACATATGGAATGGCAACATTGGATATGAAGTGTTAGATAGGGGTGAGAAGTACGTTCTTGATTTGTTCGAGAGAGATTCTACTTGCTAGAGGTGGTAGCTTATTGGCATTCCTTGTCTCCATAACATTTATGTTTTAAATGATAAGCAAGAGTGAGCATATGACTATATGGATGAGTGTTATAAATGGGCGAAGTTCTTAGCTACATGTCAAAGCATGATGATGCCGGTTCA
The DNA here is from genome assembly GCA_014182555.1 of Eucalyptus erythrocorys. NCBI lineage: Eukaryota > Viridiplantae > Streptophyta > Magnoliopsida > Myrtales > Myrtaceae > Eucalyptus > Eucalyptus erythrocorys. Next base: position 30,278,695 of record CM024603.1, on the reverse strand, counting down.
AGGAGAGAGATTGTGGAAAGAAAAAGAAAACTAATATAGAGATATTTGTTTTCGGATAGAATTTGGACTATTAAAAACCCAAACATCATTAAAAAAAAAAAATTGCCACAAATATATATGAACTATTCATATTACGAAAAAACATCCACTTCATTTATCCCACAAATGAAGTGCGTATACATGTACAAAATATGTCGATGAATACAAAATATGTTCAAAATAACACTCTCTATGGCAAACTCATAAAGGGTGTTATCGCTATAAGTATGAACAACATAGCAAACATTATCTTCAATTAGAAACTTGCTTTCTTCAAGTTTGCCAAATATTATTTCACATGTGTCAATATTGCCTTGAGAGCTTTGACTTCAATGTCCATAAAACAACCATCATCCTCATTATGAATCGACATTGGTTCAATGGTGCCAATTGATTGATTTCCTTGTCAACCCAAATAAAAAAATTAAAACTTTCCCCTTTGTCATTGTGTTTGTACCTTGGGCAGTTGTGGTATCCTCTACCCCGATTCTCCTTCATCCTTGCTGTTCGTAGAGGAAATTTGTGGCCACAACAACAAAGCACAAACGTATCATTATCAATTGGAGGGACAATGTCATTAATTGTGATGAATTGGCTGATCTCTACAAGAATTCACTAGTATCTTCTTACGATGACACCTCACCATCAGTTTTAATGCAATTGCTATTTTTGCCTCCAAAATCACCAGTAGAGTTTCCTTCTGTGATTCTGCCATTTACAAAGGAAAAAAAATGAGGACAACATAAAATTAAACAGAATCCAAAGGGACATTTCCAATAGTCAAGACAATGAACAAACATGATGGACAGATTAATAGATGCTATTAGATAAATGCTTCCAGTAGAAACATTTTTTATATGAACGAATGCTATAAAAGAATTCGAATGCTTTCACAATTATAAAGTGTACTATTTAGGTATTTCCTTAGTAATTGTTGTGAGTATCTAATCACTCATAAACAATGAAGCAAGTTCCACTAGGGGTAAAAAAAGAGAGAAAGCGGTGAAGGCAAAAATTAAAGTTCATCAATAACACCTTGTCACTATTTTATCAAATAATTATACCTAAGTAAGTAAAGAATGTAAGATCTATGGACAATGTAAAAGAATCGATGGTCTACTATTGTGTTCCATCTACTATGTACGGAGGTAGTATTCGATATCCACTTTTGTTTCCACCCTTTTCATCATCCTCCTTTTAAGCTCCACTCATGGAAAAATTCAAGGGCAAACTACAAAGTAGTTGCAAGTCCAAGCACAACAATAACTCTTGTGGCACATCCATTCAACATCATTACGAGCATACAAATTTAATACCGAGAATAACCAAAGTAGCCTCTTGATAGTCATCTCTATAATTGCTATGAGTCTCTAAATAGCAATGACCTTAGGGATATAAGTTACACATAATTGCTATGAGTCTTTGTTGGAATCCTTTGAATCTTATCAATTCAACAATGGAAACTTTGTGCGCTCAAGAATCACTTTTGTGGTTCCTTTATAATCCGCAGTTGGGCGAGCAAATATGAGTGAAGTTGTCGGGGAAGCATCAAGAAATTCTGGATGAACATGTTGTGCAAGCGTTTGCTTTGGATTTGGGCCACAATTTGAGAGCAACTTAGGGAAGATATCAATTAGGTTCTTTGGATTTGGGAGAGATTAGCTAGTTGTGCGAACGAGGGGTTTAGAAAAACAAAGATCCGTGTTTTCCCTTAATTGCATAAATAACAACTCAAGCTCGAGCGAAATCATTCGATTAGGATGATTACGAGATTTGCGTTAAAGAAATGCAAATCCCTAACTAAGAAAGAGTGCAAATCTGAAGAACCCTAACTGAGATCCACTAGCTATGGCTAGGGTTATTCGAATTGGACCAAACATTGAGGTTTTTTTCAACATGCGGGAACTATCTTTTCTTAATTGCGGAAAATAGTAGTGATTTGATCTCCAATGTCCATGAGCATTGTTTGTTTGTCAATCCAACCACATAAGACAACAAACATTGACTGGGTATTTATTTAAGCATCTTCCGAGCTAAATTGATTGAATGGACTAAATTGACAAATTATCAAAAGATTTATAATTAAATTGGCAAAATTGAAAGATTCAGAACTAATTACCCGTCATACATTAAATTTAAAACTTTTTGCACAATTTTCTCTGTGTGACAAACTATGCATTGCTATAATGTGGTACTTGTTGGGAGTTGGGGATGAGCTACTTTCATCATGCATACACACAATATAAATGCTTCCCTTGATATCCTTAATGCATGTAAAAAAAGTTGGAACTCTTGAGCTCTTCATTGCACGGGAGGAAGGTGCCACGAGGAAAGAACCCTACAATTTGCAAAGTGATGATTGGAGGATGATTACATGCAAGGATTGTTTCTATTGGGTCGTCATCTTATTCATGCCACTTCCTTTTGGGTGTTCGCTTCGAAAAACGATTAAGGGTGCATTTAGTTCAGCATTTTGAAAATTCATTGGGAAAATGCAAAGTAGTTTAGCCTAAAAGACTTGAGGCAAATGCAAAGGCTGTTTGGTAAACTATGCTTTGAAAAGTAACTTTGAAAAAAATGCCATTTGGTAAGAAACACATTTAAAAAGCTCTTTGAGTGATTAATATTAGTTTTTTTTTTTAATTTCATTTGTTTAAAATTGAAAAAAATAATGTATGCAACTTTTTAAATATAAATTTTGACAATAATACTAAAAAAAAAAAAATCAAATGCATATATATATGAAACAAACCAAACCGTTCATCAAATTTTTTTAATTTTTATTTGCTTGAAATTGAAAAAAAATAATGTATGCAACTTTTTAAATATAAATTTTGACAATAATGCTAAAAAAATCAAATACATATATATAATTTTTTTAAAGAAAAAGATCAAATCTTTCGTCGAAATATTTTAATTTTTATTTGTTTAAAATTGAAAAATAATGTATGTAACTTTTTAAATATAAATTTGAAAAATGATGCTAAAACCAAATACATATATATAATTTTTTTTAAAAAGACCAAACCCTTCATTGGAATTTTTTTAATTTTATTTGTTTAAAATTGAAAAAAAAATGTATGCATTTTTTAAATATAAATTTTGAGAATAATGCTAAAAAAAAAATCAAATACACAAATAATTTTTTTTTTTAAAAACACAAAATATATTTAATATTTTTAGCATTTATGTAATTTTGATTTTTTAGCATTATTTTGGCATTTAAAAAAAATAATGACAGAAAAATAAGAAATTTAAAGAATGAGTGATGATAATTTTGAAGAAAAAAAATAAGTTTTAGCATTTAAGCAAATGCTGAAAGCTCACAACTAGTCCCTACTAACATTGGACTTTCAGTCTTCCCAATGCTGAATTTCACTTGAAAGCTACTTTAAAATGATTGCCAAACGGTCCAGTATTTCTTCAAGGGGCTTTGGAGACTGAAAGCCCATTGAGAATGCTGAGCCAAACGCAAGATCACTATAGGTATCACACCACAACTTAACCTAATATAAACTATATATAATAATCCTCATAAGTTTGGGATGTTTTAAGTAATAGAAAGATTCCATCAATTACCAATTGAACATAGTTGTTAGTCTCAAATCATGCACATGACTATTTACCATGGGAAGATCACATTAGTTACCAATCAAATTGTTTCACTGTGGATAACTCAACTCATTGATTTAGGTAACACATAGAGTTTGTTGACAATGAAAATATTTTTTTTTCATTTATTTTTGCGAGTGATATAAACAATTGTTTTTTAGAAAAATATTTTTCAAATCATTCATTTTTCGCGAAACAAATGAAACCTAAATCAATCTAGCTTTCTCCATCTTTCATGTGGCATAAGAGCACACTTGAGTCACATTCCCCACTCCTATATTAAGTAACTCTTTTTTTTTTTTTTTTTTTTTTTTTCTTGGTAAAGTATTAGCACTCCATGTTGACCTTAGACTGAATCCAATAACGCGTCCCCAGCCCCCTCTGCCCTAACCACCACACCGCATGCCACGGTCTTATATACAATTAATAACCTCTTACCAATATGGTAAATTTGACAAATGCCAAGAATGCTTATAGAGAATCAGATTCATAAGGCAACCTTAATCAATTCCAATGTGACAACCGAGAAAAAGAGGGCATAAAGTAATGATACTGCAATTTCATGAAAGTGCACCAGATTATAATTGCTGTATAATAAACCTTATCATTCGACTGTAAAAATACGGTGGAAATCATATCTAAGGATATATGGCAATCTCCAACTAATACATTTACTTATTATAGGAGTAGTATGTAATATAAATCCTAGATTGGCGTTAGGACTCAAAATCCTTCGAATATGGTTCGAAAATAGCTACTACATCAATAGCATTAATTGCGATTAGATTTAATCAAATTTGACATGCTGAAGTTGGATAAGACCGAAGTCCAATGACTCTTTTAAGCTGAGCAAACCCAAATAATTTCTCTTGACAAAAATAAGTAACATTATCCCTCCTAAAATGGCCATTTCATTATGACAAATCTGTCAAAACATGGTATGTGGACTTGCCCTTATTGCTACTTACCAAGAACTCAACACCTTCCTAAATGGAATTATGAAGGTAATTCTGAGCAAATAATGTCCGTGTTTACGGCGAATAAATTGGCATTCCGTGCCGACTCAAGCACAAAAACACAATTGTTCAGTCCGGCGAGAGAGAAAGAAGAGAGAGAGAGAGAGAGAGAGAGAAGAGCAGGTCCTAAAAGTCTTGGCCGGCGGCGAGACAATTTCGAGAGGGAAGTCGAGGATCGATCTACAAGTTAGAAAATCTAACTTCAAGGTTAAGATTCTTAATTTACTCAATCTTTGCTGCTCTATAGATGTAAATCTAGCTATCATTCCTCTTTCCTTTTCTTTATGTACTAATCTTCTGTGCCTTTCTAAGATTTCATCTTAAATATATGAATGATCTTATGAACTTTAACCGGGGATAAGTACACTAATGTTGTCATAAGTTGTGTACGGCGCTCACTTTGATGCCAAAAGTTTCCGTCAGATCATTTAAGTGCCAAAAAATTTGAAAAATGCTCACTTTGGTGCCAACGCTGATCTGATCGGCCGGAAATCTGACGTGGCATTTTTTTATTAATTTCTTATGCTGATGTGGCTCGTTGAAGTTTTCATTGGATCACTTAGGCCTTCAAATGACGTCATTTTAGCATCCTAACACCAAAACGACGCCATTTTGTGTCTTTCCCCCAAATTCAAAACCCTAAATCCCCAAACCACATTGTTTTGTGTCATCTTCTTCCCCGAACCAGCAACACTAGCAACGCAGAACCAGCAACACATCTTCTTCCCCGAACCAGCAACACCAACAACGCAGAACTAGCAACACTAGTAATTTTCCAAAAAAGAAACCACGCATTCGCCTCCGCCCTCCCCCAGTAGTTTTCCCCCATTTTCATCACCTTATCAACCTTTCAAATCCTCGAATCTCAGCCCCACCTCCGCCTTTTCCCAAGAAATATCGTTGAGTGCAGAGAAAACGCGAGCTCGAAGAATCTCCAGAAGCACAAGCGATCCGGCCAATGGTAGCCACAAAGATTTGGAATGCCGCGGAGGTTGTCAGCGAAGTCAGCTGCTACGAAGGTGGCGGCCGTGGCCTTGCCATCCCCTCCTCCGCCCTCATCGTCGACACCTCCTTCTCTCTCAGGATTTTCTGTTCATTTTTTTTTCTTTTGTCTTGCTGTGGCAAGCAACTACGATGGAGGTTGAGGGATGGCGGCTGAGCGACAGTGGCCAAGGGACGGCGGCTGAGTGACGGTGGCGGAGGGACAATGGCCGAGCGACGGCGGACGAGCAATGGCGGACAAAAAAACCCTAATTTCAATCTCCAAACAAAATTAAAAAAAAAAATGGTGTCGTTTTTGTGAGGGTATCCACGTAGGATGGCAAAACGACATCGTTTTCTTAAGGAAGACGGAAAACGACGTCGTTTAAAAGGCTTCTCGATTTTTTTTTAAAATATAAAAGCCACGTAATCATTTTGGTCGGAATTTGTCATCGGTGGCACCAAAGTGATCGTTTTTCCTCCGATTTGGCACTTAAGTGATCCGGCGGAAACTTTTGGTACTAAAGTGAGCGCCATACACAACTTATGGCACCATTAGTGTACTTATCCTCTTTAATCGCTAACAACGATATACATGAAAAGTTTCATTGCATACGCGAAATACGATGTAATAGATGCAAAGGTTATTTCTCTTCTCATGGATCTTCCTTACAGCGTCGTCATCTATGATATAAGTGGACTTATGATCAGTGTATAGGTTGAGTTGTTGTCCTGCGCCCCTTTTTGTATGATGTTGACTAAATCCGATACTCATTTTTCAGGGTACTCTCTCTTGGGACGTTAATTAGGGTTTGTAGCTATATGCACACAATGTTAGGATCGCTACAGGAGGTCCGCTTCATTTTAGGGCACAACCAATGTTCTGATCTTTGAATTTTTATTAGATACAGGTTTGAAAAGATTCGAAACCAGGATCTCTTACTCTGATATCATACAAAATTTATAGGATTCTTGCCAATTGTTTTAAAGTTTAAGTTATTAGATAAATACGTGATTAAATATTTATATATAATAATACTTACCAAACTCAATGTTTTTTTAAGCATTTGCAATTGAATTACCCGATTAGTCTTCAATCTATTATACATATGTCAATTCAGTCCTGAATTTTTCAATTAGTCTTAAACCTTTATATGAAATTCCAATTTAGTCATCCTAATCAACTTTTGCCAAAAACTGCTAGTGTGGCAATCTAGTCATTGCTGGCCATCCTACGTGGCCCATCGCCACGAGAACAATTTCCGTTAAAAATTGGTCAAAATGACCATAATGAAATTTCACATAAAGGTTTAGAACTAAATTGGCTAAATTAAAAATTCTTTAACTGAATTGATATTCACACAACAAGTTTAGGACTGATTGAATAATTTCCCCAAGCATTTGCTGCTTCAAGATTTGTACTTTAATGTTATTTTAAACTTTAACAATCACAAAGTGCTAATAACATTTAAGGATATTTAATTTAATTCTAGATAAAGTTGATTTGATCTTAACTAATGACTATGTTTAACCATTAAGGTTTGTCTCAGTGGCAGCTTTTCTAACATGCAAAGAGGGAGTTGAAGAATTTGATTCCCCACATTCTCAGGGGGCTGAGGGTGAGAACATTTAGTTTCAAATGTGGGGTTTGATTTCCATGCTCTACAGAAATGTATGACAAGAATTCGAGAGTGAGTTGAAAGTTAAAGTAGGACAGGCTAAAAAGAAAAAAAAATTACATTTGCTAAATGCATTAAAGAACTCTCATGACTATTTTATGACCACACAATTTGGAATCACAGCATTTTAGTGAACATCCCCTTTCTTTTTATGTTGAATCCCTCTTTACCCAATTGCCCACAGAAAAAAAAATGGTGATCTAGTTATTAGGTGAAATTCCTTTTTGCGTTCTAATTATACACTTGATCTCTGCAACTATATATTATTTATCCATCTCCGTAAGCTCCTGTAGGAAATCATGCTAGAACATCCATTCACTGAGAAAAGCTCTAGTTCTGCACATGAAACTTGTCCTAAGATGCAATAATTGGCTTAGGGGGTTGCGTGCCCTTGAGGATTAGATCAAGAGATAAAAGCAAAAGAGAGAATCCTAGGAGTAACAAGGTGGATGAATATGTACTGGCATCCTCGGTCCGCATGTCATCATCCATGGGCGCACAAGATCCTAGGCCTTCTTAAATTCATCGGAAACATTTTGACCCGTGAAAGAATTGTGTACGGTTACCGTTAAGCTGTCGCTATTTGGTAAAGTGATTGACAACTCTGCTTGATTTTGAACGGAAAAACTAGCTTTTATTTCGACCCTCGAGACCAATCTCCCGTGGCACTTCGTCGCATTCCAACGCTTCAAGTGAAAAGTTAGGGTAAAAGGGCACCTCGATTGCATTGAGTGGGGACGAGATTGGTACGTTGAAAGACCATAGTCGAGCACCGAAAAAACAAAAGAGTCGACAAATAATCGACGTGTTGAAAAGTGAAAAGCTTAGGAAAAATGTTGTTTAGATAAATCTCATTTCCTGGGCCAAAATTACACGAACCTATCACACAATCCTATTAAAAAAGGGACATTAGCGAGTGGATTAGGTGCACATAGCGAGTTTCATTTCACACGCCAACAGATAAAAGAATTCACATTCGAGTCATTCACCCGAACTTCAATTCTCATCTCTCCTTGTCTCTCGGGTTGATGAACTATATCATGCTTCCAAGTCTTAATTACTTAAGATGGTTGTATTCATCATTCATATGATGACTCCATGAGTAAATCGCATGCATATGCCAGGTCAAGGATTATGTTGGTACAAATTTATTTTCTAGTGGACATATACATACCTGTGCATAAATCTTGGCATGTGATTGATTTAATGTATAAATTCCTTTGTTCTGATGAAGAAGCACTTTATTAGATTAAAATTAACTGTCACATCAGGGTTGAAGTTTATGGACTATGATCTGTCTCATACGTTATATAATTGGAATGAATGATTTACTGAACTGGTGGCAAATTTGCAGCCCGTCTGCTTTACACAACTTTGTCCCCTCTTTTGTTGTGTGCAATCCACTTTTTATTTTATCAGGAGCCATCCATATTGACTAGACAGTAAACACGAGGGGCGCGAAGCTCCACTATTGCATGTGAATGACGAAACTGGATAGCTGAGACCAAAGGGATTTTCACCTTTTTTGCCCCAGTGCCCTTTTCTACATGTCAGTAGGCAAGCTCCCAAAATTGCCGTATGGATAATTCAGTACACTCTCCTCCGGTATTTCTCTGTTCTAGACGTGATAGGCTGAATTAATCATGATCAGTAATTCGTATGTATAGCTAGATTTCGTGACAAACTTTGTTTACTGTATGCTTTGCATGTGGAATTCTGATCAGTCCTACTCGTTTGACTAATCGGGTCCGAATTTGGTGGACTAGGTACGGGGGTCCAAGCCTATGTGGACCAAGCTATGGTCAATAACTTTTCTACTCTGAAACCCTAAGTCCGCGTCTCCCGTCAGAGGTCAATCTCAAGGTAATTAGCTGCACCCTCCTCCTCCTCTTGCCTGCACATGGAATGAGAAGAACTGTTTAGAAATGACAATCGTATTAAAGTAATCAATAGATATGCAGGGGCGGAGCTAACTACTCCACTAATGCTGCGCATTCCTCCAATCACAAGAGTCCAAAAGCAACTAGGGTTTCTACGTCCTCAAATATTCTCTCCCTCCTTTTAAATTAAGTCAAAATTTCTCTAAACCCTGTTCTTCTCTTCTTTTTTTTTTTTTTTTTTTGAATTTTTAGTATGAAATTTCCTGTGGCGAGGTCCACTTGAGGAGGATGGTGATGGGGGAGTTTGTCCTGAAGTGATGGGGGAGGGAAAGAGAGGAAGATACCAATATTGTCACAATTAAAATAAATTTATTTCCACGGTACCGAATCGATCGCAATATAAAACACGTGATTATACCTCAATTTTCGGCCTGAATGGATCGATATACTTCCACGCGCTTTCTAGTTCACGTTGAATTTTCTTTTTTCGTCGGGCCGTTTGGAAAATCAATTTATGAAATTATGCTTTTCTTTCTGTTTTCAAGAGAGAGAATGAGGGTGGTGAGGACTATAGGTCGGTGGACCCAATCCACGGCCGCAAGAGGACACAGCATGGTGGTGCTAAAACCCATCAGCCTCCCTCTCGTCGCTGTCTCTCTCATAATAAATGTTCAGCCCCGCAAATTTTCTTTTAAATCATTATTCTTTTATAAATTTTTGAGTGAATTCTTGAAACCAAAAATGGCAAACAGATTAAAAACGGAAAATTCAAAAACTTTTGATTTTTTTCTTTTTTAAGAGGGAGGAGAGCCAAGTGCAGAATCATGTGTTCGCTTAAACCTGCAAATCATGGTAAATAATGATGGGGAAATAATGGGTGTGAAAACCACTGAGGATTTTGCTTTAACGTACTCATTCAAGGCAAGGGAAAATAATAAGGGAAGAGAAACTGTGTGCAAGTGAAGGTAAACTTAGCTAGCTGCTGATGTCTCTCTTATGGCCTGTTTCCATTCCCTTTTTCCTTCCTCTTGAACTTTCCCTCTCTCTCTGTCTCTGTCTCTCTCTCTCTGTCTCTCTCTCTCTCTCTCTCTTTCTGTCTTTCTCTCTCTCTCTAGAACAAGATTTTTCCTCTTTAATCAGGTTTCAGATACCCACACTCTAATATGCCGAAGCTGCAACCGCCGTTTCAGGTTTTCCCTAGATAAGATTTCAGACAAGCTCAATTTTCCCGCTGGGTTAAGTGTTCTTGAGGATAAGGATAGAGAGTGCAAGTTGTAGAAGAACAAGAACAAGAAGAAGCGATGGCGGCCTCTTCATCGTCGGTGGCGCCGTTTTATCGAATTCAAGAAGGAGGAGATCAATTGATTCAGATGGAGCAACACCGCCATGCCCCATCAGCTCCATTGGCTTCATCAGCAACAGCATCTGCACCTCCAGCTCCAGCTCCAGCTCCCCAGAAAAAGAAGCGAAACCAACCCGGAAACCCATGCAAGTATCATCACCCCAATTTCAATTTCATTCATGCATATCTCTAGAAACAGAGAAATGGCCATTGATTCTTTGGTGGATAAGATTTTTTTTTTTTCTTCTCAGTTAATTTTCAGAGTCATTTGATACTCTTGATGCATCACCTGCGTATACGGTAACAAGAAAGAAACCCTAGGTTTTCCAAACTTCCCTTCAAAATTCCATTAATTGTGCCATGTTCGTATCCCAAAGTTTCTTTTTTGTTTGACTCTCTCCTTTCGCCATAGAATTTTGCCAGTGATTCCATGGATTTTGGCATTTTTACTCATGTAAAATACTAAAATTGCGCTTCTGCAACGGCGTTGCAACACAGATCCGGACGCGGAGGTGATAGCCCTGTCGCCCAAGAGCCTGATGGCGACAAACCGGTTCGTGTGCGAGGTGTGCAAGAAAGGGTTCCAGAGGGAGCAGAACCTTCAGCTGCACCGGAGGGGCCACAACCTGCCATGGAAGCTCAAGCAGAAGGGCGCCAACAAGGAGGCAGTGCGGCGCAAAGTCTACCTGTGCCCCGAGCCCACCTGCGTGCACCATGACCCGTCCCGCGCCCTCGGCGACCTCACAGGTATAAAAAAGCACTACTCCCGCAAGCACGGCGAGAAGAAGTGGAAGTGCGAGAAATGCTCGAAGCGGTACGCAGTGCAGTCGGACTGGAAGGCGCACTCCAAGACCTGTGGCACGAGGGAGTACAGGTGTGATTGTGGCACTCTTTTTTCCAGGTATAACCATAATCTTCTCATTGACTCTCTCTCTCTCTCTCTCTTTTTTTTTTTTTTTTTTTGAATGAACGTATTTTGCATTTGAAAGTGCGCAAATTATTAGTTGCTGAATGATTTCTCCCATGTGGCTCATGAGGATGCAAATAATGTGGTGGGTTATGTTCTCGATTGTGTGTGAGGGAGAGAGGCCTGGCGCTGGGCATCTTCAGGTTAGGATTAGATTCTTGAAATCGACAGAAGAAGCTTTTGAATCATCTTGGTTTTTCCCCTTTTTTCTTCACCGTCTCTAGGTTTCACCTTTTTAGTGAATCTCTCTCTCTCTCTCTCTCTCTCTCTCTCTCTCTCTCTCTCGTACATTTTATAATGGCTTTTTGAAAATTTTATCAAGAAGCCGAGAAATTTGAGTGAGAAAATAATCATTTCCAGCATGAGGGTCCTTTCTACCTCGAAAAGAACGTCTCTGCCCGCAAGAGTCTTTTTTTTTTTTTTTTCTTCCCTCCTTATTTGCCCTCATTCACGTGTTGCTACACACAACACATGAAGAAGCTTGGGGTGGTGTTTCCATTTTTGTTATGTTATCGTTTGGCTACATGTTATCAGGACTGTTCTCCTCCAGGTACCATTTCTGACAATCAACCCCTCCCTCCCTCCCCCTCTCTCTCTCTCTCTCTCTCTCTCTCTCTCTCTCTCTCTAGATGCCTCCATGATTGCAATGGAAAAGCTGGGTTTTAAACAGCGCCTAACAATATTGCAGCAGAATCTATCCCCAGGAACACAAAACCCCAATTCAAAGACCACTTCCCATCTATTTATGATGAAATACTGTATCACTTTCATGGGCTTTTGCATTTATGAAAACCTAGGTCTCAGAGAAATAGATAGGCTCCTGTCATAAATAGACATAGATCGCACCAGTTTTTTTCATGGATTTGAAAATATTCCCTCCTCATTTATTGAACTGCCGGATCTTAGAATGGCAGTTTGACGAAGATGACTTATTCATTATCTTCTTCTTCTCATCTATTTAATGCACTAAACGATAGATTACTCCTCTGGCCAAGAACGTGTCCATGTTTATATTCTCTACGGTTGATTCCTTCGAGGGTTTGTGTGTGTTTGTGGATGTGTGTCTGGAGGTCAAATATTATTAGTTTTAGAGTTAGACATCCCTAATTCCCTTGAACCTACTTATATTGTTGTACCTAAGTGCATCCAACATAAAAATGAAGCTTCAAGTATGACTTTACTGAGAACAAATGTATGAAACACACTTGATTAAGATGGGATAATGGGAAAAATTCATACGATTACTGCCTATCAAAAACTAAAAAAGTCAAAAATCTCCTGATGAAACTTGCATGAGCCCTACCTAATTTTTTCATAACCAACTAATTACATTAGTTCCTTAATTTCCGTCACTCTCTTTGGCTAAAATTGCTGAACGGCATTTCGAATGAAACTTTTGCAGGCGCGACAGCTTCATCACTCACCGTGCCTTTTGTGACGCGCTTGCTCAAGAGAATGCTAGACACCCTCCCACCTTGAACAGCATCGGCAACCACTCCATCTATGGGAGCACCAACATGGGCTTGGGCTTGTCGCAGGCGAATCGCCAAATACCCTCGATGATGCAAGGCCAGGGGATGAACCAATCCCACAATAATGACATCTCGCCACTTGGCCGTGCTCGGAGTGGACAATTATTCGATCACCTCCTTGCGCCATCCATCGGAACTGCTTCTTCGACGTTTAATCAACCGCTTCCCTCAATGGGCTCACCATCCCCTAATAGTTTCTTGTTCCAAGCTCAGTCAAATCAAAGCTACAATTCTCAGGAGCAAGCATCACCTCAGCAAGGGTTGCTCCAGAACAAGCCATTCCATGGGCTGATGATGCAGCAAATGATCCCTGATCACGTCAAGAGCAACAACATTGACCCATCACCATCCTCATCAGTGGCAAATATCTTCAACCTTGGAATGCTTTCGAGTAGCAGCTCGAATAGCAACAACAACAGTAGCAGCACCGGTAGCTTGCTCAATTCCGGGCTTTTGGTCCCAGATCAACATCGGTTCAAGAGCGAGATTGGAAGCGAAGGATCGAACCTCTTGCCGAGAGGCATACCTGGTGATCATCATCAGATCAGCTCATCAGGAGTGCCTTCTCTCTACAGCACTTCACTTCTGCAAACCAGCAACCACCATGATTTCTCACCGCCTCACATGTCTGCAACCGCTCTCCTCCAGAAGGCGGCTCAGATGGGCTCATCAACCTCAAGAACGAACACCAACAACAATGCCTCTTTCCTAAAAACCTTCGCGAGCTACTCTTCCTCAAGTGGCACCAAATCCGACCGGTCGCCGCTCGCCCCAGTTAGCTTCACAAGCATTTTCGGGGTCGACAACAACCTCCAGGAGCTGGTGAACTGCGCCTTCGGAGGTGGGCGAGACCATCATCAAGAATCAGCTGGGGACGCTTACGATGGGATGTACGACAACGCGAACAAGACTGGGTCGGAGCAGTCGACGACGACCCACATGGGCCAACATGGGTTGACGAGGGACTTCCTTGGGGTCGGAGAGATAGTGAGACGCGTGAGTAATAACGTTAACAACAACGGCAACAATGGAGGGTTTATGGACGTGCAGAGAGAGGAGGATCAGCGACAGCAGAACCAAGAAAAGTATGGCCTGATGATCAGCGACGACAAAGCGATCAGCTCCTCCTTGGATTCAGCGCCGACAAGCCAAACCTTTGGAGATTTCCGTTGAAAAATACGACGAGCTCTCTGTGTGAAGAAAAGACCGAGTACAGGTACGTGAAATTCGGCGAACCTTATTTTTTAACCATAGAAAGAAAGAAAAGGACAACGTCTTTGAGCGGACGTGATCTGGCATGCGTATTCAGGTTCAATTTAATTGCAAAAATCGCAGTAAACTTCACGTTTTATTTAGTGCGTGACTCACGTACTTTGTCGAATATGCGATCGGATTGATTTTTCACTTGTTTTTCTCTGGCGTTATCATTTCATGCATGGGACGAGAGGGTCACGAGAGCGGGGCTGCACTCACTTTTTTTTCTGTCCCCCGGGTTGTCTTTTTCCGCGGTTGTATTCTGATTTTTCTCCCCCCTTCTTTAATTGTCTGACTTGACAATTCTGACAAATTCAAAAGGTGCCACACTTTGATATGATCTTTCTTTTCCAACCCACGTTTATCTTTCTATTTTCCCAAAATTTTCTTTTTCATTTCTCGGGCGTTGGAGGTAAAATTATTATTGTTCTATAAAACTATTCATCGTCCCTATCGTCTTGTCATTGACATTTTACTCTCGAGCATCATTGGGGTCGCTAAAGGACAACCATCGCTCATGTGAGATTTCGTTGTTCACGCTGCATTTTTGCCTGTGATCACATGATTTTGTGTAAGAAGCCAGGCTTGTGTTATCCTACTATTCTCTCTTACTCCCCCACATACTTGAAATGTAGTTGGTATCCTGTCAACACTCCCATCGAATAATGTGCATTCGCCCGGGCATCTTTAGATGATGTGTCGTGGCAAATGAATGGACAAAGGAAGCCCGAGTAATCGATGCGTGCATGCTAAATGGTCTAGACTCTAGAGATGTCCATTCGCAGTACGGGGCATAGCATATCCAGACGTTCATTGAGATTTCGCTTGCCTATCTTTGCAATTCTGAATCGTACGGAAGTATGATGAGGTCGACTTGTCAACTGTGCAGGAACGCAAAGGCGCAGGACAATTGCTGAACAGGAACGACACAGTATCGGGCAGATCGAACTCGAAGAAGTTGAAACTTTTATCTCTTTTATTGTCCCCCTTTTCTTCTCGAACTTGTCGGTTGTTTTGTGGAATTTGTTAATCCCGTTAAGAAGTTCTTTTTTTTTTTTTTTAATATTCCCCCCCATACATTTTGGACTTCGAAAGGAAAAAAGAGATCCTTGAGGAACGTTTTGGAGGGCGCCCACATTTTAAAACAACTAACTTGAGTTTTTATATCATGCTAAGAAGATTTCGCGGGACTCTTTTTTTCCTTCTTTTTTTTTTTAAGTGCTGTAATTTGCTATGGTAACTTCTCAGTTCAGCCCCAGCCAAGATCGCTACTTATCGTTCGAATCCCACAGATTTCGCGTATATTAAATGGGTTGCCACGTACCTAGATCTCTGCACTTCTGCCGCTGAATCATCTAAAGGAAAAAAAGGATGATAAAACACGTTTATTTTCATGCTAAATAACCGCTCATGTGCAGATACTTTTAGGCCGCATTTGGTCAGCAAGATAAGTATTAAGATTGGGATAGGACAAGAGGTGGAATTTGGTAGATCCAGTGTTTAGTTTGGTAGGTGATTGGATATGACTTTAATTAGGATTAAGTAAACAATAAAAAGGCTTGCACTTAAACCACTCCAAATATGGCTGGGAAATCCCCACCGTTTTTAATGGATGATATTACAAGGAGTGAGTTGTTCCACATTTCATACAGATTCCACCTAAAAACTAGAACTTACCTATTAGAACAATTTCCTCATTTTCAAAAATCTGGAACTTACCTTATATATTTTGGAACTTGGAACTTACCCTATTACAATTTCCAAGGTCTATCCAAGTTCCATCTTTATTATTAATTAAACAATTATAGTGAATTATCATCTTTAATAACCACAACTAGTTATTATAATTTATTAACAACAACTTATATTTAGAAACTAGAAAAATATAAAACATTAACAAAGTAAAACTCTTAGTCATAAAATGGAAGCTTGGACTAATGGTTCTTGATTATACACCCATTATTGAATGTCATGGAATACTACATGATCGCATGAAGATATAAACTAGGAGAAGCACAAAAACTAATTCCAAATTTCAGGTTCCACCAACTAGGAACCTAGAACCTACCTATCAAAACAAGACTTCTTGTTTTGTTTTTTATTCCTAGCGTTAGGGGTGAGCATGGTTTCAAGGTAGAATCTAGAACCTAAAAACCAAATCGATAGGAACTTATAAGTTTCAAGTTCCAAGGTATGTAGGGTAGATTTCAAATTCCAAAAAATAAAATACCTGTTTCAATGAGTAGATTTCGAGTTCTTAATTGGAAGAAGCTAGAACCTATATCCCATAATCTAGAACCTCTAGCAAGTTTTAATGTTTTTCTTTGTTCATGTTTTTGTGTTATTTTGTGATATTCCATAACATTCGATGATGAGTATATAATCTAGAAACATTAGTCTGAGCTTCAATTTTATGATCGAGACTTTTACTTTATTAATGTTAATTATTTTTGTATGTCTAAATATAAGTTGTGGTTAGTGAATTGTAGCAGCATGTGGTGGTCATTAAAGATTTTAATTCACTACTATCATTCAATTAATAATATAGGTAGAACCTAGTTAAATCTTGAAACTGACCATTGAACTTATGATAAGGTAGGTTTTAGGTTATAGAGTATAGAGGGTAAGTTTCAGGTTCCAAAAAATGAAGAACATATTCCAATGGGTAGATTCTAAGGGTGCGCATGGTAACGTTTCTACTTCTCCCAATTTTTTTTTTTGTTCCCCGGAATAAAAAAGAAGTAAATCCGTTTGGTAACGTCGAGTTGTTTTTTTATTCCCAGGGAACAAAAAGTTAGCCCGGAATAGTTTTGGAACAAAAACCGAAGTAAAAAAGTTGCTTCGGTTCCCAGGGAACAAGTTTAAGAAATAAGTGAAATTTTTTTTTTTTTTTATTCTTCTCTTGCACACGGCCCATTGACCGCCGTTGACCGCCACTCGCCGCCGCACGCCGCCGCCGCCGCCCGCCGGCCGGCCGCCGCCGCCGCCGCCGGCCGACGCCGCCGCCGCGCCGCCGCCGCCCGTCGGCCGCCGCCGCGGCCGACCGCCGACCGCCGCCGCCCGCCCGCCGGATGCCGCCGGCCGATCGCCGCCCGCCGCCGCATGTCGCGCCGCCGGCCGGCGCGCCCGGCCGCCGGAGGTCGATCGACCGCCGACCGACCGCCGCCGCCGCCGCCGGCCGACCGCCGCCCGCCGCCGCATGTCGCCACCGGCCGACCGCCGGCCGCGACCGACCGCCGCCCCGCCTGGCCGCACCGCCCATCGGCCGCCCGGAGGCCCGGCCGACGGCGGCGATGGCGATGGGCGTGCGGCGCGGCTTGGCGGGCGGCGGCGGCGGGCGGTCGGCCTCGGCGACATGCGGCGGCGGGCGGCGGTTGGCGGCGGCGGCGGCGTCCGGCGGCGATCGGCCAACAAAAATAAAAAACAAATAAATATAAAAAGAAACTATTTTTTACCAAACGCATTTCTATTCTTTTTCTATTTCTAGAGTAGAAATTTTGTGTAGTTACCAAACGAGTTTTTTACCTAGAAATTGTCCCCAGAATAGAAATAGAAAAGAAGCATTTCTCAAAAAAAACTACTCCCCAGCCTAGAAGCGTTGCCATGCGCACCCTAAGTTCCAGGTGAAACCTGTATTGAACTTGAAACCATTCACCGCCACCTAGTGTTGCTTCTTTCGAGTCTCTCAATCATCCTTTTTGACTTTTTATTTTTTTCATGTTTTTCTTCTTCTAACTTATTCTCCATTACCCAAAAGTTCAACAACTTCATTTAATCTAAGCAAACATCAAACGAACAAAGGAGCATATAAAGGTTAGTTTTATTTGCAAATTGGTCACTTTATTTCACCTAGATTTTCCTCGTGATCATAAATTTTTCAACTTCATTTGCTAACACCAAATTTACAAGAATTTACTCAAATATTGAATAATGGGATTGATCTATATATTACACACAATTCCAATTCCATTGTTATCAATATAGATATTTTTATCCTTACAACTACATATGTAAGTAGGAAAAGCGTATAAAACGGCTTGTTAAGATCACACAATTTAACATTTTGCAATCTTAATGGTTAATAATTCCATGTAATGAAGTTAAAGTTAATATACCATCTACTAATGTTTTAATCGGACCTTTTTCTTTGAATTTGCATGAGGACAATGATTGTTTAAATTTACAATGCACTTAACCCTGTCATATTGTTAATTATCTTTTGAAAGTATCTATTACAAACTGTGTAGTGATGACAGGAAAAATAAATAAAAGTTGGTCTATTTGATTCACCATATTAAATGAAAGTTAAGTAGTTAAAATATATGGAACATAAGGTAATGACATATATTAAAGTTTCAATTAAACCAAATGCTTCCGTTAAAACTAATAGATGATTTTCTTCACTCGTTGTTGTGCTTAGGTTATATTTAGTGGGCGTATGCATATACTCATAACACAATAGCTAGTTGGTTATTTGCCAAATAATCTATTTTTGGAAAAGATGCTCACCAATTCCGTCCTGAAGGGAAACCAACAAAAAGAAAAAGAAAAAGATGGCGACAAATAAGCTTAAATTATATAAATGGGCCTTACATTTACCCTTAGTCTCCGTCGCACGGACGGCTAGAAATGTGACGGAAAGTATTTAACTTCCAACAGCATGTTAAAATGAAATTTCTGGCATGGAAAAACCGCGAGCCCAATAAAAATCGTTAAAGAGTAAAAATCGCTACGTGAAAAGCGCACTCAAGGTAATACAAATTGGAGAAGCAACGACAAACGTCACGAGCGCAACAAGTCGG
Source organism: Eucalyptus erythrocorys (assembly GCA_014182555.1). Taxonomy (NCBI): domain Eukaryota; kingdom Viridiplantae; phylum Streptophyta; class Magnoliopsida; order Myrtales; family Myrtaceae; genus Eucalyptus; species Eucalyptus erythrocorys. Next base: position 30,259,591 of record CM024603.1, on the reverse strand, counting down.
TGGCATCGAAAGGTGCGAATGTCCGACCCTTGTCTTCAAGGACAGTGGGGACAAGAAGGAGCGGATTGGCAAGGACAAAAGAGACAAGGAATGAGAAAAAGGTAACGAAAAGTTCGTGAAAGGAGAGAAGACGACATTGGCATCTGCCCTGGAGCGAAAGCAAAAGCGAGGTAGATGATTGCTCTTGTGACGAAGACGTCGCCAATCTAATGTCTCATGGCTATTAGCAATTTTTTACCAATTAAATCATAAATCTATTAATTTTGTCAATTGAATCCTATATGTTTTCACATTTTATCAATTGAATCTATTTAGCATATTTTGATCAGAATTTGCCGACGTGAACGCTGAATGTCTAGCTGATTATAACGTGAATAATTTTTAATAATATTTTAATATTTTCAAATTCCTCACCAACTGCATTGAGAGTAACCTCACCCACTCACAACCACAGTTGTCAGATCTCGAGCTTGTGGCTGCCATGACTGCTTGAGCTCGAACTTTGGTTTCATGACTACTATGGTAGGGTGCGAGACTTGAGTCATAGCCATGGACATGAGCTCTATAACTCGAATGGTCATGATCACGAGCTTCAAGCTTGAGTGGCCATGGTGGCCGCGAAACCAAAGCTTGAGCTTGAGCTCGAGCAGCCATGGCACCTACAAGCTCGAGATTCGGCAACCATGGCCACGAGTCAAGCTCAAGCAACCATGGACAAAACTCGAGCTTTGGTTTTGTGGCCACCATAGCAAGGCAAGGATTGCGGCCACCAACGTGAGCTTTATAATTCGAATGGTTGTGATCGTGAGCATCAAGCTTGAGTGGCCACGGTGGCGCAAATTTAGAACTTGAGCTCGAGCAGCCATGGCAACAACAAGCTCCATGGCCTTGAGTCGAGCGTGAGTCGAAAATTTGAAAATAATTTACTTCAATATTATTAAAAGTGATCAATGTCAATGTTGTCTGTGTCATATAAAACAATCAATGTCTACATTAATGATTTCCGATGAAAATTTGCCAAATAGACTCAATTGGTAAAATGTGAAAATGATTGTAATTTAATTAGCCAAATTGAAATGTCTAATTGAATTAGTAAAAATGTAATAGATTTAAAACTTTTTAGATAATTTTCCCTATCAAAATGAGGTAGGTGATCATAGTTCTATTCACGCTTTTGAAGAGCTTGGAAATCATTTGATGACCTTTATGTTAAATTTGAAAAGGTTAGTAATAAGAATTCTTTGCACGCTCCCGAACGATCTCGAGGAGTGGAGTACGAGACGATTTAGACCCGAACCCCTATAAATCCGCTGAGCATTTTCTATATACTTACCTTTTTACTTATAACCGTATCACTTAAGATGCTCATAATTTGTGTATAAATATTTGATGATGTATACTTTAGACAAATGCATCGGCAGTCCCTTAAGATGTAATACACTTGTGTATAAATGAGTTAGTATGCACTCTAGATATTATACAAACTGAAATTACTCATATTGTTTACAAACATGTTGAAACGTGTTAATATAGGTTGTTGTGATGTTAGTGAAGCTTGATTAATATTCATATTTATACGTCAATATATGGCGTAATTTTAACAATCTTTTGCTCATCTCTTTATAATATAGTTTGTACATGTTAAAGTAATAAATTAAATCATATTTAAGGATAAAAAATCACAGAAGATAGAGAAAAAAACTCAATAATTCACTTTAGATGTTAGCAAAGTGAAATTACTAATATTATCTAAAATCATGTCGAAACGTGTTTACACATATCGTCGTACATAAATGCATTCATCATTATAAATAGGATAAACACGATAAGTATCCTAATGTGTAGATACCAAACAGGGTAATAAATTTGATAATTAATCATGTGATGGTTTGACATGCTCTATGAATTGCGTGGAGGCAAGTTCAACATGTTTATTAAGCATGTCGTGCTAGGGGTGAGCATGGTTCCATAATAGAATCTAGAACCAAAGAAACCAACCAGTGGAAACCTATCTAATTACAAGTTCTAAAGTATGCAGGATATATTCCATGAACTTGTTTTGATGCGTAGGTTCTAGACAAATGAAACTTGGAACTTGGAACCTAAAACAAGATTCTATGTTTTTCTTGATCTATATCTTCGCGCGATTCGGTGGTATTCCTCGGAACCATTAATTTAAACTTCCATTTTATGATTGAGATTTTTACTTTATTAACGTGTTCATTATTTATTTCTAAATATAAATTGTGATTAGTGAATTATAATAACAAATAATTGTCGTCATTCATAACAAGTTCCAAAATAGATTCCGAGGCATGCAAGTTAGGTTTTGAAGATGAAAAAAAAAGGATTTGTTCTGGTGAATAGGTTTCGGATTCTAGGTGGTACTAATACGGAATCTAGAACTACTCACCCCTATATCATAACTCAAATAAGTTATAAGCGTGTTATATACCCTTGTTTGGACATAATATGAGACAACACGAATTGTTAGCCAGCAAAAAATGGCAGAGAAACGCTCATAATCCAATCCACGAACATGCATTTACGCACACAATCGCTCACGGACAAAAACTCTAATGTATTTTTAAAATGATAATTATTATAAGGTTTCCGAAAGACGATTACATCGAAAAAACAAATAATCACTACACAAACCAAAGGCGACATGAGAAACCCCGAAAATAGCCGCATGCACAAAAGAAGTTCGGAAAACTTAACAAAGCCAGATACAACAGGGAAAATTGACATAAAAGTGCACCTGAAAGATGGTTAAATAATGGATTTCGAGGCTGAAATGACTTACAAATCAGTTCCCCAATTTGGCAATAGCATAGCACTCAACATGGGCTTCTTTGTGTTATGAGTCATGTAACTCCTCTCGGATCAAAAGTTATGGTCCTTTTATCGCCTGTCATGCAAATTGTTGTACCTAGCCCACATTTTGGATATCTACTAGACTAAATGAGATTTTTTTTTCTCTTTTGTACTTAAATTTTCTTAAATTTTGTTATTTAGCTTTATTATATTGGTTATATTAATCAAAATATTTTTATTCAATTTTTATTATTTAATCTAATCATTAATATTTATTCTTGGCTAGTCATTAATCTTATAGTTAGTGTAATTTTCTCTTATCTTATCCTCTCACTTTTCTTTGACAATTTTCATGTTTTCATAAGTTTAATTTACAAACAATTGGATAAAGGCGACAGCTTGAGACAAATTTGACATATTTTATTGTGATTAATTACTTGGCACGTGGAATTCAATCAATACTAAGATGTTTTAAGTCAACACGAATTGACGCGAATTACAAACATGATTATGACATGTTAACACGAATTGTCAGCCCCAATTAGGAATCACATGTTAGACATGAGTAGGATCTTAAAAGGCTCAAGAGGAAGAAATAGGTGGGAGATCTGCCTTGGGATGGGAGACCCTGTAATATCACTCTCGTATTCCCTCTTTGTCGAGAAGATAAAGATAAATAGAGAATTTTGGGGCTTAACGGTGGTGAAGGTAAACACCATGTCAGGACGAAAGTCCCAGCTATCGTCAAGTAGGCAAGTATAATAACCTCCTATGCTTGAAGTAAATGAGGATGGATGAAAGGCTCACCGTAGAGTTAGCATGCTTTACGGTACTGAACTAAACCACATGCTTTTCTTTGACAATTTTCGTGTTTTCATAAGTTTAATTTACAAAAAATTGGATAAAGGCGACAACCAAAAGTGCGCTGCATATTGAACCTCAATGGCGACGAAATATCCATCGCTAAAACAAAAGCAGTTCTCATTCCCATTGTCCTTCCATCAAGGTTGGTCATCCTTCCCCTTGCCGTCGCCATCTCTTGAATTTTGCTGCCGCCGTAACCGAGGCCGCCAGGGCTGTCGTCGCCTGGTGCAAAGTCACGCATAAGTCTGCTTGCAAATTTCTCTTCGTTTGTTTGTTGAACTTGAAGTGAAACTGAACGACCGTATCAAATGTATCGTCGATTAGCTTGCTGTTTTGACGTTACAAAAGTTTGCATATGCTGGTCGATGCAAGGTTATTGCTCCTCGCATTTTGTGTCTGTTTCGTATTCGACCAGTCGGATGGCTAGAAGTCGTGATTCTAGGATGGTGTTCATACGTGGTCGTCGGACTTTCGAGTTTCTCGCTGATCATCGAGACTTTAGAGCAAGGATCACCACGGCTGAGATTTGTTGCCGACGGATCGTTCGTATGAAATTTGGCTTACCTGTTGCGATCTTGAGAGCATCGTAAAAAGATTGTCCCAACTTCTATTAGCTATCGAGGAGACTAAATTTGGACTAACGATTAAGTGGAATTAATTATTTTAGCAACTTCTCAAACCTTGAGTTACTGCATTTCCCTGGGTGTCATGTTCACACAATTGTACTAAATGATCCCGGCGGTTTGCTGCAGGTTCCTGTAATGCCTAAATGTTCGGTTTCTCGAACACCTAGAGATCATAGCATCCACCATCAAAAATATCGACTCATTATTTCGATGAATCATTTCTACTTAATGATCTCCAATCATCCGGTTTAATCTTAGTTTTACTTTATAATTTTCTACAGTGCCTTATTACAATCCAACTGACGAGGAGAAAAGGAAAACATATCATGCCTATGTGCACAGACAACACACATGTTTTAATCATATGCTTGTGTTCGCTCCGAAATCATCAAATAGAACAGAAGACACCTCAGCCTACATCAGCAAGGGTAGATGTGCAAGGAGAGCATGTAGTTACTAAAAAGTAATTTCGCTGAAAATGAAATATAAGAAAGAAGAAATATCTACACCTATTGCATTCCCCTTCATTAAAATCGAATTCCGGCCCCGTATTAGATGGTGATTTTTTTTTTTTTTTTTTTTTTTTTGGGGTTCGGTTTCCTTGTGTTTCTCTTCCTCCTCAAATCTACATCTATTGCATCCCCGCTTATTAAAATCGAATTCCGACCCTATATTTGATGGTGATCATTGTCCCAGTCCGATCGACAGGAACCTTCGATGCTATGAATTGTCTATTCCGGTTGACTTTAGCCCCTTACAGTTGAAGGGAACTGATCCACCTCCACCTAAAGAGGTTGATTTTAACTCCATTTTGCTATGATTTGTCCTCTAGGTTGGCCGGGTTTCAGTCAAGCCGATGTCAATATTTCTCAACTCAACCATTCCCAACTCAACCATCAATCAATTGTCCATTCCAGTTAGGGAACTAATCCCGCCTCCGCCTAAAGAGGTTGATTTTAACTCCATTTTGCTATGATTTGTCCTCTAGGTTGGCCAGGTTTTGGTCAAGCCGATGTCAATTATCCATTCTGATTGATTTTAGCCCCTTACTGTTGAAGGGAATTGATCCCACCTCCGCCTAAAGAGGTTGATTTTAACTCAATTTTGCTATGATTTGCCCTCCAGGTTGGCCAGGTTTCGGTCAAGCCAATGTCAATATTTCTCAACTCAACCATTCCCAATTCAACCATCAGTCAATTGTCCATTCCGATTGACTTTAGCCCCCTACAGTTGAAGGGAACTGATCCCGCCTCCACCTAAAGAGGTTGATTTTAACCTCCATTTTGCTATGATTTGTCCTCCAGGTGGGTCAGGTTTCGGTCAAGCCGATGTCAATATTTCTCAACTCAACCGTTCCCAACTCAACCATTTGTCAATCGCTGCAACTGTTCTTGCCTCGAGAGTTTGACTTAGCGCACATAAGCGCAAGAGGCAATTCAATCTATATAGAATGACTTAGTGAATAGGATACGTTGTTGTGTGTATGGATTATGTGCATGAGACATGTTTATATTCCGCAAATCATAAATGCAAACAAGTTTTTATTTTTGGCCACCTACCAGGACTATGATTTGTGTCCCAGTTGATTTATAAGTTCAGCGAAATATATCATATTTGAAATCTTAATTATTTATTGGACCATGCGAGCATGCAAAAGGCAGAGTTTTTTTGTTTTTGTTTTTTTTTTGGGGGGGGGAGCACCCACAAAAAAACCAAAAAAACAAAAACAAAATCAGTAAGAATATGTGGGGCTAGGCACTTCACAAAAGCAATTCCACCTTGGAGACCTTCCATTTTAAATACAAAGAGAAAATGTGTGTATTAGCTCTCAGCTTAGAAGAGTATTATTGAAGATGCAAAACACACATTTGGCACATTGCAAATTTGGGGAAGTGAGCAATGTTCGAGAATTTCCAAGCAATATTAAGTCCTCTTTTTCCATTTTTTTGGGAGAAATTCCGGGGACCATATCGTGAAATGGTCGAGATGCAATAATTTTCTGTTGGCCAAATCAAAATGCATGAGACAAACCATCAGAGCAATCCCTTTAGAAAGCTGCTGAAGATCGAATGCATTCTATGACTCCGCCATTATGCACTCAATTGCTTCCTTGCAAATTCCAGTCATCGTCGCTTCAGGTCCATAAACCTACATCATAAGCAAGAAGAAAGATCAGCCAAGAATAGAGAGCCAATGATTCATCGCAACATGTTTGCGTATCAAATTTGGGTTTTATACTCCTACTGAATCATGTCATTCACTCATTAACTCATGGCAAAGAATTGTACTTTTGCTCGACATGTTAAAAAACTTTTGTAATTTAAATTCGTATCAGCTTCCGTCATTTCTAATTTGCTAATATCAGGAAGTGTCGCTCCTAGACATGTTGCTTAGGTATTTGTTTCTTCTTTTCCTTTTGCAGCAAAATAATGCAATTCGAGCCAGTGAACAGTATAAAAAGAAGGAATTTCCTCATTGTGATCACAACATGCATTGGCAGCAAAGCATAACAGAAGAAAGGGGCCAAAGACAATCAATGACATACCTCAAGTGGAACTCCAAGTTCTTCACCAAGTGCACGCATCTTTGCTAGACCGGTCTGGTAGTTTGGACCACCTCTTCTCACATAAATATGCATTCTTGCTGCTTTCAGCTTAGATTCCTTCATGTGATTGAAGAAAAAAATCAATCATACATATATGGATATTATCCATGAAAATGCATGTCATAGTGTTAATTTTACTCAGGCTATACCTTCTCCCTGAGGGCTCTAATTATGCCATTGAACGTGGCAGCAACGTCAGTGAAGTTAGCAATGCCACCTCCTATCAAAAGGGCTCTCTTACGGCCATCGGGATTTGCAGTAGCGCACTGCCAATGAAATCAGGTGATTGAAGCAGCATAAGATTTCCAAAGGTAATAACAAATATTGTGTGGCATTGCAGAAACAAAGTATAAAAACACAAATGGTCAGAGGATCTTACATCGATAACTACCCTAGCATACTGCAAAACCTCTTCCTCATTTGGAGCTCCACTATACTCTGCATAGTTGCCGAGTTCTGATGCATAGCCCAAGTCACCAACCTGGAAAGAACTCATGTTAAATGGTAGCACGAAAAGAAGGAAATTTTTTTTTTTTTTTTTTTTTGCAGTGCAGAAAGAGGCCAATTTATTGAGATAAGCAGGGACGTTACCATGACAATCACGGAATTGCAAAACAAGCAGATTTACATCCGAAACAGAGTAAGCAACGAGCCAAACAAGATGAGGTTGTGGGAGTAAGAGTGATCTAGTCAACAGATGAGATAAATGAAAACTTACAGTGTCTGCATAGATTACACTGGCTCCACCTCCAGCCACCATGGTCCAAATACGTCCTTTTGGATTCAAAACAGTAAACTTCAGGGATGCACTTGTCTGCAATATAAAAAAGGCACATGAATTGTCAAGTTTTTCTTGGGAGCAAGGACTGCCAATAGTGGACTCAAGCGCTGGAGTCAAGTGCTGTGGCAATTTAAACAGAATATCCATCATATCCGATGAGGTTTAGATTCATCATGTAGCATAATGCACAAAAACCTGCCCCAGAGGGGATAAAAAATGAAGGTCAAGCATTGATAATCGCCACATAATCTAAAAAATCATTACTATAAGCAAGCTGCAATTAGAGCTTCCAAATCCCAACTTCACCAAGAAATCCAATACCAAACACTAAACCCGGTGGCCAAGGAAGACTTCAAGAAAATGAATTCACTTTGCTGTAATATTTATGCAATAACTTAAACTAAAAGGACCTGTTAAGTCTCCATAGCTACCTTTTCATCCAATGAATGAATGAAGTTTTCCGTTGGACTTAACACTCTGCCAAATGGCAATGGAAACTCAATATCACCCCATCTGCACATTTGGACGACCAAGCTTAATAGGCAACAAAGAAGCAGTCAAGAGGAAAGCTTTAGAAGAGTCTTATCCAGAATGATACTTATTAAAGTTCTTGAAAGCTGCAGTATCATCGAGCTCCCCCCTCATATCCAAAGGATAGGGCTCACCATCAACCAAAGTGAATGGGTTCATCTCCAGGAAGCTGAAGTCCAAATCTGAAGAGAAGGGGGAAAAGGTGGGGGGGAGTGTGCATTCAAATATTTAAAAACAGTATAAAAACAAAGGAGAACAAGATTTGCAAGTCTCATGGTCCAGCACTCGGTTGAAATTATTTTTTTAATTCGAAAGATAAGCCTTCTCATAATGTAAAGTTGTAGAGAGCCAATGCTATTATTCCATCTCAAACATTTCCATACCCTGAAATACTGAGAAGACCCCCTTTATGAAATCCCCAATCTTTCCACGAACCTGCAAGAAGGATTTTTCTAAGCATGGTTTGCACATAGCAAACAGAAATTGTGCATAAAAGATAATTTGAGAGAGAGATAGTTTTTCTTTTCTTCCATATGCTACAAAACATGGTTTTCTCTCCGACCATTTATAACTTAATTAGTTCCTTAGAAATCTTGATAAAGTATTCAGCCTAATCCTTATAAGCAGAGCAGTGTCACATATCTTGTCTTTGAATGTTACCCATCTACAAAGTACAAAACTTTAAAATGAAATCTTGAAAATTGGGAAACATGACAACCTCCAGAGGCAGTGTCGCAATAAGTGGAGCACACGTCTCACTTGTCAAAGGCTTCTCAGTAGGCAGAAAAATAGTCTTGACCTGCACACAGAGAGCGCACATCTAATTAGCTGCACGATGATATGAGAAAGCATCTGCTGTGTCACCATATTATGTCGTGACAACATCAAGTACCTTGTCCCAATTCTCTTCGATTTCAATCCCTCCACACTCTGAAAAACTTATAGTGCATCCCAGCCTGTCCGATACTATAGAAAGATAGTACTCCTGATCATGGGGAACAAAGGGCTCGACTATGAATGTGGTCACGGGTGCTCTGCAACCGCCCATTTCAACCTACAACCAAATCGGGAAAGCATCTTCAAACAACAAGAACATTGCCAAACCGCAGCGACCGTAACAAAAATTTGGGTTTGTTCGATCACCTCCACACCAAGACGTTCCTTCACAAACTGCGCAACTTGAGCCATATCCAAATTCAGGGCCACAAGTCCGCTCTTGCCACGCTTCCCGAACAACATGTCGGGCTTCACGACCAACTTCGTAGAGGACAGCCACGTTTCTTTGTTCACCAGTTCGGCAAAATCCGTCGATTCCGTCACCTTCAAAACACACGTGAACACAAAACCACGACACCGTCAGTACTACAGTCAACCGTCAACACCCATCTCTATGATTTCGATTTCACACCACCAAACACACATCGCCAACACGAAAGACAGTTCCTTTCCAAATGGGTTTCACGAGCAACCGATATCTCGACACGAAATCTCGAGCAAGACCTCAGAGAGAATCGACACATCAAGAAACAGAGGAACCAAGATCGAGGGAGCAGAACCTGAGCGGATCGGATCGGGAGGTCGATGTTGGCGAGGCGCTTCAGGTGCTGCTTGAGGAGCCTCTTGGAGTCGTACTCCCTGATCTTCTTCCTCGCCATTTTCGATTCGACACGGAGACTCTGCGCAGACCCGCTTCGTGGGTGCTAAACGAACTACCCAGTACTTGGTCGCTGCAGTCAAGAGGGAAGAGAAGGAAACGGGGGAGGAGCAGAAGAGGGTCGGATCGATCGGATGGGAATTTTGGGTAGGTCGAGGATTGCGATAATCGGGAGTGGATGGAGTAGGTCGAGGGATGTTGGTGGGCTACTGCGAGTTAGTTGAGCTGGAATTGTGCCGTGAATAGGACTCGGCGGACAACGGGAGATGAAAAGCAGTCACATTGTTTTGCGCACCCGACGAGGTTAATGATGATTGTGTTGGTGTTTCTTTCTTTTTTTTTTTTTTTTTTTTTTTTTGGTCAAAATTGTCTCGGTGTTTGACGGGTCGGTTTTTTTGGTTTTTTCCTTCCATAGAGGGATTTGCTCAAATATTTTAAGATAATTTGATTTCGGATTAGAACGAGGAACCAGAGAATTAGGCCGGCAAGTCCTAAAATTGAGGAATCGATTCCCTGGAATCTAGAATAAGTCTTCTTGTTTGTATAGCTATGATATTCCTTGATATTTGATGATAAGTGTGTAGAATCGCTAGTCTAAGATTCATTTTCAAGATATTTATGATTAAAAATTTTACTTTGTTAATATTTCATATTTTACATATATCTAAATGTGAATCATGTTAAGTAGATTGTGGTAGCAAATGATGGTCCTTAGATGTGATCATTTACTATAATTATTTAATTAAAAATATAGGTGAAACCTAGATATATCATAAAACTTCTGAAACCTAAACTGATCTATAAGTCCTAAATTTTTAATTAGTTCGATGTGATCCATAGTTTTTTTGCATGTTTTTAATTTAATTCTTAAGTTATATGAAAATATTCAATGTTATCTTTGAATTAATTCAAATTTAGGGACAATATTGAACATTTCAATATAGTTTGGAGATTGAATTTTTTAAATCAAATTAAATAAATACCAAAAGTTCATTGATCATATTAAATAAATTAAAAATTTAGGACCGCATAACACATTTAATTAAAATTCATATAACACATTGAACAGATTAAAAATTTAATAATCTCATGACAAATTTTAGAGATCATTTGTAAAATTTTCTAAACATTTGTATTGATTCATCATTTTCATGTACTAATTAATGTATATAAGCAAATGTCAATTTCAATAGTTTGACTTCGATATTTCATTGGATTTTAAATTTTTTCAATATCGTCGGCCATATTTTTATGTTCCAACTAAGTTGCTCTTCTCTATTTCTTTGATTCCCTATTCTGTAGAAGAATAAGGAAGGGATTTCATTCGGAAGAAAAATTAAGAATTGGAAATACCCTTTTACCTATTAAAAAGTCAAAAGCATTACATATGGTAGCAAAAGATACAAGTGAAAAAAGGCATTAAAAAGAGGGGGTATTTTCGCCATTTCAATCTTATATTAAAGGGGTAATAATATAAATGATTCTTAAACTTTGATCTAATGTAAAATGTAATATCTAAATTGTTACTTAATATATAATGTGATATATAAAATTTTAATTTATTTAATACAGTCTCTGCCACATATTAAGTTGAATAAGAACTAAAAGTCCGACTCTTATATCAAATAAATTAAAAATTTATGAATCACATTATCCATTAAGTTACAATCTAGAAATTATGTTGAACAAATTAGTTGGAGAACTAAGCAAAATATGAACTAAAAGTCCAAAAATTAGGAACCACATATCACGACGTTACATACCGGGACGAATTTAAGGGACCATTTGCGTCGTGTTTTATCCCGATCGATTGCCAATTCCGCTTCTTCTCTTTCTTCTTCGTGCAAATCTTCAGAACCCTAATTTCTCCAGTTGGTCGCGTCCGAGCGTGATCGATTCGGCCGATCCGTACCTCCGATCCCTTCCTCCGCCGGAATCCTCGATCGCCGCCGCAGATGGAAGCGCCGATCCCGGACATCAAGAAGTGGGTCGTCCTCTACCCGGCGTACATCAACTCGAAGAAGACGATCGCGGAGGGCCGGCGCATCTGCGTGGAGAGAGCGTGCGAGAATCCCACCTGCGTCGAGATCGGGGACTGCTGCGGCTTCCTCAAGCTCCGGTTCGCCGTCGAGGTTCGTTCTTTTTTGGACCGCCGCGGCGGCCGCCGTCGCTTCTTGTGCTTCGTTTTCTTGTTCACCGCGTGCTCGGGCGGGCTTTCTTTCCGTGGGGTGCGATTTTGAAGGGGGCCGAAATGGGGTTTTTTTGGTGCAGATCGATAAGGCTTATCCGCGGGATTTCATGCAGAGAGGGAGAGTGAGGGTTTTGCTCAAGGCGGAGGATGGGACTCTGTGCAATCCTGCCGTCTCTTCCAGTAAGTTAGATTAGCTTCTGCATTGGTCCTGGACATATGCTTGTCTGAAATTGGGGTTCAAGCTGTCTTTTTTTTTTTTTTTTTTTTTAACCCGACGATCAGAATGATATAGTTTAGTGTGCTGGAACTATAAAATTTTTCATCTTTTGGCTCTGTGGAATTTTTTCTTTTTAAGAAGTGGGTGAAGTTCATCACATAGGTCCCTGGTCAAGTGATGAGGGGTAGGATTTTGGTTGCATAAGACACGGAAGAAGAGTTGTGTAGCACCCAGAATTGGAAAACTTATTGTAGTGTGAAGGCAGCACTTTGCACAAAGAACATGTTGTGATAGCCCCAGGGCGTGCTCTTTTTGGTTCTTTATTTCTAATTTCTCGAGACATAGCTGGCATCTGTGTTGTGTTGCCTTTCAACAATTGAACCTGATGAAACAAATGCATTTCTGATCACTTAGCTTGTCATCTAATAAAACTTAGAAAGCTATTCAACTTTATGCTTTATTTTCATTGCTATGCAATGGGAATTGTGGAGTGATGGTTGAGCATCAACACTTGATGGCTGTTATTACTGTCTACTGGTGTCTGCTTGTTGTTCCTACATGGTCTCTGTCCTCCTGAAGTACTAGGCTTCAAGAACTGTAACCATGAATTTTTCTTGCGGAGCTAGAATTCCATATAGAAATGATTTGACAAGGGTGAACTAAGTGTGAGAGATCTTGAAACTATTAATCAAGCCTCATTGGAAAAATGGCTTTGGACATTTGTCATTCAAGACAACAATTGTTGTAAGACGTTCATTGCTATTTGGTGGTGTACATTAGATGGTTGAGTTACAGATTGTTATAGTTTTTGGAGGCTTAGAAGCGACGTTGGGATGAATTCTGTTTTGTTGTTGGTATTGTACTGGAACCCAAATCCAATTCTGGCTGGGTATTAGATAGTTTTTGTGGATAGAAGGCCCTTCACATGGGTTTTCAGAATCTTTATCCTAATTCTCCCATAAAAGGTGCATTAATTTAAAGTTACTACAAGAAATTTGAGGTTAAATCTCATTCTATGGCCATTTTGTCTGTGACAGAACGCTTGCTTTCCATAGAAGCAAATTTGGAAGGTGAAAGCTCCATTTAGAGTTACTTTCTTGACATGGTTGGCATTCCCGAATACTTATAAATGAAAAGAGTTGTGATCATATTAATTTGAATTGTCAGTGCATATGCAAGGAGAGTTCTGACTATGGGAATTTTCTGACATGTCCATCGTGAAGTAGCCTTAGTAGTCTACTGTTCTTTCCTGATGAGAGTGGAAGTCTGTCTTAGGTGGCCCAAACTCTTTCAATGAGCTACTTAGTAATTGGAAGTGGCCCAGCATGTTCAAAATAGAAATAAATTCTAGATTTTGTGTTAGACTACTTAGCTTCTTTTCCAGATTTCTGCTTTTGTTTCTAGCTTATATTCTGTGTACTTCCTCTATGCTGGGATATTGTATCCCTTTTTATCTTATAGATTTCATTACTCTTTGGAAAGGATTTTTCAACTGAAAAACTGTATGTTCGTTTATCTGGGTTAAATTAGTTATTAACCTAAGGCTCGTAATTTTATAAACTCTTTCGGCTTGTACACTACCACTAACATCCAGTCATATTAGGAGGATACTCTAAAAGACTTCACTTGATCCGATGGTTGGCTGCAAGGAAAAAAAGGACATGATTGTTGAACAAATTGAGTTTTGTTCATGTTGTGAATCTCTGGGTGTTCTCTCTGAGATGGAATTTGCATTACCTTAGTCTAAGTGTAAATGAGACCTTCTGATAGATTTTTCAGGGACTCACGCATCTAATCGGATATTTAACCCATGGGTTTTTTGGACTGTTCTTGAAACAATTGATGAGGTGATATATCGTATTTAGTGAAATCATTGTCCTCTGCATGGAAGAGATCACAGCAAGCCGAATCTGCAAATCGTCTCAGAGCTCTGCATCACGAGTGCCTGCAAGTTGCTCTTGCTGTTGATATGGATAAAATAGAGTGAAAGTAGTTTATCTTAGCCTCTGCCAAATGTACGTATTGTTGCGGAGTCATCTGAATATCATGCATAATAATTCGTTTTTCGAGGAAGTTGTAATTCTACAAAAAGAGAAGATCCTGTCATGTTGCTGGTTATAGACTTGGAAAATCTCATCTATGGTTATTGTGCAGACGTAGTAATTTTGAACGATGTTCTGCAGGAAAAGAGCTCATGCTTCGTGTTGCAGAGTTGGTTCCGAGGCATCCTGGACGGACCAAGAAGCAAGAGCCCGCGTCCAACACAACTACTGGAGCTTCGAAATCCGGCAAGGGCGGAAGAAAGAAGAGATAGTCGAACGTAGTTGCAAATGCATGCATCATAGCAGTTATAGCTCGAACGTTAGTGAAATTGGCGGAGGCTTCTTATTCTTCAATTCAAACATCGGCATGCTCTCCCTGTTCCGTGAAGATTTTGATAGATTGTGCTTGTGTCTGAGATTAATGCATATGGAGGAAATATGAGGACCCGTTTCATTCAATATATTCTCAACAGAATTTCTCTTGCGAATGAACATAAAGAATGTCTTCGTTCCATCCCATTCCATTTCATTTCCGCGATACCCCGAAAGAGATTGCGACTTTAGATTGTAATTGATTTGATTTCCTTAGTCCTGCCACGTCCGTCGCACTAAGCATGCATTAAAAGTTCCCTTTTGGATAGAAGACAAGTCTAAATCAATATGTCAAGACAATTATAAAATCGGTGGCCAAACAAAGAAAGATTTTGAATTCGATTCGTTTAGTCATCATTTGTTATCTAGTGGATTGTCTCTATTATCAAGTACCATAAAATTAATTTCACTTATTATCAAGTATTATAGAATCAATTTTCTGAACTTACCTTCGACATAAAAAATACCAGAAAACAGCTAAACCTTTTTTAAAATTGAATTTTTTAAAGTATTAAAGAGTCAATCTTCTGAACTTGCCTTCAACATAAAAAATACCAGAAAACAGTTAAACCTTTTTTAATATTGAATTTTTTAAAGGGTTAATTCCGTGAAAAACTTCGATTACAACAAATTTATTCAAAATTAATTTTTTAATCACAAAGATATCAAAATTGATGTACATGTGACGAATTTATTCTAAATTAAAATTTCAAATTAAATTAGATTAATACTACAAAAAAATTACAAATTGATATGTTTATAACAAACAAAGGGTAAAATCTTAAATAGGTATATCCGTCAACTCTCATGTATCATTAAATTCAACAATTTGACGGTAAAATTTAACATAAATCAACATTGGGTAAATTTGTCACAAATGTATCAATATAATTTCCGGTAAAATCTTAAATAGGTATATCCGTCAACTTTCAAATATCATTAAATTTAATAATTTGACGGTAAAATTTAACATAAATCAACATAGGGTAAATTTATCACAAATGTATCAATGTAATTTTATTAATTAAAGAGCTAATTTAAGGTGAATTTATCACATATATATATATATATATATATCGGTTTAAGTATTTTCGTCGTTTTAACTATTTCTAAAATATCTGTTAGAAAAAAAAAACTATTTCTAAAATAATTTTCGAGGACAAAGTAGTTTTCGCGCAAATAAAACATGATTTCCGGTCAGCACATTGTACAGGATATAGGATAGCTGGTCTTGGGACCAAGCCAAAGTCCCCCCACGTGGAAAGGAGGAAGCGAGTTTGCACGTCCACCATGCACGCCATCCCGGCGGAAAACCGGAAAGAGAAGGAGTCCGCCGCTCGTGCCACGTTCTCTCCATGCAAACCCCCTCCCATGTACTATAAATCTCGTTCGCTCTCGCTCTCGCCAACTCCTCTCTCCAAAGAAACGATTCATTCCAAGAAACTGCTGAAGAGAGAGAAGAAGAAGGAGAAGAAGAAAGAAACCAGAGAGCGGCAACATGCCGGGCCTGACGCTCGGCGACACCGTCCCGGACCTCGCCGTCGAGACCACCCGCGGCAAGATGAAGCTCCACGACTACATCGGCGACGCCTGGACCATCCTCTTCTCTCACCCCGGTAACCGTCGTTGTCTTCGTCGTCGTCGTCTCTCCTTATGCCCGACTCCGCATGTTTCGACGGCCCCGAGAAAAGGGAAGTCTTGTTCACCCACGACATTGCTTGCGCAGGGGATTTCACGCCGGTGTGCACGACGGAGCTCGGGAAGATGGCGGCATACGCGCCGGAGTTCGAGCGGCGAGGGGTGAAGCTCCTGGGCTTGTCCTGCGACGAGGTCGAGTCGCACAAGGCGTGGATCAAGGACATAGAGGCCTTCACTGTCAGATACTCTTCTCCCTATTAAACCCTTTTTTTTTTTATCACTTGGCATATGTGTATTTGCATGTCTTGTAGGAACTTGCTTTTTTGGATTTTGATGTTGTGTTTCATCTGGTTATGGTGATAGTATCATCCTTCAGAAAGAAAGAGATAAGAGAACTTATAGGAATGTGTGGTATTATGATTTAGTAGAGTGACCAAGGGAAGTCTCCTTAATCTTAGGCACAATTTGGGTAGAATGAGGTGGTTTATTTGCGCGTCGCGAGGTTGACTGTTCTGTTTCCCATTTGAGATTGGAACCTTTGGCTTTTGTGCAATTTTCATTATTCCAATTTCGAGCCAACATCCTCAATGTCGTGTTGCTTGGTGGGGTGTAGCCTGGTGCTAAGGTGACGTACCCGATAATTGCCGACCCGAATAGAGAGATCATCAAAGAGCTCAACATGGTCGAGCCCGAGGAGAAAGACGCCTCGGGGAAGCAAGTCCCTTCTAGAGCTCTGCACATCGTCGGTCCTGATAAGAAGGTATACATGCTCATCTTAACTCTTCTATTTCGCGCTAATCAAACTTTTAACCAATGTCATCTCATGCATGTCCTTTTCGTTTTCACGATATAACATAAATTGTATAGATCAAGCTGAGTTTTCTGTACCCGGCGAGCACGGGGAGGAACATGGACGAGGTGGTGAGGGTGCTGGAATCGCTGCAGAGGGCGACGAAGCACAAGATCGCCACCCCGTGCAACTGGAAGCCGGGGGAGGCGGTTGTCATCTCACCGTCCGTCTCCAACGAGCAGGCCACGGAGATGTTCCCGCAGGGCTACAAGACCGCCAATCTCCCGTCCAAGAAGGATTACCTCCGCTTCACTCATGTTGATTAGCTCCGTCTGCTCCAGCCTTCGGCCCGCCTTTGTTGCTTAGCGATATGTTAATAATATGTGTCTTAGTTTTACTCCTGTGTCTGTGCAGCCTGCCTTTTGTATGGTGAGAGCTTGTGCATGAACATGGACATGGAGATTTTGTGAAAACCTGTTATGCTGGTTTTGAGAGATATGACTGGGCCTGTGCAGTCATGCGGTAAAGGCCTGTCGTTAAGACTGGATTTCCCTGTCCTGTTACTTCCAACAAGTTCTTCCTTTGTTTCGTACTATAAGACATTCAAACATAGTAGCTGGTTTTCATCGTCCTGACTCACAAGTCATGTCTCGAGATGCAAGGATTACCTTGTCATAAACCATGACTCATGACACAAACTAAAAGAAATGGGATTGAGGATGAAGGTCGTATAGCATGAGTGGGGATAATTGTTCAGAAAAGTCTAAATTTTTAACTTCTCAATTTTTTGAAATTAATCTTAAAATTTTAAATTATTTGTCAATGCAATATGAAGTTGGAATTATCGACATGGACGGTCTACTTCAATATATTTATGGTTGGCGATCATGTTCAGTGATCACATATACAACTTCCAATGGTCGGAAGAATTATATTAATAAATCATAGAAAAGAATTGTATTTGTAAATCGTGAAAAGAGTTTGGCTAAATTGGTTGAAAGGAATTCTCAAAAATTTTAGAACTATATTAATTGAGATATTGAAAAATTATATTAGTAAATCGTCAAGCCATTGGAATAATTATATTAGCAATTCATAAAAAATTTTGGATTTATATTAATTGAAATATTGAAAATTTTATTATTAATTTAAAATCCTACTGATTCAAAATCTCGAAAGAGAAGCTTTTGACTACATTGATCAGAAGGAGCTAGCTCTTGATTACATTAATCGAAAAGATTATATCAGTAAATTGATCAATCGAAAGGATTATGTTAGTAAATTATCAAAAGTTTAGAATTGCATTAATTGACAGTCCCAAAAGAGAAGCTTTTGACTACATTGATCAAAAGGATTATATAAGTAAATCGTCGTCAAGGTTTAGGATTATAATTGACTCAAAATCTCGAAGGAGAAGGCAATTACCAGGTTCCAGAACTGTGGCAGGACATCACGCCACAACGGGTCGGAGGGATGTTGAACAGAAGTTTATCTGGGTCAGACAATGGCCAATTATGGTCGGTAGGCAAGGTTTGGAAAAATATCTCCAGAGAATTCGATTCTCGCGTCAATGATAGGATCCATTTTTAGATCCTAAGGGATGGGACACTCAGCTACTCGAAGGGGCGGTTCATTGATGTCCCTCAAGTCGAGGAAGTCTCAGCGCTCCATCCAATCCCAGTGCCATGTACATTGATTGGCATTTTAAAGTTGATTTGACTCCTTATGCGTAATGTAAAATTTGTTAGGATACTGCTTAAGATTGGGTTTCCTCCCCACAGATATGGTCGTGCTAAACATGATGATTATCAAAGAAGGTGAGGAATAACAAACAGAAATCTGACTGCTTGTATACGAGCCAGAGTAGGTACTTTTCAGAGTCCAAATTTTAAAGTAAAACGGACATTTTCATCTCCTTTACCCTGTCGAAGGACCGTCAAGTTAGGCTAAACTCTGGAAAAGACCATACCTTCCTCCTGGATGGAGGGAAGCACCTTGTCTTTGATGAATGGATTACAAGTTATGAACGACGCTCATGAGTAAACTTAGTTAAGACTAAAGGTGGGTGATGTCATTCTCATGGCCCCTTGCGATGAGAGGATACACCGTTCTCTAGGCCAGTGTGCACAACGGAGCTCGGGAAGATGGCAGTGTACGTGCCGGAGCTCGAGCGAAGGGGGGTGAAGCTCCTGGGCTTTTCCTGCGACGAGGTCAAGTCGCACAAGGCGTGGATCAAGGACATAGAGGCCTTCACTGTCCGCTACTCTTCTCTCTCACTCTGCCTATTAGACCTTTTCATCACTTAGCATACATATATCTGCATGTCCTGTATTAACTTGCCTGTTTTGATTTGGATGTTGGGTTTGGTCTGATTTGGGTGATTATATTGTTCAAAAGGGAAAAGAAAGAGAACTTATAGAAATGTGTGGTATTATAATTTAGTAGATTGACCAAGGGAAGTCTCCTTAGTAGGCACAATTTGGGTTAGATTGAGGTGGTTTAATTGCGGGTCACAGGGCTGACTGTTCTGTTTCACATTTGAGATAGGGGCCTCTGGCTTTTGTGCAATTTTCATTATTCCAATTTCGAGCCAACATTCTCAATGTCGTGTTATTGAGTGGGGGTGCAGCCCGGGGCCAAGGTGACGCACCCGATAATTGCCAACCCGAATAGAGAGATCATCAAAGAGCTCAACCTGGTCAAGCCGGAGGAGAAAGACGCTTCAGGGAAGCAAGTCCTTTCTAGAGCTCTGCACATCGCCGGTCCTGATAAGAAGGTATACATGCCCTTCTACCTTTTCCTTCTCGCGTTAATTAAACTTGTATCAAATGAAACAAACTGCATAAACCAATGCCATCTTATGCATGTCTGTGATATGTGTATTACTTGAAGTAGCATAAACCAAAATTTCCCATTTAAACAGAACAGGTGCAGCAGGACTCTGGATCATCTATTTTCACAATATAACATAATTTGTATAGATCAAGCTGAGTTTCCTGTACCCCACGAGTATGGGAAGGAACATGGACGAGGTGGCGAGGGTGCTGGACTCCCTGCAGAGGGCGATGAAGCACAAGATCGCCACCCCCATGCAATTGGAAGCCAGGGGACGCGGTCGTCATCTCGCTGTCCATCTCCAACAAGCAGGCCAAGGAGATGTCCCCGCAGGGCTTCAAGACCGCCGATCTCCTGTCCAAGAAGTATTACCTCCGCTTCACTCATATCGATTAGTGCAGCGCCGTGTACTCTGGTGTTTGGCACGCTGTCCGTTGCCAAGGCTGGAGCATAATGAATAACTGTTGGGTGTGATTAGCTGTGTGTATTAGTTAATCTAGTGTCTGTGCAGCCTTTTTTATGGGGAGAGTTCGAAAATGAACATGTACATGGAGACTTTGTGAAAACCTGTAATGTTGGTTTGAGAAATGTGACTAAATCTATGCAGTAATGTAGTAAAGGCTTACTATTAAGACATGGATTCCTTTGTGAAGTTACTTCCAACAAACTACTCTGCCAGCTTTAAAAATGGAAAGGACAAAAAGGGAAAAATTTTCAAGCTAGCCACACCATCACCATCATCGTAGCATTTCTAGAATAACATCTATCATAAGAAAAAAAATCTACTTGACTTACTGAATTGGGTGTAAATTGGTTTCATGTCGATAAGCTTCGGATGGTGGTATTAAGGTCGCCCTCCCAACGCCCTTCATGATCCTCATCAGAGAGGAATAGTTTGAGTAATTTTGGTGTTCTTGCAGCACCCTTGCAAAATATGTTCATCTTGGGGCATTGGGTCACAGTAGCGTGCACCAGTGATGGGAACATGAAGGCACAATCGGCTGGAGAGAAGCTTTCAAGGTTTGGTAAACCACGAAGTATCAGCTTTTGCAGCTTACGGAAATAGATCTCCTCTGTTCCAGTCCCGTCATTTTTTATTATGTTTTCCATTGCACCACACTTTGCTAGGGTTAGCCGGCTAAGGTACACTAGGCTTGTGACAGCTGAGCAAGTTCCCATATGAACCAAACCATTGCAATCCCGTACTTCTAATTCCCTCAAGCTCTGGAATGAAGTCGGAGATGGAAACACGATCGATAACCTGTGGCACTCCCAAATGAACAAAGATTTAATTTGTTTAAGAATTTCAGCCATAAAGGAGCCATCTTTCCAAACTTGCTTTAGGTTATGCAAGTTAGTTAGCCAAAGTTGCTTCAAATTTCCAAGTGCCCTCGGTCCAAACGCCTCTTCTGGAAATATTTCTGGAAATATCTCCTCGAAGGAATTACTGGTCACTCGAAGCTCTTCTAAGTTGAGGAATCTTTGGAGAAAGAAGTTGGAGGGTAAAACTACATTTTCATCATTGTAGCATCCCAAAGTCAGCTCTCTAAGATTTCCCAACATGTCCTGTTGCATCATCACGACATCCTCCTTTGTCACCGTCCATCGCTCCAACTGTGGAATGACCTGTAGGAATCCATTTAATTAGGCCATTTCCATATCACAGCTATTGCCGTCGTACGTTTGCACTTTCTTCTACTATAATATGTTGCCCTCTGTTTTCTAAGCTGTTGTTCTCATATCTTTTTTTGCCATAGATCATAAGTAGTGCATGAGTTCACCTTTCTATAACTCTTGGAAGAATGCATTCAAATTGAATTGATTGTTGGCAAAAAAAAAGGGCATAAATAGTTAAGATAAATTATTAATTGTTACAATAGCAAAATGAAACATCAAATAAGATAGGGAACAAACCATATGTACATAATCCTATGCACGGACGATTCTAGCATTCCGCGGAGTTAAAAATGAACCTAGTTCCGCATTGGTACGTTATTGATATACCAGTCAAATTAAGATTAGTAATTTCAAATAAATGCTAGTGACTTCAAAGACATTGGAAAGTCACAGAAATTAATATTAGTATATTAATAAAATAGTTGAGGATCTTGAAAGTATAAAAACATAACGTTACTTTTCAAAATCCCCCAGATAAAAAGTTGATCAATGACTAAAATCAGTTGGTGTATAAATTTGACTAATGTTGGTATATCAATCAAATTGAGGTTGGCAAGTTTAAATTAAAGTTGGTAATTTGAAAGGCAATGGTTGATCGAAAGACTAAATATCGGTCGATTAATAAAGTAGTTCGTGATTTTGGAAGTATAAAGAAAATTTGCTACGTTTAAAAAACCTACCAAGATAAAAAGTTGGTTGGCAATTAAAGTTAATCGGTATATTAATCTAATGTATGTTGGTAACTTCGAATAAAAATTAGTAACTCCGAAGGCATTGGTAACTGCAATAATAGCTGTCAGAGGATTATTAAAGTATTTGATAATCTTGGAAGTATAAAGAAAAGTCAGTACTTCCAACACTTAACCCCAAAAAAAAAGTTGGCCTAATTGCTAAAATCAGTTTGTATCTTAATTGATGAATGCGCTATGCCAATCAAATTAAGGTTGGCAATTTCAAATAAAAGTTACGTATTTAAAGATGTCGGTAAGCTACAAAATAATTATTGGTGGTGTATTAAAATAGTTGGTAATTTTGGAAGTACAAAAAAAAACATTTGTGCTTCTCAAAACCTAACAAAATAAAATGTTGGTGAGTGCTGAAAGTTAGTTTGTATGTTAGTATGACAAATGTTAATACGTCAGTCAAATAAAGATTGATAATTTTAAATAAAAGTAGGTACTTCAAAAGCATTGGTACTCACAATATTAAATGCCGGTAGATTATCAAAAGTTGATATGTGAGTAATACTAGTTGATATTCTTATGTGATAAATGTTGATGCAGCAACCAAAATATGAGTTCAGATAAAAGTTGATAATTTTCAGGGAGTTTGTAAGTCACAAAAGCAAATATTTGGTAATCTTTGAAGAATTATAAATGATTGCACTTGTCAACACCTGTTGAAGCTACTGACACGTGATTAGATAAGCAAATCACCAGCGGTATTGGACAATTACCAACCGCATGCGTGATGTACCATCATGAAGCTCTATTCTGTTTTGGAAGCCAGGGAATGCCAACAATGTGCCGAAGAATGGACCTAAGTAGGTCCTTAAAAGATTCAAGGAGAAGAAACAAACGGGAGATCCGCCCTGGGGTGAGAGATCCCACATTGTCACCCCATATTCCCTCTTTGTTAGGAAGACAAAGATAGACAAGGAATTATGAGACCTCACGGTAGTAAAGGTAGATATCACGTCAGACGAAAGTCTGACTATAGATAAGCAAGTATAGTAGCCTTTCGCGCCTAAGCTGAGTGAGGATAGGTGAAATGCCTATTGTAGGACTAGCATGCCTAATGGCATTGTCACTAAACTAATAGGCTAGTCTTGTACCCCGATTTAGTGACAGTGCCATTACTAATTATTTTTTTTAGATTTTGGCGGACAAGGGAGGTCAGCTTAAATTAAATATTTAACTTCCAGCCATTAGACATTCCACTAGAAGGGTGACTGTCAATGCAAGTTAATTATATAATTTTTTTCTGTCAAAGCAACAACTAGGACCACTAGAACATATCCAATGAATATGAGCCGCAAAAGATTAACTTCAATCAATTTTTCACAATTTTTCACAAGTGTGGTTAGGTGAGTATTAGCAAGCAAGAAATGTTTGACAATTTTAATTACCAAATGAAAGAAGAAACAAGGACAGAGACATATGTACATAAAGCAATGACCAAATGTAGAGAGCTAGAATTAAGGATTGCACCTTTTGTAAAGAAAAAAGTGCAGGTTGTTTTTGGACGGTAGCAGTACCCTGGCAGCTTTGGATCTCAGAGGTGAATGAGAATGACCTCATTTTGCTACAGCGTCTCACTCGCAATTCCTTCAAGAGTGGCCATGTTGAAGTATCACTGTTCCTATAGAAGCTCCTTAGTTCCGACAAATCAAAAAATGTCAGGGTGGTCAATCGCGGAAAGAAGAGATCGCCTGCCCTCGTCTCTATTCTGTTGTCTTCCTCCACTAAAATTTCCTCCACTCCACAATCCCGTACTACAAGTTCTTCCAAATGTGTCAGGTTTTTTGCCATTGAACTTGGAAATAAACTTTTGAGACTCTTACACTCGACAACCTCCAAGCATCTTAAGTGTCCAAAGCTAAAAGCTTCTTGAGGAAGTCCACTCCACACATGCTTCATTCTTGGGAGCTGTCTCAAAACTAATTCTCTCAATTGAAAAGTGCTCGTGAAATGAGCTTTGTCGAAATTGAACTCTTGGATGCAAAATATCACTTCTAAGGACTCGCAGTTGGTCACAATTAACTTCTCTAGATTTTGGAATCTTTCAAGGATGGTAGCAGATGGAAATATAGATGAAAATCTCTTACAATTTTCCACCACTAGTGTCTTGAGTTTGCTAAAGGCATTTGAAGCAAGCTCATCAAGCCATATCTTCTCCATGTTATCCATGTGCAAGATTTTCATCAACTCCAAACTAAGAAATTCAACCTGCTAGTTTTAAATTTAATTCCTTAGAGCCGATTCTGTCCCCCTCAAAAAAGAGAACTTTAATATCAAGAACAAGGAAAAATCATTGGATAAAATGATAGAATAGGGAAAAAAATAGTGGCACGTTATTTTATTTTTAGTACATGCCGCCCCCCATTTTGTCATATTATTTGTAAGTAGAAGGCATGAATTTTTAAATCATATGTCAAGCATAGCCATAGTGTCATAGTCTTGAGGTTCCCCATGATCGAAGGACCATGAATCAATTGAGAGGAATGGGCACTCCCTCTATTGTTTTGAGGGTGGGTAATATTGTAATTGTGTACTATTCTAAAGTATTCTTGTAATAAACGCAAATAGATGTAATCCGCGAGATGAAATTTCCTCCGTTAGATTGAGAAGAAATCTACGGATATGGTTGAGTCAGTACTTATATATAAAGGGTTCTCTTCCCCCTTATTTGCATCTCATTCTCACAAGTAAGATACAATTTAGAGTTCCTCTTCTCTCTCTACACTTTTTGTGAGTGGCCGCGCCAGTAAGGAAACGCTAGATCAACTGACCCATGACAATAGCCCCAAGTTAGACAAACATTGTGCATCATATATTTCCCATAAACCTCCAATCTAACCCATCCTAGATCATGATCATTACAACACGCATGGACACAATAGCCAATATACTCTCCCATTCTTTGAACCATTTAAAATATTTAGCTTGTTCATAATAAGGTATTGATGATAAAAATGGTTTTTGATCTTGCATTTCAAAAAATTTAGGGCTGGAGGAAGCCCCATCAGCACGTTAACAGGCATGCAGGACTGAAAATATAATTAAAAAAATACAGACTTTCCATCTGCATCTACAAAATAGAGACAGGCTTAAAAAGTCCTAAAATGCATAGAATGTGCAAATATCATGACTTCCATGAATGTAGAAAGAACTATGGAGGGTCAAACCGACATAAGTGAGGGATTGGTTGTGTCATTATCAATTGATTTAGGTTGAATAAGATTTAACTTTGAGCCAATCTCTTTGGCATCATCTAGACTCTAAATTAGTTAACAGACGTTAGGAGCTTAGCCTCTTAGTAGTACTTATAATTTAGTTACATTATTAATAAAATGGTACATTAGTCTAAAATTTGAAAATGAAAGAAATATATATCAAGTTTTGGAAGCTTATGAAAAGGTTTTCATATACCTTTCAAAATGTTTATGTTAAAGTCGTAAGTTTCTTATCAAATAAAAGTCAAGGATTTGTAAAAGAAAATGATAAGTAAGCAGAGGTCACCCCCACAGACCCTTGCATTGTCTAGCTCAAACCATCAGGGACAAAAATGCAGATATGACAATAATGCAGATATGCCATTAAAGAAAATTGAGAACAAACCTTTTCGACCAGCAAAAGGGATAGTTGCTTTGGAACGCTGCCTTGTAATTTTCTACAATTGGCATCACTTAGAATCACCTCCACGGCTTTGCAATCATCAACAGTAAACTCTTTCAAGGAGGGCCACTTTGAAATATACTTCCCATGGCAGAAACTTTTGAGTTTTGGCATGTCGTGAAGATCCAAAATGACAAGTTCAGGAATTACAATTTTGTTGGTTGCTTCTTTGGGTTGCTCTTCTTCTCTTGCAACAATATACTCCATCTCCCCACAACCACCTAGACTGAGATAGTGGAGTTGTCCTAGACTTTTTGCCATAGACATTGTGAAAAGGTTTTTCAGACGTTGGCACTTCTCAACCGTCAAGGACTCCATACACTGAAGCACCCTCTTCCACATGGATGAAGGAATAACATTCAAAAGGTTGTGACATTGCTTCACCTCAAGGACCTTTAAGCAATGAATGGACTCATCGGACATCTCATTCTCCCACAATTCTCTTGATTGAATTCCTGTTAGATGCAGCTCTTCTAATTTGGGAAATATGACCTGCACAAGCATCACCCGGCGAAAGTCATAATGAATGGCATAGAAGCACATTTGCTTTCCAGAGCATCACAAAGAATAAACCAAATCACATGAACAGCAATACCACCGAGGAAAAGGAAAGAGGAAAACCTTCTCATCAAATAAAGAATATGAACTTTCATCAGAACTGGCAGCTTCCTCATTCATCATCTCCATACTTGGTGCCGGCGGCCTTTGTATGAAAGCCTTGAGTTGAGTGCACTCCAGAATTGAGAGATTTCTTAGGGATGGAAACTCATATGAACATCTTCCTGAGCTGAATCTAATCAAGCTCTTCAGGGACCAAAGTTTCAATATACGTAATTGAGAGAACTTCACTGTCCCCAAATTTTGCTCTTCACCTTCTTCCACGGCAACAACTTCTTGCATCTTTTTGCAACCAGAAATATCTAGCATTCGAAGTTTATCACAAGTCCTGGCTGCATCATTTGTCAAGAGATATGTCAAACTGTGACAACAGCACAAGCTAATATTAGTCAGATTAGGAAGATGCAACGTTGCTTTGGTGCTGCTTGTCCCAACTGCAATCAGCCTTGGCAGGTGCCACAACTTCACTTCTTCTATTTCTTTTAAGAGAAGCTGACTTTTCTGGCTTTTCTCAGTTTTGAAAGGAACATGTTCGATTAATGCTTCCAAAGAGGTACACTTGACCGCCTCAATCATTTTCAGGCTCTGGAAGCTCTCTATCAAAGTTGATGGAAAAATATGAGAAAGATTTTCACAATCTCTGACTATGAGGGATGCTAGTTTGCGGAATGATTCTTTAGGGAGTTTATTGTGCCATATCCTCCTCAACCCATGCAATGACAAGAGCGTCAACTCCTCCAAGCTCGGAAAAAGAACCTGTATTAAAGGACCCTATGTTAGTTTCTCGACCATGAAAGTCTTGATTTGGATGATTTAATATGCTCTAATATGTTAATGTATTCTTAAGAATGAAGTTGATTACCCAAGATTATACCATTGTAAAAAAAAAACAACAGATGCATGGAGTGGCAAGAGGTTTTGTAAGACATGTTGACATATAGAGTTTTCTATTGCTTCATCTGCAATAAGACTATAATTATCGAGAATAATTTCCAAGATAAACATAAAATAGAAAATTCCATAGACATTTACGCACATTTTGAGTGAAGAAAACCGAGGACAAGCCAGAGTTGATACAACCAAAAGTTTGCTGTAAATCTGTATCGGCTGTCATCGGCCATTGCCTTCCTTCGCTTGAAGAGAATGCCATCATTTGGGGACATCCGGATATAATTAGTCTTTTCAAGGATGGATAGTGAATACGGTACTTTCCATAAGAGAATGTCCTGAGATTAGGTAATTCTTCAAGAGACATGGAGGTTAATGAAGAAAACTCTATAGTGTCAGTGATTGCAGCTTCCTCTGATTCTTTTTCTTGCACATCCATAATTTTCTCCATCAATTTACAACTCGCTATTTGTATTACTTTTATTTGCTTGAGTGCTTTAGCCATGGAAGAAGAAAAAAGAAACCTCATGTTCTTACAGTTTTGCACCTTCAATGCCCTTAAGTTTTGAAAACATGAGGATCTTCTCGGGTTCTTGTTCAATATGCATTCCAAACTTGGTAAGTCACTCACAGTTAGTTTGGCCAATCGTGGCAGAATCTCGACATCTCCATTGGCTGTTAGTCCTTCAAGGTTGAATACTTCTTGTATTAACTGACATCTTTTAACGGTTATGGCTTCCAAATTCTGTAGCTCCATTAGCAAATTTGATGGGATAATGCTCTAGAGCAACATGCAATCCTCTACTTTCAGAAATTTTAGGCTGCTCAGCTTCAACCGAAATTGAGAGTCCCATATCTCTTTCAATTTAGGAAGTTCAGA
Organism: Eucalyptus erythrocorys; assembly: GCA_014182555.1. NCBI lineage: Eukaryota > Viridiplantae > Streptophyta > Magnoliopsida > Myrtales > Myrtaceae > Eucalyptus > Eucalyptus erythrocorys. The sequence goes on along the minus strand of CM024603.1, from coordinate 30,231,168 downwards.
TAACGTCAAGGACTCCAGTCTTGGCAATGAAACCTTGCAAAGCCAGGAGAATAATGTTAAGGAGGCATATGCGTCAGTGCTTTTTGTAGTTCTAAGGGTTGAACACCCCACAATTCATAATCATGACTGGAACAAGAAATTATGAACACGCATTACGTATGAAAAAAAACTAATTACCCACTAACATATAATGTACCAAGTACAATAAAAACAAATTGGCCTTTCGAATATTATATTTCGTTTTTCATTTCGTAGTCACATAATAACTCCATCACTTAACATAAAGTAGTATAAATCTATTTAATGTAACCTCGTGTAGAACCATATTTCCACAAAGGTCCAATAACCTGCCACAATTTTTTACCCTTATCGAGGGAAAAAAACAGCAACTCAGTCGTCTCAGTTTACTCTAAACATTCACGTACTTAAGAACAAAATTGCAAATTTGGATTTATATGATTAATTGATGTGGATGTTAGTTGACACATATAGTCACTAAGTTAGATTCATTCATTGAAAATTCTTTCACTCCTTTTTTTTTCCTTTATCAAGCGGACATGTGTCCCTTGATAATTAGATAAAGGTCATCCAAATTATAAAGGTCGTATATATTTCCTTCAAGTTATGAACTATCCATAAAGCTATGTGTATACACTCAGAATTTTACCATTAAGAATTGATAAACTTTTAGGCATGTATAGATTTTCTCAAACAGTACATCCGTGAGACAAATAAATAATTTAAATGGTCTGGGTATCAGCCCGCACAATGTGTAGGACTTCAACTAATGCCTTCGAAAGGAGAGGAGAAAATCGGAAGAAGTCTATCAAATTTGGAAACTTCTATGTTTTTTTTCCATGTCTTTCTTCAGATTTCATTACCAAGAGTATCACTAACTGAGTAATGAGCTAATCCATGTTTGAACCAATTATATTTCTATTATGACATATATTTTGTTGGAAGGCAATGTCCATGTTTGTAACTCATGGATCAGTCGAAGAATATTTCCTTCAACTAGGGTGGTCCGGACCGAGGAAAACAAGAGAATGCTTGAAATTTACCTGTTGCCTGTTGAAGAACGCAATTGAATGGTCCATGATTTTCCAAAAGCTTGTCATCACTGACAAATTTCGCAGTGTCAGCCTCTGCAAATTGCTTAACTTCACATTACAATCATCATCCACTGCATCTCTGTTTTCATCAGCCTCGTCATTTGCGACAAGTTGCTTCATCGAGTGACATCTGCTTAGTTCAATTTCTTCAAGCTGTAAGCATACTCTTGCCATGGACAAAGGAAACATGCGTTTGATTACTCCACAATTATCCAATTTCACAATCTTTAAATTGCCGAAGGATTCAGGGTCAAGATAGTCGTGAGAAATCTTCTCCAAGTTGTTGAGATTCTCAAGAAACAATGATTCCAATCTTGAAAATGCAGTGCATTGAACAATCTCCGTGGGGGGAAAAATATACTGAAGAGAGGGGTTGTTTTGTACATGAAGATGCTTCAATTGTCGAAAACCTTGAATGCACAAATCAGGAATGCTATCTTCGCCATCTTGCAATCCATGCAAGTGGAGATCTTGTGTTCTCTGCAAACATTTCTGCACAGAGTGTCTACGGAGAAGATTGTCTGACTCCAGCTTGAGCTTTAAAGTTCTGGATTCTTTGTATTCGCCCGACCAATCCCAAATGTTCCCAATTTGGATTCTGTACTTTTTTAGTTCCCCAAATGGCAGGTTACTTGAGAGATTGGTAGAATGAGGAATGGCAATGTGCAAAGTGCTCAGCTTTTTCATGTTCTTCAACTCAGCCAGGCTGGCATTTCTTCGTGGTGCTTCATCCTCTACCTCCCACTGATTAAAACTGTCTGCCATATACAGTTCTTCTAAATTTTCCAAGCTTCCAAGCACGCCAGGTTCAATAACTTTGAGCCTGGCGCACCTTGTCAAGTCCAAAAATCTTAATGCTGTAAGCTCACGTATTTCTTTGGGTAGCCGAGCGATTGTAGATTCGATGAAACTTAGGAACTGCAATCCTTTCAGCTTTCCAAGAACAGTCACATCCTCCAGATAGCAGAAATCCAAACATAGCGACTTGAGCTTTTTAAGGAATTGAATCGACGAAGGTAGAGTGGTGAAAGATAGGCCAGTAAAGTCCAAGACTTCGAGCTTCTCCATAGATTCAAGAAATGATTCGGGAATTCTGAGAGACGGGTTATGCTCGAGTAATAAAAGCATCCTTAAGTTTGGGCAGTCCAATTTTTCAGGAAGCTCATCAATGCCAACATAAGGGAAGGATATCGCGGTGCATTTGGTGAGGTCATCATTTGACCAGTCTTTAAACCCATGACCCTTCTTTCCGACCAAGGCGTTCCATTCTGATGTGGAGGCGATTGAAATGGCCTCTTCAGCGAATAAGTCATGCATTTGGAACCATTCCTTATCATCACTATCTAGTAATAAAGAAGAGTCCTGCAGGCTACCTAAATCCTCAATCAACCTATCTCTAGCATTTTCGATGGCCTTGCTGAATTTTTCAAGTAAACCCAAACCCATGCAGTAAATAAGGAAGGCGCTCATGGAAATTCTCCCGGAGTGTATAGCACAAACCATGAACAATGATTTGATCCTCTCATGTTTTAAGTCTTTGTAATTTAGTTCCACCATTGATTTTGCATCTGACCCTACTGTATTGTCCGAAGCATTCCTCCATGCAGCCAAATTTGCGTGCCTCAACCTTTTTCCCAACGAAACAATAAGGAGTGGCAAGCCTTTACAATTCTCGACCACGCTATCCACCAAAAGTTCACACTCAGGATCATGAACTTTGGCCCCCACTATCTTATCAAAAAGTTTTCGTGCTTCTCTAGGCTCTAATGTTTGAAGTCGGAATTGTAGGTCCGAGCCCATGTTAGTACGCAAAACAGCTCTATTTCTAGACGTCAGCAACAGCTTGCAGTATTTTACTTTATTATCAACCCCGCAAGGGATTCCAACTTCCTTCAACTCTAAATTCTCATACAAATCATCTAAAATGATGAGAATATTTTTCTCAGGATCACTCACTAACCTCTGACGCAAACGATCCGCTCTCCCATAAGTAGTTTCCTCATTCATTAGATTCAGACCCAATGCATAAGCAATTTCTCCTTGGATTCTTTTTAGATCTGGATAGCGCGATATTTTTGCCTTGGCAACCACATCAAATAGCTTATCTTCCTTGACTCTCAGTTCGATGTCCTCTAAAAGCTTGGACTTGCCAACCCCACCCAGTCCATCGACCCCAACGACACAGACCTTGTCATCAACTAAAGCCTTTATTACATCCTCTATGATTGAAGCCCTCAAGTCCAGGACATCTTTCCTGTCAACAGATCTTGCAGTGGATGCGGTAGCAGTGACAATTCCTGCTGGAGTATTCTCATAAGAGACCTTTGCGAAGTTACTGTTTTGGGCTTTGTCATAAAGTACCTGAATGACTTGTGTCATCTTCTTCATCTTCCTGCCACTTCGATATTGCACCATGGGGTTCGGAATCCACCCTTGGAAGCAAGTGTCTTTTGCATTTTCGCCAGGTTCTAACAGGTTATTCGCTTTTTCAGCCTCCTTCTTTACCTCCTCGAGCCAAACCTCGACATCAGCATGTATAGGTTTTCCATTATTCCTGGCTTCATCGACGTAGCGCTCCTCCCTTAGTCTCGCATTCTCTAGGTCTTTGACTCTGTTTTTGAGATCTTCGACATAGCTCTTGTAGCGCAACACGTACCCAAATTGACGTCCAATGGGAGCAATCAGGTACTCACCGACTTTCGACACTAGATTTGATGCAACGGATGCAAAAAAAGCCCCGGCCATGTCTTCCTCCTCTGGAAATTTCTTTTCCCCCCCTTTTCGTTTCTTCTTCTTGTGTCTCCTTGTTTTTTGTTAAACATGTGGGTGCCAAGGAAACTGAGCAGAGGACGGAAATAATCACTCGATGTATGAAAAGAAAGGAAAAGCAAAGTGATAAAAGAATGAGAACAATACTAGAGAGAGAGAGAGAGAGAGAGAGAGAGAGAGAGAGAGAGATAAAGACAGTGCCTTGAGTTAGGAATATCAACAATAGCGATTTAAAATAATCTTAGGGCCTTTCGCAATCCTGAGACAATCAGAATGAGCGACAAAGGGAATCAACGAAAGAAAGAAAGGACATCAGCACAATGCATGCAAAATAGAATGACTTACAAATGACTCCATATCATCAACGGCACAATTCTTCGCCGATAACGCGTGTCACACGTGCCGTATCTCGCACCATAGACACGGGCATTTTGTCCGACCTTGTCCGAGCTAAATTTTAGAATTTCTCAACTTATGTTCACTGAAATCTCTAAACTATAACACTAATACCCCCAAATATTCCCAAATTTCTCCCTTTATTTTCAATATGCCACTCGTATGAAGTTAAATCACATCTTCCGTGTTGCTCGATTGGCAAAAGCTGTTTGTTCTACTCGCTCAGGGCAAAAGCCGAAAGTGCAAAATGGATGGCGCGGGAGGACTAGGAAAAGCAATTTACCTGTTGCAGAGAAAAAGCAATTTATCTCTCTTATGGATCTTGTTTGTGCGGATGCAATTGCCGCTGGTTGTACGAGTTTCTCTTAATTAATATGATATGGCTTTTCCGACCAAAAAAAAAAAAAAAAAAAGAAGAAGAAGAGGAGAAGAGGCAGTCCAAATCCAACAGTGATACTTTGCTGGAATTTGCTGAAATTGCAGTATTTTGTTCCCTGGTCCAAGATCTACAAGTTGATTGGATTTGTTTATTGAAATCGTCCTCCCAATTGTCTCCCAATTTCTTTAGTAGCGGCTAGAGTTTTCTAATTTCTTTGAGTTAACACACCTTTGTGGTGATAATATATCTATTGTTTTGCTAATGTGAAGAGCCTCTATCTATGTGACTAGAGATGAACTATTGTTTATTCCGGTATTTTTGGTGATTAGTGAAAGCTTTTTTGAGTAGCCCTGTGATATTTCCCCAAGCAGGTTTTTCACGTAAAATTTGTGGGTGTTGTTTTTGCCTTACTTTAATTTTCAGCACTATATGTACTGCTTCAGGCTTGACATTGCCGGAATATTGTGGCTGGTTGCTGCTGGGGATAATTTGATGTTATTTGGTTGAGTTTTTGGGAAGATATTGATCTTGGACAGGTTTAAACATTAAATTGTTGCCCTTTCTCACCAACACTTACCTCGCCAACTCGTGCGGCCTGTTTTCAGAATCCGCTCTCTACTTCCAAACTCGTCAAATTTGCAAGCCCATCAATGCTAGATTCAGTCCTCAAAGTCTTCGGGAACCAAGATTTATCTAGGACTCGAACCTCGATCGGCTTTAGGAGATACCCGACTATGCTTATGAGGAGCCCATATAATTTCATAAAGAAGATGGCTGTGAAGAATTTGCCGCCCCTCGCCCCCCTCAAACAATCCTAATCCCCGGCTTAAAAATTTAGAATATTTGGAGATTCGAAGGTTTAGTTCAAAGATTATGGATAAAAATGCCGCTGTCCATGGCGCGAATAATGGCACGTAATACATACGTGGTCATCGTTCAACGAAAATTTATGCCTCCAGTGAGATGAGATCTATTGCAACGAAATTACTAATTCCAAGATTAATTAAGGCAAACTACATTGAGAAAAATGCCTCACTTGATTTTTTTTTTTTTTTTTAAATTTGCCACTAAATTTTAAAAGGTAAAATAAAAAAAAAAAACATGTTATTAAGTGAATAATTAAAAAGAAAGTAACAAACAAATTACTATATATAAGTAAAAGTCAATCTCAAGAGATTGGAAATCTTTAATTATTTTAAATAATATAAATTTAAAGCAGTATAATTATTATGGAGCTTTTCAAAATCATATATCTTTCCAGAATCTTAATTTTGTATTATCTTACTCTGCAATTGAAATTTGATGAAATTATTGTCATTTGAAAAGTTGCCAAGTCTGTGAAGATTACAAATGGGAAGATTTTCTTTTAATTTAACTGTCTTTCCTGTCATTACCTCTTTATAAAATACAAAACAACATCCATAATGATAATTTTATGAATTAATAAAAAGGAGAAGCAGTGGCGTTAGCAGGGAACAAAACATGAGAGATAAAAAGTTAGTGGTCATGATATATTGTCTGTTTAAATTGAAGATGAGCAAAGGTTGGTCAATTGTTGATCATATTAATGAATTAATGTGGTCGTTAGTCAATTGAGTTTAATTGAGATTAACTTTGATGATGAGGTGCATGCTTTGATTTCATTATCATTACTACCTGACAATTTGAATACTACTATTACTATTATTAATTACTCCTCTGGGTTAACAAGCTTGAAGTTTGAAACCTCTGCTGTTGCTTTAGTATGTGAAAATAGATGAATAACTAATACTTGTGTTTGTAGAAGTAATATAAACCTGAATGAATGTAGTAAGTCTAGAACTAGCAAATCTATTCAAATTGATTAGGAAAGTTTCCTCCTCAGGTTTAAATTGGAAACATATTTTCAATAATAATTGAATTGAAACTTTTGCATGAGGGAAAAATGGTTTATACATTAATTTACAATAAGTCAAAATGCTTTCATGAGTCAAAATGGAGGAATAATGTTAATCCTTTATTTTTTCCCTTGAAGAAATGGACAACTATAATGAATATTTTGAAGTGAGCGAATTGATATAATTGCTAGTTCGGGAAATTATTGTCTAAGCTTTGAAAAAGAAATGGACCCCGTTAACTATCTAGCATTCGCAAAAACAAAAACAAATAAACTTATTATAATTGTATTAGTTCAATCTTAATTTTTTTTTTATCAATTCCGTCCTAATCCTTTCACATTTATATAAATTTAGTCTATCCGGTCAATTTTGGCCGATTGAAGCAAACGGGGATACTGGCCAACACCGATTGTTTGACGAACACTAACGTAGACAATTTTTAATAATAATTTATTTATTTTTTCAAATTTTTTATTTTTCCTTTTCTTACCTCCTCCTTTTTTTCTTTTTTTTTTTTTTCATTGTGACTAGCAAGCTATGGCTAGCAAGGGTCACCGAAGCTTGTTAGCCACTAGGCGAGGGCCACAAAGTCCTTGCCGGTTGTTGGGCTTCACGACGGCTAGCGAGGGTTGTGACCCTCACCTAGATTTAGAGAGGTTAGCCTTGCGAAGGCCTCGCTTGTGATTGGCGAGGCCATGACCATCAAAATTGGCCCATGGTCAAGTTGCCTTACTTGACTAGACTTCTGCTCTTGCGCACAATCAAAGATAAAAAATTTATGCCTTGCGATGTTTGCTTCCATTTTTCTTCTGTGCTACTGAAGAACATGAGTGCCCTGGATTTGTGGGGCACCAAGCGCCACTTGCCGCAGGCAAAGGCAGCTGCCCTTGCCCAGTGGCCGGTGAGCTCCAAAGACCCTTGCTGGCCACAATGAGAAATAAAGAAGGAAAAAGGGAAAAAGGAAACGGAAAAGAAAAAATAAAAATTAATAAAATAATACGAAAAAAAATAAAATATTATTCAAAATTATCTACATAACGTTGGTGGACAGCCAATGTCAGCTAGTGTCCACATTAGTTTTGGTCAGTCAAAATTAAACGGATAGACTTAATTGACACAAATGCAAAAAGTTTAGGACTAAATTAGCATAATTGTAAGGGTTTCATGATTTTTTGGTAATTTTCCTAAAAAAAAAGAAAATGTCACCATTAAAAGGTTTCATTGTTGAAAAATTCACCAAAGATGTCGATTAAATAAATAGTGTTCACAGTTCATAAAGGCCAATTGAAAGCCGTTTCTTCAAAATAAAATGAAATAATAATAATAATAATAAAAAGGTGGTCTTTCGACCAAGCTTGGTTGAATTGGCTAAGTTGATGACGCAATTCAACCAAGCCAGCTAAGTTCCCATTATTACAAAAGCACAAAAGAAAATTCAGAGGGCCACCTTGCCCTAGTTCACAGGAGCAAAGTATATTCGCAAACAAACGCGAAAGTTCTCCGTTTAAAAAGATGAGGTCCAAGGGATCCCGATTCCTCCCCAGGAAAAAATTATTCCACCTAGTAATTGATTAGCAAGATACACTAGCTCACTTGGTCTTTTTCAATAAGCAAAAAGAAACAAAAAGTCACACGGACCAACTATGTTGATTCGAGCAAATGCGCAAATAAGTAACAAGAAGAAGATGAACGGGAAAGAGAAGGAAAAAAAAATGAAGAAGAAAAAAATAGAAAAAAAATAAAGAAATTTGAGGAGATTTTGATTTGCACTTATAAATTGTCCGGGCAACCCGAAGCGAAGACTTTATTTAATAAAATTTGTCTATTGTTGGCAAGAGCATTCTCTCTACTAAAGTCCCGTGTCTTAAAGGTGTAGCTATTATTAGAAAGGAAAAAAAAAAAAAAAAAAAAAAAGAAGGGATGAGTCTACCGACCAAAAAGAAAAAAAAAATGTACTAGAAGTCTATGATGGAGTATAGGAGGTAACGGCCATAAATAGTATTAAGTCCAAAACGGGTCCCCACTTCAGGCACTTTATGAGAAAGGAGAGGGATTGGGGTTGCTCTTGGCGCGCATATATATATATATATATATATATATATATATATATATATATATATATATATATATATATATATATATTGTGTGTGTATAATTTGATTGATTTAATAGGTTTTTATAGAAATTTTTATTTGGCTTTTGTTATAACTGATTCTCCCCATTAATTTTCTCTCAAATGCCCATCAACTTCACAAATCTTACTTGATAAATATAATCAATTTTATCTCCGATTTTCAATAGTTGCTAAGAAAATTGATTTCTCACAAGTCGCAATAGACATGACTTGTATAACGGAAGTGCTACTTACCGAGATGACTTGAGGATATTGAATGATGTTCTACGATCTAAATGAGTTTTTTTAGAGCTCAACAATGCTTATCGGAATCTCTTGTACATGGAGAAGACAAGCATGTTATTTCCTTTAGATAAGTTTTAACTATAATCAAATATATAATAATTTATATTGAAAATGTAGATATGATGCCTTGATCTCGAAAGAATAACAAATTGTAGAGGACAAAGCAGTTTTAAAGCAACGGTATCCCATTCCCTATTAGTATAATTTACATACGCACTATTACTTTTCTTTGAATAAAGCTGAGGGAATCTTAATAAATTAAGAGTGATGTCATCCACTGAAAGAAAATCAATGAACAAAATATATGAACCAAAGTTGAAGTTAAAGATCTTCACATTCCTAACTTTTAAGGAAAAACGAATGACTTTTTAAGTCAACCATATCGGTCTGTGATTACAAGCGATGTTTTGAAAATAATACCTGAGGTTAAACTGGAGAGAGGGCTGGAATGAGATTCCACCAGTCAACCGGTCCAATCGTTTTTATGCTAACCAGTTTTAATATAAAGAAATTGTATAAAAAAAAAGGCAATATATTTAATGACCATTTTGAAAATGTTATGTGTGAATTCACACATAATATTTGTACGCTTTAGAGGAATTAGATGTCATGCAATTAGTAAAAATCAACACTTTTTTCAATCAATTATAATAGGTTGAATTGGGAAAAATTTCCCAATTAATCTTAAACATATTATATAGATATCAATTCGGTCATTCTAATCAATTCTTTTTTAGAATCACTGATGTGATGACCTAGTCATTGCTAGCCATTTTACATGACATGTTACCACATTAATGATTTCTAACGAAAAATTGGCCATTAAAATTACATTAAAATTTCACACAAAAATTTATAATTAAACTGAAAGTTTGAAAATTTAGAATTAAATTAGTATCGGTATGAAAGATTTAGGATTGACCGGACAATTTCCCCAGTTGAATTGTCCATTGTCCAAGTGTCTGTGAGCAGAGACTTGGTAATTTTCCTAGTTCACTCTCATCATTTTCAGGTCACAAATTATCCCACCAACAAGAAGATGATTAAACGTGATGTGTAGTTAACATTTTGGAGACACATAAAAGCTGTCGAGAGACAAATATGGGCGCTTCCGAAATGAGTTTCTGTCGCAGTTATTTCATTCCTTTCTTCTTCCCTTTTTTCTCTTTTGGTGCTTTTATGTTTTCAAGGGTTTAACCAGAAGAACCAGATCGCCAAACAAAGAGGGAGAACGTGAAACAAGCACTGATAGCACACGAAAAGTAGATATACAATGACACACATACCAGGAGTGGCTTCACTGTAAGCATGCAAGAGGAACTTAGATTTCTTGGCTGCTGACTCGTCTGCAAGATGGATGAAGAGGAATTCAGGCCAAAACACGTCTTGGCAGCACCAGAATCTAAGTGGACGTATCAGCACAATGACGCGAAAACAAGTGGACACTGGACACTGCGGGGAAGAAAACGGCAGGGATCTCAGAATTCATTGAAGAGCAAATGTAATCGAGGAGGATGTTTCGATTTCAATGCCTTCAGCTTCGACTGGGAACGACTTAAGGATGATGGGATTCTTTGCTTTGCAAGGGGCCAATGACGAGAGAGGAAGGGCGCATATAGTTGCGTGAGAACATATTGAAACCAAGCACATCTAAATGGCAAGCTATTGGTTGGCAATTTTTATAATAAGCAACACTTGCTCCTTTTAGAGTCTGAGCATTGTCTACAACAATTTTTATAATAAGCACTACTGACTACTTTTCGACTTGAGCATCGTCAACCCAAGTACCCTATGGTGGTTCTATCCAACTAGCCCGAATGCCTAATTGCATATGACCATCGGACAAAGACAAACATAATGTTAAATTATGTCTTGAGTTTGAGCATTTACAAAACGCGATCCACTTAGATGAAATTTTTGTTATTTGATCATGAAGATATTTTTCCGATGAAGATAATATTCAAGATTACGCACAAGAAAAGAAATTCAAAATTCTTTTTGAAATTTGTTGGAGTCCATGAAAGTTTACAAAAGAGGAAATAAAATAAAATAAAATAAAATAAGAAGCAAAGTTTCTTCTTTATCTACAGAAGCCAAATAAGGTTATCTACGTGGGGCCTTAACTTTGGACACACAATATAAAATCTAAAAGGAACGTGAAGCCCTCTACACGTCCACACCGCTTGAGAGAGGAGCTGCAAGTTTTCGAAGCCATGCGAAGCCTTGAAAAGGAAAGTATGTGGACCAAAGACGAATGTTGGAGTCCCTAATTTTGGCGTACATAGAGCGTCTTTGTTTTGAGCTTGAAAGAGTCATAATTTTTTGACGTGAGTTTATGTTCAAGTGAGTTGTTTATTTATAAACACTTAGGATTTTAGCTTAAATCTAGGTGTGGAAAACACTTGAGCGTGCGAACGATTGTAAACTCTTATTTCTCTAATTATAGTGGATTATTTGTTGTTAACTCTCCTCGTGGACGTAAACACCGATACTCGAATCGAACCACGTAAATTTCTGGTGTCCTTATTATTTCTTATTTATATCTCTGGTGATTTTGTGTTGATATAAATCGCAAGATCCTGTCATTTTTACGTATGATATTCCAACACATAACAAGCCAACAAAAATCACAACTCTATCAGCACGAAACTTGTAATGGAGAAGTTGATTTACTTGAGAAATAGTGCATTGCATTTGACGTAAATGACAAAAATCACGGCGTATATAGTTACATGAGAATATATTGAAACCAAGCATATCCAAATGGCGAGCAACTAGTCGGCAACTTTTATAACGAGCAACGCTTGCTCCTTTTAGAGTTGAGCATTGTCCGCAACGATTTTTATAATGAGCACTACGGACTACTTTTCGACTTGAGCATCATCAACCCACGTACCCTATGGTGGTTTTGCCCAACTAGCCCGGATGCCTAATTGCATATGACCATCGGACATAGACAAGCATAATAAGCCAACAAAAATCACAGCTTTATCAACACAAAACTTGCAATGAAGAAGTTGATTTACTTGAGAAATAGTGTACAGCATTAGACGTAAATGACAAAAATCCCGGTACATATAATTGTGTGAGAATATATTGAAACCAAGCACATCTAATTGGCAAGCAACTAGTTGGCAATTTTTATAATGAGCGACCCTTGCTCTTTTTAGAGTCAAGCATTATCCACAGCTATTTTTATAATGAGCACCACTGACTACTTTTTGATTTGAGCATCGTCAACCCAGGTACCTTATGGTGGTTCTGCCCAACTAGCCCATATATGCCTAATTGCATATGACTATTGGACAAAGACAAGCATAACAAGCCAACAAAAATCATAGTTTTATTAGCACGAAACTTGCAATGGAGAAGTTGATTTATTTGAGAAATATTGTATAACATTAGACGTAAATGAAAAAAATCATGACACATATAGTCGCGTGAGAATATATTGAAACCAAACACATCTAAATGGTAAGCAACTGGTTGGCAATTTTTATATTGAGCGACACTTGCTCCTTTTAGAGTCGAGCATTGTCCATAGCAATGTTTATAATGAGCACTATGACTACTTTTCGACTTGAGCATGGTCAATCCAAGTACCTTGTGGTGGTTTTGCCCAACTAGCTTGGATGCCTAATTGCATATGACCATCGGATAAAGACAAGCATAACAAGCCAGCACGAAACTTGCAATAGAGAAGTTGATTTACTTGAGAAATAGTGTACAACATTAGGACATAAATGACAAAAATCGCAGCGCATATAGTTGCGTGAGAATATATTGAAACCAAGCACATCTAAATGGTAAGCAACTAGTTGGCAATTTTTATATTGAGCGACACTTGCTCCTTTTAGAGTCGAGCATTGTCCATAGCAATTTTTATAATGAGCACTACTGACTACTTTTCGATTTGAGCATCGTCAATCCAAGTATCCTATGGTGGTTTTGTCCAACTAGCCTGGATGCCTAATTGCATATGACCATTGGACAAAGACAAGCATAACAAGCCAACAGAAATCACAGCGTATATAGTTGCATAATAATATATTGAAACCAAGCACATCTAAATGGCAAGCAATTGGTCAGCATTTTTTTATAATGAGCGACCCTTGCTCCTTTTAGAGTCGAGCATTGTCCACAACAATTTTTACAATGAGCACTACTGACTACTTTTTGACTTGAGCATCGTCAATCCAAGTACCCCATGGTGATTTTGCCCAACTAGCCCGGATGCCTAATCGTGTGTGACCATCAGACAAAGATAAGCATAGCAAGCCAACAAAAATCATAGCTTTATCAACACAAAACTTGCAATGGAGAAGTTGATTTACTTGAGAAATAATGTATAGCATTAGACATAAATGACAAAAATCACGGCACATATAGTTGCGTGAGAATATATTGAAACCAAGCACATCTAAGAGTGTATTTGTTTTATGAAAAACGTAAAGTTTTTGGAAAATATTTTTGGGAAACCATTTTTCAGGAAAACGGGTAGTTTTCCTTTATTTGGTGATACGTGTCTGAAAATATTTTCTATTATTTGAATTGCATTTGAAAAATGATTGAAGGTGTAGAAAATGTCAACGAAAAGAAAGAGGAGGGAGCGAAGCCAACGAGAGTGCAGGAGGGGCTAGGGTTGGAGGAGGCGGTGGTGACGAAAGGGAGGGGGCGAAGGAGAAGGAGAGAGGGGAGGAGGAGTTAGGGTTTACATTCACATGCAAAAAAAAAAAAAAAGAGAAAACAAGAAAAGAAAAAAGAAAGAAAAGAAAATATATAATAATAACAAATTCAAAATTTTTAATTAGAAATTCTTTTTGATAATAATTTTTTTATCAAGCAAGGACTTTAAAATATTTTGGAAAACGTTTTCCGGTTCTTTTAAATGGGAAATCGTTTTCCTGAATAAGTTTTGGAAGGAAAACATATTCTGTTGACTAGGAAAACATTTTCCATTGACTCATTTTTCCTAAACAAACCAAACGCTGAAAAATGAGGAAAACATTTTCTCGAAAATTATTTTTCGCAAAACAAACACACCATAAATGACAAGCAACTGTTCCTCAATTTTTATAATGAGCAACACTTGCTGCTTTTATAGTCAAGCATTGTCCGCAATAATTTTATAATGAGCACTACTGACTAGTTTTCGACTTAAGCATCGTCAATCCAAGTACCCTATGGTGGTTCTGGCCAACTAGCCAGATGCCTAATTGCATATGACCATCGGACAAAGGCAAGCAAAACAAGCCAACAAAAATCTTAGTGAAAATCTCAAATAAGAACCTAAAGCACCCTCATAATCTCAAAAGAAGAACTAAATGACCCAAAGTAGTCATTTAGCCTCAAAGAAGACCTCACTCGCCAGCCAACAAACGGTTGCATGCGTATTTCGATGGCTTGGTCAAAGGTATTTTCCTCCAAAAAATATTATCTTTTTATTTCCTTTTCCCCTATTCATCTTCTTCTTGATCCCATCCCCATATTCATTGTCTTGTTCGTCAATGTTGAAGATAGGCATTACCCATATCAAGAACACCCGATTTGGGGAAGGGCTGGCAAGGGCTCCACAACCCTCGTTGGCCGCTGGTAAGGGCCGGCCAGGCCACCCTCTCTAGATTGGCAGTGAGCGAGGGCTTGCAGGCCAACCCTCACCCGTGACCGGCGAGCTCTTGCAGGCCCTCATTGGCCCTTACCAGTGGCCAGCGAGGTCGGAAGGCAACAAGCGGAATGAAAGCTGCGAGAATATGAAAGCTGGGAGAGGGGGACGTCCTATCGTGGCAGACGAGATAGCCATACGGCTTGACGGCAGCAGCAGCTTCGGCGCAACTCATCTTTCACCAAACAGAGCACCTCCCTCTTTGATCACAAATCATGCCTCGCCCCCACACATGATCAACAAAGGCTGAATCGAGTCAATACTGCCATGTCAAGCATTCGTAATCTCAAGATGGAACAAAATGAACTACAGGAAATTCTGATTTCTCTGAATTGCTATACGCCCGGCCACTCGGCCACCCCCCACCACCCCCAAACAAAAAAGAGAGAGAGAGAGAGAGAGAGAGAGAGAGAAAACCCCACATCACCTGCGTTACCTGAATGACAATCAGCGTCACGGGCAGAAAGCTCGGCAGCATAAGAAATCGGGCTAACCATCTCATTCAGTAAGAACCCAACAGAGACATGTAAGCGACAAGTCGTCAGCAAAGCACGCACTACAGATACGTACAGATACATTCAAGGAAAAAGGAACGAATTTTCAAAGGGAAACGAGCATCAATCCTCAAGAAACCCCCTCGGGAAACCAAAACATAGCAAGATAATCCACATTCGACAGCAGGCAAATGGTCTCCAGCAAGGGCTCGCCAACCTTGCCGACCATGGCGAGGTCACCCTTGCTAGAGGGTCGGCCTGCAAGCCATCGCCCACGGCCAGCGAGGGCTTGATGGCCCTCGCCCGCTGCCAATCTGGCGAGGGTAGCCTCGCCAACCCTTACCAGTGGCCAGCGAGAATTGCAGAGCCCTTGTTGGCCCTTCCCCAATTCCACTGTTCTTGATCTGGGCAATGCCTATCTTCAACATTGATGAAGAAGGTGATGAGCAGGGACAACATAGGTGGGATCAAGAAGATGGATAGGGGTAAAGGAAAACAAAAAAAAATATATTTTTTTGAACAAAAATACCCCGGTCAGATATGAGATATGCATCTGTTCGCCGGCCAATGACCTATGTCCTTTTTCGAGACCAAATGAGTATTTTGGGTCTTTAGACGGACTTTATTTCAGATCTTCTTTTGAGAAAAAAGAGGATACTTTATGTCCATACTAGAGATTTTTCCAAAATCACAGCTTTATCAGCATGAAACTTGCAATGGAGAAGTTGATTCACTTGAGGAATATTGTGCAGCATTACATGTAAATGACAAAGAGGGACATATTTCATCAGGTATCTCGATCCCCCAACCCAACCACCGCCCTACGGCGGGGCATCTTCAACCAACACCGAACATAATGGTCATTTCCCACTTGTGAATTGCTACAACCTAGAGGTCAATCTTTCTTTCTTCATTCTCGATGGCATGGAAAGACGTTGCATTTAATTTTCTTTTCCTTTTTTATTCCGCTGACCCCATGTTGAAATCGGAGCTAAAATTTAGGCCCAAACGCGAAGAAGTTAACGGTCCAAATTAAGTTCAAATCAGGCCATGACAATACATTTAACCCACAAAGCCTATTGATGAAATTTGAATGAACTCATCAATCACGAGTTTTTAATTGACAGTATTTGAGCCAATTGCATGATACTAGGTGACTATCAATTGATTCAAAACATGCATGGAAGTTAAAGACTGTGCTAAGGAGGATTTATCGACTGGTGAATAACCATAGCTAAGAAATCAAGAGCAGTTGCAAATCATCTAGAGTAGCGTCCAAGCAAAGATGTTTAATGATTCTTGTGGAGGAAGATTAGAATGTATAACGCAATTGTCCATTTAAAAGACAAAAGAAGAATCAACGAGAGGCACCACCAAATCCCAATAGCACATTAGAATAATTGTGAAGATATGAAGATGAGGAGGTTATTTAGAGTAGATCAGATTAACCTGAATTCGGATTTGAATTTCATTTTAGATTAGCTTTCCTAGTTTCAATACTCGTCGTTGTTTATAGAAGCATTCCGGTTGTGTTTTGTTAGTTTTTTACTTTCTCCACGCATTCTAGTGAACTCCATTAATAGGATTTGTTCAGTTCTAGTCGTCGAGTAAGTATGGCCTCAAGGAATGTAAGCCATCCATTCTGGTTCAACAAAATTACAATACAATTTCCTTGTTTCCAATCTACAGTTTGTGCTTCATCAGTAATTCACATTTTTTCAGAGTTCTCGAGACTTCAAGACACGTTAGAATTCATTTACTCTGGATTCAACCTCAATTTTAACATTTGGTCATCGATCACCCTGCTTGGACTTTTATTACTAACTGAAATCATTGGGTTTCTGGGGATCACAATCTCGCGAAAGTCCACCTTACATGTTTTTATGGCGACCACGGTTGGAGAATAGAATGTCTTGCCGAAGTACTGGAAGCATGTTTGGGCTTCACCACTGTGAAGCCAACTACTCAAATGATCAAAAGTTGGGTTCTAACCCAACAAAAGGCTCCCCGGCCAGGGATGGTCCAGGGGACGAAAGACCACCGTCTCAGTCTCCTGGTGAAAGTGTGCAGGAATATCCTTTCGATCGATTCACTCGGACCTTTTTGGAAATTCAGGATAAAGTCTTATAAAGAATTGGATGAACAATCTGACGCCTTCGATGCTAATGTTAGGAGAAGGAAACAATCACAAGTGGTTCCTAGAGAGGTCAATGGGAATGATGGCAAAAAAAGTGGGGAACTACACCTAGCCTCCAAGGAGACTAGACATTGACAAGACCATGAAGAATAACTCGACGAAAATGAACCGAGAGTAGCTAATCCTCTCGACAAAGAATATCTGACTAGGACAATAGAAATATTTGCATGGACCTTTTCTAAAGGCTTGTGTCTAAGAAATCATTCCCTAATCACATTGACCTGTCCCTAGAAAGTATAAAGTGCCTTAATTCACTATGTTCACTCGTGAATGTGAAATCATAGCTGTTGAAATATTGTCGCACATTACTTGATAATTGGTCTCATGTGCTATATATATTATTGTGGTTTTGTCTACCAAATAGCTTTAAGTTTTGGATTGGACTATCTGAAAAAGAAGTCCCAAGTCCAAATTTATCTAGGCCTCCCTAATTGTGTATTTCCACATGCCACTCAAATATTGTCCAACTTCAATGATAAGGGGTCCTATTTGTTGATGCGGTTTCCCTCAAAGTTGTACCTCAGTTTGCCCACGAGTTCCGTTTGAGATTGGAGGGACATGCAAGTCCAGTTCCAGACATACTTACTCTCAAACTGATCCTGGAGTATCAGTGGCTGATTTGACCAAGAGATAAGGCAACAACCTGGAATGTCAATAAATATTTAATGAGATTGAAAAATCCAATGTAAGGCGTAAGACTAATTTTCTCGAGGAAGAATTCCTCTCCCTAGCCCAAAACTACATCCAATTTAGCACCATCCCCCAAAATGTAGTGGAGGGTTTAGTCGGTAGCAGCAGGCAACAAATTAGGCCATAACAAGCCATCGATGCCAAGTACCCACCAAAGACATTGGCAACCTCAGTTTCTGACCCTTTGCTCACGTGGCCCAGAGAGGCCAGCAATGTATGTCCGTCATCTGGGATCCTAACAACAACAACGTGGGCAGTTCAACCAGAAAGCCGAGCATTCTCATGGTCCCTATTCTCTTGGCTGTTTACGTACACTCTGAAGAGAGTTCTAAACTAATGGTTGGGCCCTTTATTTGGGGCCACGAAGCCTGCCAGAAGAGCACCCTAAAGAGGGTAAGCTAGCCATAACCCGACACACGCCCACTAGGGGTCTAGTGTTCAAAGCCGAAGCCCGCCCTGTTCTCCTCTCTCGTTCAAACGTGGGAAACTCAGATTTCTTGAACTTCACAACTATAAAAGTTGCCTTCTTGATTCTTGATCTACACTGCAAGGGCAAACAAGCCCATGCTCCATCCGATATCAAGACCTTCCTCAGAAGGACCAAAAAGTAAGAAAGCAATCTTTGAAAACTTCAGATGGAAGGAAGGTGAACAACAAAACAGAGGACTTTCCATTGCTAATGTAACATTACAGTTTGTTTTTGCAATTAAAGATTCAAGACTAGACTTCTCACTTCACCAGAACTACTTCATTTGAGTGATTGTTTGGTTGACTTGATGCCCATATTGATGCTTTTTGTGCACTGAGAAACTTTTACTCGGCAAGGACTTCAAAACTCACCCGTACAGAGTTGCGACATCTCAGGTCTCTTTGCACTATTCGAACAGTAGAATGCCTATTTCTCTCAGTCATTGTCTCTACTGCATAAATTTTACGAAAAAGGTAAAGAAGAGAAGCATTCTCAATTTTTATTCTGGTTTCTTCAAATTGAAGCAGTTATCTGTTGCCTGGCTGAATAGCTCCTGGACCAGCTTCAATTCCTTCTCTGCCAATGCCAAAAATCATAGAAGATATCACTTTCGACCAAAAATTGACATACATAAGTGAACAAGACAAATGCCCTCACACCCTCATCGATAGGGCAATTACCGGCAGCTTCAAGTTGCTTCTGAAGCTCTTGTCCTACAGCATCATTCTCCGCCTGTGCAAAGGTAATTTGGGATGAATAAGAAACAGCCTTAAACAACAGAAATAATGAACTGAAGACACCAAAAACCATGGATCCTCTTAACCTGGAGGTCTGCAATCCTTTTGAGTTGAGCTTCTTCACCTCCCTCAGGTAGTGGAAGTCCCGCTACTAAGGCATCAAACTGCAGAAGAAAAAGAGTTCCGATAGAACTTTATCCAGATTGCCAAAGCAAACGGTGGAAAAGAGACCGGATTTTATAACTTGAAGCATAATGCTTCATCTCTAAAATGGAGGCTAATTGCTTTCACCCGCAAGAATATATTGATGTCGCAGAGTTTAGGATGTCACACCGACCATCATTTTACTTCAAGCATGAAGTAAAACAAAAGTGAATGAGATAGAAATCAGAAACCAACAATCCACCTTACTCAAGATCAAGAATGCTGATGGAGTTACAATCTCAAACCATTCTACGGACTTTAAGATGCAGAAACACATTTGAAAGAAACGATAGTCGTGATTACACAAGAGTGGTGGCTCTTTCAAATGTGCATAACAATTTCACACGCATGAGTCAAAAGATTATTCAACTCGTGTAAACCAAATCACAGCACATTCTATGTACATATACACACTGAGATACTCGTGGCAGATATATCCACCAACAGAATCCACAAGAAAAAAATGGAGAAGATCCCGTTTTCTTCCGTAGGAATAACTAACACACATGGAGGCATACACAAAAATGAACCAAATGCCCAACTCACATTACATCTCCAGAACTACCCGTCACATCCGTGATCTACCGATGAGAACTTCCATAGTATACATTTATGAATGAAATCTGCTCACGTCCTCTGCAAGAACGAGCACAGAGTCCCCAAACCGAGACTAAATGCGCACAAAAGCCAATCGAAGTAAGAACACCTTTCCGCCAAAACTTCGGACATAACCTAGACTTCTAGCCATACATACAATTCTCATACACAAGTAAATTTCTTTTCTTGCCACAACAAATCAAGTAATCAATCTTCATAAAGCCCTAGCCAAATAAATTCTTCCAATTGCATCAAGCAGACGTAAGCAAGCTCGCTAATAACTTGCAATAGCAAGCCGGAGAGAGGCACGAACCTGCTTGGCGGCTTTGACAAGAGCAGCACTCATCAGCTTGGGCTGCTCGGCGAAGCTGGACGCGTCCTCCGCGGCGGTCGGGGGCGGTTCGGGGTAGCTCGCGGAGAGCCGCACGGAGGGCGCGTCCCTCTGCAGCGCGCCGAAGGTGTTGAAGGCGACCGACGCGATCGTGTTGACTTGCTCCTGCAGCTGGGAGATCACGTCCATCCCTCGAATTTCCTGCCGCAGAGGTTCCTAGCGCATGAGCAGTCGGTGAGATTCCGCTAGAGAGGAGTGCCGGAGACAGCCGCCCGCCGCGAATTAGGGATTCCAACGACCGGCGAGCGAGGTGGCGACGGAGAGACGCCGGCGACGACGAAATTGCAGAGGAAAAGATTTCGAGAGAGAGAGAGAGAGAGAGAGAGAGACACCTTCAGGTTCTGGTGGGACGGAGGGACCGGCGGGGTGCGGCGGCGGAGACCGGCGGGGTTCGGCGGCGGGAGCCGGCGGCGTGCGGCGGCGGGAGCACGGCGCGGGAGGATTCAGGAGAACAAGCGCAGGATTTCGGGTTTCCTTCTCATTTTGCGGGTCTGAATGCTGGATTTTACTAGACCGATAGAGAAAATCCGAATTTTTAATTAAAATATTCGTGTCTTTTTTTTGGGGGTTTTTTTTCAAGGGGTTCACTCTGAAAGTAGAATTAAGAAATCATTTCATGGATTTTTATGTCCACATAGATATATTTGTCTAAAGTTTATGTAATGGATTTTGCTCAGTTGTTCGTATGAAACTTATTAAATCGTGTGAAATTACTGACTCAATTTTTTAAAAGCTTATCATCTAGATAATAATTTATGGCTATGTTTATTATTTCTGAAGTGGGCACTCAATAACATTTAGAAGGTCCATAAATATTAAACTTGGTTATGGAGAGAAATGATGGAGAGATGATACAATTTTACGTAATTGATTTTCCATCAATTAAAAATACTAGAATGGAAAATATGTCAAATTGTTTAGGTGCCATCTAGGCCGCAGCAATTTTTGTTTGAGAATTTGGCAAAACTAATAAGGGAAAGTCATCCCTAATCATCTACTACTTAAGTCTTGAAGTTTCTAGGTAATCCTTTGAAAAGCACACGTAACAATAGACAGATATGGACGCACAATGTTAAATGCGAAGTGATCAAATCATTTTCAGCATAGGTAGGTTCTTGAAAAGTAAAATTTACCCATGACTTGATACATTTCGGACGGGAAAAAACAGTGTACGGGCCTAGTACATGTAGTAAGCTTAGAGTGCAAGAATTCAAGATTTCTTTTTCTGTTCTGCTCATCATTTTCTTCTAAAATCTTTTGCCTGAATCGGACTTGCCTGGTCCGAAAAAGAGAGAGCTGAATCCACCCACCCAGGCATGGAATGACGGGAAAAGAAGTAGTTTTTACGTGCATTCGTGCAATAGGAAAAGTCATCAGACGGGGTACATCTCGAGGAAGCAGGCTGTGGCGACGGCTCCTGAAGTTGCCAGCATTGGCATGGTTCGTGCCTCTAGCGCGGGCTCTGCGTCGGCGAGGCTCCCAGCTACGGAGCCCGAGACGAGGGCGGCGGGCAGCTACTGGAAACTGTTCCGGCTCATGGGAGGCAGCCTGACTTTCGACATACTGGACAATGCCATGGAGGCCGGGGGCCCGTTCCCACCCAGGGATATGCCATAATGAGGCCAGGCGGCGACCTACCGCAGGGTGTCCCGGCGTGGATGAACACCAGAAGCAAGGCGGTTCAGTTCTTGGGCAGCGTCATCGTGCGTAACACGGACCAGGCCGCGTATTGCTACGGCTTTTACCATGCTATGGTGATAGTATCATCCTTCATAATGGATAAGGAGATAAAATGTTAGGCTGAACATTGGATAAAGCTATACTTTCCTCCAAAATGGAATGAGTCTCTTTCTACCTTTTCTTCGATTGATAAATTACAAGTAATGGACATCATTTATGTGCATACTTAATTATTATTAAAATCGGGTCTCGTGGTTCTCATGGCCCCATCAGACAATACATATTATAGATTCTCAAGTCTAATGTAGACTATAGTCATAATATTGAAATACCTATACTTCTCGGGGGTCACTCTAGGTCAACTAGTAATTCTTACGTCTGCACCAATGTTTCAGGCATTTGTCCAGCATGAACTTGATCTAACATTTTGTGGAATTTACGCCAAACATAAATATGTTTGCCTCGTCATTTGTCTCGATAACAGGTACTGTAGAATTATTTGAGGTTAATGGGGACAGATTTTCCTCGGCTTTGCAAATGAAACGCGAGATTGCCAACACGGCTTTTCGAAAAGTCGTTCGTCTAAAGAATTTCGGACTTTTACTAAAGCAATATTCCTGTTGCATTTCTTTTTTTCTTTTTTTTTGTACAATTTACTAGACGACAATCCGAGCATTGCGCATTAGATAACTTTAATAATGTTTGAGAATATCATACTTCGACATTATTAAGGAACGTACAAACCAAAGTTGGATATGTGGAATGTCGAAGATCATTGTGTAAGGAATCATGTGAAACAAAGTAAGTGCAGATTTTTAATTCATATTGTTGTATTGAATTGATGAAAACATAGAAAATGAGTGGTGACTTTATAATAAATCAAAGGGAAAAAGCCACGAAAAATCCCAAACTTTCTCCGAGTGACACATTTACCCCAAACTTTTTTTTGTGCTGTGAAAAATCCCAAACTTTTCAAATCGTGATACATTTACCCTAAACTTTTTTTTTGTGACACCAAAAACCCTGAACTTTCCAAATGTGACACATCTACCCCAAATTTGGAGGGTATTTCGGTCTTTTCATTTTTTAAAATTTTTTTCTTTTTTTAATTATTTTTCTTCTTCTTCCCTCCGCCGGCCATGGCGGAACCGGCGGAGGGAAGCCGGCGTCCGGCGAAATCGGGACCGAGAAAACCCTAATCCACTCCTCCTCCTGCCTCCCGATCTTCCTCAAGGTCGTCTTCCCTCGCACAAAAACCAGAGAGATCTTCGCCCCCCCGATTCTCTCTCTCTCTCTCTCGCAGCGGCAGCTAACCTTGTGTTTCCATTGCAGACGTTCCCCTTCGTGTGTGTGTGTGTGTGTGTGAAACCCTAAGCCCCTCTTCTCGCCAAGCTTGGAGGTACTCTCTCTCTCTCTCTCTCTCTCTCTCTCTCTCTCTCTCTCGGGCTCCCTTTATTACCGGCTGTAAAGCTCCAATTTTTCTTTCACTTCGCGGCTTCCGTAAATGAGGGTTTCTGTCGGTCGGCTGGGGTTTGTTTGGGTTGACGTTTGGGAGTTCGTGTTTGCAGGACAAAAATGGGGGATGCTAGGGACAACGATGCCTACGAAGAAGAGCTCCTCGACTACGAAGAAGAGGAAGACAAAGCCCCAACTCCGCCCGACGCTGGCGAGGGCCGCTCCGCCCGACGCCGGCGAGGGCAACCCTCGCCGGGCGCCGGCTTCCCTCTGCCGGCTCCGCCATGGCCGGCGGGGGGAAGAAGAAAAAAAAAAGAAAAAGGAAAAAACATAAACTAAAAAAATAAAAATGCCCTTATGGGGTAAATGTGTCACGGTTTGGAAAGTTTGGGGTTTTTCACGGCATAAAAAAAGTTTGGGATAAATGTGTCACTCGAGGCAAAGTTTGGAGTTTTTCGTGGCTTTTTCCCTAAATCAAAATAAAACTTAAAACAAAGTGAAAAATAAAATCACACTCAATAGCATTTATATAGTCTATAATTATTATAGCTCATTAGGGAGGAAAATAATTAAAAGACGGTAGAAATTATGTAATCGATTCTCTTTTTGATTTGAAAAAAAAAACTCAATAATAAACATATTCGATTGTTCTGATAACATGTAGTTGGCGGCTCACTTTTTTGAGACATCTCTAACTATCGATAGTTTTAAGTCTCAAGTTTCCAGACAATCCCGTGAGAAGTTTTTGTGATGGTACATCAATACATATGCCCAAAATTTAAAATCAACCAAAATTGGATCTAGCCGAGCTGAGCCCACCTTGAGCAAGGCTCCAACTCTCCATATCCAGCAAGGCTAAGCTCTTACTCAATGCTGGCAAGCTCAAGCATCGCTAGAGGTCAGATCGCGAGCTCGAGCTCACTAGCCTTTGGTGCTCACTGGCCTCTAGCTAGCTCGAGTCTTGCCAAATTGACAAGGCTTGAATCTTGAGGTGCCAAAGGTTGGCGAGCTTGTCCCTCATCTGTGGCCAGCTGCCAATTATCTTCATGATAACCACTAGCTGAGAAATAATTTTTTTTAAAGGAAAAAGAAAATAAAAATAAAAAATTATAAAATGTCAGAAAAATTTAAACAGATAAAAATTACTTGTTTATGATTCATTTAAGCTTGTTAGGTAACCTATTTAATACACATTTAAGACCCATTAAATTGTTAGGTAACCCATTTATAACCTACTTAAGCTTGTTTTTAAAATTTAAGGTAATCCATTTACGACCCACACTACTAAATATGAGTCAAAATATGGGTCTTAAACCCACTTTGATGCCTCCACCGGTGGCTATGCGGTAATTCACCATGCACGATGATGACAAGTCCTGCAAATTGCCGAATCGAAGCATCGGAACATGGTATCTATCTATCATCATGTGAATGGCATATCAAATGTGAATAGTTTCCCCAACCTATTACATCTCTTTAGCATTCGATGCGAAATCGATTGAATTTACTTATCAACTTTATAAAAACTTTTAGTCTATAGACCTTTTATTTGAGTGATTATCTCGTGACATCTTTACGATCCACGCATCATGCTAGATAACAATAAAAATCTAAGGATTCCACTAATATTTCAAAATATTATATTTCAACATTTTTATATAAGAATGTTTTAACCACGGCCGGATGTGTTAAATGCACTTATTCAATATAATCGTGCGAGGAGAGCTTGAAACAATGTTAGTGCAGACCTTTTAATGCATATTGCCGTCCCGAATCAATCAAAACGTAGAAAATGATTTGTGATTTTGTAATGTATAGAAATAGAACTTAAAGCAAAGTGAAAGAGCGACATTGGAGTTTCGGAAGTCCATATGGAGAGAAATAATTAAGAGACGATATGAATTACCCAATCGAATCTCCTTTTATTGACAATACTTGATAGAAAACGATGTCTGATAGCAGCTCGCTTTTCGAGGATTTGGCAAAAATAATAAGGATGAGGCGTCTCTAACTATCAATAATTTTAAGTGTTGAGTTTTCGGGCAAACCTTTTAAAGAGTTTTTAATAGAATATCAATATGGATGTCTGTACCAATGTTTCAGACATTTGTTCCACATGAACTTGATGGAACATTTCGTGGACTTTTACATCAAACATAGATGCCTTTGCCTTATCATTTGTCTCAATAAGGGCACTACTTGAGTATGTAAGGTTAATGGGGGATTTTCCGGATGAAACGAGAGATTGTTAGCGCGGCTTTTTATATAGTATTTGTCTAAAGAACTTCTGACTTTTTCTAAAGTGATATTTCTTTCACATCTCTTTTTTCTATACGATTTACTAGATGACAACCAATGCATTGTGCAGCATTAGATAACTTTAATAATGTCCGAGAATATTGACTTTATTAAGGAACGTATCCACTAAAGTTGAAGGGTGCGTTTGATAATATTTCTATTATTAGGAATAATTTTTTTAAGGAATAATTCTTTTATATTTCTATTTCCTAGAATAGTTTTTGAATAAAATAACATGTTTGGTAACTGTACAAAATTTATATTTTCAAAATAGAAAAAAAAACAAGAATGTGTTTGGTGCGACCCACAATTTTTTTTGTGCCGTAGAATCTCTTTTAATTTTTTAATATTTTTTTAGATCTTTTCTCTTTTTTTCCTCTCCTCTTCTTCCTCCTCTAGCTGGTTGTTGGGCAAAGACAGGCGGCGAGCGATGGCGGACAGTGGCAGCGGCATGAGGAAGGAGAAAGAAAGAAAAGAAAGAAAATGACTTTTTTCTAAAAATTGTTCCCAAAAACAATAAGATATTTTTTTTTCTACTTCTTGTTTCTATTATAAATCTATTTCCCAACCACTTTTCTATTTTGAAGTATAGAAAAATTAAGCGACGTTATCAAATGAATTTCTATTCATTTTCTATTTCGGAGAATAAAAGAACAAAGAAGTAGGAATGTTGCCATGCAGACCGTAAATGTATTTGTTGAAGATTATTGTGAAAGGAATACATGAAATAAAGTTAGTACAGATTTTTTATGCTTATTGTCATATCAAATTAATGAAAACGTAGAAAATGAGTGCTGATTTTATAATGAATCAAAATAGAACTTAAGACCAAGTGAAAAATAAAATCTCACTCAAAAGCATTTATATAGTTTATAACTGTTATAATTCATTATGGAGAGAAAATAATTGAGAGATTCTAGAAGTTACGTAATTGAATCTCTTTTAATTTAAAAATACTTGATAATAAACATTTTCAATTGTTCAAATAATGCCTCAATGGCAGCTCACTTTGCGGAGAATTTAGCAAAATCAACGATGATAAGGCGTCTCTAACTTTGAGAAGTTTTTGTAATAATACACCGATAAAAATGCTCAAAATTTTTAAAAACCAAAATGATCAAATAATGTTCATCATAAGCAGGAAGTTCATGTTCTTCGTCAATTTCGGGTTCAAATTCATCCATCTTTCGATCTATTTACCATTTTCGATATAAAAAAGTAGTTTTAATTTCTTTAAAAGTAACTTTACTCAAGATTTGATACATTTCAGGCAGACAAACAGTGGACAGTCTTAGGGTGAAAGAAACCAAGATGCTTGCTTTTCCCCTTCCTTATCCTCTTCCTTTGTCGTTGTTAGCCTGAATCGGACTCGCGGGGTCAGAAAAGGAGACATGAGTTCGCCGAAATGCGGAATTGACGGGTAAAGACGAAAGCTTTACACGCATTTCTGCAGTAACAAACATCATTGCACGATGTAGGGAGGACGAGAAGACGACGACCCACCCAGGCTCGAGGCAAGACGGCTCTGTCGCATGATGCCTCGGGACGAAGCATTGCATAGTGCGGTGCCTGTATTTGTGAAGCAAAGCCGGTGTGCCCCGTAGTTACACAATGGTTCACCATGTGCATACAAGCCGTGAAAGCCATCCGAAGATCTCCATAAATCAAATTTAGAACGCAATAAATGGAGACAAATAGATTTGTGCATCTGATTTGAAATCCATTATTCTTAATGTGGAATAACAATGATCTAATTGTAATATTGGCTCAATGAGATTATGCGTCACAAATTGCGTTCTACAACTACTCTTTATATAAAGTTATTTGTGTATTAAGATCATAAAAGAGACTTGAATATTATATATAGAGTTTTCAGTCATATGTCTTCTCATCACAAACCAAGCTCTATTCAACCCGCGCAAGCCAGTCTCATATAAGAGAAATTAAAAATCTTTATATCTCGCCTCATTAGAGAATATTGTAAAACGGTAAATTTCAATATTAATTAATATAGCCAACATCATAAAAACTCTTATAGCATGATGACGATGGGCCCTACATATTACAAATGAATTGAAGATTTAAAACATAGTATCTATTCATCATCATGTCATTGACTCATTGTACATGAATAGATTCTTGAACTTATCACGTCTTTTTAGCTTTCGGTGCGAAATTGGTTGAATTTTGTGAGACTGGCTACTGGCCTTTTAAAAGCTTTTACTCTATTGGCCTTTTATTAAAGCGATGTTCCTATCACATTTTTTTTTTAATATGGATTTATCCATAATGACTCGCGCATCTTAATATTTTGAAATGTTATATTCAACATTTTATATAAGAATGTATTAACCAAGGCTAGATACCTTAAATGCACTTACCGAATATACTTGTGCAAGCTAAGCTTGAAACAATGTCAGTGCAGACTTTTTAATGCACATTGTCGTATGGAATCAATCAAGACATAGAAAATAATTTGTGATTTTATAATTAATGGAAGTAGAACTTCAAGCAGAGCGAAAGAAACACACTATAACATAGTGATTGCATTTACTTTCCTAAAACACAGTTCAATAAAGTTTCGGAAGTCCATAAATATTATAACCCATTATGGAGATAAATAACCGATAGATGACAGGAATTACCAGTTTGATTCTTCTTTGATTGACAAAACTCGATGGAAAAGGCATCTGACTGTAGCCTTGCTTCGTCGAGAATTTGGCAAAACTAATGAGGAGGAGGCATCTCTAACTATCTTCCATTTTGAATATTGAGTTTTCCGGCAGTAGGGTTAATACCACAGAAAATTCAAAATTAGTACATATATGATAAATTTATTTCGCTAATTATTTATCATAAAAAAACTGATACACCTGTGATGAATTTACTTTCCATTAGTATTTGTTAAATTTTACAATTAAATTGCTGATTTAGATGATATGTGGCAGATAGAATGGATGTACCAATTCAAGATTTTACCTTTCATTTATCACATTTGTACCAATTTATTATTTTTTGTGGCATTATTCCAATTTAATGAAATTTAACAGAAGGTAAATTTATTATAAATATACCAATTTGAGGTTTTTTTATAGTTAAAAAATTAATTTGGGACAGGTGTATCGGTTTAGAGTTTTTTATGATTAAAAAATTTTCATGATATTAATTCTATATTATATCAATATAGATGCTAAAAAATAAAAGTCAAACAATTGAAGTACAATGTTCACATTCATTGTTTACTTCTAGTTAGAGAAAATGACACAAATACTCTCCAAACTTTGGCCTAATGTGTAATTTAGTCAATAAACTTTCAATTTGTTTGATATGGTCTCTGAATTTTAGCTTAATGTGCAGTGTGATTCATGAACTTTTAATTTTTTTAATGTAGTCCATAAACTTTTGATACATAGTCAAAAACTTGTATCAAAATGTTTAATGTCATCCTTACTCTTGAATCAATTAAAAAAATACATTAAATATTTTCATATAGTTCAGAGACTGTATTGAGTATTTATCAAAAGTTCATGGATTACATTAAACAATTGAAAGTCCAGAAACCACATTGCATATTGGGTTAAAGTTCAAGAGCCATATTGAATAAATCAAAATTTCAAAGATCAAATTGCACATTATATTAAAGTGCAGGGACTATTCATGTCATTATTTTTCTGGTTAAGATTTATCCTTTTTTTTTTCATCTACTTATTATTTCAGTATCAAAAAATAATTTTAATATCTTCAAAAAATAACCTCACTCATGCGATGATACATTTCGGACAGAAAACAGTGACGAAGCTTAGGCTGCGAGAAATGGAAACATGGATAAGCAAAGAAAAGCGGGAATCATTACAAGCATTTGGGCAGTAAAGAAAGCCATCAGAACATGTTCGGAAGACGAGGTACCCCCATCTTTTCGCCTTTCGTAGCCTTTGCCTTCCCCGTGTCATTCTTATTCGTCGCTAAGAATGCTCACTTCGGAGCTCAAAATGGGCTGATGATGTCCGTACAAGCTTTGCGCTATATTCGCCTCGAAAGTTCCTTGAAACCTCAGAGCGATTTTTCCCTGGTGCTTTGATCGGCAAGAAAAGGGGAGAAAGAAACAAGTAGAAGACTTTGGTACGTGGGTTCAGATGGGTTTGGGAGGAAGCACAAACAGAGTGGTGGGTGTGGAGATAGCACCGGGTGTGGAGATAGCTGAGGGTGGTTTGAGCAGGAGGAGGAGACATGGTACTAATGACCTGACTGATATTGTCTCCTCTTGGTCTCTTCATGACATTCTCAACGAAAACCTCTACCATGACCAGGTTTCTTTCTATCCTTCCCTCATCTTTGCTTTTTTTTTTTTTTTTCTTTTCCTTTTATCATGCCCTTTTGGTTTTATTCTCGTTTAAGTTCAACGACAATATGGTGTTTACCTGAGAATTTTCCAATGATGCTAGTTCGTTCCTTTTTTTTTGTTTGTTTGTGCTTTTAATAAGCCTAGCCTTTTAAGAACCTTGCATTCAACTTAGTAGAATAGAACCCTTTATGCTTCTACTATGTTCGGCAAGCTCGTTAGGTATTTTAGGAGTATATGTTATGTTTTACGGAATTTGGTCAAAGTATTTTTTGAAATGTCAAGGTTGGTTGGTCATATTTGACAATTGGCCGAGCTGTTTTTGTAGGTGGAGACTATACCGGATACGTTTCAGTCGGTCCCGCATTATCTTGGATCGTATGTCTACCCTTTACTGGAAGAAACACGGGCGAGTCTGTGCTCGTGTTTGAATGATATTTCTTTGCTGCCTTTCACTGAAGTTATTGAATTTGTGGAATGCACGGGAAGTAGGAACCCATATGCTGTTAAGGCCGGTCGGTGGAGCAATGAATCCAACAGTCATGGCAAGGAAACTTACAAAACTTTGCCTGGAGATGTCTTGATTCTAACTGATGCTAAGCCAACAACTGTTCCTGATTTGGAGAGGTTCGGAAGAAGATGGGCGTTCGCATTAGTAAGGATGATTGGAAAAGACGATGAAGAGGATGAGGCAACATCATCCACAAACTTTGAAGTGGAGACATTATTGGACCTTGAAGTAAATAATTCCTGGAAGCCAATGTATGCAATTTTCCTGATAAATATAGTCACTAACAGAAGGATATGGAATGTGTTGCATATGTCTCGGAACTGGGATATTTTGAAGGAAGTTCTCTGCACAGATGTGGTGGTATGACTTTCCTTTTTGTACCTCCGGTCCATTTAGACTTGAAATTGCTATTATAATCATCTAAGCTTCAAAGCTTCATTTTCCTCCTGTCGATTTTTAAGTTTCTTCGGAAAATAAGATAAATGTTGCTTTAAGTCATGCTGTTGCATCAATAGATTAGGATGATTGTTTCTTTTAGTTGGTCCGTTTCATGATATGGAGACGAATGAATTATGTCCTGAACAGGGCAAATTACTTCCTTGGTGGCGACTTACTCGTTAGTACAAGACCTTAAAATTTTCTATACTATACTTTTCATGGGATTTAAGTTTGTGCTGTGCAATGCTCTTTATATCATATAACACCAATTAAGTTTCAGGACCTTCTACCTCATTTACATGGTCTGGATTATCACAAGAAATGTGTTTTGGTTGCAGGCTGACAAAGTTTCTAATCTTGTGTTTCGGTTGCAGGCTGACAAAGTTTCTAATCTTTGTATTACAAAGGGTAATGGTTCTGCGAGTGAGAGCCTTGACAAGAGATTGAGCCATGATCTGAATGAATCCCAAAAAAAAGCAGTGGGGGCCTGTCTCAGTAAACTCCAATGTGAGAACAAGCCATCTGTCGAACTGATATGGGGTCCTCCTGGAACTGGGAAAACTAAAACTACCGCTACACTGCTATTTACTCTCTTAAAAAGGAAACATAGAACCATTGTTTGTGCTCCTACAAATGCTGCCATCAAGGAAGTGGCATCTTGTGTTCTAAAGCTGCTAAAGCAATCGGATAGTGGTATAAGCACTGAAACGGGAAGTTTTCTCTGTTACTTTGACATGCTTATTTTTGGGAACGAGGAGCGGCTGAAAGTTGATTCCAACATTGAAGAAATATACTTGGAACATCGTGTAGAGTGCTTTTCTAAATTCACTAGTCTAACTTCCATGATAGATACTCTTACCAAATGTGTCCGTCAATACCACATATTATTGGAAAAGGAACACACAAAAAGAAGCAAACCAGGAAGTGATGATGATGGGAGCGAATGCGGAAGCAGTGAGCTTAAATCATTTCTTGAGTTCTTCAGGGACCGATTCAAGGCAACTGTCCAGCCCCTGCGGAGATGCCTTTATATTTTCTGTACTCATATATCCAGAACTAATTTCCAGAATATTACATCCCTCCTTAACTTACTAGATTCTTTTGAAACTTTATTATGTGGAGAGAAGTTGGATTCAGAGATGATGGAGATAACGCCTTCACGTGATGAACTTAGCCTATTCTCATTTGAGATGTCCATGGGTCCACTATATAATTTATATATGAAGATAAAGGAATGCCTTTACATGTTGCTAACTGTTCGTGATTCTCTGAAGGATCTAAAACTTCCAAACTTTACGAGTAAGGCCATGATAGCGGACTTCTGTTATCAACATGCTTCCCTGATTTTGTGCACCGCTTCTAGTTCATATAAGCTGTACTCTGTGAAAATGGAGCCTCTCAATTTACTGGTAATCGATGAGGCAGCCCAGTTGAAAGAATGCGAGTCAGTAATTCCTCTGCAACTCCCTGGTGTCAAGCATCTGATTTTAGTTGGAGATGAGTGTCAGTTGCCTGCCATGGTTGAAAGCGAGGTAATGTTAAAATGTCTGAAAGGGAACTTTGTATTTGGTTTTGAAAGATTTGTAATGTCCTTCTCTTCATCTGAGCTTAGATGGGCTAAATGTTCTATACCTAATGCCCATTGAATTCTATATCATGTTTTATTTTTACAGGTTTCTAGTGGGGCTGGTTTTGGAAGGAGTCTGTTTGAACGATTGAGTTCACTTGGTTATTCAAGGCAACTTTTCAATATACAATACCGGATGCATCCATCAATAAGTCTGTTTCCGAATTCAAAATTTTATCAAAACCAAATTTTGGATGGGCCAAATGTGAAGAGCAAAAGTTACAGAAAAAGTCATTTGCCATGGCCAATGTTTGGCCCTTACTCGTTCATAAATATTCCTGATGGAGAAGAACAAATCGGTGATGATGGCCGTAGCCGTAGAAACCCTGTTGAGGTGGAAGTTATCTCAAGGATAGTGAGGAATCTGTACAGAGGTATGTCAAGAGAATTTTATGCATATTGCTTCGAGCACATGGATTTTACATGTATTACTTAATCATATAGGTGTAGATTATGATGGCCATTAATAGTTCTTTTCCTAAGATATTTCTTTTGAAGTTTTGCAACCTGCAGAAAATAATTTCACTGCAGTGATGGTTTTATTTCCTTTTCTTTGCAGCTTGGAATGGGTCAGAAGAAGATCTGACAGTAGGTGTCATATCTCCTTACAGAGCTCAGGTTGCTGCAGTTCTAGCTAAACTGGGGAAAAAGTATGAAAATATCAAGGGCTTTATGGTCAAGGTGAAGTCAGTGGATGGATTCCAAGGGGGTGAAGAAGACATTGTTATTCTATCCACTGTAAGATCAAACTGGCGTGGGAATATTGGGTTCTTGTCCAGTCCTAAGAGAGCCAATGTCGCTCTTACCAGGGCCAGGTACTCTATCCTCTTAACTGTGTCAAATTACATTTTTAGAGTGATATAGCAAGTAAATCCCAGAGTTAATTTCCTATCTATAGGTATTGTCTGTGGATTCTGGGAAATGGGAAAACACTAACAAAAAGCAATTCTGTGTGGGAAGCTGTGGTTGACAATGCAAAGAGTCGTGGATGTTTCTTCAATGTTGATGATGACAAGGATTTGGCTAAAGCCATCTTAGATGTGAAGAAAGAGAATAATCAGCTTGATGATCTGCTTGACAGAAGCAGTGTACTTTTCAGAAATGCAAGGTGGAAGGTAAAAATCTTTGCTCAACATTATTCTACAGCTACATTTATTTTTCAAAATAAGCATTGACTTTTATAGAACTTGTGACAACATATCTTATTGTCATGCTTTGGTCTTATCAGGTTCATTTCAGTGACAACTTCCTGAAGTCTTTCAGAAAGCTGGCATCACTCAGTATAAAGATGTCAATCATTATGCTTCTGTCAAGACTATCCAGTGGCTGGAGACCAAAGAAGAGGAATTTGGATATAATTTGTGAACACTCATCTCATATCGTGAGACAATTTAAGGCTGAAGGTCTCTATGTCTTATGCACGATTGATGTTGTAAAGGAACTGAGATACATCCAAATCCTGAAGATATGGGATGTAATGCCTTTAGAGGATGTGGCAAAATTAGTCAAACGTTTGGACAGCATATTCGAGACATATAGTGATGATTTTATTAGTCGTTGCAATGAGAAATGCTTTGAGGGGTAAGTCTGATCATTTCTTCTTACTGAAGATAGGTAGCACATCACTTACTAAATTAGAAAGCATTCTTTTCCAGATAGATGACTCAAATATCTTGAATTGATCTTACCCCCTATTTTTTTTTTTTTCATTTCGCATGCCTCTTCCTATTATAGGGATCTGCAAGTTCCAAAGACCTGGGCGTGTACTTTCGATTTTGTCCGCTATCGAAGTCCTAGTGAAGATCAATTTGGGAGTGGTTTTGATGCTGATGCTTCAGATCGTAGGTTGTATGCAGAGAACGTGAAAGTGGGCGAGAGTTTGCTTCTGATGAAATTCTATCCCTTATCATCAGATAGTGTCAGGCATTTGCTCGACGACAGTGATGGTAATGAAGCAAGTCTTCTGTTTGAACCAACAGAGCAAGAACAGGAGATAATTCTTTTCCCCAGAAGCACTTTTATACTTGGGCGATCTGGAACCGGGAAAACTACGGTCCTGACAATGAAGTTGTTTAGAAACGAGAAACTGTATGATGAAGCAACCAAGGGATTTCAGGAAATCCAAAGTGGTGTCAGCCACAGCAAAGATGCCTCCTTGGAAATCAATGTTGAGGAAACCGGTGAAGGAGCAGAGGATTGTGTATTGCGCCAGCTTTTTGTGACTGTCAGTGCGAAATTATGTTTTGCGGTCAAACAACATGTATCTCAACTTAGAAGGTACATAAAATGTCATGGGAAGATGTTTGAACAATAGAATAAATATTCTGCAATTTTTACAATGAACAAACATATGCAAGGGTTAATGGATTGTCAAGTTTATTTTATGAATTAGTCAGGAGAAGAAGATAACCCCTTTGGCATGCTACTATTTTCCTCCTAGCAGAGAAGCACAACCAAGATACTTCATTTTCTAGAGTTTGATAGGAAATATAACATGGGGCAAGAGCGCATGGGTCAAATCAGCACTTTGCCTTGCTCGGGTGCTGCCACTCGGATATAGCTGCTTAATCATTGCATTTTAGAGATTGACATCTTCTGCTTGCTGAAACTAAACATTAGTTTATGCAGCAATATTCCTTATTTTGGTCTTCGTGCCACTTATTTAGTTTGCAATACCATTTTATTGAAAACTTTCACATTAAATTTTGTGATTATAGCATTGTACGTATAAAAAGAAAATCGTCCGTTTTAGAACGTGTGCAATTATAACCAGAATTGAGAAAGGACTATTTGTTCTACAAATCTTGCGGCGGGGGAAAATTTTTATTGCCAGCTGATGTAAACGCTATCCATGTCTCATAGTATATCATTACAACCTTGGTGCATCAGCGTATTCTAATTTCCTTTTTGCTGTTAGTTACCTAAAAGTAGAAATTATGAGATTGCATGTGTAGTGGAGGTATTCCCGTAAGTTTGTTAAAACTATATATTTTCCATTTCTAATTGCTGGCTTCATTAATCCTGCAGCTCCAGCATTGGTGCAAAACATAGAGTTAAAAGCTCTTCAGTTGATGAGATTGTTGATGATGCAGCATTATTCAAGGATATCCCGGATTCATTCTTAGACATATCTCCCAACTCTTATCCCCTTGTTATAACTTTTCGTAAGCTTCTGATGATGCTAGACGGAACTGTGGGGGTTTCATTCTTTGAAAGGTTCCCCGATCTAAGGGATCTTTGTCATGGCCAATCCTTGAATTCTAGACCAGTGGCCGTACAAAGTCTTCTAAGAGCAAAGGAGGTTACTTACGAAAAATTTTGTGCTGTTTATTGGCCTCACTTCAATGACAAGATAAGGAGGAGGCTTGATCCTTCCAGAGTCTTCACTGAAATAATGTCCCACATAAAGGGTGGTCTTCCACCAGCTGATGGCTGTGAAGGCAAACTTGACAGACCAGCTTATGTTTCACTTTCAGAGGGTCGTGTCTCCACTCTGAGTATTCAGAGAAGAGAAGAAATTTATGATGCTTTTGAGGATTATGAAAAGATGAAAATGAAAAATGGTGAATTTGATTTGGCCGATCTTGTCAATGATCTTCATCGCCGTCTTTTTTGTGGGCAGTTTGCTGGTAACAAGGTGGATTTTGTATATATTGATGAAGTGCAGGATCTCACCATGAGACAAATTTCACTGTTCAAGTATATATGTGGAAACGTTGATGGGGGCTTTGTGTTTTCTGGCGACACTGCACAAACTATTGCAAGGGGAATAGACTTCAGGTTTGAAGACATAAGGTCCCTTTTCTACAAGGAGTTCTTGATGGATTCAATGGATGGACCTGATAAAAGAATGGAAAAGGGATGTCTTTCCAAAATTTTCCATTTGAGCCAAAACTTCCGCACTCATGCTGGTATACTCAATCTGGCGCAGAGTGTTGTTGATCTTCTTTACCATTTTTTCCCCTTATCCGTTGATGCTTTAAGCCCTGAAACTAGCCTTATACGTGGGGAAGCCCCAATCTTACTTGAATCAGAGAATGACGAAAGTGCCATACTGTCAATTTTTGGCAACCGTGATTTTAGTGGTAATTTCGTTGGCTTTGGAGCAGAGCAGGTTATTTTGGTTCGAGATGATCACTCAAGAAATGAAGTTTCGAACCTTGTGAGAGGGCAAGCCCTAGTTCTGACGATAGTGGAGTGCAAGGGGTTGGAATTTCAGGTAGGTGTGTGTCAGGTTGGATTGTTTGCCATGGGATATTAATGGAAGCATCATAGAGATTTCATGACCAATTTGCTGCAAGCTTGTTACTCTGTAAAAAGCTTGGATTGGCATTTTCATTCTACTATACCCTTTTTTGTATGTAGACAATGGCATCTAGGTACTCATAACGTAGAATTTGTTTGGGCTCATGTCAACATCATCCTCTAAATTAATAGACAATATCAACGATCTTGCGACTTTACGGCTGTTCTTGATAGGCTGGTGTGTTGAAAAGAGTCCAGATTTGTTTTGCTAAATTTTTTAGAATTGTTCATGTATTCATGAAACTTGAATTCTGTCATTTTGGTCATAAATCAGATGTTCTGACCTGAAACTTTTTGCCGTGACGTTGTGTAGGATGTCTTATTGTACAACTTCTTTGGCACATCACCTCTGAAAAGTCAGTGGAGGGTCATTTACGAATACATGAAGGAGCAAGCTTTGCTCGATCACAGCTCTCAATGGTCATCCCCAAGTTTTGATGACGGAAACACAATATATTATGCTCTGAATTGAAACAATTGTATGTCTCAATTACTCGGACAAGGCAAAGATTGTGGATTTGTGAGAATGCCTTGGAGTTCTCAAAGCCAATGTTCGACTACTGGAAGAAGAAGTGCCTCATTCAAGTTAGGTTGGTAGATCATGCCCTTGCGGAAGAAATGCAGGTCAGGAGCACGCCAGAGGAGTGGAAGTCACAAGGTTTTAAGGTTCGCTGTTTTTCTGTTGTTTCTTTATTGGTGGTTTCCTCTTCACGGAATTGTTGTTTTCGCCTCATTTGGAGTCAACATGATCTGTGAACGCTAGGGATTTTGGAATGACCATAGTGACTGCAAAAGTATGACTGATCCTGAAAAGAAAAAAGAGTGTGTAGAATGTGGACTTCTATGGTACAAATATGGAGATCGATTTGCCAGCTTTATACCATAGTGACTGCAAAAGTATGACTGATCCTGAAAAGAAAAAAGAGTGTGTAGAATGTGGACGTTCTATGGTACAAATATGGAGATCGATTTGCCAGCTTTATTGGTTTTTTAATAGTTTGGCTAATACTTCATTTAGACATACAGTGGATAAACAATATGATAGGAATATTTCTATTATCTTTTTCCTCATTTGAGGTTATCAGGTCAATGACAGTGCATTGTTTTGGTGTAAGCACTGATTTTTCCTATGAGGGAGGACTATGTATCTTCTTTTCTTCTTTTCACCTCCTCTGAAGGAGCTATTGATCTCTCTTTTTTTTAAACTTTGCAAGCTCTTACATGAGGGTAACTACCCAATGGCAATAAGGTGCTTTGAACGAGCAAGGTACACATATGGGGAGAGATTAGCTAAGGCCTCCGCTTTCAAAGCAGATGCAGATCTCAAGCACGTTTCAAATCCACAGGAGGCTTCTGCCCTTCGAAGGCAGGCTGCTGAGATCTATGAAACAATTGGAATGGCCGACTCTGCAGCGGAGTGTTTCTACATGTTGAGAGAATATGAGATAGCAGGTATCATTTTTCTTTTCATTTCTTTCAAAATGATAAGGTGGAGATATGCCGCATCTTTACTTTTTTTCTTGTTGTAGCTTTGTCAAAGCTGCCTGAGAGAGAGGAAATTTGATTTCGCATTCTTCTGTATGTAGTATTTTGCACACGTGGTACGCTCTTGTTTACCAGTTTAATTGATTTTCCTCTTTCAATATTAAAAAAAAAAAAAAGTAGTTCGATCTCACTTGTTAACTTTGAAACACTTGTGATGAATTTTGAGCAAGTGCTACTAGTGTTGACTTCATAATTTAATGTCCTGGCTTGGAAGTTGATCATTTTCTATATGATAACCTGTCTCTGCTCTCTCAGCAGTTTGGAAAAATTTGAGCTGCTAAGTTCTTAACACTGACCAGACCTATAAGTTTAAAAAAGCTGTGGCTGTCAGTTGCAATACTCCATGTTGACTACGGTTTGTCAAAAACTTCTTGGTATTGTAGCCACCGACGGACGTTGATCCTGTTTCATCTCTTGACATTGGAGAATATAGTTGAGCCGTACAAGAGCTGAGCTGTACAAGAGCATTTCTGGCAGCTTCCAAATGTCCCTTTGCTATGTTTTATCTTCTGAACATCAGCACTCTATAAATGAGACTGACATCAAATTTGTTTATGCTTCAACAGGTAGAATGTACATGGATAAATGTGGAGAATCTGCTTTGGAGAAAGCTGGAGAGTGTTTCTCTCTTGCTCAGCGCTACAGTCTTGCAGCGGAGGCATATGCAAGGGGAAATATTTTCTCAAAGTGCTTGTCCATTTGTGCTGAAGGAAAACTCTTTAAAATGGGTCTGCGATGCATTGAGGATTGGAAAAGGCAGGGAACTGAGAAGAAAAGTAAAGAAATAGAGAAATTGGAACAGGACTTTTTAGAGAGCTGTGCCCTTCATTTCTACAACCTCAGAGACTACAGGGCCATGATGAAGTATGTGAAGGCTTTTCATTGCATCGATTCAATGAGAAACTTGCTTAAGAGGTTTGGATGCCTCGATGAACTTATAAGTCTGGAGGAAGACTTTGGCAACTTTTTGGAGGCGGCCGAGATTGTGAGGATGAAAGGTGACATCCTTCGTGAGGTTGATCTACTTGGGAAGAGCGGAAAAAACAGGGAAGCGTCGATGAATATCCTGTGGTACGTATTATTCTATTCCCTTTGGGCTCCTGGAAGCAAAGGGTGGCCCTTGAAGCAGTTTGCAGAGGAGGAGGAGCTGGTAGCAAAAGCCAAACTTCTCGCAGAGCCTGAGCCTATTGCCTTCTATGAATATGTTTCTGTAGAATCAAGCATTTTGTTAAATAAACAGAACAGTTTGGCTCAAATGAAAGAACATTTGAGTGCTTCCAGTAGAAATGGAAGTGTCAGAGGTGAAATACTGTGCACTCGAAATATTCTGGACTTCCATCTTTGCCAAAATATCTCAAATTTTTGTTGGGAATGTGATTGGCTTGTCGACCCAGCGAACTATTCTGAACAACTGACCTTGGGGAATCAGATTTCCGTTGAGTCATTGGTCTGCTTTTGGAATCTTTGGAGAGAGAAAATTGTTACAATTATAGAGAGTGTAGGATGTGTGGAGATGCCGGTGGGAAGGGAAAATACGTCATGTTGGGAGTTCTGTCTGAATTACTTTGGTGTTCTGGAGCAATGGAACAACATGCAAAGAACTTATCACCTTGTAAACCCAGATGCTGATTGGGTCAGAAACATCGATAAAAGATCTCTTAAAAGAAAAGGACAATTCGTTGCTTTGGATCTTAGACAATTGGTCTTTGCAGCTCAAAAGTATTGGTATTGTGAGCTTACTTCTGTTGGTATGGAGCTCCTGCACAAATTGGATGCTCTTTATCAATCTTTGGCGAAGAGTTCTGGGTCGAACTTCTGGCAAAGCAGATGTCTTGCTATCTTACATGAGGTTGCCAAGTTCCTTGGAGAAATTAATTGTCGGAATCGCTCGTTCCAGTACGGTAAGGCACTGGACGGTTTCATTGAAACATCCAGTGGGAGGTATTTTGGTCACATATTTCCACTTGACTGGAGAATATCGTCATCAGAGAATATGGTATCTCTGAGAAGAAGTGAGGCTTCCCGTAATTTACTGAGAGAAAAAATGAACATGATAATTTCGAAGAAGCATTTTTCACATGGGAAGATGGGTGAGCTTGCGACTTTGGTTCTTGGGTCTGGAATGCTCGACGATGATTTGTACGGAAAAATAGCAAAATCATTTAAAGGAGATACGTCATGGGAGGCATTCATGGAATGCATTTGTCGGGATGTACCATCAGACCTTCCTCAGGCGACCAATGGACCCGTGGAAATCTCTGTGGCTTGGAACCTTTATCGAGCTTTGGCAGATGCTTACAATGCCAATTGGAGGACTGAAAGAGACTACATCACACCAATTTGCTTTTTGTATCTCTTGGAACGACTTCTGATTTTGTTAGCTTGCTCCAAAGGGCAGTTTTATACGACGAAATCTTCTCTAGTTGAATGGCTCATCTGCCATGAAGGTTTAGCAAAGCCTAGCTTCAGTTTCAACCTGGGAAATTGCTTGGAGCCCATCATTCAGTTTGTCACAAGGACTGTTGCGGACCTTCTTAACAATAAGGATGATACCAGACAATGGATCAAAAATTCGAACCTAAATGTGATGGAGTATTACCCATTGTTGGTCTTGAAGTTGGTTCTTTTGCTTTGTTTGCTTCACCTGAATTTTGGCGTCAGTCCATATTTTCTCTTCGATTTGCTCGGTAAGAGTTGGATTTCTGAGCAAATACCTCCAGAATTTCGTTGTATTCTTTCACGTTGCCGGAGGCTGAACTTACAGAAAATTTCTGTGGGTGTTCTTGCTGAAGTGTTCGAAAAAGTTGATCCCCTTGTAATTACCAATTCTGTTTCAGATTGCTCAAAATGTCCACATGCCATCATTTTAGATGTGAAGTCGCACAAATGCAAAGAAGAGATTATGGAAGTTTTATTCCGCAAAGATGGAAGTGCTGAGAGCTCTTGCAAGTTGCAAGATCTGACCGAAGTTTCCAAGGATTCCTCTTCATCTTCCAACAGTGCAGTACTAGTGCATTTGGATGGTGCAAACGCGTTGTCATTGCCTGGACAAGAAGTGGGTTTAGCAAATGAGGAAGAGAAGGGGAAGTTGGGGAAGCTGAAAAAACCAGTGAAGAAGGATGAGCAGGCTCCATCATCTTCTTTTTCCCAGACTGGTGGTGTGGAAAACCGGAACAAGAACAAGGGCAATTGCAAGTCCAAAGGGAAGCAAAATAAGAAAGGAAGAGGCCAGAAGAAATGAATCCTCACCTCATTGTCCCAGCTGTAGTTTTGAGTGAAAATTGTATGTTGTTATGATCTACATGTAGTCCACATTCTTGTAAATACATGTGGAAATTTTTAGTAGAAAAACAGATCTCGACAGGAAGCTCATTACTCTACACATGTCCTGAAGTTTTAGCAGACTATAGTCATGAAGATCTACTATTCCTTTCTCGGCTGCAGATTATTGTTCCTTCTTTTTTACCTCTCTGAACCTTTAATTCTCTCATACCTTGCGATAGCATGTAAGCGGTGAAGAATGAGAAAGAAAATGCAACTTTCTCTGCATATCTTATTTAGTTGCAGACCATCTTGATAGAGACATTTGCCTGATTGGAGTGAAAACATGTAATGAGATCCAGCCTAGGAGAGCATATGTCCATATGGGAATGTACATCATTAACCCGTGGGTACCTCACAAGACGAAGGACGACACCGTCCTCTGGAAAACTCCTATTTACAGGCGGATAGGCACAACAGTGAGCCAAACCTTGATCTTGATGGAGGATAAAGGATGATATTACCATAAGATTTGAATACCTGAGCGACTCTTACAATGAGCCACCTCCCGAATAGCTTCTGTTGTGCTAAGGACTCGTTTCCATTGCTGAATGATTTTGGGCCTTGGGATTGGTCAGGTGATGTCAGTATTGTAATCTAATGCAAAAACTATTGAATCTTATAATTAATTCCACACGTGTTAACCGGAGAAATAAACGGGGAGTAATAAAAAAAAAATGGAGAGATTTGCGTGGTTCGATTTGAGTGTCAGTATTTATTCTATGAAGAGAGTCAACTTTAAATAATCTACTAATAAATCGAAAAATTATAGAGGTGTAATCGCTTACATACTTGAGTATTTTTCAGTCCTAAATTACACCCAAACCCACAGTATTTACAAATGGAAACAACTCAGTTCTGATGTCGGCAGAAAACCTCCAGTGTTCAATAAAGTGCACCACTTGTGCGGCCATAATCCAAGAAACTCCTGTGCTGTCAAGGCAAAGAGTTGTGGATCAAAGTTCTTGACCAAATACTTATCTGTTAGTCTCCTGGCTGTTGATAGCTTTTACCAATTATTGTAATATAGTGCGAAAACTATCGGATCTTGCAATTAAATCAATTGGTATCATGGCCATTTAAAGAAGATAGATAAGGCCTTGGTTAAGCTCCAACAACTAGGAGGATGTCAACAGAAAAGTACTCGGTCAAGAATTCCACTCCACAGTCTAATTTAGGTGCACGAATGTAAACTTGAAGTATGATTTAACAGTCAATTTTCAAAACTGCCGGCGAGTTTAGTTGTTGTTGCATCGTGGAGGTGTATCCCAAGTAGCAATGCAATGCACCTACTTTGATTTGGAAGAACTAAGGCAGCATTCTGAGTATGTTGAAGTTGAAGTTGAATGTTGTTATGGTGTCATGAACTTGAAAAGCTTTGTCAAATGCTGATAATTTTACCCTTTTTGTAACACAATTATTAAATACCCGAGGAACATCAATGGACGTGCTCCAAATTGGGCTTAATAGTGAATATGTTGAGAACCATGGGTCAAAAGAATAAGAAAGTGCTTAAAAAAAAAAAAAAGAATAAGAAAGTGAACATTGTTTTTTTTTTTGGTAAAGGAAATAAGTAAGAAAGTGAACATTGTTAACATTGAATTTTGCCAACAAACCAAACCTGCATTTAAAGGAGAAGAAGAAGATGATGATGATAATGATGATGATGATGATGGTATGACAAAAAAAAAAAAAAAATCCTTTTCTAACTAATTTCGCTTTCTTTTAACAACTCATTGAAAAAATAATAAAAAAATCGAACTTTAAAAAATAAAAATAATTAGAAAATTTTTTTTTTTTTTTTTTTACTTGAGATAAGGTCATGATATCAAAATCATTTTCCAATGAGATCCAAACATTAAAAAATATTTTCGATTATATATTATCAAAAAAAGAAAAATAATTATATCCTTAAAAAATACTTTTTATTAATGAATTTTCCGCAAAACAAACGCATCATAAAATGCATATACGTTTGGAAAAGAATTCCTGATCATTCAAATACTAGAGACATATAAAAAGGATTGATTCTCTTCCTTCGTCACCCTTAGCGACGCACATTGGTTATCCATCGCTGCGTCTCCACCTTCATCGCAGCTCATCATCGCTGTGTCACCACCTCAGCCGTTGCAACATCATCGTCACCGAGTAGCACCGAACCACCACCTACCACCACAGACTTCACGCGATCTCTCTTTCGGTTCATAGAACATATGGATTCTTCACCTCTGATTACTCGTTCTCTCTATTCTCTTCCTCCCTCTCGGGTGACGACTCTCCATGGTGGCTCCAGCTTCAATCGTTCTCGAATTCATTATATCCACTTGAAGCTTCTTCATCTAACCCAGCTCGAGTACCTCCGTCAGGTGATTCCGTCGCTGAATTTTGGTCATCGCCGAGTGTCGTCTTCCTAAAATTGTCGGAGTCCTTCAGTGATCTTCATTTATTAGCAGGATACATGTACTCCACTCCATCGAGATTCAATTCCATGGTTGCTTCGTATGCATATAAACGCCCAGACTCCAAGGAGATATCTTAAGAGAAGATCTAACGTTATGATATAAATTACGGATATGATTGATTCGAAAAGACTATGTAAAATAAACAATGCGATATAAATGATAGAAATTGTAATCGCAATGATGCGTTACAATATGATTAAAATATAA
This sequence comes from Eucalyptus erythrocorys, assembly GCA_014182555.1. Taxonomy (NCBI): domain Eukaryota; kingdom Viridiplantae; phylum Streptophyta; class Magnoliopsida; order Myrtales; family Myrtaceae; genus Eucalyptus; species Eucalyptus erythrocorys. The sequence goes on along the minus strand of CM024603.1, from coordinate 30,186,587 downwards.
ATTATTACAAAAATACTTCACGATACATCTTGTTGTGTTTTATATGCACAACAGACCATGTTTGTTTGATGAACATTTAGAATATTATATTAAGAGGAGGACATTTAGGTGAGGATTGTTTCACTGGACAATTAAAAGGTTGGTAGGATAATTATCTTTTGAAAAGATCAGAAAAACCAAATTCTAAATGCCTATTGTACTGATGACCAAGGTCATGAAATTGAAGACGAGGATGGCCACGGCATCCAAGATGCGTTATTACTCAAGCATTCTCTATATCTCCACACTTTATAGGGGATCGTTCCCATTTAGAAGGCAGAAATGCTGAACTCCTATCCAATCTCAAGTGCAAATAACTTCCCAAATTCCGAGAATACAAAGATTCATTCCTTAAACGAGTTATGATCATGTCAGATTGCCATTGACTATTTTGGAAAGAAAATTTTTTACCCAGATTATCCCACTTAATAGATGAAAAAGTCCGCAATAAAATTAGAGCTGACAGCGATGATCGAATCCCTTAGCAACATCTCTCATAAGGAGAACTAGTCTCAAGTTCTCTTAAGCTCAAGAAAAAGATATGGAAATGTGTAACACACTTAATCTTCAGAAACAGCTCAAAAAAGAGCAATTACAAACGAAGAAAGATTTATCACCCTTCTGTGTCCAATATGATCCTTCTTTCAACGAACCCAAGAATTCAAATTTCAATTCTTGTAAAGAAAACTCTTCCTGCACAAGATGCTCAAAACTATATATATATAAATCACACTAAAAATTTTTCCCCCAAAAACTTCATCCTACCCTTTTCGAACTAAACAAAAAATCAATAGAAATATAACATGCTATTAATGTGGAAAAGAAGCCCATATTGCTAGATGTTGTGAAGTCAACAAAAAACTCAACGAGCTATCTCTTGATAATAATACTCATTTATCAAATCAATGAAGTTTTTTAATTATATCAGCTTAAAAGGACTTCAAGAGATAATAATATTTCATCCTTAGAGCATTTACAAAGCGTAATTAAGTCCCAAAATTTATCACAAAAGTACAATTTAAATCTTAAAACTTTTAAAAAGTATAATTAAGTCCTAAAGTTTGTCAAGTTGATGTGATCAAGTCATTTCATTAATTTCATCTAACTTGAAAAACGGAAAATCCTAACAAGTTTTAGGATTTGATTACACCAACTTGACAACTTTTACGATTTAATTGCGTTTTGTAAAAGTTTTAGGACTCAATGGCACTTTTGTGACAAGTTTTATAATTAAATTTTTTTAATATTTTTAATTGTTATATTGATTATTGTTCTATCTATTCCTTTGATTCAATTTTTTTCAATCAGGGCTTAACAGCCGCATCAAATTTTGGTCGGGAAAAAAGAGGCATCCGCGTGGCCAGATTAATTGCATCAGTCCTCAGATTAACCTCTTACCAATCGAGCATAAACTAAGCTTATAACTTATCGTGTTAAGTTATGCTTTGCAGGTTTACGGCTAGAGGACGTCTTTGGGCGGCACCATTGGGAGATTTAGAGGACAGCTTTAGGGAACCTAAAAGCATTAAATGCGTGAAGACGGTGAACATAATACCCAAATGGAACTGGAGGGCTTTATATGGATAAAACCAACGTAATCCCAAGGGAACGAGAGGGCACCTGATGCGGTATCTAATTCATGTAAGCAGGGATGGTTGAGTCGATCCTTTAGCTGGTTTTGAAAAGTTCCCTCCAAAATCCTCGGTTCGCCCACCGCCCTTGCCAATGCTCTCACGAAAGATCGAATATGTAAATTAGTTGCATTCAATTATAAAAGTGAGCAAATGCAATGGATAGGTACCTAAATTTTCGAGTGATTCTGGGCTAAATCCCAGTAATTTGGACTTCTGAAATAAAGAAATATGAGGAATAGAATGAGCAAGCATGAGCATGACAAAGCAAGTTGGGATTTAGATAGATACTCTCTACTAATTAAAGCAAGTCGTGGGCATGATATGAGTTGGCATGTTATCGCGTGAGTCTTGCATTTTGCTCAAAGTTTTCAGACACATAACTTTCATCTACATTGATGGAGATATAAATTATGTGGTTCATTTAGTTCTTCTTCCAAGTATTCTCCAATGGAGATTCATCCTATAAGAATGTCATTATTTTAAAGGGAAAAGATACAACTTTTCTAGATTAAGAAAAAATGTTTTGCCAGCCTTGTCGAGGGAAAATTGTCAAAAAAGTTATAAAAGTATTGTACTTTTACTAATTTAGTCATAAACCATTTTACTTTTTGCCAATTGAGTTCATTTAGCCAATTTTGATCGAAAATTGTTGATGTAGCCGATCAGCGCTAATGTGACGCATTTTAATAATTTTTTTGAATTTTTATTTTCTCCCTTTTTTTTACTCTTTTTTTTTTGGGGGAGTTTAGGGGTAGGGCCAACGAAGGTTACCGATTGACCCTCACCGGCCCTAGGCAAGGGTGTCACCACCCTCGCTATGAATCAGCGAGGGCCGCGATACCCTCATTGGATATGGCTAGGCGAGGGCTTGCCAGACCTCGCCAGCCCCAAGCGAGGGCCCTGGCTTGCCAAACCTCACCAGCCCTAGGCGAGAGCCCTAAGCAAGGTCGCCGCCCTCGCCTAGCCAGATCTGGCGAGGGCGTCACGACCCTTGCTGATTCTAGGCGAGGGCTCACGAGCCCTAGGTTTCATCAGTGAGGGCGGTGATGCCCTCGCCCAAGGCCGGTGAGGGTCGGCTGGCAACCCTTGCCAGACCTAAACCCAAACCCCAAAAAAAATTCAAAATTAAAAATGCCATGTTAGCACCAGCCGACCATGTTAGCAATTTCTGGCCAAAATTAGTCAAATGGACTTAATTGACAAAAAATGAAAATATTTAAGACTGAATTGACAAAATTAAAAAGTTTATGACTGAATAGGCAAAAATGCAATAGATTTATGACTTTTTGGACAATTTTCCCACCTTGTTGATCAAGAGGGAAAAGACTTGCTTTGATCTTTTCTTTTTGTGAAACAAAAAAGCTAAAAGATATTATTAATAGTGTAATTTTAGTCAGTAAATCATTAAAGCTTTTTTGTTAAATTCTTGAAAGAGCTTAAAATTCTAACATATTATAGTAAAATTGATTTTCGCACATTGAACGCATTTATATTGGATAAGATGATTCTTTTCTATCCCAAATAAAAGTTGAAGAGCTTTTTCAAGAGAAAAGTAAAATTGATGTATAAAAATCTCTGGTAATATATGATAATAAAAGTGCTTTTTGCTCATTATGTGCAATCAAATTTAATGAGTCTAGAGCATTATTTCTTGATAACAACAAGTATAATTTACTTTACTTTATGAATGAGAAAATTTCAAGAATAACTTTTTTCTAAAATTATTGGTATAATTATGAACATCACATCTAAAAATATCGGATTCTAAAGTAACAAATAGTTAAATTAATTTTATGAGAATGAAAAAAATGTTAATGTCTATTAATTCTTATAAAATTGACTCTATTATGCATGACAATTGATATTATATATACAAAAAGACTAAAGATGTAGGCATACATAACACGTGTCACTTGTTGACAACATTAAGCATATTATCACAAGAATGAAGGTAGCCATGATTGAACTGGTTGCTAGCCTTTGAGGAAATGTTACAAATATCGAATTCTACTTTAGATTTGATTTATTTGAAAGAAAACTATTTTTTGGAAATTATTTTTTCTTTACTTTCTTGTGTTTGGATAACAAAAAACTAATTAATTTACAGAAATGTTTTCTATAGATTGAAAGTAACAAGTTTAGATTTGGGAAAAATGACTTTCCTTTCTAGTAAAAAGGAAATCGCTTTTCCTAAATCACTTAACAAATAAAAACAAACCATTTTTCTTGAAGATTATTTTCTTGAAAGTTATTTTCTTTTATCATGAGATTTTCAATTAAACAAACACACCTTTAGTACTAAAATTGTTGGCTCACATGAATTGTGGAGTTACCTGCTATTTTTAAGAAGCTTCACCCGACCAAATAAGAGAGGAAAGGTTGACAATATTCAAGCGGTAGAAAAAAGCAATTATAAACCGTAAGGATGGAGATATTTTGTTAAAAAAAGGATTTGTAATATTAAATCAAAATTGAATACGTAAAACTAGCAAAAGTATGCCAAAATGAATCAGCATGAGCATCCAAATTTGCTTTCTGGCAGCCCATTTTGGTGGATACCTTTTTTTCTTAATTGTGCCCAAAACTCGAGCTCATTAAATTCTCCTCCTCCAGTCACCATAACTCGTATTACAATGACTAATTTTGGAAAGGTCCCTCTCTCTCATATATATTATTTTGTGCCGCCAATTTTTATTGACTGATTATATAAAAAAAATATTTCTTTTGAAAAATAGTTCATAATAAAGAAGCTTTTATTGAGTACTTTCGTCCAGACAGATAAATTGCCTCATTGCTAGGAGTGTGAAGGTCAAAAAAGTACTCAATCAATTAAAAACAGACATTACTGAGAAAAATTTCAATACGATCAACTAAAGAACACACTAACATACGGAACAGCTATTCTTAAATATAGTTATAGTGCTATATAAGGACAGATAATCCAGAGGCTATGAATGATAGTTTGGAATAAAGAGTAGCATCGATCAACGATGAAGATTCTCTAGTTGAATACCCTAACTCTATCAATTAAGTATGGTACTCGACGTAGTGAATTTCCAAGCTATGTAAATAGTTAATCAGTTGGAATTTGTAATGAAAGAAGGTTAAAAAACTAACTGATAGTGTAACTAAATAGATCTGCTTCAAGCACAGAGATAAATTTCTCCCATTGAATAATTAATTTTTACTCCTTTTCATCTTACTATTTTCCATGCCAAGGAATTCTAAAATTCTCATATGAAAATTATTGTTTGACTTTCCCATGCATCACGCGGGCTACAAAGCCGGTAATATAATAGTGTGTCACTTACCGTTAAAAATAATAATAAAATTTAACTTATAGGTCATAAAACTTGTCATGATATTGTACTTGAGTCTTAAAATGTAACAGATCACTAATCAATGATTGGCCTTTGCCAACATCGTCGTCCAGTACTAAAGGGGAATGCTGGAGGGGCAAACTATGGGCTCTTGGAAGTTCTAAAGGATAATTTTCTTTTCCTCCAAAATGCAAATTCATAATGGAGAAAGTAGCGGTTGAGGGATGGGCATGCATGTGTGGACAATGAGCATTATACAAATTTGATTCTTCCCGAAATTAAGCGTACACAAAGCTCTTTCAAATATGGACATCTTTAATAGTTTCCTTAAACATGCTTAATATAATAGCACATATATTTTCCAATATCACGTGAAAGTGACTTGATAGTATCACGATAATGCACTTGATTAGAATATGTACATGACCCTCCAATGTATGGTCTAATGTCTAGTCCCTCATCATTGAGAAAATTCCAGACATAAAGTGCTCTTATTTTTTCACGTAAAAGGTCTGAAGCGGATTTTATTTTAAATAAAGATTTGGAGTACTTTTGTTTTCTTAAATAAAGATCTAAAATAAACTTTATTTTAAATAAGGTCCTGAAGTCGGCATGTCGGTTTCAAAAAGGACTTAACTTACTGGCTAATAAGGACATTTCATCCTTCACTTTTTTTTTTTTTTTTTTTTTTTTTATATATTGATGAAATTTAAAAAAAAAAAAATGGAAGGGGAAGTGAAAATGGCGAAGGCTTTGCAGGCCCTCACAGTTGCCGCCCAACAATCACCGAGAAGGGTTGGTGATGGTGGGGGATGGCCGGCCAAGGGTCAACGAGGGTCGCGACCAGAGACCCTCATTGACCCTTGGCCGGCCATCCCTCACCATTGCCAGCCAGCTTCAACGGCGAGGGCTTAGTCCTCACCTAATTTTATTCTTTTTTTTATTAAATTTATTTATTTTTACTTAAATTCCTTGATCGATTAGAATATTTAGCCAGTCAGCGAGTCAAACTATTATGACTACTTCAAGCCCTTATTTGAGAAAATAAGGATACTTCATATCCTTATTTGGAATTTTCCCTCACTGTTATGGCTCAAGAGACAAACCAAAGAAAGTGAATAATGAAGGAATTAGTCACAAACTCCGTATCAAGTGTAGAAGAGAATGCAGAACAAAAATCTCATAAAACCTAATATTCCCCATCACTTTTCCCTTCCCTTCGGTAGCCTTGGTCCGACTCTGTTCCACAACCTACTCTGCTGCAGACATCCAAGGATGGGAATTCCGTAGAGTACTTCTCGGGTAAAGATTCTCCTAAACTTGGGCAACTTGCAAAGTCTTAAAGAATATTTAATTCAGAGAATGCGATTATCGTACCAGACACTTCTTCACATTTGTCACGGCCAACAATTAGTTCCATATTTACGCGCGACCCCACCACCACCAGCTCCTTGATTTGCCCGACCTTCGCTCATTGAGAAATTGGGTGGGAAAAGAATCTCCAAAAGGGGCACCTCGAAGCCTTTATATCTCTCAAGTTGGGTAACGGAACCTTTGGGAGACCATCGTATCACCAAATGTGCCTCTAAGTTGTCCAGATCACACAAAACCAGCATCCACATTTCACCGTTCTTTCTAACAGTCCCATTACTTTTGTTTATTATTTCGATCTAACGGCACGATTTCACTTCTAGGATCTTGAGACAGCACTGCAGCCTCTTCCACGTAAGGGATGGGGCAATGCATAGGAGATTGTCACGGTACTTCAATTTAAGGGATTCTATTTTGCCAAAAAAATAGGTGGAAATTTGATTGTTCCATAACTCCTTGTACTGAGAGGATTTAATTATCAGCCCTCTACATTGGGAAACGCATGAGGGTAATGTGAGAAAGGACAACAAAATTTTTTGTTCTAAAACGCGATATTGCAAGAACACATATGAGCATAGTAAGGAACAGAGCAAATCATCTCATTGAACAATGATTGTGGCGATTCATCATCCTCTTCGGCTGTCTCGCCTAACGACCTCTCGACGCTCGTAGGACCCAAGATAAATGCTCCAAAGATACGGCAACATCAAATTCGTAGACTTCTTAAGGAGGCGAAATAGTACAAACAACTTCCAAAGCTGAAATAAATCAAATTATCGAGCTCGTCAAGTCTCTAGTGAACTTAAAGCAAGGGAAACTCATCAATTCCACTTTTGTTCAACCACCTTCTTCCTTGGGAGTCGCTTCCTTCATCTGTTTACAATACCCAACGGCGAGCAAATTTCAACCTAGACATCTTTCTTTCTTTTTTTTGGTGATTCAGGAACCATCGGGCCCGACTTTCGCTTACATTAATCGCCAACAGGACCCCACCACCATAGCGGGTTAGCTGCTGCGAAGTTTCAACCCTGGGACCTCTGCGGTAAAGTATCCAAAACCGAATCAACTCAGCTGCCCATCAATGAGTCAACCTAGACATTTTTTAGACAAAGGAAAACTCTAAAACTATTTTGAAGCCACTCTTCACCACATCTCTCAGGTTTCCTGCTTTCCTCACCCTCACTTCTTCCAAATTTGGGGAGCAATACAATTTTTTATTCCGTATTTGAATCAAGGGATCCAAATTTAAACAACAATTCCAAGGAGGAATAATGAAAAACATTGACACTTTTCTCAATCTCACTTGTACTAGTAGTACAACCCAATTAAATAAATTAAAAAAATCAGAAATTTCAAAAAATAATAATCAATGTTGGCTGGCTACCATCGTGTTTATGTTAGGGACTTCCGGTCAAAATTGGCATAAATGACTACATTTAACAAATCGTCAAAATGTTTTGAACTAAATTGATATAATTGAAATGTTAGAATTGAATTGGCTAACACATAATAAGTTCAAGACTTTTTGAATAATTTTCCAATCTATTACTAGCGGTGTGGCCGACCAATCACAATTGCTCGCAAGTATGAGATCCCTTACACATATCTCTAAGTAAGACGAGATTCGTAACACATGAATAATAATGATGATTGATTACATGCGAGCTGGCTCCTGTAGAATCGCGGTACAACAATAATGAGTTCTAGAGTCAAAGAACGTTAAGTCAAAAAAATTTCGCCCCCCAAAATTTTTTAGGGTCAAATGGGATACTTTTCTCGAATGCCGCCATTTCTACATGTCTTTTTGGAGACAAATTCAAAACAAATGAAGATCTGCCACTAATCTCAGTTATTAGTATTATTGCCTCTAATTATGACTTTTAGCTACTCTTCATCTAAAGCACACGTGCCTTCATGTGACCGCCAGATACTGCGCGCGCGCTCCCCCCGTGCATGACTACTTTTAGCCCCTTTGCATAAGGGACGTAAATTATATAAGAATAAAGCTATAATAAATAATAAAGAAAAAACATAACCAGCACACGAGTTGCAACTGAATTGAAACACTCCACTGGTCAAATTCCGATCATCTCCATGCATCGACTTCGCCTGATTATCGTCCTATTCGGTTCGCGTTGTCCCCACGAATGGAATTTCCCAGTTGAAGGAAGAAAATGACACAGAAAAAGTGATAATTCTGGGAATCTCTTGCTAGCTATTGAAACGTGCCCTTTTTTTTTTTGGCCTTGCGAGTTTCGTGAAACCTTAAAGAGTGGTTTCTCCTTGGTGTTTTGGTACGTGGTCCAGGTGGACTTAAGAGCGAGCACAAACAGTGTTGCGCATGGAGAAAGCCGAGGGTGGTTGGAGCAGCAAGTGGAGAAGAGACAATCCCAATGCCCTGACTGATATTGTCTTCTCTTGGGCTCTTCACGACATTCTCAACGAAAACCTCTACCATGACCAGGTGTCTCTATTCTTCTCTCATCTTTGCTTTTGCTTAATCTTTTCTCATTCCTTTTTGGTTTTATTCTCGTTCGAGTTCAACGACATTGTGGGGTTTACTTGAGCATTTTCCATATCATGTTAGTTCGTAGCTCTCTCTCTCTCTGTTTTTTATTTTTTATTTTATTGATGTTATTAGTAAACCTAACCTTAAAAGAACCTTGCATTCGACTTAGTGAGATAGAACCCTTCATGCTTTTACTTTGTTTGGCAAACTCATTAGGTATTTTAAGAGTGTGGATAAGTACGTGCTAAAAGTTATGTATGGCGCTCATTTTAGTGTTAAAAATATTTTTCAGATTACTTAAGTGTTACTAATTTCTTTTATAAAAAAAATGGTCATTTAAGTGCCAACTCTAGTCTGAATCGCTGGAAATTCAACATGACTATATTTTATTACCTTCTCAGTCCTACATGGCGCACTGGCGTGTCTAGTCAGCATATAATCCCTTAAGTGTCAAATTTTATTTAAAGTGATCATGGAGATACTGGACAATGCCATGGAGGCCGTGGGACTATTCCTGCCCGGGGATGCCCCAAGGAGGACGGGCGGCGACCTATCGCAGGGTGTCCCAGCCTGGGTAAAACTCAAGGAGCAAGGCAGTTCAGTTCTTGGGGTGCGTCATCAAGTATAGCGCCGAGCAAGGCGCGTATTGCTACAGCTTTTACACTGCTATGTCCGATCAGACAAGGACCTTCGGGCTAGAATCCGGCAGGGACACGGTGAAGTACTCGTTCTCTCTGAACAGGCTCAAGGAGCGAAACTTTGGCATACTTCTCTGGCCATGAGGCCTATGGGGACTATGCGGCAGCAATACGCCTGCGGAAGCACACGGCCGGGGAAGTGGACATTCGCTAGATCATCAGTTAATGTGATGAATGGTGATATGTCAATGAAACTTAGGCGGGAAATTTTTAAATAAAGTTGGTGCTTCATAAGCATTGATAGTCACAAGTAAATGACAAAGGAATCGATTTCTAAAAGAACGTTGACAACTGAATGTTCGTACATCAATCAAATTAAGATTTAATAATTTCAAATCATTGGTAAGTCACAAAAATAAATGTTGGTAGCTTATTAAAATAGTTGGTAAATTTGAGGATTAAAGACACTTTGATATTTGTTTTAAACTGTTGAAAGTTACCAATATGCAACTAGATGAACAAGTTAGCGACATGGTATGTGATAGTTACCAACTCGTTTGCAATGTAGTAGCAGGCAACTCTGTTCCATGCTAGTACATTGTAACACAATATCGGGCGGATTTGATTAAATGAGATTTCTAGAAAAAGAAGGAAACGATGAAAGTAGACAAGGATCTCTTCGATCAGGCTCTTCAAGCAGATTTGCTCGACATATATCGATCAAAGGAGCTAGCATGTCACTATCATTGTAGAACAATAACTAGCTGTCCATCCCATGGCCCGCATTGAGGCTCATCTGATCTTGAATCATCATCTCTGTGGGGCTACTCCAAGAAGATGCAGGACTGTCGACCCTGTGCAGATGGCATTAGGCTTCTTTCTCAAGCAACTGAGCAGCGCGCAGCCTGCTTTTAAGGGATTTTTCTCATGCCCGAGCGCATGGCAATGGCGTCGTATGACCTCACCCCTAGAGAAGAAAGTATCGTGCAGATTGGGCCTGATGTGCAGGTCGATGGAAGTCGTTGCATAGAGGACAAATTCCAGATGGGTGTGATAGTCATGCGAACTTCCACCAAGGGATAGCCCAACCTAAGGAGTCCCCTTCGCAAGATTGCCCTTCAGGAGTCCACAAAAGCACAACCAAAGTTGGCCTGGCTCGACGGAATGTAGTCGAGGGTTTACTTGGTAGCGCAACGGATTAGGCCGCATCATTCCCACCAAAGACGATGGCATCTCGGATTCAGACCACTGGTCACGTGGACACCCTTGGTCGAGGGACATTCCCCTAGTAGAATGCCGGAATCAAATAGCTTTGTGCTGGCAATGCATATCCATCGTTTAGGATTAAAACATCAACAGAGTACGTGGGCAGTGTGACCAGATAAATTGAGCAATATCTCATTTAGGCTTCTTTTGCTGGGGCCAAGTGCTGATGGACAACCGAAACCTGAAAACTTTCATTCAGCCTCTGAACCTTCTAAACCAGGGTGTGCAGAGCAAGCCGCGGAAGTGGCTGTCTTCTAGGCCATTGAAATAGGCGGAAGGCCCTATTCGATGCTTAAAGACAGTCTACACCAGAGATCTGGTAACTTCTGAATGGAGGAAAGCTGCTCAAACCTATGTCATAAGCACTGCAGATCTCAAATTCCCGGAGGAGAAGGCAATTGCGAAAGCAATCTACTTAAAGAAGGGAACTAAAGTGCCAAAATCAGGTCTCGGTACCATGTTAGGCCATCAGGGCCCAGCGGGATAACGGGCATGTTAAGCAAAGCTTAGTTGGGGCAAATGTCGGCGGCCATCGATGATCACGGTCGACATGCATGGCGTGAAAACGATCTCCTCCAAGAACCCGGTTCGAGTTTCAATTACGGGATCAACTTCGAGATACCGAGGGATGGGACACCCAGCAGCGCAAAGGGGCAGCTTGTTGATGTCCCTCAAGACATTGAAATTTCAGGACTCCATTTCCAGGCGCCATATACACTGATTAGCTTTTCAAAGTTGATTTGACTTCTCATATGTATTGTAAAATTGTTACGATACAACTTAGATGTTTTTTTTTCCTCGCCGCATACATAATTGCACTGCAGATAATGCGATATCAGTTTAAATGATGAATGATAAACAAAAATTTGGCCACTTGTTGACATGATCATAAATCGTAATCGAGCCAGAGTTAGGCACTTTCGAATTTGTAAGTGGGACCGATTTCATCTCCTTTACACATGTTGAAAGACCACTTATAATAAGATAAAATGTTAGGCTTGACATTGGATAAGGCTATACTTTCCTCCAAAATGGAAGAAATCTCTTTCTACCTTTTCTTCTATTGATAAATTACAAGTTATGGACATCCTTTATGTGCATACTTAATTATTATTAAAATCAGGTGTCGTGGTTTTCATGGCCCCACAATACATATTATAGATTCCTAGGTCTAACGTAGACTGTAGTCATAATATTGAAATATCTATACTTCTCGGGGTCACTCTAGGTCAATCAGTAATTCTTACGTCTGCACCAATGTTTCAGGCATTTGTCCAACATGAACTTGATCTAACATTTTGTGGAATTTACGCCAAACATAAATATGTTTGCCTCGTCATTTGTCTCAATAATTGGTACTGTAGAATTATTTGAGGTTAATGGGGACAAATTTTCCTCGGCTTTGCGAATGCAATGTGAGATTGCCAACACGGCTTTTCGAAAAGTCGTTCGTCTAAAGAATCTCGGACTTTTACTAAAGCAATATTCCTGTTGCATTTCTTTTTTTGTACGATTTACTAGACAACAATCCGAGCATTGCGCATTAGATAAGTTTGATAATGTTTGAGAATATCATACTCCGACATTATTAAGGAATGTACCAACCAAAGTTGGATATGTGGAATGTCAAAGATCATTGTGTAAGGAATCACGTGAAACAAAGTAAGTGCAGATTTTTAATTCATATTGTCGTATTAAATTGACGAAAACATAAAAAATGAGTGGTGTCTTTATAATAAATAAAAATAAAACTTAAAACAAAGCGAAAAATAAAATCACAGTCAATAGCATTTAGACTTATTATAGCTCATTAGGGACGAAAATAATTAAGACGAAAATAATTAAGAGAAGGTAGAAATTATGTGATCGATTCTCTTTTGATGATTAAAAAAAATCAATAATAAATATATTCAATTGTTCTAAATACATGCAGTTGGCGGCTCACTTTTTTGAGACATCTCTAACTATCTATAGTTTTAAGTCTCAAGTTTCCAGGCAATCCTGTGAGAAGTTTTTGTGATGGTACATCAATACAGATGCTCAAAATATAAAATCAACCAAAGTTGGATCTAGCCGAGCTAAGCCTGCCTTGGGCGAGGTTCTAACTCTCCAATCCTGTGAGAAGTTTTTATGTACTATTTGTTTAAAGAACTTTTGACTTTTCCTAAAGTGATATTCCCTTCGCATCTCTTTTTTCTATAGGATTTAATGGACGACAACTGGTGCATTGTGCGTTAGATAACTTTAATAATATCAGAGAATATAGACTTTATTAAGGAACGTATCCACCAAAGTTGAAAGGTGTGTTTGGTAATATTTCTATTACCAAGAATAATTTCTTCTCAGAAATAATTTGTTTCTATTTCTATTCCTTGGAATAGTTTTTAAATAAAAATAATGTATTTGGTAACTGCACAAAATTTTTATTTTCAGAATAGAAAAAAGAAAGAATGTGTTTGATATGATTCATAAGTTTTTTTGTGCCATAGAATTTCTTTTAATTTTTTAATAACTTTTTTGAGATTTTTTCCTCTCTTCTTCTTCCTCCTCTAGCCAGTCACTAGACAGAGATAGGTGGCGGTAGCGGCGGGTGGTGGCGGGTAGTGAGAAAGAAGAAAAAAAGAAAAGAAAGAAAATGACTTATTTCTAAAAATTGTTACCCAGAACAATAAGCTACATTTTTCTACTTCTTATTTCTATCCTAAATTTATTCCCGACTACTTTTATATTCTGGAGTATAAAAAAATTAATTGACTTTATCAAATAGATTTCTATTCTTTTTCTATTTCGATGAACAAATGAACAAACAAATAAGAATGTTGCCATGCATACCTTAAAAATATTTGTTGAAGATTATTGTGAAAGGAATACATGAAATAAAGTTATTGCAGATTTTTTATGCTAATGGTCATATTGAATTAATGAAAACTTAGAAAATGAGTGGTGATTTTATAATGAATCAAAATAGAACTTAAGACCAAGTGAAAAATAAAATCTCACTCAAAAGCATTTAGATAGTCCATAACTGTTATAATTCATTATGGAGAGAAAATAATTGAGAGATTCTAGAAGTTACATAATTGAATCTCTTTTAATTTAAAAATACTTGATAATAAATATTTTCAATCGTTCAAATAATGCCTCGATGGCAGCTCACTCTGTGGAGAATTCAGCAAAATCAACGACGGAAGGCATCTTTTTTTTTTTTTTTTTTTGGTCGTCCTACTCTATACCTATTCTACACTCACTCGACTTTTGCCCTCGCCTCTTGCGGGGACGTGGGCGTCAAAACCCACTCCCGAAACTTGCGCGTCCCCACCCCATCCCTCCCCATCCCCACCCCATCCCTCCCTGGGAAGGCATCTTTAACTTTGAGAAGTTTTTGTAATAATACATCGATACAAATGCTCAAAATTTAAAAAAAAACCGAAACGATTAAATAAAGTTCATCATAAGCAGGAAGTTCATGTTCTTCGTCCATTTCGGGTTCAAATGCATCCATCTTTCAATCTATTTACCATTTTCGATATAAAAAAAATGGTTTTAATTTCTTGAAAAGTAAATTTACTCAAGATTTGATACATTTCAGGCAGACAAACAGTGGACAGTCCTAGGGTGAAAGAAATCAAGATGCTTGCTTTTCCCCTTCCTTATCCTCTTCTTTTGTCGTTGTTAGCCTGAATCGGACTCGCGGAGTCAGAAAAGGAGACATGAGTTCGCCGAAATGTGGAATTGACAGGTAAAGACGAAAGCTTTACGCGCATTTCTGCAGTAACAAACATCATTGCACGATGTAGGGAGGACGAGAAGACGACGACCCACCCAGGCTCGAGGCAAGGCGGCTCCGTCGCATGATGCCTCAGGACGAAGCATTTCATAGTGCGGCGCCTGTATTTGTGAAGCAAAGCCGGTGTGCCCCGTAGTGACACAATGGTTCGCCATGTGCATACAAGCCGTGAAAACCATCCGAAGATCTCCATGATTAAAATTTAGAACACAATAAATGGAGATAAAAGGATTTGTGCATCTGATGGGAAATCCATCTTTCTTTACGTGGAATAATGATAATCTAATTGTAATATTGGCTCAATGAGATTATGCTTCACAAATTTCATTCTACAACTGCTCCTTATATAAAATTATTTGTATATCAAGATTAGAAAAGAGACTTGAGTATTATATATAGAGTTTTCAGTTATATGTTCTTATAAAAAACTGAACTCTATTCAATCCGTGTAAGCCAGCCTCATATTAAACTAATTAAAAATCTTTATATCGCATCTCATTAGATAATCTCGTAAAATGATAAATTTCAATATTAATTAATAGGATTAATATCCTGAAGAACCCATAACTTATACATCTATGACAAACTTACTCCAAACTATTTTTTTTATCATGAAGAATCCCAAACTACTGTGATAATTTACTCCGACTGACCATAAAAAACCCTAAACTGGTATATATGACAAATTTATCCAAAAATAATTTATTCGATAGCCAAAAAACACAAAACTGGTAAATTTGTGACAAATATACCATCTGCTAAATTAGATTAATACCACAAAAAAATCATAAAAATTATAAAATGTAACAAACGGAGCGTAAAATCCTAAATTAATATATCAGTCAACTGTCACGTGTCATTTAACTTAATAATTTGACGGTAAAATTTAACGAAAACTAACACATGGTAAATTTGTCACAAAAAATTTGTCAAAAGTACACCAGTTTGTGGTAAATTTGTCAAAGGTATATCAGTTTTGGGTTTTTAGTAATCAAAAAAATAATTTCGGGTAAATTTGTCACAGGTGTACCAGTTTAGGGTTTTTCATGATATTAACCCTAATTAATATAGCTAACATCAGAAAAACTCTTACAACATGATGACGATGAGCCCTACATATTACAAATGAATTGAAGCTATAAAACATATTATCTAATCATCATCATGTCAATGACTCATTGTAGATTAATAGATTCTTGAACTTATCACGTCTCTTCAGCTTTCGGCGTGAAATCGATTGAATTTTGTGAGACTGGCGACTGACCTTTTAAAAGCTTTTACTTTACTGGCCTTTTATTAAAATGATGTTCCTATCACATTTTTTTTAATATGGATTTATTGATAATGACTTGCGCATCTTAATATTTTGAAATGTTATGTTTCGACATTTTATGTAAGAATGTATTAACCAAGGCTAGATGTTTTAAATGCACTTATCGAATATACTTGTGCGCTGAGCTTGAAACAATGTCAGTGCAGACTTTTTAATGCATATTGTCGTACGGAATCAATCAAGACAGAAAATAATTTGTGATTTTATTAATTAATGGAAATAGAACTTCAAGCAGAGCGAAAGAACCACACTCATAACATGGTGATTGCATTTACTTTCCTAAAACACGCTCTCAATAAACTTTCGGAAGTCCTTAAATATTATAACTCATTATGGAGATAAATAACTGAGAGATGACAAGAATTACCAGTTTGATTCTTCTTTGATCGACAATACTCAGATGGAAAAGGCATCTGTCTGTAGCCTTTCTCCGTCGAGAATTTGGCAAAACTAATGAGGGGGTACCTGTAACTATCTACAATTTTGAATATTGAGTTTCTCAGCAATTCTTTGAAAGAGTTTTTAATGATATAGGTTTAATAACTCAGAAAATTCAAAATTGGTATGTATGTGATAAATTTACTTCGCTAATTGTCGCGACCTAAATTCCGAGGGCTCTCCAAGCCCATACCAATTTACGACTTAAATTCAAAATTTTAACATGCAAATTGATTTTATCTATGAGTCGCCACCAATCAATTTATGTAAGTCGATTAGACATGAACTAGAGACTTTGGTACAGGGACTTGGTTACAGACTTTTCTAATACCCTTTCGGTATCATTTCTTTTTATTTTCAAAAATGTCTTTTACAGTTAGTTTGGATTCATTTTAAACTAAATCATTATCATGCAGATATGGTAATCACATGAGTATTCAGTCATTATTAAACACTCGATGAATTAAATAAATTGCACCAAAAAAATAAACACATAAAACGAGCAATTATTTTGTTGGGTTTTTTTTTTTTTTTGAAATTGGAATTTTACCATATGACATGCACTTAAACTATGTGACTTGATTTTAAACAAGTAAAGCAAGCAATGGTTTTTTGATTTTTCTCTTATCGTGAAGTCAGAACTTTACTATAAAACACGCATTTAAATTATGTGACCTAATTTTTGCTAATACGCAATTTTTAATTCAATGAACCTAACATGCAAACTAATTAACATGCACCTAATAATTTTGAATTGTTTTATTGAAATTCGGAATTAATAAAAACCCAAATAAATATTTTTTTAATTTATTTTAGGGATTAATTTGACTTAAACCCTATCCAATCTTAGAAAACTATTTTTTAGAAAAATGAGATTATTAAAATGTGCAAAGATTATCTAAGCCCTTATTTAAAAAAATTATGTAAATCCAATCCTAATCTCTTCCAAAAATTATCTAAACATTCAATTTAAGAATACAACCCTACTTTATGAAACCAACATATTCCAATGCAGGATTTGATTTGATTTTTTTTTTTTTTAGTATTTTTCCATGACAAACAATTATCAGATTATATCTAAACTAATCAAGATATCCAACAAATAAATGATCAAAATAATCAAAAAAATAATCCGTCGTCTTATTGATTAAATTAATGATTACTTTAACCCTAAACATAATAACATATAAGAAAATTCCAAATAATTAAAAATTTGATCTAAAGCCTTATGAATCAAATCAATAATTATAATGATTTAATAAGTTAAAATACTATCAAAATGCTCAAAAATTACTATAATTAAAAAAATGATCCAATATATTACGAATCAAATTAATAATTATATAGTTTTGAGCTACACCTTGCGGATAATACCTAGAATATTCAATAAATGGAAATCACCTTCCAATATTCCAATTTGTACAATAGTAACGGAAATTAAAAAAATAAAATAAAATAACATAAAATGAATGAAAAATAGGAATAAACTAAACTACCTAAGGGCACTTGGGGAAGGGCACCAACGATGGCGGGCGGCGCCGGGCAGAGGGTGGCCGGCGTCGGAGCTCCGGCGAGGGGACCGGCGGAGGTGTGGCGTCCGGCGCGGCTGGCGGGCGGCGACGATGAGGCTGGGCGGAGGCTGGTGGGCGGCGACGGCGGGGCGCAGCAGGCGAGTGAGGGCGTCGGGGCGTCGCGGAGGTGCTCGAGCAGCGGCGAACGGCGAGCGGAACGGCGAGGAGAAATTGCGAGCGTCGGCGGCGGAAGCCGGGCGGCGGTGGCGCGGCGAGCAAGGGCAGCAACGGCGTCGCCGGGGCGGAAAGGGCAGCGGTCCGGCTCGGGCTGCTGGTGCCGTCGCTCGGAGGTCAGCGAGCGGAGCTGGGCGAGGGCGCTGCCGGCGTCGCGGGGCTGGCGGCTGCTGGCATCGCAGGGAAGGTCGAGCGGCGGTGACACAGCAGGCGACGTCGGGCGCTGGGCGGAGGCACGAGCTGCTGTAGGGGGTCGCTCGGAGACGCGGCGAACGAACAGCAGAGCAGAGGCGGACCACCGGTGAAGGCAAGGGCGCGGTGACCGGCGCTGGGTCGCGGGTTACAGAGGCGCGGCGGCCTCGGGCTCCGAGCGGAAGGGACAGACGCGGGTGAGGCGCGGCGAGCGCCGGGTGGAGCTGCTCGTGGCGTCACTGGCTCAGAGGTGGAGGTGGCAGCGACGGATGCAGCGACGTCGTGGGTTGCTGCAGGGGCGGAGAGGCGGGAGGCGCGTTGACCGGCGCGGCAAAGCGGGCGGTGACGGAGACGGCGAGTGCAGGGGCTCGACCACCAGCAGCGGCGTCGGGTGAGCAGAAGCGGCGGGGCGTGCGTCGCGGGCGAGAACGGTGAAGCGGCGGTGGCGGAAGCGCGGTGGCGGCTGGCGGGGGCTCGAGCAGCGGTGGCCGGCACGGGCACCGGCGCGGGGTGGTGGACCAGCAGCAGCGGCGGAGGCGAACTCGTGAAGAAGAAGACCGATTTTTTTTTTTGTCTCTCTCCTCTCACGTCTATTCGCACGTCCTCTTCTCTCTGCAAACTCCTGTTGCTGACTATTTTCTCTTTTTGACCAAGATGTTCGTCCGCTTCTTTTCCTCACACGAATTTTTCTCTCAAATTTTTCTCCCGAATTATTTTCTTCTCCCTTTGTTACAAAAATTGTGGCTTCCGTTTATGGTGACTCCATACGACCGTTTTCCATGGCAATTTTTGAGTTTCCATCTTCTGTTACATTAATTCATGATTACAAATCGGAGCTGATTCCACGATCAACTCGATTTTGACTCGATTCCTTTCATTTTATCAAAATTCTTGCTCTTTATTTACATGATTCCCTAAATCTTGATCCAAGATTGGAAATTGCTTCCGCATTTATTAAGATTTGAAATTTTCAACTTCCATGCATAATCAATCATATTGATTTTTCCTATTTTTTTCCTTTTATTTGTTCGATGTGATTTTTATTTTTTATTTCTCTAGATTTGCCATAATTAGGAGTCAATACTAATTTTTTTATTATAAAAACCAATACACCTATGATAAATTTACTCTTCATTGATTTTTGTTAAATTTTACAATTAAATTGCTGATTTAAATGATATGTGGCAGTTAGAATGGATGTACCGATTTAAGATTTTACCTTTCATTTATCACATTTGCATCAATTTATTATTTTTCGTGGCATTATTTCAATTTAATGAAAACTAATAGAAGGTAAACTTATTACAAAGATACTAATGTGAGGTTTTTTTATAGTTAAAAAATTAATTTGGAATATGTGTACTAATTTGGAGTTTTTGATGATTACAAATTTTTCATGATATTAATTCTATATTATATCAATATAGATGCTCAAAAATAAAAGTCAAGCGATTGAAGTAGAATGTTCACATTCATTGTCTACTTCTAGTTAGAGAAAATGACACAAATAGTCTCCAAACTTTAGCTTAATGTGTAATTTAGTCCATAAACTTTCAATGTATTTGATGTGGTATTTGAATTTTAACTCAACGTGTAATATGGTTCATCAACTTTTAATTTTTTTAATATAGTCCATAAACTTTTGATATATATTCAATACAGTCCCTGAACTTGTATTAAAATGTTCAATGTCATCCTTATAAAAATTACATTCAATATTTTCATACAGTTCAAAGACTATAGTTCATGGATTACGTTAAACAATTGGAAAATTTAGAGACCACATTATATATTGGGCTAAAGTTTAATGACTATATTAAACAATCAAAAATTTGAAGATCAAATTACATATTAAGTTAAAGTGGACGGACTATTCGGGTCATTATTTTTCTGTTTAAGATTTATCCTTTTCATTTCATCTACTTATTATTTCAGTATCAACAAATAATTTTAAGATCTTCTTTACCAAAAAAAAAAAAACAAATAATTTTAAGATCTTCGAAAAATGACCTCACTCATGCGATGATACATTTCGGACAGAAAACGGTCGACGAAGCTTAGGCTGCAAGAATCGAAACATGGAAAAGCAAAGAAAAGCGGGAATCATTGCAAGCATTTGGGCGGTAAAGAAAGCCATCAGACCGTGTACGGAAGACTAGGTACCCCCCATCTTTTCGCCTTTCGTAGACCTCGAATGGTTGGTTGACGGGAAGACCTCGAGTTGCTTCTTTTGAGATTATATGGACGACCCTTTGCCTTTTCCGTGTCATTCTTCTTCGTCGCTAAGAATGCTCACTTCGGAGCTCAAAAAGGGCTGATGATGTCCGTACAAGCTTTGCAGCTATATTCGCCTCGAAAGTTTTTTGAAACCTCAGAGCGATTTTTCCCCGGTGCTTTGATGGGCAAGAAAAGGGGAGAAAGAAACAAGTAGAAGATTTTAGTACGTGGGTTCAGATGGGTTTGGGAGGAAGCACTGACAGAGCGGTGGGCGTAGAGATAGAAGAAGGGGGCTTGAGCAGGAGGAGGAGACACGGTACCAATGACCTGACTGATTTTGTCTTCTCTTGGTCTCTTCACGACATTCTCAACGAAAACCTCTACCATGACAAGGTTTCTTTCTATTCTTCTCCGATCTTCGCTTTTTCTGTTTTTTTTCTTCCTTTCTTTTAATCATGCCCTTTTGGTTTATTTTCGTTTAAGTTCAACGACAACGTCGTCTTTACCCGAGAATTTTTCCAATGATGTCTGTTCGTTCCTTTTTTTTTTTTTTTTTTTTTTTTTTGTGCTTTTTGTAAGCCTGCCTTATAAGAACCTTGCATTCAACTTAGTAGAATAGAACCCTTCATGATTCTACTTTGTTCGGCAAGCTCGTTAGGCATTTTAGGAGTATATGTTATGTTTTATGGAATTTGGTCCAAGTATTTTTTTGAAATGTCAAGGTTGGTTGGTCATATTTGACGATTGGCCGAGCTGTTTTTTTAGGTGGAGACTATACCGGATCAATTTCAGTCGGTCCAGGATTATCTCGGATCGTATGTCTATCCTTTACTGGAAGAAACACGGGCCAGTCTGTGCTCGAGTTTGGAAAATATTTCTTTTCTGCCTTTTGCTGAGGTTATTGAATGTGTGGAATGCACGGGAAGGGGGAACTCATATGCTGTTAAGGCCGGTCGGTGGAACAATGAATCCAACACTCGGGGCAAGGAAACTTACAAAACTTTGCCTGGAGATATCTTGATTCTAACTGATGCTAAACCAGCAACTGTTCCTGACTTGGAGAGGTTCGGAAGAAGATGGGCATTCGCATTAGTTAGGATGATTGGAGAAGACAATGAAGAAGAGGATGAGGCAACGTCATCCACAAACTTTAAAGTGGAGACATTATTGAAACTTGAAGTAAATAATTCCCGGAAGCCAATGTATGCAATTTTCCTGATAAATATAGTCACTAACAGAAGGATATGGAATGCGTTGCATACGTCTCTGAACTTGGATATTTTGAAGGAAGTTCTCTGCACAGATTTGGTGGTATGACTTTCCTTTTTGTACCTTTGGTCCATTTAGACTTAAAATTGCTATTATATTCCTCTAAGCTTCAAAGCTTCATTTTATTCCTGTTGATTTGTAAGTTTATTCGGAAAATAACATAAATGTTGCTTTAAGCCATGCTGTTTCATCAATAGATTAGGATGATTGTTTCTTTTAGTTGGTCCGTTTCATGATATGGAGTTGAATGAATTATGTCTTGAATAGGGCAAATTACTTCCTTGGAGGCAACTTACTCATTGGTACTAGACCTTAAAATTTTCTATACTATATTTTTCACGGGATTTAAGTTTGTGCTGTGCAATGCTCTTTATGTCATATTAACACTGATTAAGTTTCAGAACCTTCTACCATATTTACATGGTCTGGATTATCACAAGAGATATGTTTCGGTTGCAGGCTGATAAAGTTTCTAATCTTTGTGTTACCAAAGGTAATGGTTCTGAGAGTGAGAGCCTTGACGAGAGATTGAGCCATGATCTGAATGAATCCCAAAAAAGCAGTTGGGGCCTGTCTCAGTAAACTCCATCGTGAGAACGAGCCATCTGTCGACCTGATATGGGGTCCTCCTGGAACTGGGAAAACTAAAACCGTTGCTACACTGCTACTTACTCTCTTGAAAAGGAAACATAGAACCATTGTTTGTGCTCCTACAAATGTTGCCATCAAGGAAGTGGCAACTCGTGTTCTGAAGCTGCTAAAGGAATCAGATAGTGGTATAAGCACTGAAACGGAAAGTTTGCCCTGTTACTTGGGAGACATGCTTATTTTTGGGAACAAGGAGCGGCTGAAAGTTGATTCCGACATTGAAGATATATACTTGGAACATCGTGTAGAGCGCGTTTCTGAATTCACTGGTTGGCATCAGTGTCTAACTTCCTTGATAGATACTCTTGCTGACTGTGTCCGTCAATACCGCGTATTTTTGGAAAACGAACACGCAAAAAGAAGGAAACTAGGAAGTGATGATGATAGGAGCGAATGCGGAAGCAGTGAAGAAGATGATAACTGTGAGCTCAAATCATTTCTTGAGTTTTTCAGGGACCAATTCAAGGAAACCGTCCAGCCCCTGCGGGCATGCCTCTATACTTTCTGTACTCATATCTCCAGAACTAAATTCCAGAATATTACATCCCTCTTTAACTTACTTAATTCTTTTGAATCTTTATTATGTGGAGAGAAGTTGGATTCAGAGATGATGGAGATAACTCTTTCACATGATGAACTTGGCCTGTTTTCGTTTGAGACATCCATGGGTCCACTATATGATATATATATGAAGAGACAGGAATGCCTTTCCATGTTGCTAACTGTTCGTGATTCTCTGAAGGATCTAAAACTTCCAAACTTTGTGAGTGAGGACATGATAGCCAACTTCTGTTATCGACATGCATCCCTGATTTTTTGCACAGCTTCTAGTTCATATAAGCTGTACTCTGTGGAAATGGAGCCTCTCAATTTACTGGTAATCGATGAGGCAGCCCAGTTGAAGGAATGCGAGTCAGTAATTCCTCTGCAAATCCCTGGTGTGAAGCATCTGATTTTAGTTGGAGATGAGTGTCAGTTGCCTGCTATGGTCGAAAGCAAGGTAATGTTAAAATGTCTGAAAAGGAACTTTGTATTTGGTTTTGTAAGATATGTAATCTCCTTCTCTTCATTTGAGCTCAGATGGGCTAAATTTTCTATACCTAACGCCTGTTGAATTTGATATCATGTTGTTTTTTTTTACAGGTTTCTAATCAGGCTGGTTTTGGAAGGAGTCTGTTTGAACGATTGAGTTCACTGGGTTATTCAAGGCAACTTTTCAATATACAATACCGGATGCATCCATCAATAAGTCTGTTTCCAACTTCTAAATTTTATCAAAACCAAATTTTGGATGGGCCAAATGTGAAGAGCGAAAGTTACAGAAAAAGTCATTTGCCATGGCCGATGTTTGGCCCTTACTCATTCATAAATATTCCTGATGGACAAGAAGAAATCGGTGATGATGGCTGTAGCCTTAGAAACCCTGTTGAGGTGGAAGTTATCTCGAGGATAGTGAGGAATCTGTACAGAGGTATGTCAAGAGAATTTTATATGTATTGCTTTGAGCACATGGATTTTACATGTATTACTTAATCATATAGGTGTAGATTATGGTGGCCATTAATAGTTCTTTTCCTAAGATATTTCTTTTGAAGTTTTGCACCCTGCCAAAAATAATATCACTGTAGTGATGGTTTTATTTTCTTTGCAGCTTGGAATGGATCAGAAGATCTGACAGTAGGTGTCATATCTCCTTACACAGCTCAGGTTGCTGCAGTTCTAGCTAACCTTGGAAAAAAGTATGAAAATATCAAGGGCTTCACGGTCAAGGTGAAGTCAGTGGATGGATTCCAAGGGGGTGAAGAAGACATTGTTATAATATCCACCGTAAGATCAAACTCGCGTGGGAATATTGGGTTCTTGTCCAGTACTAAGAGAACCAATGTTGCTCTTACCAGGGCCAGGTACTCAATCCTCTTAACTGTGTCAAATTACATTTTTCGAGTGATATAGCAAGTAAATCCCCGAGTTAATTTCCTATCTATAGGTATTGTCTGTGGATTCTGGGAAACGGGAAAACACTGACGAAAAGCGATTCTGTGTGGAAAGCTGTGGTTGACAATGCAAAGAGTCGTGGATGTTTCTTCAATGTTGATGATGACAAGGATTTGCCTAAAGCCATCTTAGATGTGAAGAAAGAGAATAATCAGCTTGATGATCTGCTTGACAGAAGCAGTGTACTTTTCAGAAATGCAATGTGGAAGGTAAACGACTTTGCTCAACAGTATTCTATGGCTACATTTATTTTTCAAAATAAGCATTGAGTTTTATAGAACTTGTGACAACATATCTTATTGTCATTCTTTGGTCTTATCAGGTTCTTTTCAGTGACAACTTCCTGAAGTCTTTCAGAAAGCTGGCATCACTCAGGACAAAGATGTCCATCATCAACCTCCTGTCAAAACTCTCCAGTGGCTGGAGACCAAAGAAGAGAAATGTGGATATAATCTGTGAACACTCATCTCATATCGTCAGACAATTTAAAGCTGACGGTTTCTATGTCATATGCACGACTGATATTGTAAAGGAACTGAGATACATCCAAATCCTGAAGATATGGGATGTATTGCTTTTAGAAGATGTGGTAAACTTGGTCAAACGTTTGGACAGCATATTCGAGACATATAGTGATGATTTTATTAGTCGTTGCAATGAGAAATGCATTGAGGGGTAAGTCTGATCTTTTCTTCTTACTTAAGATAGGTAGCACATCTCTTACTAAATTAGAAAGCATTCTTTTCCGGATAGATGACTAAAATATCTTGAATTGATCTTATTCCCCTATTTTCTTTCATTTCACATGCCTCTTCCTGTTATAGGGATCTGCAAGTTCCGAAGACCTGGGCATCTACTTTCGATTTTGTCCGCTATCGAAGTCCTAGTGAAGGTCAATTTGGGAGTAGTTCTGATGCTGATGCTTCAGATCATAGGTTGTATGTAGAGAATGTGAAAGTGAGCGAGAGTTTGCTTCTGATGAAATTCTACCCCCTATCATCAGATATTGTCAGAAATTTGCTCGATGACAGTGATGGTAATGAAGCAAGTCTTCCGTTTGAAGTAACAGAGCAAGAACAAGAGATAATTCTTTTCCCCAGAAGCACTTTTATACTTGGGCGATCCGGAACCGGTAAAACTACAGTCCTGACAATGAAGTTGTTTAGAAATGAGAAACTGCATGATGAAGCAACCAAGGGACTTCAGGAAATCCAAAGTGGTATTAACCACAGCAAAGATGCCTCCCTGGAAATCAATGTTGAGGAAATCGGTAAAGGAGCAGAGGATTGTGTGTTGCGCCAGCTTTTTGTGACTGTCAGTGCAAAATTATGTTTTGCGGTCAAACAACACGTATCTCAACTTAGAAGGTACATAAAATGTCATGGGAAGATGTTTGAACAATAGAATAAATATTCTGCCATTTTCAAAATGAGCAAATTTATGCAAGGGTTAATGGATTGTCAAATTTTTTTATGAATTAGTCGGGAGAAGAAGATAACCCCTTTGGTGTGCTACTATTTTCCTCCTAGCGGAGAAGCACAACCAAGATACTTCATTTTATAGAGTTCGATAGGAAATATAACATGTGGCAAGAGCGCATGGGTCAAATCAGCACTTTGCCATGCTCGGGTGCTACCACTCGGATATAGCTGCTAGAAAATAGATTTAATCATTGCATGTTAGAGATTGACATCTTCTGCTTGCTGAAACTAAACATTAGTTTGTGCAGCAATATTCCTTATTTTGGTCTTCGTGCCACTTATTTATTTTGCAATACCATTTTATTGGAAATTTTCACATTAAATTTTGTGATTGTAGCATTGTACGTATATAAAGAAAATCGTCCTTTTTAAAACTTGTGCAATCATAACCAGAATCGAGAAAGGACCATGCGTTTTACAAATCTTGCTGCAGGGGAAGATTTTTATTGCCAGCGGATGTAAATGCTATCCGTGTCTCATAGTATATCATTACAACCTTGGTGCGTCAGCGTATTCTAATTTCCTTTTTGCTGTTAGTTACCTAAAAGTAGCAATTATGAGATTGCATGTGTAGTGGAGGGATTCCCATAAATTTGTTAAAACTATATATTTCCATTTCTAATTGCTGGCTTCATTAATCCTGCAGCTTCAGCATTGGTGCAAAACATAGAGTTAAAAGCTCTGCAGTTGATGAGATTGTTGATGATGCAGCATTATTCAAGGATATCCCGGATTCATTTTTAGACATATCTCCCAACTCTTATCCCCTTGTTATAACTTTTCGTAAGCTTTTGATGATGCTAGACGGAGCTGTGGGGGTTTCATTCTTTGAAAGGTTCCCCGATCTAAGGGATCTTTGTCGTGGCCAATCCTTGAATTCTAGACCAGTGGCCTTACAAAGTCTTCTAAGAGCAAAGGAGGTTACTTACGAAAAGTTTTGTGCCGTTTATTGGCCTCACTTCAATGACAAGATAAGGAGGAGGCTTGATCCTTCCAGAGTGTTCACTGAAATAATGTCCCACATAAAGGGTGGTCTTCCACCAGCAGATGGTTGTGAAGGGAAACTTGACAGACCAGCTTATGTTTCTCTTTCAGAGGGTCGTGTCTCCACTCTGAGTATTCAGAGAAGAGAAGAAATTTATGATGCTTTTGAGGATTATGAAAAGATGAAAATGAAAAATGGTGAATTTGATTTGGCTGATCTTGTCAATGATCTTCATTGCCGTCTTTTTCATGGGCAGTTTGCTGGTAACGTGGTGGATTTTGTATACATTGATGAAGTGCAGGATCTCACCATGAGGCAAATTTCACTGTTCAAGTATATCTGTAGAAACATTGATGGGGGCTTTGTGTTTTCTGGTGACACTGCACAAACTATTGCAAGAGGAATAGACTTCAGGTTTGAAGACATAAGGTCCCTTTTCTACAAGGAGTTCTTGATGGATTCAATGGATGGACGTGATATCAGAATGGAAAAGGGATGTGTTTCCAAAATTTTCCATTTGAGCCAAAACTTCCGCACTCATGCTGGTATACTCAAACTGGCGCAGAGTGTTGTTGATCTTCTTTACCATTTTTTCCCCTTATCTGTTGATGCTTTAAGCCCTGAAACTAGCTTTATATGTGGGGAAGCCCCAATTTTGCTTGAATCAGAGAGTGACGAAAGTGCCATACTATCAATTTTTGGCAGCCATGATTTTACTGGTAATTTTGTTGGCTTTGGAGCAGAGCAGGTTATTTTGGTTCGAGATGAGCACTCTAGAAATGAAGTTTCAAACCTTGTGAGAGGGCAAGCGCTAGTTCTGACGATAGTGGAGTGCAAGGGGTTGGAATTTCAGGTAGGTGTGGGTCAGTTTGGATTGTTTGCCTTGGGATATTAATAGTGGCAGCATAGAGATTTCATGAACTTTCTTTTTAATGGGTCATGACCAATTTGCTGCAAGCTGTTACTCTGTCAGAAGCTCGGATTGGCATTTTCATTCTACTATACCCTTTTTTGTATGTAGACAATGGCATCTAGATACTCATAACGTAGAATTTGTTTGGGCTCATGTCAACATCATCCTCTAGGTTAATAGACAATATCAATGATCTTGCGACTTTACGGCTGTTCTTGATAGGCTGGTGTGTGGAAATGAGTCCAGATTTTTTTTGCTAAATTTTTTGAGAATTGTTCATGTATTCATGAAAGTTGAAATCTGTCATTTTGGTCATAAATCAGATGTTCTGACCTGAAACTTTTTTGCCGTGACGTTGTGTAGGATGTCTTATTGTACAATTTCTTTGGCACATCACCTCTGAAAAGTCAGTGGAGGGTCATTTATGGATACATGAAGGAGCAAGCTTTGCTCGATCACAGCTCTCAATGGTCTTCCCCAAGTTTCGATGATGCGAAACACAATATATTATGCTCTGAATTGAAACAATTGTATGTCGCAATTACTCGGACAAGGCAAAGATTGTGGATTTGTGAGAATGCCTTGGAGTTCTCGAAGCCAATGTTCGACTACTGGAAGAAGAAGTGCCTCATTCAAGTTAGGTTGGTAGATCATGCCCTTGCAGAAGCAATGCAGGTTAGGAGCACGCCAGAGGAGTGGAAGTCACAAGGTTTTAAGGTTCGCTATTTTTCTGTTTTTTCTTTATTGGTGGTTTCCTGTTCTCGGAATTGTTGTTTTCACCTCATTTGGAGTCAACATGATCTGTGAATGCTAGGGATTTTAGAATGACCATAGTGACTGCAAAAGTATGACTGATCCTGAAAAGAAAAAAAAGTGTGTAGAATGTGGACGTTCTATGATACGAATATGGTGATCAATTTGCGAGCTTTATTGGTCTTTTAATAGTTTGGCTAATACTTCACTTAGACATACAATGGATAAACAATACGATAGGAATATTTCTCTGATCTTTTTCCTCATTTGAGGTTATCAGGTCAATGACAGTGCATTGTTTTGGTGTAAGCACTGATATTTAATATGAGGGAGGACTATGTTTTCTTCTTTTCTTCTTTTCACCTCCTCTGAAGAAGCTATTTTTTTTTTTTGGTAATGTCCTCTGAAGAAGCTATTGATCTCTCTTTTTTTTTAAACTTTGCAAGCTTTTACGCGAGGGTAACTACCCAATGGCAATAATGTGCTTTGAACGAGCAAGGTACACATACGGGGAGAAATTAGCTAAGGCCTCTGCTTTCAAAGCAGATGCAGATCTCAAGCACGTGTCAAATCCACAAGAGGCTTCTGACCTTCGAAGGCAGGCTGCTGAGATCTATGAAACAATTGGAATGGCCGACTCTGCCGCGGAGTGTTTCTACATGTTGAAGGAATATGAGATGGCAGGTATCATTTTTCTTTTCATTTCTTGCAAAATGATAAGGTAAAGATATGCTGCATCTTTACTTTTCTTCTTGTAGTAGCTATGTCAAAGCTGCCTAAGAAAGAGGAAATTTGACTTCGCATTCTTCTGTATGTAGTTTTCCACATGCGTGGTACGCTCTTGTTTACCAGTTTAATTGATTTTCCTCTTTCAATGTTAAAAAAAAGGTAGTTTGATCTCACTTGTTAATTTCCAAATGCTTTTGGTGAATTTTGAGCAAGCGCTACTAATGTTGACTTCATGATTGATGTCTTGGCTTGAAAGTTGATTATTTTCTATATGATAACCTGTCTCTGCACTCTCAGCAGTTTGGAAAAATTTGAGCTGCTAAATTCTTAACACTGATCAGAGCTATAAGTTTAAAAAAAGCTGTGGCTGTCAGTTGCAATACTCCATGTGGACAATGGTTTGTCAAAAACTTCTTGGTATTGTAGCCACTTACGGATGTTGATCCTGTTTCATCTTTTGACATTGGAGAATATAGTTGAGCTGTACAAAAGCACGTCTGGCAGCTTCCAAATGTCCCTTTGCTATGTTTTATCTTCTGAACATCAGCACTCTATAAATGAGACTGACATCAAATTTGTCTATGCTTCAACAGGTAGAATATACATGGATAAATGTGGAGAATCTGCTTTGGAGAAAGCTGGAGAGTGTTTCTCTCTCGCACAGTGCTACAGTCTTGCAGCAGAGGCATATGCAAGGGCAAATATTTTCTCAAAGTGCTTGTCCATTTGTGCTGAAGGAAAACTCTTTGAAATTGGTCTGCGATACATTGAGGATTGGAAAAGGCAGGGAACTGAGAAGAAAAGTAAAGAAATAGAGAAATGGGAACAGGACTTTTTAGAGAGTTGTACCCTACATTTCTTCAACCTCAAAGACTACACGGCCATGATGAAGTATGTGAAGGCTTTTCATTGCACCGATTCAATGAGAAACTTGCTCAAGAGGCTTGGATGCCTCGATGAACTTATAAGTCTGGAGGAAGAGTTTGGTAACTTTTTGGAGGCAGCGAAGATTGTGAGGATGAAAGGTGACATCCTTCGTGAGGTTGATCTACTTGGGAAGAGCGGAAAAAACAGAGAAGCGTCGATGAATATCCTGTGGTACATATTATTCTATTCCCTTTGGGCTCCTGGAAGCAAAGGGTGGCCCTTGAAGCAGTTTGCACAGGAGGAGGAGCTGGTAGCAAAAGCCAAACTTCTTGCAAAGCCTGAGCCTATTGCCTTCTATGAATATGTTTCTGTAGAATCAAGCATTTTGTTAAATAAACAGAACAGTTTGGCTCAGATGAAAGAACATTTGAGTGCTTCCAGTAGAAATGGAAGTGTCAGAGGTGAAATACTGTGCACTCGAAATATTCTGGACTTCCATCTTCGTCAAAATATCTCAAATTTTTGTTGGGAATATGATTGGCTTGTCGACCCAGTGAACTATTCTGAACAACTGACCTTGGAGAATCAGATTTCCGTTGAGTCATTGGTCTGCTTTTGGAATCTTTGGAGAGAGAAAATTGTTAGAATTATAGAGATTGTAGGATCTGTGGAGATGCCGGTGCGAAAGGAAAATATGTCATGTTGGGAGTTCTGTTTGAATTACTTTGGTGTTCTGGAGCAACAGAACAACATGCAAAGAACTTATCACCTTCTAAACCCAGA
The DNA here is from genome assembly GCA_014182555.1 of Eucalyptus erythrocorys. Lineage (NCBI taxonomy): Eukaryota > Viridiplantae > Streptophyta > Magnoliopsida > Myrtales > Myrtaceae > Eucalyptus > Eucalyptus erythrocorys. The sequence continues at coordinate 30,155,675 of CM024603.1, read as the reverse complement.
TGCTGATTGGGTCAGAAACATAGATAAAAGATCTCTTCAGAAAAAAGGACAATTGGTTGCTTTGGATCTTAGACAATTGGTCTCTGCAGCTCAAAAGTATTGGTATTGTGAGCTTACTTCTGTTGGTATGGAGCTCCTGCACAAATTGGATGTTCTTTATCAATTTTTGGCGAAGAGTTCTCGGTCGAACTTCTGGCAAGGCAGATGTCTTGCTCTGTTACATGAGGTTGCCAAGTTCCTTCAAGAACTTTGTCAGAATCACTCGTTCCAGTATAGTAAGGCACTGGATGGTTTCATTGAAACATCCAGTGGGAGGTACTTTGGTCACATATTTCCACTTGACTGGAGAATATCGTCATCAGAGAATATGGTATCTCTGAGAGGAAGTGAGGCTTCTCGTAATTTACTGAGAGAAAAAATGAACATGATAATTTCGAAGAAGCATTTTTCGCATGGGAAGATGGGTGAGCTTGCGACTTTGGTTCTTGGGTCTGGAATGCTCGACGATGATTTGTACGGAAAAATAGCAAATTCATTTAAAGGAGATACGTCGTGGGAGGCATTCATGGAATGCATTTGTCGGGATGTACCATCAGACCTTCCTCAGGCGAGCAATGGACCCGTGAAAATGTCTGTGGCTTGGACCCTTTATCGAGCTTTGGCAGATGCTTATAATGCCAATTGGAGGACTGAAAGAGACTACATCACACCAATTTGCTTTCTGTATCTCTTGGAACGACTTCTGATTTTGCTAGCTTGCTCCAAAGGGCAGTTTTATGCAACGAAATCTTCTCTAGTTGAATGGCTCATCTGCCATGAAGGTTTAGCAAAGCCTAGCTTCAGTTTCAACCTGGGAAATTGCTTGGAGCCCATCCAGTTTGTTACAAGGACTGTTGCGGACCTTCTTCACAATAAGGATGATACCAGACAATGGATAAAAAATTCGAACCTAAATGTGATGAAGTATTACCCGTTGTTGGTCTTGAAGTTGGTTCTTTTGGTTTGTTTGCTTCACCTGAATTTTGGCATCAGTCCATATTTTCTCTTCGATTTGCTCGGTAAGAGTTGGATTTCTGAGCAAATACCTCCAGAATTTCGTCGTATTCTTTCACGTTGCCGGAGGCCAAACTTACAGAAAATTTCAGTGGGTGTTCTCGCTGAAGCATTCAAAAAAGTTGATGATCCCCTTGTAATTACCAATTCTGCTTCGGATTGTTCAGAATGTCCACATGCCATCATTTTAGATGTGAAGTCGCACAAATGCAAAGAAGAGATTATGAAAGTTCTATTCCCCAAAGATGGAAGTGCTGAGGGCTCTTGCAAGTTGCAAGATCTGACCGAATTTTCCAAGGATTCCTATTCATCTTCTGACGGTGCAGTACCAGTTGTGCAATTGGATGGTGCAAATGCATTGTCATTGCCGGGACAAGAAGTGGGCTTAGCAAATGAGGAAGAGAAGGGCGAAGTTGTGGAAGCTGAAAAAACCGGTGAAGTGAAGAAGGATCAGCAGGCTTCATCATCTTCTTTTTCCCAGACTGGCGGTGTGGAAAACCGGAACAAGAACAAGGGCAATTGCAAGTCCAAAGGTAAGCAAAATAAGAAAGGAAAAGGCAGGAAGAAATGAATCCTCACTTCATTGTCGCAGATACAGTTTGAGTGAAAATTGTAGTTATTTTTTTAAGGTAGTCCGCGTTTTTGTAAATATATGTGGAAATTTTTAGTAAAATAGTTCTTAAAATGAAGAAAAACAGATCTCTTGACAAGAAGCTCATTATCCATGTCCTGAAGTTCTAGCAGAGAGTAGTCATGAAAATCTACTATTCCTTTCTTGGCTGCAGATTATTTTTCCTTCTTTTTTAGCACTCTAAACCTTTAATTCTCTCATGCCTCGCAATAGCATGCATGCAGTGAAGAATGAGAAAGAAAATGCAACTTCCTCTCCATATCTTATTTAGTTACAGACCATCTTGATAGAGAAGTTTGCCTGATTGTAGTGAAAACATGTAATGAGATCCAGCCTAGGAGACCATACGTCCATTTGGGAATGTACATCATTAACCTGTGTGTACCCTCACCGGACGAAGGATGACACCGTCCCCCCGGGAAAACTCTCCTATGTACAGACGGATAGGCACAACAGTGAGCCAAACCTGTATCTTGACGGAGGATGAAGGACGATATTACTATAAGATTTGAATACCTAGGCGACTCTTACAATGAGCCACCTCCTGAATAGTTTTTGTTGTGCTAAGGACTCGTCTCTATTGCTGAATGATTTCGGGCCTTGGAATTGGTCAGGTGATGTCAGTTTTTCAATCTAATGCAAAAATTATCGAATCTCATAATTAATTCGACGTGTAGTTACTGGAGAAATAAATGGAGAATAGTAAATAAATGAAGAGATCTGTATGGAACAATCTGAATGTCGGTATTTATTCTATGGGGATAGTCAACTGTAAATAATCTACTAATAAATAGGAGAATTATAAAGCTATTATCATTTACATGTTTGAGTATTTTCTAAGTCCTAAATTACATCCAAGCTCACGGTCTATATCAATGGAAACAACTCAGTTTGGAAGTCGACACAAAACCTCCAATGTGTTCAATAAAGTGCACCACTTGTGCGGCTATAATCCGAGAAGCTCCTGTGCTGTCAGGCTAAAGAGTTGTGGATCAAAGTTCTTGACTAAATACTTATTTGTAAGAGTCTCGTGGCTGTTGACAGCTGTTATACCAATCTGGTGACATCAGGAAATGAATCTGATCTTGTTCGGATACTGATTTCCATCAGGCTTTTCTGGTGGCATTTCAAGTGGGTAAGAGTGTTTTTTGGCCCACTTCAGCCAATAAATGGGGAGAGAGCTGGTTTTTTCTGAGGAGGAGAAGGTGGAGGTGACGGTGGTGGAGAGTTTGAGGGTGGAACAGCATATTTTGGTAGTGGAGGAGGTGCGTAGGAGACTACGTACTGGTATTTGTCACATTCACCAAGAGTATCAATGGATGGATCTCCGTTTAAATACTGTAGGAACAGGAGATCTCGCCTTTTCTTTCTCCGAGGTGGAGGTTTTTCAAATGGATCAACCTCATCAGGAGATTTTGTGCAAAAAGAGCATTGACAAAAAGGATCCCAAAAGCAATGACCATATGGGTCTTTATAGTAATGGACTGATTGTCCATCATTTTGAAAATGTCGAACGTGCTTTTTTGGGTCTGGCTCGGAAATGGTTTTCGGAACACATGGTTCAATCATAAAAAGGGTTTGGAAGATAGATGGACTACCTTCTTCTTTTTTCTTGCCGAATTTGATGAAAACAGTTCCATCTTTCTTTCGGATAAATTCAGAATCCGAGGACTGGATGGGCTTACTATTATGGTGCAGCTTTTCATAGTTTGTGATCCATGTGTCTGGGAGGAGAGTAGCTAGCTTCTCTTTTGGAATCTGTCTGGGAACATGGATACAAGAAGCTTGATCGTTTTGCATGGAGATGAACAAAGCATCTTCATTTCCATTGTTGAAGTTCAGATCAAGAGCATGATTCTACACTCGGTAAACCATCTGGTAGTGGAGCGTTGCAGCAACAGAGTCGGCAGTTTGGGGTGCTCTAGTAAGCTGGACTTGTACTTTCATGAAAGAAAGTAACTGTGGGTCTGAAAGAGCAATATTAAAGTTAGGGTACAGAGTAACAAAAACTGTACCAGCATTTAGAGTGGTTTAGACTGTGCCAATACAAGCATGTTGGTACTCCAAGAAGTGAGTATCCAGTAATGCTATTCTGGCAACAACAGGTAAACCTTTGCAGCCATGAAAAGTGAGAGCAAGACGAACAGCGCTATAGTGAACATGAGTGTAACCCTACTGGGTCCACTGTCTAGGAAACTCTGGAGGGATCTGAAGAGTAACAAAGTATTCTTTTTCAGTGGCTGGAATAGGGTGCTGGTCGAATTTGGAGGACTGAATGTACTCCTTTACTTGCTTTGGGGTTTGATGGATGAGTTGGCGGATAGAACGGATGGGGGAGAATGAAGAATTGAGTTTGGCGAAGGCGGAGTATGGGTTCATGAGAGGTAATTGGGTTTCAGAAATTCTAACTTCATCACTAAGAGAGACCTCATAAAGATAATCTATCTTAGAGGCATTAGATACACGAAATTCTGGAGGAGAGGATGATGAAGGAGCAAGAGAAACAGGAGCTTCAAGAATTTCTGGTTCTGTAGACATGGTGGAAGAAGGAGCAAGAGAAACAGCAGCTCGAGTATGTTAGAAATGTTTCCATCCTGGCATCTCTGAGTGTCTCTAGGCCTTGAATTAAAAGACCGAGTGGTTTTCTACTAAAAGGTTGTCCCTGAAGGGCTTGAACGGGTGTGTTACGTAGTCTCCTACGCACCTCCTCCACTACCAAAATATGCTGTTAAATCAGCTCTCTCCCCGTTTTATAAGCCAATTCTGCTATTAGATCTTGCAGTTAAATCAATTGGTATTATAGCTATTTAAGGAAGATAGAAAAGGCCTTGGTTAAGCTCCGATGGCTATGAGGACTTCAACAGACGAGTTCGGTCAAGAATTCCGCTCCACATAGTCTAACTGAGGTACGCGAATTTAAACATGAAGAAATGGACCTACTTTGATTCGGAAGAACTAAGGCAGCATTCTGAGTATGTTGAAGTTGAAGTAGAATGTTGTGATGATGTCATGACCTTGCTTAGCAAAAGCTCTGTCTTTTTTTTTTTTTTTTTTTTTTAATAGCAAAAGCTTTGTCAAATGCTGATAATTTTATCCTTTTCATAACACGATTATTAAATATAAGAGGAAAATCAATGGACGTGCCCCAAATTCGATTTAATAGTGAAAATGTTGAGAACCGTGGAACAAAAAAAAATAAAAATAAAAAAGAAAGAAACTGAACGTCGTTGGCAAAGAATTTTGTCAATAAATCAAATCTGCATTTGAAAGAAGAATGATGATGATGATGATGATGAAGATGATGAAGATGATGATCGTGAACATGGTATAGTAAAAAATAAAAAACCCTTTTCTAACTAATTTCCCTTTCTTTTTACAACTCATTGAAAAACCAATTAAAAATTCGAATTTAAAAAAGAAAAAAACAAAAAATTTGAACTTTTAAAAAAGAAAAAATATTAAAAAATTCGATTTTTTTTTGCCTAAGATAAAGTCATAATATCAAAATCACTTTCCAATGAGATCCAAATATCAAAAAACATTTTTGATTATATGTTACCAAATAAAGGAAAATTAATCGTATTCTTCGAAAATACTTTTTATCATTGAGTTTTCTAATAAACGAAGGTACCATAAAAAACTTATACATTTGAAAAGAATTCTTGGTGATTCAAATACTTGAGAGATATAAAAGGGATTGATTCTCTTCCTTCGTCAGTCTCAGAGACGCATGTGGGTTATCCATCACTGCGTTATCCATCACTGCGTCTTCTCCTTCATCGCAGCTCACCGTCCCCGCGTCACCGCCTAAGCCGCTGCAACATCATCGTCGCCCAGCAACACCGGACCACCTCCTATTGCCACAGACTTCGTGCGCTCTCTCTTTCGGTTGATAGAACATACAGATTCTTCACCCCTGCTAACTCATTCTCTCTACTTTCTTTTTCCCTCAGATGACGACTCTTCGTGGTGGCTCCAGCTTCAGTCGTTCTCGAATTGTAATATCCAGTTAATGTTTCTTCATCTAACTCAACCTGAGTACCTCCGTCGGGTGATTTCGCGCTGAATTTGGTCATTACCGAGTGTCGTCTTCCTGAGATTCTCGGAGACATTCAGTGATCTTCATTTATTAGCAGGATCCATGTACTCCACTGAGATTCGATTCCATGGTTGCTCCGTACGCCCGTGCTCTAAGATAGAAGATCTAACGTTACAATGTGAAATATCAGTATGGTTGATTTGAAAAGGATATGTAAAACAAATGAAGCGATACAAATGATAAAAATTATAATGGCAATGATGCGGTACAATATGATTAAAATATAAATAATCACAAAAGTATTTCACAATACATCTTGTTATGTTTTATATGTCTAATGCATTGGAGACGATGGTTGTTTTATACATTTAGTGCACTTATCTGAATATTGCACTTATCTGAATATTCTATCATCATAACTCTACTTCATAAGAAAATATTTGTGTTCTTCCGCTATTAATTGTTACTTTAATCATCAATCCGTCTATTAGGTTGACTATAATTAAATTTCTTGAAATTTATTAATTGCTATATTGATTATTGTTTTGTTGATTCGATTTCTTCAACCAGGGTTGGGCTTATCAGCCGCATCACAATTGGGTTAGGATAAAGAGGCATCTGCGTGGTCGGGTTAGTTGCATCGGTCCTCAGATTAGCCTCTTATCTGAATAGCATCTACTAATCGAACACCTGCACAAGTGCAACGAAACTTAGACGTGTTAAGTTATGCTATGCAGGTTTACGGTTAGAGGATGTCTTTGGGCGGAGCAATTGGGAGATTTAGAGGACAGCTTTACGGAACCTGAAAGCATTAAATGCCTGAAGAGGGTGATCGAGATAGCCAAACAGAAATGGAGGGCTTTATGGAGATAAAAACAACATAATCCCAAGAGAATGAAAGGGCACCCGCTGCAGTATTTGATTCATGTGAGTAGAGAAGGTTAAGCCGATCCTTTGGCTGGTTTTGAAATGCTTCATGCAAAATCCTCCTTTCACCCGCCACTCTGGCCAATGCTCTCACGACAAGATCAAATATGCAAATTAGTTGTATTCGATTATAAAAGTGAGTAAATTCAATCGATATATACTTAAATTTTCAAGTGATATCGGGTTAAATCCCAATAATTTGAACTTCTGAAATTGAGAAATATGAGGAGTAGAATAAGCAAGCATGAGCATGACAAAGCAAGTTGGGATTTAAATGGATATTTTCTGGAAAAAAAACAGCCTAAGTGCCAAAATTTAGTATGAGAGGACACTTAGGTGCTATTTCGCTCCTGGGAACATTTGTTTATGTTCTTGTTCCCCAGAATAGAAATAGAATAGAAATCCGTTTGGTAATTTTTTTTATTTTGGGGAATAAATTTAGAACTGAAATAAGAAATAAAAACAAAATTGTTTTCTGTTCCTGGGAACAACTCAAGAAACAAGAAACAAGTTTTTTCTTTCTTTCTCTTCCTCTCCTCTTCCCCCAGCCAGTCGCCGGCCTTGGCGTTGGCCGGCAACTGGCCAGATGAGGTCTGGCGATCTCGCCGTGGCTGGGCGAGGCTCGGGGGGACCTCATCAATGGTCGGGAGGCTCCCCTGAGGTTGGCGACCTCGCTAGCCCTCATTTGGCCGGTCGCCAGCCAGCCATGGCCAAGGTCGACAGCCGGCTAAGAGGGAGGAGAAGAAAAAGAAAAAAGAAAGAAAAAATACAATAAAATTATTAATAAATCAAAAGAAATTCTAAGTCACAAAAATATTTGGGGTTGTATCAAACGTATTTCTATTATGAGAATAGAAGTTTTGTGTAATTACTAATTACTAAATGCCTTTAAATGCTTAAAAACCGTTCCCAAGAACCAAAAAAAAAAAAAAGAAAGTGTTTATGAAAAGAAATTGTTTCTGAAAAAGAAACGTTATTATACGCATTCTTAAGTGCTAAAAGTTAGGAAAATGACACTTAAGTGCCACTTTTTTTGAAAAATGGGACACTTAAGTATTACTTCCGGCGAGCCACGATGGAAATTTTACATAGCAATTTTTATTAATTTTGCTCACCTAAGTGACTCGTTGAAGAGCTAACTCAGCTCTAACTCACCCAAAATGATGGCGTTTCCATAGTTGATCAAAGTAAAAGCCCTAAATTGGTCAAAACAACATTGTCTCCCATGTTGCCCCAAATCTAAAAACCTTAAATCGGTCAAAATCCCTATTGAAGCACTCAAACCCTTATCCCAAACCTTAATTTCGATGTAGCCAAAATTCCACCATTGAATATTGAAAATGGAGAGTAGGACTTTTAACAATGCTTCAAATTCCTCTCACCGAAGCGAAGGAGAAGACGAGTGTTTCTGTTTTTGTGGATTACCGAGCCCAAAAAAAATATCGTGGACTCGAATGAATCCCTGGGAAAGATTCTATGGATGCGTCTGATATAGAGAAGGTTCGAAATATAAATACTTTAAGTGAGTCGATGCGAAATTCTCTTATTGATCCACAGAGGTGATATTGGACCTACTTGATGGATGACATCAACCTCTTTCACGCTCGTGAAGACTTGGACAATGTTAATTCAATACAAGTTCAAGCATTTTCGGCTCAACATTTGAAGAATGAAGTTTTAAGGATGAAAATTAAACAGAAGTATTACCAAACATTTATTATGGGTTTTTTTTTTTTTTTTTTTTTTTTTTTTTTTTTTTTTTTTATTGTCTATCCTACTTTAGGATGAAATATGAAGCACTTGAAAATGAGAAGAAGTTTCTTCGGCTGCCATAGTTGAAAATCACTAGACAAATATTGTCACGCCCCGACCCTCGAGTGCGCGACATCCCTCGATCTCTTCGGTCATGGAATTGCGACGTCCTAGGATGCATTGTCGACCCATTCATTTTATCTTTTGATTATACGCAAGCGGAAGCAAAACAAACATCTCCCAACCATTAACAATACAATAGAGATAGTAAAAGGTATACATCATAACATCAAACCAAATACTTCTTTTACAAATTTACTGTTAACCCTAGGAAGTTTAGTGATTACAAGTCTTTACACCGACAACTTCCAACCAACCAATAGTGGGTCAGGGTTAATCTAAACTTCATTAACGCCATGCCAAACTCTCGTGTCCAATATAACCCCGAAGTGAACATGACGGTTCTCCATATTGCAAGCCTGAAAAAATATTAAACCCACGACAGGGTGAGATATAAATATCTCAGTGAGTGAACTCCCTAGACCTCGCGTAGGGAAGTCATTTACCTCGGTAACGCCCTCGTGCAAGTTATCTATCGACGGCAGATCAATAGCAAAGCAACCTCTACCTTGCTTTAACTATAATACGAATCGTTATCCCACTTCCTTGAAACAATCAATATGAGCATATAAACAATTCTTTAAACACCTCATACACTCAGGAGCCTAACATAAAAACATGCAATATAACATAGTCATGCAGCCATGCCATGCAATAATCCGAACCTGCTCATATCTTAATCTCATGTCACATGTGTGTAGACTATAGCATTGCTTATCGCTTCTCAAAATATGCATTCATGCACTCATGCACTTTTCACACAACCATGTCCAGATTATTACGGCCACTCAGGACCCAAGGCCAACTCGAAGGTTCGCAGTCATCCGGCATAATCAGAAATCGTCCTGCCTCATCGGGCACGACATCATCCCGCGTATGCATACGCCTCAGGACAGCATTCCAATAAGGAGCTTCGTTCCGAAATCCATCCGCGAACGGCATCCCGTTGACTTGGGGACATCCGAACTTAATCGGGCATTGTCCCGCATAATCATACGCATCAGAACGGGTTCACTACCCCGCATAATCATACGCATCAAGGTATTTAGGTGATTACACGAGCATACATTCACTCCAAACTTAATTAGGCGTCGTCCCGCATAATCATACGCATCAGGACGGCCATCACCCCGCATAATCATACGCATAAGGGTATTTAAGTGATCATACGAGCACACAACACTCCAAATTTAATTAGGTGTTGTCTCGCATAATCATACGCGTCAGGACGGCCATCACCCCGCATAATCATACGCATCAGGGTATTTAAGTGATCACACGAGCATACAACACTCCAAATTTAATTAGGCATCGTCCCGCATAATCATATGCATTAGTACGGCCATCACTCTGCATAATCATATGCATCAAGGTATTAAGGTGATCACATGAGCATACAACACTCCAAACTTAATTAGGCGTCGTCCCGCATAATCATACGCATTAGGACGGCCATCACCCCGCATAATCATACGCATTAGGGTATTTAAGTGATCATACAAGCTCGTTTCATATCTTTCTCATTAATCAATGGAATAGTGTGTAGTGCTCATTCAATATGCAATAGTACTAATTACATACAACCATATCATGCTGTCATGCCACGCGATCACATCCCAATCATGCATTTGTCAAATTAATCATACTTCTATCTCATGGCATATTATCTCTTAACAGCGCTTTAAACACTTCATTATACTATCTTTTCACATATTCATACATACGCACTAATTAATCATATGCCATCATGTCATACTTGTACCTCATATCATATCACCCAAATACATCACTTGGAACACTTCAACATGCCATCTTTCCACATTCCTCACATGCTTATTAATTGGCTAGAATCAACGAATACCATAATCTTTATTATTTTCCCATTCTAACAGGTACATAAGCGTGCACTATATTCAACTTTAGCAACTGACAATACATTAATCAAATCAGGACTCATGGCATATAGAACTTTCATCAAGGTAAGATAAATCATTACAATTGTGTATAAGTTATTAGAATAATCTATCACATGCCATCATAACCTATACAATGACTTATTTCACATTATAATAACATGTCATCATAACTTAACACTTATCACATATCACAACACAATAACTTATTGCATCTCTACTTATCACATTTCAATAGCTTATCGGGTATTAGAAAGGTTTATCATGAAAACCTATCGCAGTCTACGATATCTTATCACGATAACCTATCAGAAACACATGATAACCTGTCCAAACCTTATTATCACTTATCATGCAAAACCCACTTATCACATCAACAAAACATCTTTTTACCTTAATCTAGCCCTAAACTAATTCCAAAATGCAACTTTACCAAAAAAAAAAAAAAAAAAAAAACTAATTCCAAAATGCAATAACAGCCCTATTCAAGGGCTAGAAAGCCACTTACTCCCGATTCCAAGCTCGGTGGTGGCTGATCGGCGGCCGATAGCCCATGGCAAGGCTAGAACAGCCAAGGAACAATAGCACACGACTTGGGGGAGGTCTGGCAAGGGGGAGAAAGGGAGAGAAGTGGGTCTTCAAAGCATCAAATGCAAGGCTATTTATAGAACTAAGCTCATGATGGCTTCTTGGCTTGGAGAGCAAGAGTGGATCTCCACCATACACTTGTCTAAACTTGGGGAGCACACACTGGACTAACTTGGGGAGCACACAATTAACTAACTTGGGGAGCAAGGAGCAATCTTGGCCATCCAATAGTCTAAGCTTGGGGAGCAAGGGTTGATCTCAACCATGCAATTGCCTAGGCTTGTCCTCCAAACTTGGGCGTGTGGCCCTCTCCCCTCCAATGTAAAGAACAGTTTTGAGCAACTTTTGAAATAAATATCATTACCTTATCAAATAGATTTGAAAAATTATGAAAGTTTAACATGTTGTAGATAAGACCTTAAATAACATTTTCAATTAAGGAAGTCAAGGCAATTCGTTTTGTATAAAAAGCAGAAAATCACCAAAGACAACCCAACATTTCGTCCGTCGGACAGATTCAACGACCACAGAAGGAAATTCATTTCGACATCCAAATCTTCATAAAACACTTTGAAATTTTAGTATTATATATATGGATGTCCTATACAAATTTTGTGAAGAAATAATGTTCATATTCCAAAGGGAAAATTCTATAAAAAATCGAGAAGACAAACAGGTCACCGTTTTTACTACACTAGGCAGTTTTCACATGGTAAAATAATAGGCTTTCGTACCAACCATTTCACCTCAGAAAAATATGAAATTAAATTATGTTATACATCAAAATGTTTTGAACAACTTTCATGAAAGAAATTTATCCAAATTCAAACCACAAGAAGCTCTATAAAATCGGAAAACAGTGAGGGTCCAGGAATTTCGAAAACTGGAATCAAAGTAGACTTTGAGAAACTAAAGGTGGCAAGTCTTCTTGCAAGACCAAAGTCTTGGTCTCTTGTAATCATTACTTCTAGAGGACATTAATGAACCAAGACTTTGAAGACAAGCCCAAAGTTAGGCTTCTAGAGGCTAGGTTACTATTCACACGAATTACTATTTACGGGATTAAACATTGATTAAACCGATTAGGGGCATTTCCTAATTATACACGGAGGATACCTGTAGTCGGACCAAGGTTCATGGCTAAATTCGATTGGAAATGGCTTTAACAGGGCCTATATGAATTGGGAGGTCTCTTGGGGTATTGCTTGCACAACCCATGGTTGATTCCAAACCAATCCATGTTTAAGCCTAATCGATCCATGGATAATCCTTGGTTGTCATGTAACCGAGCGAGAATCGGTTTACTTACTTTGGTCCACGGTCACTTAGAATCGATTTAGGGTTGTTCGGGATTAGTATAATAACCGTTTGGAATCACCCGCAATCCGGCTATATATATATATATACTTAGGCCGAATTGATCTATAATCATTCATTCATTGATCCGTGCCGGTGTAAGGTCGTCTTGCATCGATTCTTATGGTCAAGCAATCGTTCCATGGTCAAGTACTCTAGTTGAGTGCATTTCTCGATCCACAATTACCTCTCCCAATTAGATAGTTGACTTATAAATGATACTTAAATCAATCCATAGTCTATTCCTGTTAAGGGCACATCGAAACTTTAGACCATTCATTGAGTCTAGGATAGGGGTCAAATTCGAGGATGTCACAAATATAATTGTTTTAGATCAAATGTAGGCTTTTTATTTTGGAAGATGAGAAGAAGTTTTTGTTGTCCACAAGATTCATATATATCATGGGTTACTTCTTGTGCTTGTGGGGAGGTTAAGAAAAGGGAATGAGTAAATGAGATGTTGCTTGTACTATGTTTTTGCTTGTTCTTGAATATAAACCAGCAAAGATGGATGTGTATTAAGTCAATGTGTTGTAGTGACTTCTTTACTTGAATTGAAGATAAACATAAATTAACAACAAACATTGAATTGAATGGAGTTGTCATAAATTGAATTGAATATAAACCAACAACTTTTTTGTTTTGCTGCAAACCATCATATATATAGGACATACATGAGTGATTACTAGAGTGTCATAAATTGTATTTAGGGATTACTTAAATGCTAGTCGTGATTAAAAAAAAAAAAGATCACTAAAATGTCAAGTTATTATTAAAATGATCACTTAAATGTCAATCATGATTGAAAGTGAACACTTTTGTTGAGTTTTTAAGAGTGTGATCAGTTAGGTGTTGTTTGTTTGTGTTTATTTTTTTTTGTTCATAAACACAATTTGTGTTTTTGCTCCAAATCTATTTTTTTTTGTTCCCGGGAACAAATTTGGAATAGAAACAAGAAACAAGTTTCTGGAACAATTTTTAAGAACAAATTTTCTCTCCTTTCTTTTCTTCTATTTTTTTTCTTCTTCTTTTCTTTTTCTTTTTTCTTTGGCCGGTCGCCGGCCTCGGCCATGGCCGGCAACTGGCCTTCGAGTGCCGGTGACGCTGTCGAGGGCCGGCGACATCGTCGGAACGTCGCCGGCCCCGGCGAGGTCGAGCGTTGCTAGCCCCTAGCGAGGCTCGGCCTCGCCTTGGCTGGGCGAGCTCGAGCTCGCCTAGATCTAGTGAGGTCGAGCTCGCCAAGGGTCGGCGAGCCTCGCCGTGGCCGGGTGAGGCCGCCGGCCCTCGTCGGCCGGTCACCGCCATGCCGACCGAGGCCGGCGACCGGCTAAAAAAGAAGAAAAAAAGAAAAAAAGAAAAAAAGGTAAAAAAAGAAAAATATGAAAATATGAAAAATAAGAAAGAAAAAAAGGAAAAATAAAATAAAAATATTAAAAAATTAAAAGAAATAAAAAAAATTATGCAAATTTACCAAACGTGTGTTTCGTTCTTTTTCTATTTCGAAACAAATTTCCCAAATGCATTCTTCTATTTAAAAATTATTCCCCGGAGCAGAAATAGTTTTTTCTATTTCTATTCCTTGGAACAATTTTTGAACAGAAACATAAACAAACGCACCCTTAAGTGCCAATTTTTGTAGGTTTCCCCTAAAAATTGCACCAGCCACCAAGCACCACTGGTCGCCACCACCAGCCGCTACCACCACCAACTACCACTGTGATGGTGGTGTGGTGCTGCAAAAGGTGTTAGTGCAAGCTTAGCCTTGCACCAGCTTGGCACCAGTATCACCTGATGCAAGATATGCACACTACATATTTGCATCAAGTGTAGCACGAGCCCCCAACCTCCACCATAAGCCCATCATCAGGCATCACTAGCCACCACACTAGCACCCCAGACACTAACCACTGCGTTGGTTGTGGGTTTGCTGCAGAAGGTATAGTTTGCATCAGCACCACCTGGTACAAGATGTGCACATTGCACATTTACATTGGGTGCAGCACAAGGCCCCAACTAAATCCCCACCACAGACCCATCACCACCAAGCATCACTAGCCACCACCACTAGCCATTGCACCAGCACCCTAGCCACCAGACACTGTACTGGTTGTGGGTCTGCTGTAAAAGGTACTAATACAAGCTGAGCCTTGCACCAATACCATATGGTGCAAGATGTTTATATTGTACACTTGCACCGGATACGGCACAAGCCTTGAACCAACACCCATGACAAACCCACCACCACCAAGTAGCACCAGCATCCTAGCTACCATCATAGACCTACCGGCAACAGCAACAAGTAAAAGAAGAATCCAAAAAATGAAAAAGACAAAAAAAAAAAATTAACAGGTAATAAGATCATTCCATTAATATTAAAATTAAGTCACACAAAATATATACATATATATGTGTGTGTGTGTGTATATATATATACACACACACACATATAGAGTAAGTTATAAACAAAACTGACTCTTGAGCTCTACAAACCTTATTCTATCACATCTTGTCAATAAATATGCACAATGCCCCTTGTTCATGCTTCTTTTAACAAACCTTTCACTTGATTCATAATTTTTATACTCTTTCTAACTGGACGTACAACTTCTTCTTCAACCATCTCAGGATGCATTGATTTAGATGGAGCTGCAACTATCCCATGCTGAACTAATTCAAATAGACCTACAACTAGGTTCTTACTCTTCTTTTTTATTGACGCAGCTGATGTCTTCTTCTTTGTTGATGCAACCGTGATTCTTGAGTTGGGCTTTAAGAGATAAGAATCTCTAAACTTCTCCTAGGTTATAAAAAGACAACTAAATTATCAGTAAAAGTTTGCATCATAAATTAAATTAAATGCAGCCCATAAAACTTACATTAAGAATGAATGTTTTAGTACACTCATTTGTATAAAGGTCATAATCATATTATCTTAACCTCTTCCCAAATGCCCATTTTGTTCGAAAGGAAGCATCTTTTTAGGAACCCATGACTTGTTGGCCATTTTTCTCGTCTGTGATTTCTTGAGCCCTTCTTTTGGCCCTTCAGCTACAGCACGAGCTTCTTCAGCCAATTCTTCAGTTGGGCATCTTCTAGGTGGCCTTCTTCTAGTTGGCCCTTGATCTGGTCTCTTGCTAGTCGTCCTTTTATCTAGCCCTTCAGCTTCAATGACGCATTGTGGTGGCCTTTGCGGTGACCCTTCTAGTGGCTCTTGTGGAAGCTCTTTTGTTGGCAATTAAGCCCCAACTTGCCTTCTTCAAACCTAAGAAAGAGACAAAAGATATCATAAATATAGAGTAAAGAACACCTGGAGTGCCATAACTTGGCACGGGGGGACACTTAAGTGCCATAACTTTTTTTCGGTACACTTAAGTGCCACTCCGGCGAAAATCCGGCCAAACGCAATTTTCCAGCGATGGAGGTCCAAAACAGCGTCGTTTTTGCATGCCGACGTGGCAAAAAAATGCAAAAACGACGCCGTTTCGCGTCGACGTGTAAAAATAATAAAAAATTAATTAAATTAAATTAAAATTTAATTTTAAATAAAAATACTCTAAAAATTAAAAAAATTAAAAAATTTAAAAGAAAAAAAAAAAAGGTGGGGACGAAGGGGCGGGCGGCGAGGGCTAAGCCCTCACCGCTGCCGCCTCCCGCCGTCGCCGGGAAGGGCCGGCGACGGAGGGGGAGGGTCGGCCGGGGTCGCCGCCCCTGGCCGACCGGCGGCGAGGGCCGCGAGCCCTCGCCCCGAATCGCGGTGAGGGCCCGCGAGCCCTCGCCCATATTCGCGGCGAGGGCTCAGCCCTCGCCCGCCCGCCCCTTCGTCCCCCCTTTTTTTTTTTTTAAAATTTTAGAGTATTTTTAATTAAATTAAGTTTTAATTTAATTTAATTAATTTTTTATTATGTAAACGGCGTCGTTTTTTGCTGAGTCGGCGCCGACTCAGCTCTCCGGTGAGCCACGCAAGCATTAAAAAATAATAAACACGTGCCACGTAGGATTTCCGGCAAGGTCGCCGGAGGTGGCACTTAAGTGTCTCATTTGAAAAAAAAGTGGCACTTAAGTGTACCGAAAAAAAGTTATGGCACTTAAGTGTCCCCCCGTGCCAAGTTATGGCACTCCAGGTGTCCCAAACTCCATAAATATAGTATCAAGCCATATAATAACATAAAGGAAAACTAAACATAAATTATTGAACCTATTGGGTATTTTTTTCTTTGTTACTGAAGAATAGTTGACTAAACTAGCCCTTCAACTGCTTCCATTCCTTCACGTGTTCTTTTAGTGACTTGACAAAAACATTACATACAAGACCAATTGAGGTTATGTACATATTTATAATAAATCATAAAGCAACATAAGCACAAATGTCATGATTTGCCGGGCTTCTTATCGTCGACTGAAGCACAATTGACTCACTTGGTCCTTATATTTGCCCTTCTCCAATTGTCCATTCATTAAGCTCTTCAGCCAGCCTCAACTATTCTTGTTATTTCCTTAATTGACAACCTTTAATATTGTACCATGCTGCGTGGCAATAAGAGCATGTCATATTTGCACTTATCCTACTCATCATTTGCTAACTTGAGATCCTCCCCTCTGTCATTCTTCGTCTTTGCTTTGGCCTTTCCATTTTCTTTTTCAATAAAAAAGGTTGGGGTGTTTTACGATCTATTGGCTCTCAAAACTTGCTACTTCAATTGGCCGCATCATGAATTGTTCCGAGTAAGATATTTTTGGTTTCTTATACCAATAATCAATGTAATCCTATGTTGTGGCCCTTCAACTAAATGTATGACATGTGTATAAGGAATTCCACTTAGTTGCCATGCTCTACATGAACACTTCCTCATACTTAGATGGACAATATACTTATTGGAGCCCTTCATTATCTCATATCCTTTATACCCATTCCAAATGGTATGACAATGCGTACTTGTAATCAAGTTCTCATCCAATTTCTTGGCAATTTGGGACCACATTGCCAAGTCCACTTTGTAGTCTCGTTTTTTTATTTGTATAGTCGAGTCATGACCATAACTCATATATCTTCAAGCATCAAGATGATTGGTTTACATGTAGCATCTATTATCTTTCCATTGAATGCTTCGCATATGTTGTTATCAATATTATCACACTTGAATTCCTTATTGGAGAATGCCTTACACCAATACTTCAGTTCTGTTTGGAATAGTGCAATAGAACCTTCCTTTGTCAACGGAAGCAGTCCTTCTCTGGCCATCCTAAAGTCAGTCATGTTCGTGCTTTTTGCTAACTATCAAAATTATGACTGCAACTTATCTCCTTTATAGGTTTTTGCCTAATTTTCGTATATGTGCCATGCACACATTTGATGTTTGGCATAGGGCAACAACTTGGCTATTGCCTGAACCAGTCCTTGCAATAATTCAAATTAAGAAATGTAAGCAAATAACATGTATATATCAAAAAGCAAACAATTGATCAGATTTTTCAAAAAGCAAGCATTACCTTTTGTTGGTCGCTCATGAATACTCACCATTTCCTATTTGTTATCTTTGGGTCAGTCATCGGATTTTTCAAGAATTAGGACCAATTATCCTTATTCTCTACATTCACAATAGTCCAAGCTAGTGGAAGTATTTGGTTATTCGCATCTTTTTTAATTGCAATCAGCAATTCTCCATTACATAAGCCCTTTCAGAAACAGTCGTTCATTCCTATAATCTGTCTACAACCAGTTAAAAATATCCGTTTGCACGCATTGAAGCACACATAAAATTATCGAACTTAGTCTCATTATTAGGAAGTGGCCTCTCCACGACCTCTAAATACACTTTATTTAAAGGGTTTTGCAGCCTACACTTTCAAGCATAATTCCACACTTGCATATATTCCTTGCCATACTAACCAATGGGTATCATCATTACCTTTGGCTTCTATCTTTTGTACTGATTCATGGATGTATTGATACTTACACGCTCCAGCATCCTGAACTCAATATTTTTCATCTCAGGCATCATCTTGATCAGATCAAAGAAATGCTTAGACAACCATGCACTTGTTACCATTTTGTTTTCAAAATTTATGGAACAAGTATGTTTCTCTTGGTAGGCTCTAACATGGAAGAATCCATTACTCTTAACACGTTGTAGATTTTCCATGGACAATTTTGCTGCGAACACCTAACTCTTACAAAAGTCTTAGTATTTCTAATGAAATCAATATTCCTTTGTGCAACAATGGAGTTCTTCAATATAGCTTCCATAAATTGTTTCACATATTGGAATTTTATACCTATTAACAAAGTAGAAGAGATAACGGATGGATCATAGAAAGGAAACTTACTTTTCCTTCTACACGCAGCTTGCTAATCTTCTTCAAGCTAGTTTTGGGAAGTAGCATTCTTGACGCTTTCTTCAAAATCAATCTCCTCGCCAACAATGCCGGCATTTGCAGGGTCTTTGACCTTGTTTGGGATTTCATTAGTTATTTGTAAAGCTGCAAACCTATCTAATAAAAACTCCCTTTGTTTTATTCTTTGACTGTGCAAGTTCTTCGTCGTTGTCATCACTTAAGGAATTTTCAGTAGACAACCTTTCATCGTCATTATCACTAGATTCAGCTACTTCCAAGTCTAATCCAGTGATTGTGACATCACTTATATTATCATTACTCTAGTGAACTGCATTTGCACCTCTCTCCTCTCCATCTTGTTTATCCTGCCCTCCTTCATTGCTAATCTCAATACTAACTTGAATATCATCTCTCCCTTATCCTACTTGGATGCTCTCTCCGTCATTATTTTCATCCTCATTATCATTATTGTACTTAAATACTTTCGCCTTTTCACCATTAAGATAAGGGTACAAGACATTCCTAAAATCATTATCATCTTCTAAACTTCTCGAGCCATCTTTTAAGCCTTTTTCAGCAACACAATATAGTAACTTCTGTACTTTATAAGGCAAATAGGTCATTATATCCCTAACAAATCCAATATAAGATGCATTCTTTATATCGACAAAGATAATGCACTCATTTCCCCCCTCATACTCCCACTCATTCTCCCCAATCGCGAAATCTTCATTGTAACAAATAATGACATCAACATAATCCTTATCATAAGCCATTTTTTTGCAACCGAGGAGAAAAAACAACTAATTTTCAGGACCACATCCACAAAGAATAATAGACAATTGTATATAGAGATCCCCAAATTCTCATAGACTTCATTAAAGAAAAGAGGAAAGATGGAAGAGATACATATGTTAGATCATTTACTAGAAAGATGCCCTCCACAATAAACAGAGGTCTCCACATTGACAATACACCCCTACACGACAACCACTTTGATTATGTTGCTTTCTCTTAAAATATTGATAAACAAATAGAGGTCCTTACAACAAGCACAGGTCCTCACGACACCGATTTCAACACTTCAATCTCAAGAATGCCCAGAGGTCCCTATGACAACCATTTCGAACCCTAAAAATCGTCATCACACATCACATTTCACATCTGACCCCTAAAAATTGCCCTCGTACATCACAATAGCACATCTGAGCTTTAAATTACACATCACAGTAGCATAGGACCAATAATTTCCTCCTCCCCCCGCCGAGCCCTACATTTCGAGGCCAAGCCCTAAATTGCCAATCTGAACCCTCATTAAGGTTCTAGCACCACATCTGAACCCTAAATCTCGAGTCTTAAATCTCACATCAAAGTACCATCCGAGTCTTACATTTCTCGATTGACTCACACATTTCCCAGACGAGTCTCAAATTTCCCATCGGAGCCCTAATAGATGAGTCTGAGCCCTAATTTCACCATAGGAAAGGGGGAGAAGAGAACAAACATGGGTGAGCGACGGCAGCGAGTGGCAAGCAGCGACGCCAAGCGACGATGAGGAGCGATGATTGCCTTAGTGAGCATGAATAGTGACTGTGAATGGTGACGGAGAGAAGGGCGTTAGATCTAGTATGAACAAAGAGGAGCGACGATGGCTAGACGTGGTTAAGCCAAAAAAGAAGCTAAACGATATCGCTTAACATCAAGGAAAAACGACGTCGTTTAAGTCGACAAAGCTAGTGTGGATGGGGCGACATCGTTTTTCATCATCCACGTGTGCTTTTTTATTTTTTAAAATATTTGCTACCTCAGTAAAGCATGTCGCCAAAAAATGCCACGTACACAATTTGGTCGGATTTTTTCGGGGATAATTACCCAAAAAGTCCTAAACCTATTGCCCATCTGCCAATTCAGTCCTAAACCTTTTTTTTTGGCCAATTCAGTCCTAAACCTTTTGTTTTTGTTCCAGTTCAGTCCATCCGGTCAAAATTGGCCGGCCGGCGCTGACGTGGACGCCGATCGGGGACAACCGGCCGGCGAACGCCGACGTTGCAAATTTTAAAATATTTTAAAATATTTTTTCAATTTTTTAAATATTTTTGAATTTTTTATTTCTTTTTTTTATTTTTTTTCTCCATCTCCTTCCTCTGGCCAGCCAGCGCCGGTCGGAGGCGAGGGTCGGCGAGGGCAGTCTCGCCGGCCACTGGCGAGGCTCGCCCCCACCGACCGAAGGCGAGGGCCGGCGAGGGTGAGGCCTCGCCGGATCCGGCGAGGTCAGCCTCGCCGGCCCTCGGCGAGGCCTCGCCCTCGCAGCCACCGGGCGAGGGCCGACCTCGTCGGCCCGGCGAGGGCGAGGCCTCGCGGATCCGGTTAGCTCGGCCCTCGCCGGATCCGGCGGGGCCTCGCCCTAGCGGGCGAGTCCGGGGGCGAGGGAGGGTTTGCGGAGGGTAGGCGGATGGCGTTGCTGGACCAGACGGTGGAGGCGGGGTTGGCGCTGCTAGGGTTCTCGTCATCGGCGGAGGAAGGCGGTGCAAGGTCCCGTACAGTCCGCCCAACATCTCTCTCTCTCTCTCTCTCTCTCTCTAGGCCGCGGGCGCCGCTCCGCGAGATCGAACGCCACCGCCCGCCCTCCGCAAGCCCTCCCTCGCCCCCAAGACTCGCCCTCGCCGGTGGCCGGCGAGGCCGACCTCGCCAGATCCGGCGAGAGGGGCTCGTCGTCGGTTGCCCGTGGGGCGAGCCCGGCGAGGAGGCCTCGCCCGCCGGATCGGCCCTCGCGGCCATCGCCGCGCGGCGGATCCCTCGCCCGCCGAGCCCGCCCGCCGGATCCCCTCGGTCCGGCGACCGACGGTGAGCCCCTCTCGCCGGATCCGGCGAGGGCTCGCCTCGGGGTCGCCGCGCGAGGCGAGCCCTCGCAGATCCGGCGAGAGGGGCTCACCGTCGGTCGCCCGTGGGGCGAGCCCTGGCGAGGAGGCCTCGCCCCGCCGGATCCCCTCAGTCCGGCGACCGGCCAGCCCGGCCGGTCGCCGAAGCCAAAGGAAGGAGGAGGGAGGAGGGAGGGAGAGGAAGGAAGGAAAAAAAAAACTAATAAAAAATTAATAAAAATTTTAAAAAACTAATAAACAAATTTTTATAAGCAAAACGTCGTCGTTTTGCATGTCCGGCGTCCATGTCGGCGCCGGCAACGCCGGCCGGCGCTGATTGGGATTCCACGTCAGATTATTTCGATTGAAGGTTGCCGGAAGGACTGAACGGGCAAAAATAGAAACGGTTTAGGACTGAATTGGCCAAAAAAAAAGGTTTATGACTGAATTGGCAGATGGGCAATAGGTTTAGGACTTTTTGGGTAATTATCCCGATTTTTTCGCCATTGGTACTTAGCTGATGCATTTTGCTCCGTCAATTTGATTTTGGTACTTAAGTATCACTTCTCTAATTTTGGGCACTTAAGTATTTTCTTGTGCCAAGTTTTGATACTCCAGGTATTTGGCACTCGATATTCTTTACTAATTAAAGTAAGGCATGACATGAGTTGGGATGTTATTGTGTGAGTCTTGCATTTTGCTCAAAGTTTTCAGACACATAATTTTCATCTACATTAATAAAGATATAAAACTCAAGTTCATGAAATTCACTTGCATTTTTTACTTTCCCCCCTAAGGCTATAAGCCCAGTAGTATAATAGTGTTTCACTTACAATTAAAAATAAGAAAAAATTTCATAAAACTCGTCATCATAATACATTTGAGTCTTAAAATATCCACAAATCATTAATCAATGATCGGTCCTTGCCAACATCATCATCGAGTACTAAGGAGGAATGTTGGAGGGGAAAAATAAGGGCTCTTAGAAGTTCTAAAGAAGAAGTTGCTTTCCCTCCAAAATGCAAATTCATAATGGAGAAAAGTGGTTGAGGGATGGGCATGCATGCGTGGACAACAAGCATTGTACAAATTTGATTCTTCCCGAAATTAAGCATAGATAAAACTCTTTCAAATATGGAGAACTTTAGTGATTTTCCTAAACATGCTTAATATAATAGCCACACATATATTTTCTAATATTAGGTGAAAGGGAAAAATTGTCTAAAAAGTCTTAAATCTATTGCACTTTTGTCAATTTAGTTATAAACCTTTTAAATTTACCAATTTAGTCCTAAATATTTTCACTTCTTGTCAATTGAGTCAATCTATCTATTTTGACTGGAAAATGCTAACGTGCATACCGATGGTGCCATGTAGAACTGCTAGCACTGACGTGGATAATTTTTTAAATAATATTTTAATTATTTTTTTAATTTTTAATATTTTTTCTATTTTTTCTTTTTCTTTTTGGCTTTCTTCTTTTCTTTTCCAATGGCCGGCCGGGCTGACCTCGCCTACCTCAAGTGAGGCTCGGCCGAGCAAGGGCGAGCCTCGTTGAGGGGAGCCCTTCCTCAAGCATGGCTCAACAAGGGCTGGACTTGCCTAGGCTAAATCTAGCAAGGTTGACCCTCACTCGGGCCAAGGTGAGGCTTGGCCTTGCCAGATCTAGTCTAGGCGAGGCTCGGCGAGGGCTCCCCTCACAAGATTTGACCAGGCCGGCCCTTGCCCAGGCTAGGGCAACCTTGTGTGTCGCCCGACCGACACTCGGTGAGGTCGTTCTGCCTGGGCGAGGGCTCCCTTCACTTGGGCTCGCCCTTGCCCAACCCCTCACAAGGGCTTGCCCTCACTTGTGGTAGGGGAGGCCAGCCGATTGGCCGTGGCCAATGGCTGACCGTCAACTATGGCAGGCCTACCACCGGAAAAGGAAGAGAAGAAAGCCAAAATGAAAATAAAGAAAAAATATTAAAAATTCAAAAAAATACTAAAATGTTATAAAAATTGTCCACATTAGCACCGACGGTCCTACGTGGCACTATCTGTGTCCACATCAATATTTTCCGGTCAAAATTGGCCCAATGGACTCAATTGGCAAGAAATGAAAATGTTCAAGACTAAATTGGTAAAAATGCAATAGGTTTAGGACTTTTTGAACAAATTTCCCCAAGTGAAAGTGATTCCATTTGCTTATTAAGTGATTAGATATTATCAGATAATGCACTTGATTAGAATTTATACATAACCCTCCACTGTATGATCCAATGATCGGTCCCTCATCATTATAGCCCAGGAGACAAACCAAAGTAATGAATAGTGAAGGAATTAGTCACAAGCTCCGTATGAAGTGTGGAAGAGAAATGCAGAACGAAAATCTCAGAGTAACAGACACGTCTTTTTGCATGGCTTAACACCATTTGTTGCGATAGTCACGAACTTTGTTGCTACAGTTCATAAAACCTAATATTCCCCCTCACTTTCCCCTTCACTTCGGTAGCCTTGGCCTGGCTCTGTTCCACAGCCTACTCTTCTGAAGATTTCTAGGGATGGGAATTCCGCAGAGTATTTCTCGGGTAAAGATTCTCCTGAACTTGGGCAACTTGTAAAGTTTTAAAAAGTAGTTAACTCAAAGAAGGTGATTATCGTACCGGTCAGCTTCTTCACATTTGTCACAGCCAACAATGAGTTTATTCTTCACATTTGTCACAGCCAACAATGAGTTTCATATTTTCGTGCGACCCCACCACCAGCTCTTTGATTTGCCCGACCTTCGCTCAATGAGAACATAGGTGGGAAAAGCATTTTCAAAAGTGGGCAACTCGAAGCCTTTATGTCTCTCAAGTTGGGTATCCCAACCTTTAGGGGAACATCATACTGCCAAATGTGCCTCAAGTTGTCCAAATCACCCATTCATATTTCACCGCTCTTTCTAACCATCCCATTACCTTTGTTTATGATTTCAATCGAATGGCATGAATTCACTTCGAGGATCTCAAGACAGCGATGCAGCCTCTTCTGCATATGGGATGGGTTAACGTGTAGGAGATTGTCATACTACTTCAATTTAAGGGATTCCAATTTGCAAAGGGAGTAAGTGGGAATTCGATTGTTCCATAACTCTTTGCACCGAGTGCCTTTAATTCTTAGTCCTCTATATTGGGAAATGCATGAGAATAACGTCAGATAGGACAATAAAATTGTTTGTTCTAAACCATGATATTGCAATAACACATATGAGCATAGCAAGGAATAGAGCTAACCATCTCATCGAACAATGGCCGTGGCAATTCATCGGGCTCTTCGGCTGTCTCACTTAACATCCTCTCGAGACTCATAGGACTCGAGATAAATGCTCCAAAGTACAGCGCCACAAAATTCTTAGACTTCTTAAGGAGGTGACATACTACGAACGACTTCCAGAACTGAAATATCAGGTTATCGAGCTCGTCAAGTCTTAGTGAACTTAAAGCAAGGGAAACTCATCACTTCCGCCTTTGTTCGACCACCTTGGAGCCACTTCCTTCATCTATTTACAATACCCAATGGGAATCACTTTTCAATCCAGACATCTTTTAGACAAGGAAAACTCAAAATTATTTTGGACTCGCTCTTCACCACATGTCTCGACCTTCCCACTTTTCTCACCCTCATTTTTTCCAATTTGGGGAGCCATACAATTTTTTATTCCATATTTGAATCAAGGGATCCACAATCAAACTATGATTCTGAGGAGGAATAATGAAAAACATCGACACATATCTCAATCTCATGTGTATTAGTAGCATAACCCGATTAAATATATTTAAAAAATAGAAAAATTTGTAAAGATTGTCAATATCAACACTGATCGTGTCACGGTCGGCATCCATATCAGCGATTTTCGACAAAATAGTTAGAAGGACTACATTAACAAATCGCCAAAAGATTTAGAATTGAATTAATACAATCGAAAGATTTAGAACTATATTTGCTGTTATGCAATAAGTTTAAAGCTTTTTAAACAATGTTTAGATAATTTTCCCATCAGTTACTAGTGGTGTAACCGATTAATTATCATTACTGGTGGATATAGGATACCTTTTATGCATGTCACCAACTAAGACGAGATCCGTAACACGTGCATAACGGTGATTGACTGGTTACACGAGAGCCGGCTCGTGCACAGCCACGCTACAACAATAGTGAGTTCTAGAGTCAAAGAACATTAAGTCAAATTTTTTTCGCCCCTAAAATGCTTTAGGGTCAAATAGGATTCTTGTCTCGAAAACAGCCATTTCTAAATGTCCTTTTACAGACAAATTCGATACAAATGGAAATCTACAACTAATCTAAGTAATTAGCGTCCAAAATTATTGCCTCTAATTATGACTTTTTAGCTACTCTTTATCTAAAGCATATGTCTCTTCATATGACCGCTAGATACCACGCACGCGCTACCCACGTGTGCATGGTTCATTTAAACAAAAATTTGCATAAATGATGTAAATTAGATAAGAATGAAGCTATACTAAAATAATAAAGAATTAACACTTAATTGAAACACTCCACCCGTCGAATCCCGATTTTCTCCATGCGTCGAATTCGCCTGATTACGGTCAAATTCGGGTTCTCATTGTCCCCACGCATGGAATTTCCCAGTTGAAGGAAGAAATGACAGAGAAAAAAAGTAATAATTCTAGGAATCTATTGCTAGCTAGTGAAACGTGCCAATTATTTTGGCCTCGCAAGTTTCTTGATACTTACAGAATGCTTTCTCCCTGGTGTGTTGGTACATGGATTCAGGTGGACTTGAAAGCGAGCATAAACAGTGTTGCGCATGGAGAAAGCAGAGGCGGTTTGAGCAGCAAGTGGAGAAGAGACAATCCCAATGACCAGACTGATATTGTCTTCTCTTGGTGTCTTCGCGACATTCTCAACGAAAACCTCTACGACGACCAGGTCTCTTTCTATGCGTTTTTGCTTTTTTTGTTTTATCATGCCCTATTGGTTTTATTCTCGTGTAAGTTCGATGACAATGTGGGTTTTGCCTGAGAATATCCCAAATGATGTCAGCTCGTTGCGCTCTATTTTTTTTTTTTTTCCTTTTTGTGCTTCTAGTTAACCTAACCTTGTAAAAACCTTGCATTTGACTTAGCAAGATAGAACCCTTTATGCTTCTACTTTGTTCGGCAAACTCATTAGGTAATTTAGAAGTATAGTTTATGTTTTATGGAATTTGGTCAAAGTATTTTTTGAATGTTGAGGTGGGTCGGTCCGATTTGAGATTTGGCGAGCTATATTCGTAGGAGGAGACTATACCGCATGCATTTCAGTCGGTCCGGCATTATCTCTGATCGTAAGCCTATTCTTTGCTGGAAGAGACACGGGCGAGTCTGTGCTCGAGTTCGAAAAATATTTCTTCGCTGCCTTTCACTGAGGTTTATGACTTTGTGGAATACGAGAGAAGTGGGAACTCATATGATGCATGCGTGGACGAGATTCAAATTTTCAGGTTAAGTGTTTCGGAATGGCATGTATGGGAATGGTTATCGAAGGATGAAATGCAAATGTAGGGATAGAATATGATTGCCACCAAGATCTAAAGGACGCGCCACCAACCAAGGAAGAAGATCGGGATAAACAAAGTTCATCACCAAGGCTTAAAAGACAAGCCACTTGCTAAGAATAAAGAATAAAGAGCTTCAAGATAGGAGAAGCTCACTACTAAGGCTTAAAAGAAAACCATAAACCAAGGATGAAGCACGTCTTAGTTCACTATCAAGAGTAATCCACTCTCTAAGGATAAAGAAACCGATATAGTAGTTATCCATTTTCAAAAGATATTCGCTCATATAGAGAAAAATTTTATGTGCTTTCATCCGTCCAAAATTGTCTAATCTTACAATGAGGAGGTTTCCTCTACTTATAGGAGAGATGACATCCAAGAAACTACTGAAACATTTAAAGAAATAGGAACTAGAAAAAAATTACTTAGGAACTTAAAGCTTTGACTCTTGAAACTCACACAACAATAAATAATCCTAGGAACTTAGAGATGCATTTGATAATATGAGAACTTGTATTCTTGACTCTTCAACCTTGTGCCTTATCTTCAAAATTCGTCCATCATCCTTTAGCAAAATATATCCATCTTAAAAGTTCGTCAAATACACATAGATATAGCCTATAACAGCCACCTATTGATATATTGTGGAATAACTTCGGTTTTGTCAATTAATGTAGTGAACAGAAAATCGATTACTCTTTAATCATCAGTAACTCTGTAATCCTCGATCAGTAACCCCACCAACAGCCGTCTTCTTGATAACTTTGTTAGGGAATGGATCAATGCCATAATTGGAAACTTCATTCTCAACCCTGGTTGATAAAGCTAGGTCGGATGCTCCCGTATCATCATATGTTGTTAAGGCCGGTCAGTGGAGCAATGAATCCAACACTTGTGACAGGGAAACTTACAAAACTTTGCCTAGAGATATCTTGATTCTAACTTATGCTAAGCCGGCAACTGTTTCTAACTTGGAGAGGTTCGGAAGAAGATGGGCATTCACATCGATAAGGATGATTAGAGTGGACAGTGAAGAGGATGAGGCAACATCATTCACAAACTTTAGGCTGCGTTTAACGGTTATGATGAAATTTAGAATATGATAAAATTTATCTCATCTTGCATTTGGTGCATGTTCAAGATAGGATAAAGTCGAATATAAATTTGATATAAATTAGATAAAAATATCCCATATGAGAGGTGGGATAAAAGTAAATACAATTTCTAATATATATAATAGGAAAGTTTTTTTCTCCAATAACAAATTTCTTAAAATAACAAATTAAAATTATATTTCAATATAAATAATATTTGAATTATAATATAAGAAATTCAAAATAACAAAAGTAAAAAATTATTTTTAAAATTTAATCTTATTTTTATTTATATATTCGAATTTAATTCTATCTTATAATATAAATTCAATATATAAATATATATTTATTACATATTTTAGGTGTTTTAGTATTTTAGGTATATAGTACAATTGTCTATTTGATAAAATTTTATTAGAGAGTGATGGAAGGGGAATAAAGAAATAAAAAATAAATTAATTAAAAAGAGAGGAAAATAAAATAAAATTAAAAAGTAGACAAGAGTATTGAGAGAGATTTTTATTATCTCCATTTGTAAAATTTGTGATTCATATAGGCGTTTATACCAAACGATATATATATATATATATATATATATATATATATATACATATATAATATGATGTGAATATATTCGACTTTATTATTACAATCACCAAATAGTTGATAGGATATAACAAAATCTCATGGATTTCATATCCTATCTTATTTAATCTTATCTTTGTTAGAAATCCGGATAACTAAACAAAGCCTTAAAGTGGAGGCATTATTGGACATTGAAGTAAATAACTCGTGAAGCCAATGTATGCAATTTTGATAAATATAGCCACTAATAGAAGGATATAGAACGCGTTGCATATGTCCCCAAATTTGGATATTTTGAAGGAAGTTCTCTTCACAGATTTGGTGGTACGAATTTCCTTTTTGTACCTTTGGTCCATTTAGACTTAAAATTGCCATTATATTCCTCTAAATTTCAAAACTTCATTTTAGTCCTGTCGATTTGTAAGTTTCACCGGAAAATAAGATAAACATTGCTTTAAGCCATTCTGTTGCATTCATAGATCAGGGTGATTGTTTCTTTTAGTTGGTCCGTTTCATGATGAGAAGAATGAAGAGATGGGAAATTAGTGAAGTGATGTCTTAAATGGGGCAAATTAATTCCTTAGAGGCGACTTACTCGTTATACTAGACCTTAAAATTTTCTATACTATACTTTTTATGTGATTTAAGTTTGTGCTGTGCAATGCTCTTTATATCATATAAACACCAATTAAGTTTCAGAACCTTCTACCATATTTACATGGTCTGGATTATCACAAGAAATGTGTTTTGGTTGCAGGCTGATAAAGTCTCTAATCTTTGTATTGGTTCTGGGAGTGAGCCTTGGCGAGATTGTGCCATAATCCGAATAAAACCCCAAAAAAAAGCAGTTGGGGCCTGTCTCAATAAAATCCAATGTGAGAACAAGAGGAGCTGATCACTTTGTCGTCGCTGATCATCATGCCATACTTTTCTTGGTTCTGTCATCGTTGCTCTCCGTCCCTCTTCACATCCATAAATCCTCCATCGTTGTTACTGTTGCTACTCACGCGTCTCACCATCTCTCTGACCCCAAGAAAGTCCCTCATCAACCCATGCTGGCCCATGTGGGTCGTCGTCGACTGCTCCAACCTGGTCTTGTTTGCGTTGTCGTAGATCCCGTTGTAAGCGTCCCCAGCTAATTCTTGATGATGGTCTTGCCAAACTCCGAAGGCGCAGTTCACTAGCTCCTGGAGGATGTTGTCAACGCTGAAAATGCCTGTGAAGCTAACCAGGGCAAGCGGCGATCGGTTGGATTTGGTGCCGCTTGAGGAAGAGCAGTTCGTGAAGCTTTTTAGGAAAGAGGCATTGTAGTTGGCGCTCGTTCTTGAGGTTGATGAGCCCATTTGAGCCGCCTTTTGGAGGAGAGCAGTTGCAGACATGTGAGGCGGTGAGAAATCATGATGGTTGCTGGTTTGCAGAAGTGAAGTGCTGTAGAGAGAAGGCACTCCTGATAAGCTGATCCGATGATAATCACTGGATATGCTTCTCGGCAAGAGGTTCGATCCTTCACGTCCAATCTCGCTCTTGAACTGGTGTTGATATGGGACCAAAAGCCCGGAATTGAGGAAGCTACTGGCGCTGCTGCTGCTGTTGTTGCTATTCAAGCTGCTACTTGAAAATTCCAAGATCGAAGATATTTGCCACTGATGACGATGGTGATGGGTCATTGTTATTGCTCGACACGATCAGGGATCATTTGCTGCATCATCAGCCCATGGAAGGGCTTGTTCTGGAGCAACCCTTGCTGAGGTGATTCTTGCTCCTGAGAATTGTAGCTTTGATTTGACTGATCTTGGAACAAAAAACTATTACGAGATGGTGAGCCCATTGAGCCCAGAGAAAGGGAAGTCACAGGAATGAAAGTAGACGAGGATATCCTCGATCAGGCTCTTCAAGCAGATTCGCTTGACATATATGGATCAAAGGAGCTAGCATATCACTTTCACTGGAGAACAATGACTAGCTGTCGATCCCATGGCCCGCATTGAGGCTTGATCTGATCTTGAATCATCATCTCTTCGGGGCTACTCCAAGAAGATGCAGTACTGTCGACCCTGTGCAGATGGCATTAGGCTTCTTTCTTAAGCAACTGATCAGTGCGCGGCTTACTTTTAGGGGATTTTTCTCATGCACGAGCGCATGGCAATGGCATCGTATAACCTCACCCCTAGAGAAGAAAGTATCGTGCAGATTGGGCCTGATGTGCAGGTCGATGGAAGTCGCGGCATAGAGGACAAATTCCAGATGGGTGTGACAGTCATGCGAACTCCGACCAAGGGATAGCCTAACCTAAGAAGTACCCTTCGCGAGATTGCCCTTCAGGAGTCCACAAAAGCACAACCAAATTTGGCACGGTCCGACAGAATGCAGTCGAGGGTTTAGTTGGCAGCGACAGGCAACGGATTAGGCTGCAACAAGTCATATGCATCGTTCCCACAAAAGACGATTACATCTCAGATTCAGACCACTGGTCATGTGGACACCCTTGGGTCGAGGGACATTCCCCCAGTAGAATGCCGGAATCAAATAGCTTTGTGCCGGCAATGCATATCCATCATTTTGGATTACAACACCAACAGAGTATGTGGGCAGTGTGACCAGATAAACTGAGCAAATATCTCATTTAGGTTTCTTTTGCTTAGGCCAAGTGCTGATGGACAACTGAAACCTGAAAACTTCCACTCAGCCTCTGGAACTTCCAAACCAGGGTGTGCAGAGCAAGCCGCGGAAGTGGCTGTCTTCTAGGCCACTGAAACGGGCGGAAGGCCCCATTCGATGCTTAAAGACAGTCACGGCCAGAGATCTGGTAACTTCTGAATGGAGGAAAGCTGCTCAAACCTATGTCATAAGCACTGCAGATCTCAAATTCCTGGAGGAGAAGGCAACTGCGAAAGCAATCTACTCAAAGAAGGGAACTAAAGAACCAAAATCAGGTCTTGGTACCTGCTAGGCCATCAGGGCCCAGCGGGATACGAGGGATGTTAAGCAAAGCTTAACTGGGGCAAATGTTGGCGGCCATCGATGATCACGGTCGACATGCATGGTGCGAAAACGATCTCTTCCAAGAACCTGGTTCGAGTTCCAATTACGGGATGACTTCGAGGTACGAGGGATGGGACACCCAGCAACTCAAAGGGGCAGCCTGTTGATGTCCCTCAAGGCGTTGAAATTTCAGGACTCCATTTCCAGGTGCCATGTCCACTGATTTGCTTTTCAAAGTTGATTTGACCTCTTATATGTAATATAAAATTGTTACGATACGAATTTGGTGTCTTTTTTTCTCCGCATACATAATCGTGCTGCAGGTGATGCATTATCGAATTAAATAATGAATGGTAAACAAAAATCTGGCCACTCATTGACATGATCATATATGATAATCGAGCCAGAGTTAGACCCTTTTGAATCTCAAATTTTTGAAAGTGGGACTGATTTCATCTCCTTTACACATGTTGGAAGACCATTTATAGTAAGATAAAATGTTAGGCTGAACATTTCTTGCAAATCTCTTCCTACCTTTTATTTGCTTGATAAATTACAAGTTATGAACATCGCTTATGTGCAAACTTAATCATTAGTAAAACCGGGTGACGTGGTTCTCATGGACCCTTCAGACAATATATATTATAGATTCCTAAGTCTAAAGTAGATTGTAGTCATAATTTTGAAATAGCTGTACTTCTCAAGGGGTCACTCTAGGTTGACCGGTAATTCGTACATGTTTGTATCAATGTTTCAAGCATTTGTCCAACATTAACTTGATCTAACATTTTGTGGAATTTACGCCAAACATAGATATGTTTGCCTCGTCATTTGTCTCGATAATAGGTATTATAGAAGTATGTAAGGTTAATGGGGACAGGTTTTCCTTGGCTTTGCGAATGAAATGCGAGATTGCCAACACGGCTTTTTGAAAAGCTGTTCGTCTAAAGAATTTCAGACTTTTACTAAAGCGATATTTTTCTGGACGATTTACTAGACGACAATATGAACATTGGGTATTAGATAACTTTAATAATGTTTGATAGTATCATATTGTGACATTATCAAGGAATGTATCAATCAGAGTGCGGTATGTGAAATATACGGGAAAAGTGTTAACAAAGTCCTAAACCATTTGCATTTGCACCAATTTAGTCTTAAACATTTTTTTTTGTGTCAATTAAGTCCTAAACCTTTTTGCATTGTGCAAATTCAGTCATTTACGGCCAATTTTGGCCGAATTTTGCTGACTAGACACCGGCCGGCTAAAAGTGGCCTGATCGGCGCTGATATGGACAACTTTTAATAATATTTTAATATTATTAATATTTTTGAATTTTTATTTTTATTTTTATTTTTTCTTTCTCCTCCTTCTTCCTCCAGGCAGTCACTGGACCTCGACGACCGGCTGGAGAAAGGAGGAGGAGAAGGAAAAAAGAAAAAGAAATAAAGAAGAAATAAAAATAAAAAATAAAAAATATTAAAATATTAAAATATTAAAATATTATTAAAAGTTATCTACGTTAGCCCCGATCAGGCCACGTTAGCCAGCCGGCATCCAATTAGCAAAATCCGGCCAAAATTGGCCGGAAATGACTAAATTGATACAACGTAAAAAGGTTTAGGTCTTAATTGGTACCAAAAAAAGGTTTAGGACTAAATTGACACAAATGCAAAAGGTTTAGGACTTCTTTAACACTTTTCTCGAAATATACTTGTCGAAAATCATTGTGAAAGGAAACACATGAAACAAAGTGTAGATTTTTAATTTGTATCGTCGTATTGAATTGATGAAAACATAAAAAATGAGTGATAACTTTATAATAAATCAAAGTAAAACTTAAATCAAAGCAAAAAAATAAAATCACACTCAATAGGATTTATATAGTCCGTAATTATTATAGCTCATTAGGGACGGAAATAGTTAAGAGACAGTAGAAATTACGTAATTGATTCTCTTTTGGTTAAAAAAAAAAATACTCAATGATAAACATATTTAACTGTTCAGATCACATCTAGTTGGCGGCTCAATTTTTTGAGATATCTTTAATTATCTATAGTTTTAAGTCTCAAATTTCTAGGTAATACTTGTCGCGACCTTTTTTTTTTTTTAGGGTGAATTACTTAAAAGGGCTAATGGATTACTAAGTCCGAAGATTTGGCACGGACCCTCCCAAATCCTATCAATCACGACTTGATATTAAGACATTAACTCATTTGAATATGTAATTATATTCAATTTGGAGCCACAACTAACAGGGTTGTTTAGAAACCCGAATAAAGTATGGGGAGAATACTTTATTTTTTTGCAAACCAGAGATTCAATAAGTCCGGGGACATGGTTATGCTAGATTAATCTAACGCCCTTTCGGTACCTTTTTTATTTTAATTTCAAAAATATTTTGCAGGCAATATTGATTAATTTTAACCTAAGCTACTAACATGCAAATGGTGGTCATACAGGTATTCAATCAATGAAATAACATTCAATAAATCAAAATGCTAGATTTGTAAGAAATTATAAACTATAACTTTATTAAGTTCTACCCTCTAAAAACATTTACAAAAATGCTAATAAAAATACATGCCCTAAACATGATTTTCTAAATGACATGATATTTAATTTTTCTTTTTTTTTCTTTGTTAATATTAATTAAATGTAATCTTAATTTAACTTAATATGCATGAATTTTATTGTAATGACATGTGAGATGCAATTCATATGGCATAACTTGAATTATCACTATATGTATGCAATCTAATTTATATAATCCTAAATATGCATGTGCTACATGATAGTATCTATATGCATGTTCTTTTTATGATTTTTTTTTTGATGATTCATTTTTTAATGCATATATGCAACCTATACTAAATAATGATGACATAAAATGGAATTAATTATGAACTAACCTATTAACTAACTAAGTAAATGACCTTTGTATTTTTTTTAAAATGACTAAATAATTCTTATTAAAAAGAAATTAACATAATGATACAATTAAATAAAGCTACATGATGGGAATTACTAAAACATTAAATTATGATTTACTAATTAAAGCGCGACATGTGGTGTGCATATTATGAAATCTATATGACCTAAATAACATTTTTTTTTTTGTTCCTTTTTTAGTTTTGGTTTTATTAAAGGAAAATTATCTTCATTCTATATGAATCTTAAAAATCAAAATGCATTGCTTTAAACATAAAATATGTATGGACCTAAGTACCTAAGTTCTAGGTATGACATAATTTTACTAATAAACAAATTCTAATTAAATAAACCTATTATGCAAATTAATTTACATGTACCTAATATTGATTTTTTATTGAAATTAGGAATTAATTAAAACCTAATTAAACTATCTAAAGCGAATAATTTTCCAATTTATTTTAGGGATCAATTTAACTTAAACCCTATCCTATCTTAGAAAAATATATTTTTTAAAAAATTATCAAGACGTGCCAACATTATTTAAAAAATATTCCTAACAAAAATCATCCATCTAAAAGTGCAATCTAAAAATTGTAATCCTAAGAATGCAATTCTAATTTACTAAATCTAAAAATGCAGTCCTAATTTACTAAACCTAAATGCTCTAATGCAATATTTAGATTTTTATGTACTTTTTGATTTTTTAATGTTTTTTAGTTTTTTTTTTTTATCTTTCCAAAACAAATAATTATTTTAAAAGAATCAAGATAAGAATTAAAATAACTGAAAAAATAATCCGTCGTCTCACGGATTAAATTAACAATTATTTTAACTCTATAATGATTTAACAATTAAAATACTATTAAAATACCTAAAAATTAAAGTAATAAAAAAAATGATCCGACGTCTTACGGATCAAATTAATAATTACAATACTTTTAGGTAAGACACCTGCAGTTAATGCCTACAAAATTCATGGGTATTGACATTTAATATCCCAATTTAAATAGCTAACCATAAAAAATAAACAAAACAAAGTAAAACAAGACAAATAGGAAATAAAATAAAATAAAATAAAATAAACTACCTAAGGCTTTGAAAATGGGGGCAGCGACGATGGTAGATGGCACCAGGCGGAGGACTCGGGACTGGCGTCGGAGGTATGGTGCGTACGTGCAGGCGCGACGGTGAGCGGGGGCTCGGCTTGCGCAGGTCGCAGGCGTCGGGCTGGAAGGAAGCACGGCTACTGACTGCTGGTGTTGGGTCGTGAGCGCGCTGCAGACGCGATCGTCGGGGAAGCAGAGGCGTGTGGCGAAGGCGCTTGGTGCTGGGCTGAGGCGAGCGATGCTTCAACGGCGTCGGGCGGAGTAGAGGTGAGATGGAATGGCGTCGAGCGGCGGTGACGCAGGCTGGTGGTCGCTGGGTCGTGAGTTTAGACGCAAGGGCGCCGGTGCTCGGGCAGAGGCGCGGATCGGCGGATGGTGGCAGCTCGAGCAGCAACGGGAAGCCGAAGGAAAGACCCCAAGAAGAAGAACAGTAGTTCTTTTCAATCTTTTCTATTTTTTTTCTCTCTCTTTCTCCCTTACCACACGTCACTCTCACCTGTTTTCTCTACTGTAGCAGTCACTTCTCCCTGCCATCTTTTCCTTTCAACGAGGCAGAATTTTTTCTCTTTTTGTCTCTCTTTTTTTTCGGCTTTTCTATTCTTTTTTTTTTTTCTCTCGAAGACCCCCCTTTGCTTGACCTTTCTCTCTTTCTCTTCTTGAGAAAATATTCAGTGGTTCGAAATCACCACGTCATCCGCCTACGTGGCACGTGTGAGCTGAAGTGGCTCCATTCAAAGGGCGACATGTGGCGCGTGACGTGGAATAAAGGAAAGAACTGGCAGCCTTTTTTCTCTCTCCTCTAGCGAACGCACGGAGAAAAGACAGAACACTAAAAGCGCACTCCCGCTCAATAAAAACCTCTCCTTTTTTTCAATTTTCAAGGGCGCTCTCTCTCTCTCTCCTCACGTTCTTTCCTTCGCACTCCCGCTCAAGAAAAATCTCTCTCCTCTTTTCAATTTTCAAGGGCTCTCTCTCTCTCTGCCCTCACGTTCTTTCCTTCGCCTTCCTCCCTCATCGGCGACGACCCAAGCGAGAAGCTTGCTCAGAATCAGCAGCAACGGGCCTCGGCCATCAAGGAACGTGATGGTGACCCTAAGCGGAAGCACGGGGTGCAATTCGACCTGGCGGAGATCTCCCTCCGGGGATTCCTGAGAAGAATTGAAAGTAAGTAACATCTGAGTAGAATTGAATCAGGTAATCATCACCTGTAGAATTTCTTTATTGAAGCTGAATCATTCTGTACAAGCAAACCCTCTTGGGTAGATACAGAGACGAAGAGAAGGTGTTTGATAGAATACTTCAAAGAGAAATCTAGAGAGAGAGATCTTTTGTTCAGCTTGTCTTTTTCTCCTAACTCCACAAGCCCTTTATATACTACAACTATTAACAACCTGAATCTTTTCTTCTTAACAGAATTCGCAGCTATACAAACCAACTAACAGTTGCACAATATCGGAGTCATTATGTTACACACACACGAGTCTCCTCCTTTCTTCCCAGGTTTGAATTCTTTTAGTCTTTTACTTGTTGCTGATAGATATCTTCAAGTTTGTAAGTTTGAACTGCTTGCTTCGAGTGTTCGACTTGTATTGGTCTTCTTTAACTTGTTCCGCATCAGCCTTGCTTTGCATCGGCTTAGCTTGCTTTTGTTTATTCTCGCTTAGTTCTCTACTTGCTCGCTTCAGCTTGAATTCCCGCTTAACTTTCTCGTCCGCTGCTCTGTTTTTTTCGTCTTCAATAGCCCCCTCAAATTGGGAATGGAATAGATTGAAATTCCCAATTTGTTCCTCGCCTGAGAATGTATGAGACGTGTCAAAGGTTTTGTGAAGATATCAGCTATCTGATATTGACTAGGGACATAGTGAACCTGTAATGAGCCAGAAGACACCTTCTCTCTTACAAAGTGGAAGTCAATCTCTATGTGTTTAGTTCTGGCATGTAAAATAGGATATGCTGTAAGAGATATAGCTGACTTATTATCACAGTAGAGATGAATAGGGGGAGTGAGTGAGCAGCCAATGTCTCGTAGGACAAAGCGACCCAGTGAGATCGCAGTGAGGCGAGGCCGAGCACGGTATTCAGCCTCAGTAGAAGATCGACTTACTGTAGGCTGTTTCTTTGCTGTCCAAGATACAAGATTAGAACCTAGATAAGTACAAACACCAGTTGTAGATCTCTTGGTTTCTGTACACCCTGCCCAGTCAGCATCCGAGAAACCATATAGGTGCATAGTGCTCTGTGAATGAATAAACAAGCCATAGTTGATAGTACCTTTGACATACCTCATTACCCTTTTCATTTGTTAAAGTCTGCAGTTGTCGGTTTTTGCATTTTCTGACACAACTGGTTTGTAGCATAAGCTATGTCTGGTCTAGTGATTGTAAGATACTGTAATCCTCCCACTAAACTTCGATATTCAGTAGGATTAGTCAAAGCTGTGGAATCAGTGTCTAGAACAGTTGACTTTAATGGAAGAGGAGTAGAAACTGGTTTAGAGTCTCGCATTTTAGCTCGGGTGAGAAGGTCTAAAGCATATTTAGCTTGAGACAGAAACAGATATTGAGGTGTATGCTTGACTTCTATACCCAAGAAGTAGTGTAGGGTACCAAGATCCTTCATACAGAATTTATGGCTGAGAGAGTTGATAAAAGTAGTCAGCATATGAGTTGAACTCCCAGTAAGAATGATGTCGTCAACATAGAGAAGAAGGAGAATTGTATCTGTATCAGTTCGGAGGATGAATAAAGAGGGATCTGTGGAACTACAAAAGAATCCACATTCAAGTAGAAAACTGCTGAATTTATCGAACCAGGCTCGAGGAGCTTGGCGAAGTCCATATAGTGATTTTCTTAACAAACACACATGATGTGGCTTCTGTGTATCTTGAAAACCCTGGTGGCTGTTCCATGAAAACGAGTCTCGGTTAAGTCACCATGCAGAAAGGCATTTTTGACATCCAGTTGGTGAATAGACCACTGCTTCATTTTTGCAACTGAAAGAATTATTCTTATGGTAGCGTGCTTGACTACAGGACTAAAAGTCTCTGTGAAATCTAGCCCCTCTTCCCGGTGAAACCCTTTAGCTACAAGTCGGCCTTCAACCTGTCCAAGCTCCCATCGGTGCAAGTTTAGTTTTAAAAACCCATTTGCAGCCTACTACATTCATTTGCTTAGTTCGAGGAATTAACTCCCAAGTGTTGTTTTGATATAATGCACTCATCTCTTCTTGCATAGCTTGATACCACCCTTTGTGTGCTAAAGCAGACTTCACTGATTTTGGTTCAGCTGGTATTTGATATTCACGAGACAAGCATACTTTGATTTGCTTTAGTAATTCCGGATCTTAATCTAGTCTCGCATAGGATGAATAGAAGAGATACCTTGTGCATTGCTGGATAAACAGCTTTGATTTACGTTCTGTAGTGACTGGATGTTCGAAAGAAGCTCTTGATTTGTATTTATTGGTTCGTAGGAGTTGAAGTCACGGGAGAATCGATATTAGCAGATGTAACTTCAGTATTGTGGTGGATTGTTGCTGCAGGTACTATACTTAATTGTTGTGTGCCTGTATCAGTTGTTGTAGAATAGTCATTGTCCTGTATTTCTGGACAAAAGTAATTTGCTCCAGCAGAATCAGATGAGTGATGATTTTGTGGCTGAACTTGTTCTGAGGTACTAGACACAGAATACAGCAGGCTCTGTATCCATTGTTATATAGTGCAGAGCCCTGTTGATACTCAGTAGATAATCTTCGAGAGAAAGGAAATTCTTTTTCATCAAAAATCACATGTCTACTAATATAGACATGGCCATTTGTTGCGTAAGACACCTGTAGCCTTTATGCTTCTCACGTAACCAAGAAAAACACATGTGAGAGATCGTGGATCTAGTTTATGTTGTGTGTAGGGTCTGAGATTTGGATAACAAGCTGATCCAAAGACTCGTAGATGATTATAGTTTGGCTCTGTTTATACAATCTATAATGTGGTGATTTCATATGCAATCTTCTTTGTAGGAAGTAGGTTAATAACATATACTGCTGTCATGAAGGCATCTACCCAGTAGATTAGAGGTACTCTTGCATGATATAACATTGCAAGACCAAGTTCTGCAATATGTCTGTGCTTTCTTTCGGACACACCATTTTGTTCTAGTGTATGAGGACAGGAAAGGTGTTGTTTAATTCCACACTGCTGTAAATGTTGCTGAAATTTGATGCTTGTGAATTCACCACCTCCATCACTCTGAAATATTTTGATTTTATGATCAAATTGGTTTTCTACTAGTTTCTGGAATAGTAGAAATATTTCATAGACTTCTGATTTCTTTCTCATTGGATACATCCAGCTGTATCGAGAATAGTCATCTACAAAGACAACATAGTATTGAAATCTCTGAGTAGAAGTAATTGGTGATGGTCCCCATACATCACAGTGTATCTTTTCTAGAGGAACTTTAGAAATATATTCTGACAGAGGAAATGGCAGAGCTGAGCTCTTTGCAATTTTACAACTACTACATGTATTTGAAGTCTTTGAACTATACTGAATCAAATGTTGGTTTTGCGAGTCATCTTGTTTTAAAACTTGTATGGGCAAGCCTCTGGTGCCAAATATCTGCTCCTGCTTCAGCTTGAACTTGTGTGAAGTAAGCCTCAGCTCTTCTAGCTTCCACTTGATACATCCCCCTTACTTTCCTTCCTAGCTTTACTGTCGTATGTCTGTGATGATCCTTCACATATACCCCATTTTTATCAAATATAAAAGAACAGGGATAGTCATCTGTCAATCTTGATACAGAAAGCAGGTTCTTTTTGATTTTAGGAACTACTAACACATCATTAAGTGGTAATGTGCTTGCTGCTGTGTGTAGTGTTCCATTACCAATGCATGAAATTGACAAGCAAGATCCATCTTCTATCATTACAGTATCATAACCATTGTATTTAATATGGTTTTGAATCATACCAGGTTCGGCAACAATATGTGAGGATGCCCCTGTGTCAGGATACCATTCTGATCCAGACGAATTCTCAATGTGTACTGCTGTCAAGGCTGCTGGTATGTCATCTACTTGATATGAGTTATCAAAACGATACCAACACCTAAGTGCAGTATGACCTGATTTCTTACAAATTTGACACTCCAGAGGATAATTGTTCTGTGGTTTTGTATCCTGTCCATAATTGACATTAGTAGAGCTCTGTGGTGGATATGACCTTACTCCTTGATATCTCTGGTTGGCATAAGGTCTGAAACCCTGTCCATAGTTAGTCCAGCTATTACTCTGATCTTGTTTCATCATGTTAGAGTAATTCATTCTATTCATTTGATTCCTCCCTGTTTCAGTAAGTGTGTCTTCATTTTGTCTTCTGTTTGTAAACTGTCCTCTGCCAGAGTTGTATCCTCCTCGCATATTTGCTCCTTGGTTTCTGAAATTGAATTTCTGCACTCCTATTCCAGGCTTCCTCTGTCCATAGTATGCCATGTGAGGATTATACTGGTTTATTGGATAAGTTTGCAGCCTTGTTTCAAAGCTTTCAAGTTGGGATACGACTTCATCATACTCGGCTGTGGCTTGAGGCAATACATTGTTGTTACGAATGCCTCATACTCAGGACCTAATCCTTCAAGTATGCCAAACATTCTAGTTATATCATCAACTGGCTTACCAATAGCATTTAGTTGGTCACAAATGCCTTTAAATTCTCGAAGATAGTCACTTAATGACCTATCTCTTTTCCTGCAGGCTTGCAGTTTACCTCTCAGCTCAAATTCTTTGGCAACAGATCTCTGAGTAAACTTATTTATCAGAGCCTGCCAGACTTCAAATGAGGTTTCCAGCCCAATTATTAAACTGAGGATGTTTTCGAGAGGCGCACCACTTATCCGGGAAGAGATCAATTGATCAGTCTTCATCCATTCAAGATGGTAAGGATTCATTTCTTCTCCCATCTCAGTACGTATTACTTTAGCAAGAGGAAGAGTCTCACCATTAATAAAACCGATTAGGTCTTGACTCTTTAGAAACCTACTGAATTGAGCTTGCCACAACAGAAAATTCTCATCATTCAACTTTATTGTTACAAAATTTGCTATATTCACATGAATAGGAAATGGATACTTCTGTGATTGATTTGCCATCCTTATATGTTCAGATATCTTCGAAGACACAGAAGAACCAGAGGTGACAAATCTAAATCCTTGAAGATTAACTACTCCAAGATCAACAGAATATAGAGGTAATCAATTCTGTAAACCTTTGAAGATCGATCAACTATTCCCAGATCAGCGCTCTGATACCATGAGAAAAATTGAAAGTAAGTAACATCTGAGTAGAATTGAATCAGGTAATCATCACCTGTAGAATTTCTTTATTGAAGCTGAATCATTCTGTACAAGCAAACTCTCTTGGGTAGATACAGAGACGAAGAGAAGGTGTTTGAGAGAATACTTCAAAGAGAAATCTAGAGAGAGAGATCTTTTGTTCAGCTTGTCTTTTTCTCCTAACTCCACAAGCCCTTTATATACTATAACTATTAACAACCTAAATCTTTTCTTCTTAACAGAATTCGCAGCTATACAAACCAACTAACAGTTGCACAATACTGGAGTCTGTTACTGTTACACACACACGAGTCTCCTCCTTTCTTCCCAGGTTTGAATTCTTTTAGTCTTTTACTTGTTGCTGATAGATATCTTCAAGTTTGTAAGTTTGAACTGCTGCTTCGAGTGTTCCGACTTGTATTGGTCTTCTTTAACTTGTTCTGCATCAGCCTTGCTCTGCATCAGCTTAGCTTGCTTTTGTTTATTCTGCTTTGTTCTCTACTTGCTCTGCTTCAGC
Source organism: Eucalyptus erythrocorys (assembly GCA_014182555.1). Lineage (NCBI taxonomy): Eukaryota > Viridiplantae > Streptophyta > Magnoliopsida > Myrtales > Myrtaceae > Eucalyptus > Eucalyptus erythrocorys. Next base: position 30,113,022 of record CM024603.1, on the reverse strand, counting down.
TTGAATTCCCTGCTTAACTTTCTGTTTGCTGCTCTGTTTTCTGTCTTCAATAATTCCTTCCTTCGTCTTCCTTCCTCATCGGCAACGATCCAAGCGAGAAGCTTGCTTAAAGTAAGCAGAATCAGCAGCAACAGACCTTGGCCATCAAGGAACGCGATGGCGACCCCAAACGGAAGCACGAGGTGCGATTTGACCTGGTGGAGATCTCCCTCCGAGGACCGCGACCCCTTCTTCTTGCCCGTCAGTCTGTCTTGACTGAGATCTCCCTCCGGGGACTGCGACCCTGTCATCCTACTCGCTGATCTATTTATGTTCCGCAAGGGGTTAATAGATCGTGATCTTTTTTGCCATTTTGGTTGCGGTGACCATCTCTCTCTTTCTCTCGCGCGTATCCGGGCAAGCCACACTCTCCACCATCTTTGCCCATCTCCCCTCCCCTTCCACCTTCCTCCATACTTTCATAACTTCCTCCCCTTTCCCCCTGACCCTTTTTGACCCTTTTCTCTCTCTCTCTCTCTCTCTCTCTCTCTCTCTCTCTCTCTCTTTTTCTCGGAGCGAGCTTGGGACGCATAACAATGGAAGCTTCTGACAAGGCCGTGAAGAAAGGAGAAGCCAATTCCGTCTCGCATGAACTGAACCCCATCTTGCGGAGGATGATGTGAGAGAGATATCGGATGCTGTGCCGATCGAGAAGGTCGCTGGTGACAGCATTCATGAAGGGTTTGCTGTTTCTCGTGGGGGGTATGCGGACACGCCCGAGATATGGGAAATGTCGGCCTAGACTTCCTTCGTTTCATGTAGCACCATTTGGCCCTCTGCATTGTTCTTTTCCCGTCTGTAACCGAGGTCTAAAATTGATCATGGGGATCTCGATGAAAAAATAAAATGAGGGATTGTTAAGTCCCTTGGATCTGGAAGGGAAAGCATGTAGCTAAGTCCTTAAGTTTGAAGAAATGTGCTGTTTTCTGAAATAATCATCAATAATAATGTTGCAATTTGCTGTTGTTGTTTGTTTACCATTTTGTAGATTTCTAGCTTTATGGTACACAAAATGTAGAATGCTATTCCATGTTGGTATATTTTTTAAAAACTTTTGTCACTTGTCGAACCCATTTATAATTTAACGACATTGTTCTTCTAACTTACCAACATGTTCATTTGCTCGCTTCAAATGTACCAGCTTCTCTTATAATTTACCAACATGGTTTGTCCAACTACTAACTTTTTAGAATTTGGCATATACAGTTGCCTTTTAATCCGCTTTGTTTTTGTTTCATCTATCATGGCATTGTTTGCCATTTTGTCGTCTCCAATGATGAGCTTGGGGGGCTTGTTCAGTTATTCTCACGACATTATCAACCTAAAAGGATGAAGGTGCCATTATACACAAGCAAAGAACATCGCGATGGGCAACACCATCATCTGTTCAAATCGTGCTAGTTAGCGTTTTTCTATTGCTCGGAATTAGCACATCAATTTAAGAAAAGCAGGTTCATTATACCCAGATACAATAATCTAATCGAAATTTTCTGGCAAAGTGGAAGAATATTGTAAATCATTATAGCAAAACACAATCCAAGAATCTTTGGTATCATAATAAGCAGCAATTTCTAGTATCAAGGCAAGTATTCTATGCAACAGAGCAAGAACCGTTCACCCGCAAAACCTTGATCTTAAAATTAAGCAAAAGCAAGGAAGCAATGTGAGAATTATGATCTCTAACGCCGGCCAAAGCTTGATTCACTGAATGATCACAAATGTGTCATTGGATTTAAGCAATTCATTTACATACACAGCAGGTATATTTGAAATTCAGTGACGACAACTGATTCTGCAGAGAGCTTCGCACATTTTTTAGACGAGAAAAAAGAAAAACAAAGAGAAAGATGGGGTTCAGTTCATGCGAGACGGAATCGGCTTCTCCTTTCTTCACGGCCTTGTCAGCAGCTTCCATTGTTATGCGTCCCAAGCTCACTCCGAGAAAAAGAGAGAGAGAGAGAGGAAAAGGGTCAAGCAGGGAAAGGGGAGGAAGTTATGAAAGTATGGAGGAAGGCGGAAGGGGAGGGGAGATGGGCAAAGATGGTGGAGAGTGTGGCTTGCCCAGATACGCGCAGAGAGAAAGAGAGAGATGGTCAGCTGCAACCAAAATGGCAAAAAAAGATCACGATCTATTAACCCCTTGCGGAACATAAACAGATCAGCGAGTAGGATGATGTGGTCACGATCCCGGAGGGAGATCTCGATCAAGACAGACCGACGGGCAAGAAGAAGGGGTCGCGGTCCTCGGAGGGAGATCTCCACTAGGTCAAATCGCACCTCGTGCTTCCGTTCGAGGTCGCCATCGCGTTCCTTGATGGCCAAGGTCTGTTGCTGCTGATTCTGCTTACTTTGAGCAAGCTTCTCGCTTGGATCGTTGCCGATGAGGAAGGAAGACGAAGGAAGGAATCCCCGGAGGGAGATCTCCGCCAGGTCGAATTGCACCCCGTGCTTCCGCTTAGGGTCACCATCGCGTTCCTTGATGGCCGAGGCCCGTTGCTGCTGATTCTGCGCAAGCTTCTCGCTTGGGTCGTCGCCGATGAGGGAGGAAGGCGAAGGAAAGAACGTGAGGGCAAAGAGAGAGAGCCCTTGAAAATTGAAAAGAGGAGAGAGATTTTTCTTGAGCGGGAGTGCGAAGGAAAGAACGTGAGAGGAGAGAGAGAGAGCGCCCTCGAAAATTGAAAAAAAGGAGAGGTTTTTATTGAGCGGGAGTGCGCTTTTAGTGTTCTGTCTTTTCTCCGTGCGTTCGCCAGAGGAGAGAGAAAAAAGGCTGCCGGTTCTTTCCTTTATTCCACGTCACGCGCCACATGTCGCCCTTTGAATGGAGCCACTTTAGCTCACGCGCGCCATGTAGGCGGATGACATGGTGATTTCGAACCACTGAATATTTTCTCCTCTTTCTTTCACTCTTCTTCTTATTTTTTAACTTTCGACGGCCTCCCTTCTTTTTTTTTTTCCTTTCTATCGAAAAAACCCCCTCCAAGAATCGAAACCCCTTTTCCTCTTTGTTTCTTCTCTTCTTCGAACCGCCTAAAACCGAAGCCACTATTCTCTATTTATAGAGAAAAAACTCCAGTTTGTTTTTGCAGGTGAGGATTTCCGATAAAATTGCACATATTTCCTCAACCACTCAACAAGAAAATGGTTCCAAAATCATACATTTATTGAATTTTTGAATTCAAAATTTTTTTCAAAATTTCCCTCTATAATCAAATGTTTTATTTTCTTTATTATCATCTATTTCTAAAAGATAAATTTAATTCTAAATTAGGTGTCAACAATACTATGATAAGTTTTTGTAATAGTACATCAATATAGATGCTCAAAATTTAAAATCAACCAAAGTTGGATCTAGCCAAGTTGAGCCTACCTCCACCTTGCTAGATTCGGCAAGGCTAAGGTCTTGCTTAACGCCGACGAGCTCAAGCCTCACTAGAGGTCGGATCGCAAGCTCGGGCTCCCTGACCTCTAGCTAGCTCAAATCTTGCCAAATTGACGAGATTTGAGCCTCACCAACGCCAGAGGTTGGGGAGCTTGTCCCTCATTTGTGGTGGGTTGCCAACTGTCATCATGATAGCCATCGATCGAGAAAGAAGGGAAAAAAAAAGAAAAGAAAAAGAAAAATTATAAAAAAAAGTTAGAGAAAGAATGAAAAAAGAAAAGAAAAGAAAAATGAAAAATTATAAAATAGTCAGAAAGTTTTAAAAAAAATAAAAATGACTTGATTATGATTCATTTAAGCTTGTTAGGTAACCTATTTAATACACATTTAAGACCCATTAAATTGTTAGTGACCCATTTATAACCTAAAAAATAAAAATGACTTGATTATGATTCATTTAAGCTTGTTAGGTAACCTATTTAACCTATTTAATACACATTTAAGACCCATTAAATTGTTAGTGACCTACTTAAGTTTTTTTTTTTTTTTTTTAAAATAAGGTAACTCATTTACTACCCACACCATTAAATATGAGTCAAAATATGGGTTTTAAACCCATTTTGATGCCTCTATTAGTAGCGATGCAGTAATTCACCATGCACGATGACAAGTCCTACAAATTACCGAATCGAAAGATGGCACCTATCTATCATCATGTGAATGACATTACACATCATAAGTGAATAGATTCCCCTACCTATTACATCTCTTCAGCATTCGGTGCAAAATTGATTGAATTTACTAATAAGCTTTTTAAAAGCTTTCAGTCTATTGACCTTTTATTAAAGTGATTATCTTATCGCATCTCTACGACCCGCTCATCACGCTAGATAACAATAAGAATCTAAAGATTCTACTAATATTTCAAAATGTTATATTTCAGCTTTTTTTTTTATATATAAATGTTTTAACCACGGCCGGATGTTTTAAATGCACTTATTCAATATAATCGTGCGAGGAGAGCTTGAAACAATGTTAGTGCAGAATTTTTAATGCATATTGTCGTCCCGAATCAATCAAAACGTAGAAAATAATTTGTGATTTTGTAATTAATGGAAATAGAACTTAAAGCGAAGTGAAAGAACGACAGTCCATAGCATAACATAGTGATTGCGTTTACTTTCCTGAAACACACTCTCAATGGAGTTTCGGAAGTCCATGAATATCGTGACTCGTTATGGAGAGATGTAATGAAGAGGCGATATGAATTTACCCAATCAATTCTCCTTTGATAGACAATACGTGATGGAAAACGACGTCTGATAGCAGCTCGCTTTGCCGAAGATTTGGCAAAAAATGGAGATGAGGCGTCTCTAATTATTAACAATTTTAAGTGCTGAGTTTTCGAGAAAACCTTATAAAGGGTTTTTAATAACATGTCAATATAGATGTCTGTACCAATGTTTCAGACATTTGTCCCACATGAACTTGATAGAACATTTCGTCGACTTTTACGTCAAACATAGATGTCTTTGCCTTATTGTTTGTCTCAATAAAGGCACCACTTGTGTCTGTAAGGTTAATGGGGGGATTATCCTTGGCTTTTCGAATGAAATGGGAGATTGTCAGTGCAGCTTTTTATATATTGTTTGTTTAAAGAACTTCTGACTTTTTCTAAAGTGATATTCCTTTCACATCCCTTTTTTCTATACGATTTACTAGATGACAATCAGTGCACTGCACGTTAGATAACTTTAAAAATGCCTGGGAATATTGACTTTATTAAGGAACAGATCAATCAAAGTTGGATATGTTAAATGTCCTTGTTGAAGACTATTGTGAAAGGAAAACATGAAATAAAGTTAGTGCAGACTTTTGATGCTTATTGTCATTTGAATTAACGAAAAAGTAGAAAATGAGTGGTAATTTTATAATGAATCAAAATAGAACTTAAGACAAAGTGAAAAATAAAATCTCACTCAACAGCATTTAGATAGTCCATAACTATTATAATTCACTATGGAGAGAAAATAAGTGAGAGGTTCTAGAAGTTATGTATATGATTCTCTTTTAATTTCAAAATACTTGATAATAAACATTTTCAATTGTTCAAATAACGCTTTGATGGCTGCTCACTCTATGGATAATTTGGCAAAACCAAAGAGGAGAAGGCATCTCCAATTTTTATAATTTTAAGTCTCAAGTTTCCAAGTAATCCTTTTGAGAAGTTTTTGTAATAATATATCGATACATATGCTCAAAATTTAAAAAACCGAAACGATTAAATAATGTTAATCATAAGTAGAAAGTTCATGTTCTTCATCTATTTCGGGTTCAAATTCATCCATTTTTCGATTTATTTATCATTTTCGATGTCAAAAAATAGTTTTGATTTCTTGAAAAGTAAATTCACTCAAGATTCGGACAGACAAACAGTGGACAGGCCTACGGTGACAGAAATCAGACGCTTGCTTTTCCTCTTGCTTATCCTCTTCTTTTGTCGTTGTTAGCCTTAACCGGACTCGGAGTCAGAAAAGCAGACACGAGTTCACTGAAACGTGGAATTGACGAGTAAATATGAAAGCTTTACGTGCATTTTTGCAGTAACAAAAATCATTGCACGATGTACGGAGGGCGAGGAGACAACGACCCGTGCAGGTTCGAGGCAAGACGGCTCTGTCGCATGATGCCTCGGGACAAAGCGTTTCATGCCTGCGGTTCCTGCCCCTGTGAAGCAAAGCCGGTGCCCTGTAGTGATGCGATGGTTCACCGTGCACTACAAAATCTCCACAATTAGAATTTAAATCGCAATAATGAAAAAAATAAATAAAAAAATTACGCATTTAATTTGGAGTCCATCATTCTAATCTAATTGTATCACTAAATCAGCGAGACCACGTTTCACGAATTGCGTTTTGCAATTACTCCTTATATTAAGTTATTTATTTTTTTTTTATGCCCAGGAACCCCACTCCGTACCAACGCGGACGGCCCGACAGGCCCGGGGTAAGCGGCGCGAGTAAACTGGGGGGCTGCGTAGCGGGGAGGACCCACCACCCCGACAACCCACTTAAGACCTGTGCGGCCAGCGGGATTCGAACCCCTCCCTTCTCGTTAGGATCATGGGAAGCTCTTATCCAGCTGGGCCACCGCAGGCGGTGGTTATATTAAGTTATTCGTACACCAAGATTATAAAAGAAACTTGAGTACTATTTATAAAACTTTTAGTCATATGTTTGCTTATCACAAGCAAAGCTCATAGCCCACGTAATCTAGCCTCATATTAGATTAATTGAAAATCTTTATATCTCATCTTATTAGACAATCTTGTAAAACGGTAAATTTTAATCCTAATTAATGCAGCACATAAAAAAAAAAAAAAACTCTTACAGCACGACGACAACGAGTCCTACAAATTACAAATGAATTGAAGCTTTAAAACATAGTATCTATTATCATCATGTCAATAACTCATTGTACTTGTGTCACGCCCTAATCTTCAAGCGCGTGCCCATCCCTCTATAGTCGACAAAATTTTGTGACTTTCCAAGACAAGTCGCCGACCCTTTCATTTTTAATTACGCATGCAGAAGCGAAACAAATCCCCTGACAACCAAAAGCTTGGGATAGGAAAGCAGGAAATCATTCACATAAAAAACAAGCCATTTTATAAACAAACAAGATTTATATACAATATGGGATTGTCTACAAAAGACCGGCTCAACAAAAAGATAATTGTCCTATGACCAACTAGTTAGACACGATTGCCAATCATTCGGTCTCCACCTCCCCAGACTCTGGGGCTTCGGGTCCTCCACGACTGTCACCTAAGAACCTGAAAATGTTGAGCCCACGATGGGATGAGATAATGTCTCAGCAAGTTCACCCCCTAAACTCTGACTAAAAAGGAAATACGCCCCAAGGGCTACCTAAGCACAAGCACGAGTCAGAAGACTTACCTTTGCTTCAGATCCTCCCTGTAAGTCAGCACAATCAAATACTCGACCAAACAATTCAATTCAACCATTAATCGGTTGACTCATTCTACTCTATGTCATCGATGCCATCTATAAATTCTATCGATTCGAATCCTGCTCACCTAAGCTGAAATAGATATACTCATATATCAATGCTCCCCAAAGCTAATGTTTAAAATTTGCTTACCGAAGCTACTAGATCAACTATTGCTCACCGAAGCTGCTAGATAACATGTGCTCATCGAAGCTGCTAAATTACTATTGCTTGTCGAAGCTGATATCTATAGTGTTCACTGAAGCTGCTAAAGTATTATTGTTCACTGAAACTGCTAAAGATCTATATTGCTCACCTAAACTGAACCACGATAAGTTACTCCTGGCCAAGGATCTTGTGCTTTGCACATCAATTCATCAATTAAATACCCAACTTGACCTAATTCTATCGTATTAAAGGTACCCGATAAAAATAATCGTGTGTGGGTACACGGTCGGCCTAAGCCAAAAATATAATATCTTTATTTTAGAAAATCCCACTATTTATGCAGTGTCTGAAAACACTTTTTGTGCTGTAAACCGACGCCCCGGTAATTTATAATTAATTATCGAAATTATACAATTTTGGGATAATTTCCCAAAATTACAACTTAAATTCAAATTGCACCACATAACACTCAATTAAATAAATCAATCATACCATTATAATCAGCACGAAATTCCGATCACCGGTTATCCCGGTCTAATTTTTGGAAAATAATAATTAATTAAATAATTATTAAAATTAATTAATTAAATACCGATAAAAGCCAAAAATACAAACCTAGGCCGAAAATGCTAAATTAAATACTGAAACAGGCTCAGCAAATTTCCGAACCAATTTAGATAATTAATACAACCTGTCCAATCTCTAATTAATCTAAATTAACAACTTAACATGCAAAATTAGCTAATTAAATTACTAATCTAATCTAACTAACCACCTAAACCTTAATTAAATCAAACTAATTATCCCCTAAGCATAATTAACTCCCTAAGTAGAGTTTAGTCGATAAACTCATCGGATTAACGAGCTGGTGAGTCCACGGCGACGGCGGCGCGACAGCGGTCGATAAACTTCGAAACGGCGACACCAAACGGGGATCGGGCCGAGCCAAAATCGTCCACAAAGTTGGTTGGATTTCTTGCGGGTTGAACGCGCATAGAGGCACGGGCTACTTGGGCTCGACATGCTGGCTTTCGGTGGGGTGCAGCTCGCCGATGAAGGGGCAGCTGTTTCGGTGGTCAAAGATGGGGTGTTGCGGTTGTTGGATGTTGACCGTGCTGGGGGGGACAGATAGTAGTGGACGGCGTGCCAGCAAGATGAAGGTCTTCGATGGAGCTCTGGGCTTCTTCGATCAACAATGGCCTTGCTGAAGAGGAGTTGACCGGTGGGGGGAACAATTGGTGGTGGAGCAGGCGTGAAGGAAAGAAAACATGGGGCAGAGGCATGGGGTGTGAGTGCTGGCTCGAGGGAATTGAACACAGAGAGAGATGGGGCGGCTTAGAGGAAAATGAAACAAAAGCAAAGCAGAAACCAGTGGAAATTTTGCTCGAGTGAAGAGATAGTGGGGGGGCGTGCGTGACGGAGAAGCCGGCTAAGAGGGAAGTAATAGTCAAAAAGCTTAGCCAAAGAATTAAATGCTTTGGTCCCACCAATCCTCAATCTTATCCTCTATGTCTTCCCCCATCATTTTCAAGCATAATATCTCACAATTAAACCAATTTGAAGCCAAAAATGCAGCCCCCATAATAGCATTCGAATTTCATTAATTTGGGCTTCAATTCTTCACCAAAATTCCTAATTTAATGTCCAATTTTGTCGAAGAAAAAGTCCATACCATTTCTGCAAGTGCCCAACGCCAAATAGCTCGGCTTGGAAGTCAAAACTCTCATCAATTCACCCAATCCGAATTTCCGTTCGTTTTCCGAAACGTCTATATCAATTTTCCGCAAAAATCCCGAACTCGCTGAAAATTCCTCGAAAGATGAGTCGACATTCCTAAAATAAATTATGACATGACAGAACTTTCAATTTCTGAAATCGGGTTCAAATTCGCGGTTAATTTCAATCTGACGTGATTTAGGCGTGACCTAACCTATCGGATAGATTTCTGGAATTTTTGGTGCAATTGACCCATGATTGATTTATCTCGAGTCATAATGTACATCTTCGACCTATTGGCGGCTCTCGGTTGTCGTGAAAATCTCAAAATTTCAATTACGGGCACAGGGTATCAAAACAATAGAAAAATCGGTCTAGTGCCGATCGACGAGAATTTTGAAATCTGGTGGAATCACCCACACTCTGATCACCTATCTCAGTCGAATCGACCTATATTCGATCTCTAATAGATTTTCGACTGTGCCGTAATAACCCTTGCAGACTAGCACAGTCGAGCAATTGATTCCTAGTCGAATTCTCAAGTTTATTGCGTTAAAATCCATTAATGACTTCTCCAGATAGTCTAGTTATCTCATGAGTGATCAGCTCAGAGAATAGCACTATAGACGCGTCGATGAAAGGCCTGATTCATTCAATTGAAATCAGAATTGAAATTTTCAGGATATCACAACTCTTCCCCTCTTATAAAAATTTCGTCCTCGAAATTTAAACCATTATAATCTTTAAATAAAAAGGTGGGGGTACAGTCGTCTCATTGCTTCTTCACTTTCCCAGGTTGCTCATTTGGTGCCGTGGTGTTGCCAAACCACTTTGACCAATGGGATAGTCTTGGTACGCAGAACCTATTCTTTCCGATTTATAATTTGAACTGGACATTCCACGTACGGCATTCTATCGTCCACCTCTAAATCCTCAAAATTCAGCACGTGAGTCGGGTCAGGCTCATACTTCCTTAACATCGACACGTGAAATATGTCATGCATTTGAGCCAACCTTGGCGGTAATGCAAGACGATACGCTAGGATCCCAATTCTTTTCAGAATCTCAAATGGATCTACGTACCTCGGACTCAGCTTTCCTTCCTTACCAAAGCGCGAAGTACCCCTCATTGGTGACACCTTCAGAAAGACGTGATCACCAACTTGGAACTCCAAAGACCTTCGACGCTTATCTGCGTAGTTTTTCTTGACGGCTTTAAGCGGTCTGTAATTTGTCTTTGATGATGGCAACTGCATCCACTGACTGCTGGACTAACTCTAGGCCTATGATCTTTCTTTCCCCGACTTCATCCCAACTTTCCAGTATTCTGCACGCTCTGCAATACAATGCTTCAAAAGGAGCCATCCGAATGCTCTGTTGGTAGTTGTTGTTGTAGGCGAACTCAATGAGGTGAAGCTGTTTCTCCCAACTTCCCTTGAAATCCAACACGCAAGCTCGCAGCATGTGTTTGAGGGTTTGAATCGTCCTCTCAGACTAGCCATCCATTTGAGGATGATATGCCGTACTGTATTGCAGCTTCGTTCCTAAAGCACTCTGCAAGCTTTTCCAAAATGCAGTTGTAAACCTCGGGTCTCGGTCTGAAGTAATCATCACCGGCACTCCATGCAGATGAACAATCTGACGCACGTACAACTCTGCGTGCCTGTCCAAGTCAAGGTCCTTTCGTACTGCAATGAAGTGAGCCGACTTCGTGAGTCTGTCGACCACTACCCAAATGGAATCATTTCCTCTCTAACTCCTCAGTAAACCCGTCACAAATTCCATTGCGATGTGTTCCCATTTCCACTTTGGGATCTCAAGAGATTGCATAAGTCTTCCCGGCTTACAGTGTTGTGCCTCCACTTGCTAACACATCAAAGACTTAGCGACATGCTTGGCAATGTCCGCCTTCATATCAGACCACCAATAGTATTGATGCAAGTTCTGATACATCTTTGTACTACTAGGATGAATGCTGTAACTGCTACGATGAGCTTATAATAAGATCTTCTCCCTAAGCTCTGCATCATCAGGTACACATAATCATCCTCGGAACCTCAGTGTTCCGTCCTCAGAAATCTGAAAGTCAGCTTTTCTCTTATCGGTATCCTTTTACAGGATCTGCTAAATATCTAGATCTGTCGGCTGAAGCGTCTAGATTTTGATCTGAACATTTGACTTAATTCTGAGGGTGGCCATAAGACTTGAAAGGTGGCCTACCTTAAATTTGAAAACCGAATCTCTAGCCTTTTTGATCAAATTCCATTCCTTGAGTACCATCTGTGCTACTGAAGACTTCTTACTCAGAGCATCTGCGACTTTATTCGCCTTTCCAGGGTGATACAAGATATCACAATCATAGTCCTTTAGGAGTTCCATCCAGCAATGTTGTCTCATATTCAACTCCTTCTGAGAGAATAAGTACTTGAGACTTTGATGGTCAATGAAAATCTGGAATCTTTCTCCACACAAATAATGTCTCCAAATCTTCAAAGCGAAAATGATTGCTGCAAGTTCTAAGTCATGCGTCAGGTAATTCAGTTCATGAGGTCTCAACTGACGGGATGCGTATGCAACAACCCTACCATGTTGCATCAGCACACAACCTAGTCCTCTAAATGACGCATCACTATAAATCTCGTATCCTCCAAGACCAAATGGAATAGTTAGTACAGGTGTGGTAGTCAGCTTCTTTTTAAGCTCTTGGAAATTACACTCGCACTTGTCTGTTCAGACAAATTTCTCTTCCTTATTCAGTAATTGAGTTAACGGTGACGCTAATGCTGAAAATCCTTCTACGAACCTTCTCTAATACCCTCATAAACCAAGAAAACTTCTGATTTCTGTCACTGTAGTTGGTCTTGGCCAGTTGATCATTGCTTCAATCTTGGACGGGTCCAGGGAGATTCCTTCTCTTGAAATCACGTGCCCTAGAAAAGCAACACGAGTCAACCAAAACTCGCACTTGCTGAACTTAGCGTACAATCCATGAATCCTCAGGGTCCGGAGTACCATCCTCAAATGACTCTCGTGTTCCTCAGGACTTCTCGAATACACCATAATATGATCAATAAACACGATCACGAACTGATCCAGGTATTCTTTAAACACTCGGTTCATTAAATCCATGAACGTTGCTGGAGCATTCGTCAACCCGAACGGCATTATAGTAAACTCGTAATGACCATATTGAGTACGAAATGCTGACTTTGGAATGTCCTCCTTTCTAATTCTCAGTTGATGATATCCTGTCCTCAAGTTGATTTTTGAAAATATCGACGCTCCTTGCAACTGATCAAACAAGTCGTCGATCCTCGGGAGTGGATACTTGTTCTTGATCGTCACCTGATTGAGTTGTCGATAGTCGATGCACAGACGCAACGAACCATCTTTCTTTTTCACGAACAGAACTAGTGCTCCCCAAGGTGATGCACTAGGACGTATGAATCCCTTATCCAATAATTCCTACAATTGCACCTTAAGTTCTTTCAACTTAGACAACGCCATCCGGTAAGGAGCCTTAGAGATTGGCTCTATTCCAGGTGCTAACTCAATCACGAATTCAATTTCCTTCTCTAGCAGCAAGCTTGGCAATTTGTCGTGACCTAAATTTTCCGGGTGCACCACCTAGAGTTTTAGGCTAATGGATTGCTAAGCCTAGACTTAGCTCGAGCTCTCCCAAGCCCATACCAACTCGCGACTTAAATTCAAATATCATAGCATGCAAAAAGGAGTCGCTACTAATCGGTTTGCGGTAGGTCGATTAAACACCTAAGCAAAATAAAGGGAGAATTATTTTACTCCTACGAACCAAAGATTTTGGGTATGGGAACTTGGTTACGCTAGATTTCTCTAACGCCCTTTCGGTACCTTTCTCTTTTAATTTTGAAAAAATGTTTTACAGGCAGCTTGAATTGATTTTAATTCACTTTCCTAACACGTGAGGTGATCATGCGGGTGCGCAATCCACCAATTTAGCACTCAAGAAAGCGAATAAGAAAAATGAAGGACTTACCTCATGGCAACGAAAGCATCTGCAATGTTAAATTAGAATTCACATATATAATCCTAGATATGATTTCTAATTAACAATGCAATTTCTCAATTTTGTTTTCACTTTTTCAGTGAGAATCGTGCAGTGCATCTAATCTAACATGAAATGACAATGCGTTCTAAACTTCATGAAAATATATATTTTTTGTTTTCTTAATGCAATAATTAAATATGCAAATCAAAATGACTTAATTATAATAACGGGGAATTTTTAATTAAATGAGCCTAATTCTTCATGACATGCATTTTATGAATTTAATCCTACATGACGTGCACATGATATTTCTATTTCTAAAAATGCAATCTATCCTAAAAATTGAAACTAATTTAAAATGAGACATGCAATTCTATTCTAATATGCATGATGATTTTTTTGTTTGTTTTTTTTATATGAAATTTGAAATTTTAAACATGCAACCTAAGAATCTAACTCTACTTTGTGAAACCAACATATTCCAATGCAATATTTGATTTATTTTTTTTTATTGTTTTTTAGTGTTTTTTCAAAACAAGCAAACATTACATCTAACTAATCAAGATATTTATCAAATTAGGGATTAAAATAATCGAAAAAAATAATCCATCGTCTCACGGATTAAATTAACGATTACTTTATCCCTAAACATCAAACATATAAGAAAACTCAAAATAATTAAAAATTTAATCCGAGATCTCACGGATCAAATTAATAATTATAATGATTTAACCATTGAAATACCCATACAATTAATATAATTAAAAAAATGACCCGACGTCTTACGGGTCAAATTAATAATTATAATAATTTCGGATGAAACCCTGCGGACAATGCCTACATGATTAAGGATATTAACATCCAATATTACAAATTAAATACCTAAACTAAAAATACTATCGAAATGAAATAAACAAAATATAGCATAACAAATAAAAGAGTAAGATGAACTAAACTATAAGAAAGTAAAAAGTGAAAGTAAAAAGTGAAAGATAAAAATATAAGCTACTAAAGGGAAACGCAAGGGAATGGCGTCGGTGGGGATAGGCACGGGCGGATCAACGGTGGCCTTGCGAACAGGGGCATCGGCTCGGCGTCCGGTGAGGTGAGGCGGTTGTATGGCGTCGCGGTGGTGACTAGCGGGGGATAGGCTCCGAGCGGCGGTACGGCTCCAAGCCTTGAGCTCGGAGGTCGCTGCGTCTTCGGGTTCTGGCTCACAGGCGAAGGTGTGGCCGTGGAGGTGCAATGAGTTTCGTCGCAGACGAACGGAGGATGAGTAGCAACAGCTGGGGCGTCGGGGCTGCAACAGGCGGGAGACAGATGAAGGTCGAATGGAGGCACGATTCGTCGTGGGTCGGTGGCTTCATGGGGGACGGGCGAAGGTTCGCGGCAGAGGATGCGAGCTATGGCGTTGTGGCTGAGGAGCTCGGCGAACGACAGATCCCGGACCAGCGCGGGCTTCGAGAGCGTCGGGGGTGCGCTCGCGGGTTGCGAGGCCGGTAGAGGCGGTGACCGGCAGATCTAGCTGGGCTGCGGATCGTGGCTCGAGCAGCAACGGGCGACTGGAATCACGGGATCTGGAGCATGGAGTGGTGGCTTTGGAGGTGCAGCAGATCAAGGGGGCGGAGACTGACGGAGCAGGAGTGGAGACGCCGTTGCGGTCGGATCAGGGGCAGCAGCGCAGTGCAACAAGGCAGAGCAGGTCTGCTGGGCGTCGGACAGGTCTCCTAGAGCAGAAGGGCCGCGGTAGGGGAGGACGACAGATCCCAGATCTGAGATGAATCGCAGGGCTTCGGGTTCGGTTGGGATGGTTACTTAGCGGTGGGGATCTCGCCTGGCGTCCTGATTCTGGGCGGCGACACCGTGACTGGCAAGATGGCGGCGTCTGGAGGGCAGGGGATGGAGCATGAGCGGGCGCGGTGGCGTTAGGGGTCGCAATCGGGGCGGCGACGGTGGCGTCGGCGCAGCACGGGTCACGGCTACCGGCACCGGCAGAGGGGGTTCGGGATCTTCGGTGCTACGCGGTTCGGCGATGTCGACGCAGCACGGGCGAGCGGGAACCAGCGGACGACTACAGATGCGGGCGGCGAGCAGTGAGGGAGACGATGAACAGTGCCTGTCCCCTCACACCACCGCCGCTTGCACTTTTTCCTTCCGCTTTTTGCTCTATTTTTTTTCTACTTTTTACTTTGACTTTTCTTTTCTCTCTTCACCCTCTTTTCTCTCTGGCAGGTTCTCTCTCCAATGAGTTTTTTGTTCAGCTCCCCCTTCTAAGCCGAGGGTTCTTGCTTATTTATAGGCGCCCCACTGCCTTTAGTGTGAATAGGAGGCCGCCGTAATTTTTCTTGCTGTTCACGTCCGATTCTGTTCACGTCCGATCTTTTTTCAAATATGGTGGCCACCGCCTGCTCTCCAGCAAAGATAATAGTATAAAAAATGTTAGTCCATCTTCTTGCAGGCTTTTTGCAGAATTTTCAGTCCCCCATTTCGTGCATGCATGTGCATGCATTAATGAGATGGCAAGAAAATGGACGTTTCTTCATGCTTGGAGCTTCTTATGCGGTTACTTGTCCCTACCGCAACTTTTGACTTTTCTTGCTCGTTACTTGTTTCAGCAAATTTCTCGTTGCTTCACCAGAGCTGACAACCCATACTTGAGAGAGCATATTATATAATATATTATGAGTTCCTCGAGTCCGCACGTCTGCCGAATTTGCGCAGGCGTGTGTGTGCATTAATGAGGGTGAGACAACGGACGTGCAAGAACTTCCTTCCTTTTTTTTGACTTTCGCTCCTTTGCGTGTTCAGACCAGTGGAGAGAGACCATCCCTTCGATTGTGAGCCGCTGCGCCTTGTTACCCTTTTAGTATCGATGCAAATGCGACTACATGAAATACAATTTTACTATTTTTTTTCAAGGAGTTAAAGATTACTCCCCAATTTTCTATGCAATTAATTACTAAATGATTAGTCAAAATTTAGGTGTCAACACATTTTTTCGGGAATACATCTGGGAATTCTTGAACCACTGCAATATCTTCTATCTTCAGCTCCTTAACTGTCGTATCCACGACAATCGCTAAGTAACCTTGACAACCCCCGTCTAACAAACGGGCTGCCTCAAGCGACGAGATTAAGGTAATCGAGGGTCCTCATCGACTTCCAACAAACTCGAAGCTCTCACCCTCTAACGGGTTAAACTGAATCGACTTGCGATAACAGTCCAGCTTAGCTCGTTGTTTGGTGAGCCAGTCCATGCCAATAATTAGGTCAAAGTCATACATGGCTAGGACTAACAAATCTATCCTCCCCTCTCGCTCACCAATCACTAACTTGCAACCATGACAACCCAATGCAGCTAACACCTTATCCTTTAATGGTGTAGATATGCTAATCACTGACTTCAACAACTCAGGACTCAATCCTACCAGCTTAACAAATTGCTCAATTATAAAGGAATGAGTGGCACCAGGGTGAAATAAAGCACATGCAGCAGGGTCATTCAACGAGACCGTACCTGTAATCACATTAGGCGCATCCTCAGCCTGTCCTCTCGTGATAGCGTATGTCCTTCCCTGAGTTGGAGGTCTGTTCAATCCACCCTGTGGAGGACGATCTACGGCGCAAATCCTCGATTCACATTAGGCGCATCCTCACCTTGTGGTACTGATCCTTGTCGGCGTCCTACCCCGAGTCACTAAAGAAATAGTCCTCTGTCTAGAAGTCCTCAGCTCCTGATCGCTCATGCTGTAGACTTTCTACAAAACCTATTCCCAATTCCATACAGAATTAGAAATTGAGTGATCCACACAAACAACTTACCAATCAACTATCAATCACATGCATCTGCATGAAATAAAGGCATTTCTTACTAACTATCCCAAGAAACCATCGCACTTTATCACTCCAAACACAGACATTGCTCTGATACCACTAAACGGGGTTGTCACGCCCCGATCCTCGAGCGCATGCCCATCCCTCTCTAGTCGATAAAATTATGCGACTTCCCAGGACAAGTCGCCGACCCTTTCATTTTTAATTATGCATGCGGAAGCAAAACAAATCCCCTGACAACCAAAAGCTTGGGATAGGATAGTAGGAAATCATTCACATAAAAAACAAGCCCTTTTTATAAACAAACAAGATTTATATACAATACGAGACTGTCTACAAAAGACTGGCTCAACAAAAAGGTAATTGTCCTATGACCAACTAGTCAGACACGATCACCGATCCTTCGGTCTCCACCTCCCCAGACTCTGGGGCTTCGGGTCCTCCATGACCGTCACCTAAGGACCTGAAAATGTTGAGCTCACAACGAGGTGAAACAATGTCTCAGTAAGTTCACCCTCTAAACTCCAACTAAGAAGGAAATACGCCCCAAGAGCTATCTAAGCACAAGCACGAGTCAAAGGACTTACCTTTGCCTCAGATCCTTCCTGCAAGTCAGCACAATTAAATACTCGACCAAACAATTCAATTTAATTCAATTCAATTCAACCATGAATCAGTCGACTTATTCGACTCTATGTCATCAATGCCATCTATAAATTCTATCGATTCGAATCCTGCTTACTTAAGCTGAAATAGATATACTCATATATTATTGCTCCCAAAGCTGATGTCTAAAATTTGCTCACCGAAGCTGCTAGATAACATGTGCTTGCCGAAGTTGATATCTATAGTGCTCACTGAAGCTGCTAAAGTATTATTGCTCACCGAAGCTGCTAAAGATCTATATTGCTCACCTAAGCTGAACCACGACAAGTTACTCCTGGCCAAGGATCTTGTGCTTTGCACATCAATTCCTCAATTAAATACCCAACTTGGCCTAATTCTATCGTATTAAAAGTACATGATAAAAATAATCGTATGTGGGTACACGATCGGCCAAAGCCAAAAATATAATATCTTTATTTTAGAAAATCCTACTATTTATACAGTGTTTGAAAACATTTTTTGCACTGTAAACCGACGCCCCGGTAATTTATAATTAATTATCGAAATTACACAATTTTGGGATAATTTCCCAAAATTACAACTTAAATTCAAATTGCACCATATAACACTCAATTAAATAAATCAATCACACCATTGCAATTAGCACAAAATTCCGGTCACCGGCTATCTCGGTCTAATTTCCGGAAAATAATAATTAAATAAATAATTAGTAAAATTAATTAATTAAATACCGATAAATGCCAAAAATACAAACTTAGGCCGAAAATGCTAAATTAAATACCGAAATGGGCCCGGAAAATTTCCAAACCAATTTATATAGTTAATATGACCTGTCCAATCTCTAATTAATCTAAATTAACAACCTAACATGCAAAATCGGCTAATTAAATTACTAATTTAATCTAACTAACCACATAAACCTTAATTAAATTAAACTAATTGCCTCCTAAGCATAATTAACTCCCTAAGTAGAGTTTAGTAAGTAAACTCACCGGATTAACGAGCCGATGAGTCCACGGCGATGGCGGCGCGACAGCAGCCGATAAACTTCGAAACGGCGACGCCAAACGGGGACCGGGCCGAGCCAAAATCGTCCATGAAGTTGGCTGGATTTCTTGCTAGTTGAACGCGCGGAGAGGCATGGGTTGCTCTGGCTCAACGGGCTGGCTTTCGGTGGGGTGCAGCTCGCGGATGAAGGGGCAGCTGCTTCGGTGGTCAAAGATGGGGTGTTGCGGTTGTTGGATGTTGACCATTTGGGGGGGAATAGATGGTAGTGGACGGCGTGGCAGCACGATGAAGGTCTTCGATGGAGCTCTAGGCTTCTTCGGTCAACAATGGCCTTGCTAAAGAGAAGAGTTAACCGGTGGGGGGAACAATTGGTGGTGGAGCAGGCGTGAAGGAAAGAAAACATGGGGCAGAGTAGGGGTGTGCAACCGGATCGGGTATACCCGGTTCCCGGACTGACCCACCTGGAAAACAGGGTCGGGAACCGGTTTCCATTGAAATGGGTTCAGGAACGGGTTCCCAAAATTCGGAATCGGTTTAAATCGGTTCAGGAACAAGTTTCGAGTGATTACCCACCCCGGAACAGGTTTCGAGTGATTACCCACCCGGCGGTTCCGAACCGGTTTTGGAACCGGTTCCCGGACTGGTTTTATAAGTAGAGGTCCAAAATCTTTTTTTTTTTCCCCGATTTCTAGTCTTACTCCCGCAATCACACGACGTTTTCCCTCTTGGCTCTCTTAAACACGCACGGGAGGACATTCCTCTTCCTCACTTGCTTCCCTTCCTCACCGGCTCCCTCTCGCACTGTCCATCCATTGGACGGTGTTCGTCGCGCACCAAATTCTTGTGTATCACATGGATTGACTTGCCTAATTTCTCTTTTGTAAGAGGAGTTATGCTTGTATAAATGAGTAGTTTCATGCAGTAGTTGTGGGAATAAGACTAATATTATACCCATGTTTGTTGCTAATTCTTTGCCTTATGATTTTATTTATTATAATTAGCATTGTGGATCCTTAATTTTTCGTTTAGTCAAAAAGTTCATGTATTTATTTATTACAAGTGCTTAATGTTTCAATACAAATTATGAGGATTACGTTATTTTCTCGCGTATTAATATAAAATTCAAAGTTGTATAGAATATTGGGAGATTGCAAAACAGGTTCCAATGGAGATAGGGTTGACCCTGGAACCGGATCGGAAAAACAGGGTGGGTCGGGTATATGGTCCAATACAAACAAGGTCGGGTATAGGGTCTAGAAAAGAGGAACCTGTTATAACAGGGTCGAGTATAGGGTCCAAGTCTAGACCCTACCCACCCTGGACCCGATCACCCCTAAGGTAGAGGCGTGAGGCGTGAGTGCTGGCGTGAGGGAATTGAACACAGAGAGAGATGGGGCGGCTTCGAGGAAAATGAAACAAAAGCAAAGTAGAAACTAGCGGAAGTTTTCCTCGAGCAAAGAGAAGGTTGGGGGGGCATGCGTGAGGGAGAAGCCAGCCAAGAGGGAAGTAATAGTCAACAAGCTTAGCCAAAGAATTAAATGCTTTGGTCCCACCAATCCTCAGTCTTATCCTCTATGTCTTCCCCCATCATTTTCAAGCATAATACTCACAATTAAAGCAATTTGAAGCCAAAAATGCAGCCCCCATAATAGCATCCGAATTTCATTAATTTGGGCTTCAATTCTTCACCAAAATTCCCAATTTAATGTCCAATTTCATCGTAGAAAAAGTCCATACCATTTCTGCAAGTGCCCAATGCCAAATAGCTCCGCTTGGATTTAAAAACTCCCCTTAATTTGCCCAATCCGAATTTCCATTCATTTTCCAAAACGTCCATATCGATTTTCCGCAAAAATCTCAAACTCGCCGAAAATTCCTTGAAAGATGAGTTAATGTTTCTAAAATAAATCGTGATATGATAGAACTTTCAATTTCTGAAATCGGGTTCAAATTCACGATTAATTTCAATCTGTCGCGATTTTGGCATGACCTAACCTACCATGTAGATTTCAGGAATTTTTGGTGCAATTAACTCGTGATCGATTTATCTTGAGTCACAATATACATCTTCGACCTATTGGTGGCTCTTGGTTGTCGTGAAAATCTCAAAGTTTCAATTGCGGGCACATGGTACCAAAACGACAGAAAAATCGGTCTAGTGCCGATCGACGAGAATTTTGTAATCTAGTGGAATTACCCACACTCTGATCACCTATCTCAGTCGAATCGACCTATCTCTGGTCTCTGATAGATTTTCGACTGTGCCGTAATGACCCTTGCAGACTAGCACGGTCGAGCAGTCGATTCATAGTCGAATTCTTAAGTCTATAGCGTTAAAATCCCTTAATGACTTCTCCAGATAGTCTAGTTATCTCATGAGTGATCAGTTCGGAGAATAGCACTATAGACGTGTCGATGAAAGGCCCGATTCATTTAATTGAAATCAAAATTGAAATTTTCAGGATGTCACAACTTGAATAGATTCTCGAACTTATCATGTCTCTTTAGCTTTCGATGTGAAATCGGTTGAATTTTGTGAGACTAGCGACTTGCTTTTTAAAAGCTCTAACTCTATTGGCCTTTTATTAAAGTGATGTTCCTATCATATTTCTTTTTCGATGTGGATTTATCGATAATGATTTGCGCATCACAATACTTGGAAATGTTTTGTTTCGACATTTTATATAAGAATGCATTAACCAAGGCCAGATGTTTTAAATGCACTTATCGAATATAATCACACAAGCTGAACTTGAAACAATGTTAGTGCACACTTTTTAATGCATATTTTCGTACAGAAACAATCAAGACCTAGAAAATAATTTGCGATTTTATAATTAATGGAAGTAGAACTTAGACCAAAGCGAAAGAATTACTCTCATAACATAGTGATCGCATTTACTTCCCTAAAACACACTCTCAATAAAGTTTCCGAAGTCCATAAATATTATAACTCGTTATGGAGAGAAATAACCGAGAGATGACAAGAATTACTAGTTTGATTCTTCTTTGATTGATGATAGTCAACTGAAAAGGCGTCTGATTGCAGCCTTGCGTTGTTGAGAAGTCGGCAAAACTAATGAGGAGGAGGCATCTCTAACTATCTACAATTTTGATATAGGGTTAATATCACGGAAAATCCAAAATTGGTACATATGCGATAAATTTATTTCGCTAAGTTTTATACTATAAAAAACTAAACTGGTACATCTGTGATAAATTTACTCTCCGTTAGTTTTTGTTAAATTTTAGCATTAAATTGCCGATTTAAATGTTGTGGTAGTTAGAATGACTGTGCCGATTTGAGGTTTTAACTTTCGTTTATCACATGTATTTGATTTGTGATTTTTCGTGGTATTAATAAAA
Source organism: Eucalyptus erythrocorys (assembly GCA_014182555.1). Classification (NCBI taxonomy): domain Eukaryota; kingdom Viridiplantae; phylum Streptophyta; class Magnoliopsida; order Myrtales; family Myrtaceae; genus Eucalyptus; species Eucalyptus erythrocorys. The sequence continues at coordinate 30,090,847 of CM024603.1, read as the reverse complement.
TTTAATATAAACTAACGGAGGATAAATTTATCATAAATATACCAGTTTAAAGTTTTTGATGATTAAAAAATTAGTTTGGGACAGGTGTATCAGTTCAAAGTATTTGGTGGTTAAAAAAATCAATTTAGGGTAAACCTAAGGTTTTTCATGATATATATCAATATAGATGCTAAAAAATAAAAGCCAAGTGATTGAAGTAAATGTTCACATTCATTGTCGACTTCTAGTTAGGGAAGATGACACAAACAATTTCTAAACTTTGACTTAGGGGCTGTTTGTTAACATTTCTTATTTCTGATTTTAAACAATTTTTTTGTTTTTTTGATCCTAGGAACAAAAAAGGAATAGAAACGCGTTTGTTCGCGTTTTTGTTCCAAATCTATTTTTTTATTCCCGAAACACATTTGGAACAGAAACAAGAAATAAAAAAAAAAATCTTGTTTCTTGTTTCGGAACAAAATTTAAGAACAATTTTCTCTCTTCTCTCTTTTTTTCTTTCTTTTTTTTTCTTTGGCCGGTCGTTGCCTCGGCCATGGCGGCGGCGACCGGCCGTCGAGGGCCGGCGACCTCGTTGGAGCATCGCCGGCCCCCGGCAAGGCTCGGCCTAGCTAGGGCGAGGCCGACCTCGCGCCGGCTTGGGCGAGCTCGAGCTCGCCCGGATTCGGCGAGGCCGAGCTCGCCCGGCCAAGGCGAGGCCCGGCCTCGCCCGGCTACGGCGAGGCTCGGCCTCGTCGAGGGCCGACGAGCCTCACCATGGCGGGTGAGGCCGCCGGCCCTTGTCGGCCGGTCGTCGACCATGGCCGAGGCCGGCGACCGGCCAAAAGAAGAAAAAAAAAAGAAAAAAAGGAAAAATAAATAAGAAAATAAGAAAGAAAATAGGAAAAATAAAATAAAAATATTAAAAAATTAAAAGAAATAAAAAAATTATACAAATTTACCAAACGTGTTTATGTTCTTTTTCTATTTCTAGAATAAATTTACCAAACGCGTTCTTACGTTCAAAAATTGTTTCCTAGAGCAGAAATACTTTTTTTTTTTTTATTTATGTTCCCAGAAGCAATTTTTAAACAGAAACGTTACCAAACGCATCCTTAATGTGCAATTTGATCCATAAACTTCCAATATGTTCAATATGATCTTTGAATTTTAGCTTAATGTGTAATATAGTCCATGAACTTTTAATTTACTCAATATGATCTTTGAACTTTAACTTAAATATAACATGGTCTATAAATTTTTTATTTGTTCAATATAATTATTAAATTTTTTGTATATATTCAATATAATTCCTAAACTATATTAAAATGTTCGATGTAATGCTTAGTCTTGAATCAATGGAAGGATTATGTTGAATATTTTCATACTGTTCAGGAACCATATTAAACATGTACTTAAAGTTCATGGATTACATTGAATAAGTAAAAAAGTTTATATATTGAGTTAAAATTTAAAGACCGTATTGAACAAATTAAAAATTGAGAACCAAATAGCACATTAGATAAAAGTTGAGAGACTGTTTGTATCGTCATCCCTTTTGGTTAAGATTTGTCCAATTTTTTTCATCTACTTATTATTTCAGTATCAACAAATAATTTTAATATCTTCAAAAATTAACTTCACTCATGCCATGATACGCTTCCGATATAAAACAGTCGACGAAGCATAGGTTGCAAGAAATCGAAACATTGAAAAAGCGAAGAAAAGCGGGAATCTTTACATGCACAGTGTACGGAAGACGAGAGGAAGACCCACCCCCATCATTTCGCCTTTCGTAGACCTCGAATGGTTGATTGACGAAAAGACTTCGAGTTGCTTCTTTTGAGATGCCATGGACGACCCCTTTGCCTTCCCCTTGTCATTCTTCTTCGTCGCTAAGAATGCTCACTTCGGAGCTCAAAAAGGGCTGATGATGTCCGTACAAGCTTTGCGCAATATTCGCCTCGAAAGTTTTTTGAAACCTCAGAGCGATTTTTCCCCGGTGCTTTGATGGGCAAGAAAAGGGGAGAAAGAAACAAGTAGAAGATTTTAGTGCGTGGGTTCAGATGGGTTTGGGAGGAAGCGCTAACAGAGCAGTGGGCGTGGAGATAGAAGAAGGTGGTTTGAGCAGGAAGAGGAGACCCGGTACCAATGACCTGACTGATTTTGTCTTCTCTTGGTCTCTTCACGACATTCTCAACGAAAACCTCTACCATGACAAGGTTTCTTTCTATTCTTCCCCGATCTTTGCTTTTTCTTTTTTTTTTTTCTTCCTTTCTTTTTATCATGCCCTTTTGGTTTATTTTCGTTTAAGTTCAACGACAACGTCGTGTTTACCTGAGAATTTTCCAATGATGTCTGTCCGTTCCTTTTTTTTTTTTTTTTGTAAGCCTGCCTTATAAGAACCTTGCATTCAACCTAGTAGAATAGAACCCTTTATGATTCTACTTTGTTCGGCAAGCTCGTCAGGCATTTTAGGAGTATATGTTATGTTTTATGGAATTTGGTCCAAGTATTTTTTTGAAATGTCAAGGTTGGTTGGTCATATTTGACAATTGGCCGAGCTGTTTTTTTAGGTGGAGACTATACCGGATCAATTTCAGTCGGTCCAGGATTATCTCGGATCGTATGTCTACCCTTTACTGGAAGAAACACGGGCGAGTCTGTGCTCGAGTTTGAAAAATATTTCTTTGCTGCCTTTCACTGAGGTTATTGAATGGGTAGAATGCACAGGAAGTAGGAACTCATATGCTGTTAGGGCTGGTCGGTGGAGCAATGAATCCAACAGTCATGGGAAGGAAACTTACAAAACTTTGCCTGGAGATATCTTCATTCTAACTGATGCTAAGCCAACAACTGTTCCTGATTTGGAGAGGTTCGGAAGAAGATGGGCGTTCGCATTAGTAAGGATGATTGGAAAAGACGATGAAGAGGATGAGGCAACGTCATCCACAAACTTTGAAGTGGAGGCATTATTGGACCTTGAAGTAAATAATTCCTGGAAGCCAATGTATGCAATTTTCCTGATAAATATAGTCACTAACAGAAGGATATGGAATGTGTTGCATATGTCTCGGAACTTGGATATTTTGAAGGAAGTTCTCTGCACAGATGTGGCGGTATGACTTTCCTTTTTGTACCTTCATTCCATTTAGACTTGAAATTGCTATTATAACCATCTAAGCTTCAAAGCTTCATTTTACTCCTATCGATTTTTAAGTTTCTTCGGAAAATAAGATAAATGTTGCTTTAAGCCATGCTGTTGCATCAATAGATTAGGATGATTGTTTCTTTTAGTTGGTCCGTTTCATGATATGGAGGTGAATGAATTATGTCTTGAACAGGGCAAATTACTTCCTTGGTGGCGACTTACTCATTAGTACTAGACCTTAAAATTTTCTATACTCTACTTTTCACGGGATTTAAGTTTGTGCTGTGCAATGCTCTTTATATCATATTAACACCAATTAAGTTTCAGGACCTTCTACCATATTTACATGGTCTGGATTATCACAAGAAATGTGTTTCGGTTGCAGGCTGACAAAGTTTCTAATCTTGTGTTTCGGTTGCAGGCTGACAAAGTTTCTAATCTTTGTATTACAAAGGATAATGGTTCTGCGAGTGAGAGCCTTGACGAGAGATTGAGCCATGATCTAAATGAATCCCAAAAAAAAGCAGTGGGGGCCTGTCTCAGGAAACTCCAATGTGAGAACAAGCCATCTGTCGAACTGATATGGGGTCCACCTGGAACTGGGAAAACTAAAACCGTCGCTGCACTGCTATTTACTCTCTTGAAAAGGAAACATAGAACCATTGTTTGTGCTCCTACAAATGTTGCCATCAAGGAAGTGGCATCTCGTGTTCTAAAGCTGCTAAAGGAATCAGATAGTGGTATAAGCACTGAAACGGAAAGTTTGCTCTGTTACTTTGGAGACATGCTTATTTTTGGGAACAAGGAGCGGCTGAAAGTTGATTCTGACATTGAAGTAATATACTTGGAACATCGTGTAGAGCGCATTTCTGAATTCAATGGTTGGCATCAGTGTCTAACTTCCATGATAGATACTCTTGCCAACTGTGTCCATCAATACCACATATTTTTGGAAAACGAACACACAAAAAGAAGGAAACCAGGAAGTGATGATGATGGGAGTGAATGCGGAAGCAGTGAAGAAGATGTTAACTGTGAGCTTAAATCATTTCTTGAGTTTTTCAAGGACCAATTCAAGGAAACTGTCCAGCCCCTGCGGAGATGCCTCTATACTTTCTGTAATCATATATCCAGAACTAAATTCCAGAATATTACATCCCTCCTTAACTTACTTGATTCTTTTGAATCTTTATTATGTGGAGAGAAGTTGGATTCAGAGATGATGGAGATAACTCTTTCACGTGATGAACTTAGCCTGTTTTCGTCTGAGACGTCCATGGGTCCACTATATAATATATATATGAAGAGACAGGAATGCCTTTCCATGTTACTAACTGTTCGTGATTCTCCAAAAGATCTAAAACTTCTAAACTTTATGAGTGAGGACATGATAGCCAACTTCTGTTATCAACATGCATCCCTGATCTTTTGCACTGCTTCCAGTTCATATAAGCTGTACTCTGTGGACATGGAGCCTCTCAATTTACTGGTAATCGATGAGGCAGCCCAGTTGAAAGAATGCGAGTCACTAATTCCTCTGCAACTCCCTGGTGTCAAGCATCTGATTTTAGTTGGAGATGAGTGTCAGTTGCCTGCTATGGTCGAAAGCAAGGTAATGTTAAAATGTCTGAAAAGGAACTTTGTATTTGGTTTTGAAAGATTTGTAATATCCTTCTCTTCATTTGAGCTTAGATGGGCTAAATGTTCTATACCTAATGCCCGTTGAATTCTATATCATGATTTGTTTCTACAGGTTTCTAGTGGGGCTCATTTTGGAAGGAGTCTGTTTGAACGATTGAGTTCACTTGGTTATTCAAGGCAACTTTTCAATATACAATACCGGATGCATCCATCAATAAGTCTGTTTCCGAATTCAAAATTTTATCAAAACCAAATTTTGGACGGGACAAATGTGAAGAGCAAAAGTTACAGAAAAAGTCATTTGCCATCTCCAATGTTTGGCCCTTACTCGTTCATAAATATTCCTGATGGAGAAGAACAAATCGGTGATGATGGCTGTAGCCATAGAAACCCTGTTGAGGTGGAAGTTATCTCAAGGATAGTGAGGAATCTGTACAGAGGTATGTCAAGAGAATTTTATGCATACTGCTTCGAGCACATGGATTTTACATGTATTACTTAATCATATAGGTGTAGATTATGATGGCCATTAATAGTTCTTTTCCTAAGATATTTCTTTCGAAGTTTTGCACCCTGCCAAAAATAATATCACTGTAGTGATGGTTTTATTTTCTTTGCAGCTTGGAATGGGTCAGAAGAAGATCTGACAGTAGGTGTCATATCTCCTTACACAGCTCAGGTTGCTGCAGTTCTAGCTAACCTTGGAAAAAAGTATGAAAATATCAAGGGCTTTACGGTCAAGGTGAAGTCAGTGGATGGATTCCAAGGGGGTGAAGAAGACATTGTTATAATATCCACCGTAAGATCAAACTCGCGTGGGAATATTGGGTTCTTGTCCAGTACTAAGAGAACCAATGTTGCTCTTACCAGGGCCAGGTACTCTATCCTCTTAACTGTGTCAAATTACATTTTTAGAGTGACATAGCAAGTAAATCCCCGAGTTAATTTCCTATCTATAGGTATTGTCTGTGGATTCTGGGAAATGGAAAAACACTGACAAAAAGCGATTCTGTGTGGAAAGCTGTGGTTGACAATGCAAAGAGTCGTGGATGTTTCTTCAATGTTGATGATGACAAGGATTTGGCTAAAGCCATCTTAGATGTGAAGAAAGAGAATAATCAGCTTGATGATCTGCTTGACAGAAGCAGTGTACTTTTCAGAAATGCAAGGTGGAAGGTAAAAATCTTTGCTCAACAGTATTCTACGGCTACATTTATTTTTCAATATAAGCATTGAGTTTTATAGAACTTGTGACAACATATCTTATTGTCATGCTTTGGTCTTATCAGGTTCTTTTCAGTGACAACTTCCTGAAGTCTTTCAGAAAGCTGGCATCACTCAGGATAAAGATGTCAATCATTATGCTTCTGTCAAGACTATCCAGTGGCTGGAGACCAAAGAAGAGGAATGTGGATATAATTTGTGAACACTCATCTCATATCGTGAGACAATTTAAGGCTGAAGGTCTCTATGTCTTATGCACGATTGATGTTGTAAAGGAACTGACATACATCCAAATCCTGAAGATATGGGATGTAATGCCTTTAGAGGATGTGGCAAAATTGGTCAAACGTTTGGACAGCATGTTCGAGACATATAGTGATGATTTTATTAGTCGTTGCAATGAGAAATGCTTTGAGGGGTAAGTCTGATCATTTCTTCTTTCTGAAGATAGGTAGCACATCACTTACTAAATTAGAAAGCATTCTTTTCCAGATAGATGACTCAAATATCTTGAATTGATCTTATCCCCCTATTTTTTTTCATTTCACATGCCTCTTCCTATTATAGGGATCTGCAAGTTCCAAAGACCTGGGCGTGTACTTTCGATTTTGTCCGCTATCGAAGTCCTAGTGAAGATCAATTTGGGACTGGTTCTGATGCTGATGCTTCAGATCGTAGGTTGTATACAGAGAGCGTGAAAGTGAGCGAGAGTTTGCTTCTGATGAAATTCTACCCCTTATCATCAGATATTGTCAGACATTTGCTCGATGACAGTGATGGTAATGAAGCAAGTCTTCCGTTTGAAGTAACAGAGCAAGAACAGGAGATAATTCTTTTTCCCAGAAGCACTTTTATATTTGGGCGATCTGGAACTGGGAAAACTACGGTCCTGACAATGAAGTTGTTTAGAAACGAGAAACTGCATGATGAAGCAACCAAGGGATTTCAGGAAATCCAAAGTGGTGTCAGCCACAGCAAAGATGCCTCCCTGGAAATCAATGTTGAGGAAACAGGTGAAGGAGCAGAGGATTGTGTATTGCGCCAGCTTTTTGTGACTGTCAGTGCGAAATTATGTTTTGCGGTCAAACAACACTTATCTCAACTTAGAAGGTACATAAAATGTCATGGGAAGACGTTTGAACAATAGAATAAATATTCTGCAATTTTTACAATGAACAAACATATGCAAGGGTTAATGGATTGTCAAGATTTTTTTTTTTTTTTTTTTTTTTTTTTTTTTTTTTTATGAATTAGTTCGGAGAAGAAGATAACCCCTTTGGCATGCTACTATTTTCTGCCTAGCGGAGACGCACAACCAAGATACTTCATTTTATAGAGTTTGGTAGGAAATATAACATGTGGCATGAGTGCATGAGTCAAATCAGTACTTTGCCATGCTTGGGTGCTACTTCTCGGATATAGCTGCTAGAAAATATATTTAATCATTGCACGTTAGAGATCGACATCATCTGCTCGCTGAAACTAAACATTAGTTTGTGCGGCAATATTCCTTATTCTGGTCTTTGTGCCACCTATTTAGTTTGCAATCCCATTTTATTGGAAACTTTCGTATTAAATTTTGTGATTGTAGCATTGTATGTATAAAAAGAAAATCGTACTTTATATGAACGAGTGCAATTATAAAAAGAATCGAGAAAGGACCATGCGTTCTACGAATCTTGCCGCGGGGGAAGATTTTCATTGCCAGCTGATGTAAATGCTATCCATGTCTCATAGTATATCATTATAATCTTGGTGCATCAGCGTGTTCTAATTTCCCTTTTGCTGTTAGTTACCTAAAAGTAGATATTATGAGATTGCATGTGTAGTGGAGGTATTCCTATAAATTTGTTAAAAATATATTTTTCCGTTTCTAATTGCTGGCTTCATTAATCCTCCAGCTCCAGCATTGGTGCTAAACATAGAGTAAAAAGCTCTTCAGTTGATGAGATTGTTGATGATGCAGCATTATTCAAGGATATCCCGGATTCATTTTTAGATATATCTCCCAACTCTTATCCCCTTGTTATAACTTTTCGTAAGCTTCTGATGATGCTAGATGGAACTGTGGGGGTTTCATTCTTTGAAAGGTTCCCCGATCTAAGGGATCTTTGTCGTGGCCAATCCTTCAATTCTAGACCAGTTGCCTTACAAAGTCTTCTAAGAGCAAAGGAGGTTACTTACGAAAAGTTTTGTGCTGTTTATTGGCCTCACTTCAATGACAAGATAAGGAAAGGGCTTGATCCTTCCAGAGTCTTCACTGAAATAATGTCCCACATAAAGGGTGGTCTTCCACCAGCAGATGGTTGTGAAGGCAAACTTGACAGACCAGCTTATGTTTCACTTTCAGAGGGTCGTGTCTCCACTCTGAGTATTCAGAGAAGAGAAGAAATTTATGATGCTTTTGAGGATTATGAAAATATGAAAATGAAAAATGGTGAATTTGATTTGGCTGATCTTGTCAATGATCTTCATCGCCGTCTTTTTTGTGGGCAGTTTGCTGGTAACGTGGTGGATTTTGTATATATTGATGAAGTGCAGGATCTCACCATGAGACAAATTTCACTTTTCAAGTATATATGTGGAAACGTTGATGGGGGCTTTGTGTTTTCTGGCGACACTGCACAAACTATTGCAAGGGGAATAGACTTCAGGTTTGAAGACATAAGGTCCCTTTTCTACAAGGAGTTCTTGATGGATTCAATGGATGGACCTGATAAAAGAATGGAAAAGGGATGTCTTTCCAAAATTTTCCATTTGAGCCAAAACTTCCGCACTCATGCTGGTATACTCAATCTGGCGCAGAGTGTTGTTGATCTTCTTTACCATTTTTTCCCCTTATCCGTTGATGCTTTAAGCCCTGAAACTAGCCTTATACGTGGGGAACCCCCCATTTTACTTGAATCAGAGAATGACGAGAGTGCCATACTGTCAATTTTTGGCAACCGTGATTTTAGTGGTAATTTCGTTGGCTTTGGAGCAGAGCAGGTTATTTTGGTTCGAGATGATCACTCTAGAAATGAAGTTTCGAACCTTGTGAGAGGGCAAGCCCTAGTTCTGACGATAGTGGAGTGCAAGGGGTTGGAATTTCAGGTAGGTGTGTGTCAGGTTGGATTGTTTGCCATGGGATATTAATGGAAGCAGCATAGAGATTTCATGACCAATTTGCTGCAAGCTGTTACTCTGTAAAAAGCTTGGATTGGCATTTTCATTCTACTATACCCTTTTTTGTATGTAGACATTGGCATCTAGATACTCATAACGTAGAATTTGTTTGGGCTCATGTCAACATCATCCTCTAGGTTAATAGACAATATCAACGATCATGCGACTTTACGGCTGTTCTTGATAGGCTGGTGTGTTGAAAAGAGTCCAGATTTTTTTTGCTAAATTTTTTAGAATTGTTCATGTATTCATGAAACTTGAATTCTGTCATTTTGGTCATAAATCAGATGTTCTGACCTGAAACTTTTTTGCCGTGACGTTGTGTAGGATGTCTTATTGTACAACTTCTTTGGCACATCACCTCTGAAAAGTCAGTGGAGGGTCATTTACGGATACATGAAGGAGCAAGCTTTGCTCGATCACAGCTCTCAATGGTCATCCCCAAGTTTTGATGACGGGAAACACAATATATTATGCTCTGAATTGAAACAATTGTATGTCTCAATTACTCGGACAAGGCAAAGATTGTGGATTTGTGAGAATGCCTTGGAGTTCTCAAAGCCAATGTTCGACTACTGGAAGAAGAAGTGCCTCATTCAAGTTAGGTTGGTAGATCATGCCCTTGCAGAAGCAATGCAGGTCAGGAGCACGCCAGAGGAGTGGAAGTCACAAGGTTTTAAGGTTCGCTGTTTTTCTGTTGTTTCTTTATTGGTGGTTTCCTCTTCACGGAATTGTTGTTTTTGCCTCATTTGGAGTCAACATGATCTGTGAATGCTAGGGATTTTGGAATGACCATAGTGACTGCAAAAGTATGACTGATCCTGAAAAGAAAAAAGACTGATCCTGAAAAGAAAAAAGAGTGTGTAGAATGTGGACGTTCTATGGTACAAATATGGAGATCGATTTGCCAGCTTTATTGGTTTTTTAATAGTTTGGCTAATACTTCATTTAGACATACAGTAAATAAACAATATGATAGGCATATTTCTATTATCTTTTTCCTCATTTGAGGTTATCAGGTCAATGACAGTGCATTGTTTTGGTGTAAGCACTGATTTTTCCTATGAGGGAGGACTATGTATCTTCTTTTCTTCTTTTCACCTCCTCTGAAGGAGCTATTGATCTCTCTTTTTTTTTTTTAACTTTGCAAGCTCTTACATGAGGGTAACTACCCAATGGCAATAAGGTGCTTTGAACGAGCAAGGTACACATATGGGGAGAGATTAGCTAAGGCCTCCGCTTTCAAAGCAGATGCAGATCTCAAGCACGTTTCAAATCCACAAGAGGCTTCTGCCCTTCGAAGGCAGGCTGCTGAGATCTATGAAACAATTGGAATGGCCGACTCTGCAGCGGAGTGTTTCTACATGTTGAGGGAATATGAGATAGCAGGTATCATTTTTCTTTTCATTTCTTTCAAAATGATAAGGTGGAGATATGCTGCATCTTTACTTTTCTTCCTGTTGTAGCTATGTCAAAGCTGCCTAAGAGAGGAAATTTGACTTCGCATTCTTCTGTATGTAGTATTTTGCACGCGTCATACGCTCTTGTTTACCAGTTTAATTGATTTTCCTCTTTCAATATTAAAAAAAAAAAAAGTAGTTCGATCTCACTTGTTAACTTTGAAACACTTTTGGTGAATTTTGAGCAAGTGCTACTAATGTTGACTTCATAATTTAATGTCCTGGCTTGGAAGTTGATCATTTTCTATATGATAACCTGTCTCTGCTCTCTCAGCAGTTTGGAAAAATTTGAGCTGCTAAGTTCTTAACACTGACCAGACCTATAAGTTTAAAAAAAGCTGTGGCTGTCAGTTGCAATACTCCATGTTGACTACGGTTTGTCAAAAACTTCTTGGTATTGTAGCCACCGACGGACGTTGATCCTGTTTCATCTCTTGACATTGGAGAATATAGTTGAGCCGTACAAGAGCTGAGCTGTACAAGAGCATTTCTGGCAGCTTCCAAATGTCCCTTTGCTATGTTTTATCTTCTGAACATCAGCACTCTATAAATGAGACTGACATCAAATTTGTTTATGCTTCAACAGGTAGAATGTACATGGATAAATGTGGAGAATCTGCTTTGGAGAAAGCTGGAGAGTGTTTCTCTCTTGCTCAACGCTACAGTCTTGCAGCGGAGGCATATGCAAGGGCAAATATTTTCTCAAAGTGCTTGTCCATTTGTGCTGAAGGAAAACTCTTTAAAATGGGTCTGCGATACATTGAGGATTGGAAAAGGCAGGGAACTGAGAAGAAAAGTAAAGAAATAGAGAAATTGGAACAGGACTTTTTAGAGAGTTGTGCCCTTCATTTCTACAACCTCAGAGACTACAGGGCCATGATGAAGTATGTGAAGGCTTTTCATTGCATCGATTCAATGAGAAACTTGCTTAAGAGGTTTGGATGCCTCGATGAACTTATAAGTCTGGAGGAAGATTTTGGCAACTTTTTGGAGGCGGCCAAGATTGTGAGGATGAAAGGTGACATCCTTCGTGAGGTTGATCTACTTGGGAAGAGCGGAAAAAACAGGGAAGCGTCGATGAATATCCTGTGGTACGTATTATTCTATTCCCTTTGGGCTCCTGGAAGCAAAGGGTGGCCCTTGAAGCAGTTTGCACAGGAGGAGGAGCTGGTAGCAAAAGCCAAACTTCTTGCAAAGCCTGAGCCTATTGCCTTCTATGAATATGTTTCTTTAGAATCAAGCATTTTGTTAAATAAACAGAACAGTTTGGCTCAAATGAAAGAACATTTGAGTGCTTCCAGTAGAAATGGAAGTGTCAGAGGTGAAATACTGTGCGCTCGAAATATTCTGGACTTCCATCTTCGCCAAAATATCTCAAATTTTTGTTGGGAATATGATTGGCTTGTCAACCCAGTGAACTATTCTGAACAACTTATCTTGGGGAATCAGATTTCCGTTGAGTCATTGGTCTGCTTTTGGAATCTTTGGAGAGAGAAAATTGTTAGAATTATAGAGAGTGTAGGATGTGTGAAGATGCCGGTGGGAAGGGAAAATACGTCATGTTGGGAGTTCTGTCTGAATTACTTTGGTGTTCTGGAGCAATGGGACAACATGCAAAGAACTTATCACCTTGTAAACCCAGATGCTGATTGGGTCAGAAACATAGATAAAAGATCTCTTAAAAGAAAAGGACAATTCGTTGCTTTGGATCTTAGACAATTGGTCTTTGCAGCTCAAAAGTATTGGTATTGTGAGCTTACTTCTGTTGGTATGGAGCTCCTGCACAAATTGGATGCTCTTTATCAATTTTTGGCGAAGAGTTCTCGGTCGAACTTCTGGCAAAGCAGATGCCTTGCTATCTTACATGAGGTTGCCAAGTTCCTTGGAGAACTTAATTGTCGGAATCGCTCGTTCCAGTATGGTAAGGCACTGGACGGTTTCATTGAAACATCCAGTGGGAGGTATTTTGGTCACATATTTCCACTTGACTGGAGAATATCGTCATCAGAGAATATGGTATCTCTGAGAGGAAGTGAGGCTTCCGTAATTTACTGAGAGAAAAAATGAACATGATAATTTCGAAGAAGCATTTTCACATGGGAAGATGGGTGAGCTTGCGACTTTGGTTCTTGGGTCTGGAATGCTCGACGATGATTTGTACGGAAAAATAGCAAAATCATTTAAAGGAGATACGTCATGGGAGGCATTCATGGAATGCATTTGTCGGGATGTACCATCAGCCCTTCCTCAGGCGAGCAATGGACCCGTGGAAATGTCTGTGGCTTGGAACCTTTATCGAGCTTTGGCAGATGCTTACAATGCCAATTGGAGGACTGAAAGAGACTACATCACACCAATTTGCTTTTTGTATCTCTTGGAACGACTTCTGATTTTGTTAGCTTGCTCCAAAGGGCAGTTTTATACGACGAAATCTTCTCTAGTTGAATGGCTCATCTGCCATGAAGGTTTAGCAAAGCCTAGCTTCAGTTTCAACCTGGGAAATTGCTTGGAGCCCATCATTCAGTTTGTTACAAGGACTGTTGCGGACTTTCTCTACAATAAGGATGATACCAGACAATGGATCAAAAATTCGAACCTAAATGTGATGAAGTGTTACCCGTTGTTGGTCTTGAAGTTGGTTCTTTTGGTTTGTTTGCTTCACCTGAATTTTGGCATCAGTCCATATTTTCTCTTCGATTTGCTCGGTAAGAGTTGGATTTCTGAGCAAATACCTCCAGAATTTCGTCATATTCTTTCACGTTGCCGGAGGCCAAACTTACAGGAAATTTCAGTGGGCGTTCTCGCTGAAGCATTCAAAAGAGTTGATGATCCCCTTGTAATTACCAATTCTGCTTCAGATTGTCCAAAATGTCCACATGCCATCGTTTTAGATGTAAAGTCGCACAAATGCAAAGAAGAGATTATGAAAGTTCTATTCCCCAAAGATGGAAATGCTGAGAGCTCTTGCAAGTTGCAAGATCTGACCGAATTTTCCAAGGATTCCTCTTCATCTTCCAACAGTGCTGTACCAGTTGTGCATTTGGATGGTGCAAATGCGTCGTCATTGCCGGGACAAGAAGTGGGCTTAGCAAATGAGGAAGAGAGGGGCGAAGTTGTGGAAGCTGAAAAAACCGGTGAAGTGAAGAAGGATCAGCAGGCTTCATCATCTTCTTTTTCCCAGACTGGCGGTGTGGAAAACCGGAACAAGCAACAAGGGCAATTGCAAGTCCAAAGGTAAGCAAAGTAAGAAAGGAAGTGGCAAGAAGAAATGAATCCTCACTTCATTGTCGCAGATTCAGTTTGGGTGAAAATTGTATGTTGTTATTTTCTACAGGTAGTCCACGTTCTTGTAAATACATGTGGAACTTTTAGTAAAATAGTTCTTAGAATGAAGAAGAACAGATCTCTTGACAGGAAGCTCATTGTACATGTCCTGAAGTTCTAGCAGAGAGTAGTCATGAAAATCTACTATTCCTTTCTTGGCTGCAGATTATTTTTCTTTCTTTTTTAGCACTCTAAACCTTTAATTCTCTTACGCCTCGCGATAGCATGTATGCAGTGAAGAATGAGAAAGAAAATGCAACTTCTTCTCCATGTCTTATTAGTTACAGACCATCTTGATAGAGAAGTTTGCATGATTGTAGTGAAAACATGTAATGAGATCCAGCCTAGGAGGCCATACGTCCATATGGGAATGTACATCATTAACCTGTGTGTACCCTCGCCAGACGAAGGACGACACCATCCGCCCGGAAAACTCTCCTATTTACGGACGGATAGGGACAACAGTGAGCCAAACCTTTATCTTGATGGAGGATGAAGGACGATATTACTATAAGATTTGAATACGTGGGCGACTCTTACGATGAGCCACCTCCTGAATAGTTTTTGCTGTGCTAAGGACTCGTCTGTATTGCTGAATGATTTCGGGCCTCGGAATTGGTCAGGTGATGTCAGTTTTTCAATCTAATGCAAAAACTATTGAACCTCGTAATTAATTCGACGTGTAGTTACTAGAGAAATAAATGGGGAATAGTAAATAAATGAAGAGATCTGCATGGAGCAATCTGAATGTCCATATTTACTCTATGGGGATAGTCAATTGTAAATAATCCACTAATAAATAGGAAAATTATAAAGCTATGATCACTTACATGTTTGAGTATTTTTCAAGTCCTAAATTACACCTAAACTCACGGTATATATCAATGAAACAACTCAGTTTGGAAGTCGACACAGAACCTCCAATGTGTTCAATAAAGTCCACCACTCGTGAGGCTATAATCCGAGAAGCTCCTGTGCTATCAGGCAAAAGAGTTGTGGATCAAAGTTCTTGACTAAATACTTATTTGTAAGAGTCTCGTGGCTGTTGACAGCTATTACACCAATTATGCAATATAGTGCGAAAACTATTAGATCTTGCAATTAAATCAATTGGTATCACAGCTATTTAAGGAAGATAGAACGGGCCTTGGTTAAGCTCCGATGGCTATGAGGACTTCAACAGACGAGTTCGATCATGAATTCCACTACACATAGTCTAACTGAGGCACGCGAATTTAAACATGAAGAAATGGACCTACTTTGATTCGGAAGAACTAAGGCAGCATTCTGCGTATGTTGAAGTTGAAGTAGAATGTTGTGATGATGTCATGAACTTGCTTAGCAAAAGCTGCCTTTTTTTTTTTTTTAGCAAAAGTTTTGTCAAAATGCTGATAATTTTACCCTTTTCATAACACGATTATTAGTTATATAAGAGGAAAATCAATGGACGTGCTCCAAATTGGGTTTAATAGTGAAAATGTTGAGAACCGTGGGTCAAAAGAATTTTGTCAATAAATCAAATCTGCATTTGAAAAAAAAAAGAAGAAAAAAAGATAATAGTGAAAATGGAATAGTAAAAAAAAAACCCTTTTCTAACTAATTTCCCTTTCTGTCTACAATTCATTGAAAAACCAATTAAAAATTAGAATTTAAAAAATATAAAATAAAAAAAACTAAAAATTCGAACTTTTAAAAAAGAAAAAAATTAAAAAATTCGATTTTTTTTTTTTTTTTTTTTTTTTGCCTAAGATGAAGTCATAATATCAAAATCACTTTTCAATGAGATCCAAATATAAAAAAACGTTTTTATCATTTATTATCAAATAATGAAAAATTAATCGTATTCTTCGAAAATGCTTTTTATTATTGTGTTTTCTACTAAACAAACCTACCATAAAAAACTCATACATTTGAAAAGAATTCTTGGTGATTCAAATACTAGAGAGATATAAAAAGGATTAATTCTCTTCCTTCGCCAGTCTCAGAGATGCATGTGGGTTATCCATCACTGCGTCTTCACCGTCATCGCAGCTCACGTCCCTGCGTCACCGCCTAAGCCGCTGCAACATCATCGTCGCCCAGCAAAACCGGACCACCTCCTATCGCCACAGACTTCATGCGCTCTCTCTTTCAGTTCATAGAAGATACAGATTCTTCACCTCTGATAACTCGTTCTCTCTACTTTCTTCTTCCCTCAGATGACGACTCTTCGTGGTGGCTCCAGCTTCAGTCGTTCTCGAATTGTAATATCCAGTTAATGTTTCTTAATCCAACTCAGCTTGAGTACCTCCGTCGGGTGATTCCGCCGCTGAATTTGGTCATTACCGAGTGTCGTCTTCCTGAGATCCTCGGAGACATTCGTGAGAAGAATCGTGGATGAACAGCATACAACTCAAGGATAGAAACACTTATGTGGAATCAAATCAGGTAATCTTCATCATCATTCTTCCTTTATTGAAATCTGAATCATTCTTGTACATGCGAAACATCCTTGCGTAGATACAAAGATGAAGGTAAGGTGTTTGAGAAAATACATCAGAGAGAATCAGAGAGATGGAGAGTTTCTCAATTGAACATTTCATCAATCGCTCACCCTTTCTTAACTTCCTTGGCTCTCTTATATACCATGATCAGTTACTGCCTAAGTTTGTTTCTCTTAACAGAATTAGCAACTGTACAAACAATCCTAACTGTTAAATCTCAAGTACAAGTACACAAGCAGGTCAGTTCCGAGCCTCTTCCTTTCTTCTCAGTTTTCTTTAGTCTTTACTTGTCGCTTGTTGCTGATAAGTATTTCCAGCTTGTAGACTTGAATTGTTGCTTCGAGTGTCTTGACTGAACTGAACTTTCCTGACTTGTCTTGCATTAACTGTGCTCTGTATCATCTTATCTTGTTTTAGCTCTTGTTGTAGCTGAATCTGCTTGTTCTCTACTTGCTTAGCTTTAGCTTGTCTCGTATCAGCCTTGCTCTGTATTAATTGATCTTGTTGCTGATCTTGTTGTTTGCTATCGCTCTGTAGTGAATTACTGCTGCACTGCTGTGAATTCTTAATAATTCAGTGATCTTCATTTATTAGCACGATCCATGTACTCCACTGAGGTTCGATTCCATGGTTGCTCTGTATGCATATAAACGCCCGTGCTCTAAGATAGAAGATCTAACATTACAATATGAAAAATTAATATGGTTGATTTGAAAAGGATATGTAAAACAAACGAAGCGATACAAATGATAAAAATTATAATGGCAATGACGCGTTACAATATGATTAAAATATAAATAATCACAAAAATATTTCACAATACATCTTGTTATGTTTTATACGCATTGGAGACCATGGTTGTTTGATGAAGAACATTTAGAATATCGATGACTGCTTTATTGAACAATTAAAATGTTGGTGGGATAATTGTCTTATAGAAGATCAGAAAGATCAAATCATAAATATATAGAAAAATCACAATAAAATTCTTTTCCCCAATCTCAAACTAAACAAAAAACAAAACAAAAAAAAAAAAATCAATAAAATATAACATGCTATCAATGTGGAAAAGAAGGCCATATTGCTGGATGTTGTGAAGTCAACAAAAAACTCAACATGCAATGAAGTTTTTAATTCTCTCAGCAAGGATATTTCTAAAGATCGAATAGCTTTCATGTTTTTGCTCGCGTATCTGTAGATTGTGATTCTCAAAGTTTTTTCCTGGAAGTTTCAACCTTGTTGACTATGACAACAGTCGCGACTATAAACAAACAGACTCGCGACTATGGCAGGGCGGTACGCTCTGCTCTCTCGCGACCCATACTCTAATCGAAACCGACCTTCCAGACCAAGGGAAGCAGGTATCAGATCACTGTAGTTCTAAACACCTTTTTTGAAAGCAGTTCCTTTACTGATTTGAATAGGGACTTCAAGAGATAATAATAACATATCCATAGAGCATTTAGAAAGTGTATTTAAATCCTAAAACTTTTTTTAAAAAAAGAAGAAGGTATAATCAAATCATTAAACTTGTCAAATTAGTGTGATCAAATCTTCCAATAACTTCGTTCAACTTTACAAATAAAAAATTATAATAAGTTTTAGAACTTGATTGCACTTTATAAAAATGTTAGGATACAATTGCTTTTGTGATATGTTTTAAAACTTGATTGCAATTTTTGAAAATTTAGAATTCAATTGCACTTTCGTGAGAAATTCTAGAATATTTAGTGCACTTATCCCAATATTCTATCATCATAACTCTACTTCATAAGAGAATATTTGCGCCCTTCCACTATTAATTGTTACTTTAATCATCAGTCCGTCTATTAGATTGATTATAATTAATTTCTTGAAATTTATTAATCGCTATATTGATTATTGTTTTGTTGATTCGATTTCTTCAACCAGGGTTGGGCAAATCAGCCACATCACACTTGGGTTGGGATAAAGAGGCATTTGCATGGCCAGGTTAGTTGCATTGGTCCTCAGATTAGCCTTTTATCTGAATAGCAACTACTAATCGAACACCTGTGCAAGTGCAACGAAACTTAGACGTGCTAAGTTCTGCTATGCAGGTTTACGGTTAGAGTATGTCTCTGGGCGGAGCAATTGGGAGATTTAGAGGACAGCTTTACAGAACCTGAAAGCATTAAATGCCTGAAGAGGGTGATCGAGATAGCCAAACAGAAATGGAGGGCTTTATGGAGATAAAAACAACATAATCCCAAGGAAATGAAAGGGCACCCGCTGCAGTATTTGATTCATGTGAGTAGAGAAGGTTAAGCCGACCCTTTGGCTGGTTTTGAAACACTTCATGCATAATCCTCCTTTCGCCCGCCACTCTGGCCAATGCTCTCACGACGAGATCAAATATGTAAATTAGTTGTATTCGATTATAAAAGTGAGTAAATTCAATGGATATATATTTTCAAGTGATTTTGGGTTAAAAATCCCAATAATTTGAACTTCTGAAATTGAAAAATATGAGGAGTAGAATAAGCAAGCATGAGCATGACAAAGCAAGTTGGGATTTAAATGGATATTCTCTGGAAAAAAACAGCCTTACTGTCAAAATTTAGCATGAGGGGACACTTAGGTGCTATTTCCCTCCTGGGAACATTTGTTTATGTTTTTGTTCCCCAAAATAAAAATAGAATAGAAATCTGTTTGGTAATTTTTTGTTTTTGTTTTGCGGAATAAATTTAGAACGGAAATAAGAAATAAAAACAAAATTGTTTCGTGTTCCTGAGAACAACTCAAGAAACAAGAAACAAGTTCTTTCTTTCTTTCTCTTCCTCTTTTCTTCCCCCAGCCAGTTGCCGACCTTGGCGTTGGTCGGCGACTGGCCAAATGAGGTTCGCAATCTCGCCATGGCTGGGCGAGGCTTGGGGGGACCTCGTCAATGGTCGAGAGGCTCCCTTGAGGTCGGCGACCTCGCTAGCCCTCATTTGGCCAGTCACCAGTTGGCCATGGCCAAGGTCAACAGCCGGCTAAGAGGGAGGAAAAGAAAAAGATAAAAGAAAGAAAAATATACAATAAAATTATTAATAAATCAAAAGAAATTCTAAGTCACAAAAATATTTGGGGCTTCTTGCAACAAGGATGAAACCATAGAAAGGATTAAAAGATCGAACCTAAATGCGATGAAGTATAACCCACTATTGGTCTTGAAGTTGGCTCTGTTGGTTTGTTTGCTTTACTTGAATTGTGGCATCAGTCCAGATTTTCCCATCGTTTTGCTGCGTAAGAGTTGGATTTCTGGGCAAGTACCTCCAGAATTTGATCGTATTCTTTCACATTGGTGGAAGCGGAACTTACAGAAAATCTCAGTCGGTGTTTTCGCTGAAGCATTCGAAAAAGTTGATGATCCCCTCGTACACATTAATTCTGCTGCAGATTCTTCAACTTTCGTATGTCCCCATGTCATCATTTTAGACGCGAAGTCAAACAATGCAAGGAAGATATTATGAAAGTTTTATCCCCAAGGATGGAAGCGCTGTGAGCTCTTGCGAGTTGCGAGATCTGACCGAAGTTTCCAAGGATTCCTCTTCGTCATCCAACACTGTTTCAGCATCAGTTGTGCATGTGGATGGTGCGAACACATTGTCGTTGGAGTATGACCAATCGCAGAAAATGTTGGATTCATTAGAGGTAGTAACTAATGCAAAGGATGGGTGGATGGAATATGTATCTACTATGACGAAGATGAAGGTAATTCGAAGTCCTTGCACTATTACTTCCTGTTTTGACTGCGAAGCACACACCTCTTCCCCAGGGAACCGTATTTTGCTGGGACAAGGGTTGGGCTTAGTGAATGAAGAAGATGAGTGAAATTGCGGAAGCTCAAAGAACCAGTGAACTGAAGAAGGATGCGCGGGCTTCATCACGTTCTTTTTCTCAGACTGGTCAAGTCCAGAGGTTTAAAAAAGCGGAAAGTAGGCAAGAAGAGATGAATCCTCTCTTCGTTGTCCAAGATACAGCAAAAGTTAAAATTTTATGCTATTATAATCCACAAGCAGTCCCCATTTTCGTAAATACATCTGGAACCTTTTAGTAAAATAGTTTTTTGAGTGAAGGAAAACAGATGTCATGGCGGGAAGCTTATACCCTACACATTTTTCTGGAATTCTAGCAGTGAATGGTCATGGAAATTTGCCATTGCTGCTGAGTAATTTTTCTTGGCTGCAGTTCAATGTTCCTTCTTTTTTCCCTCTCTGACTATCTAATTCTCTCATCCCTCGCGACAGCCTGTATGCAGTGAAGAAAAGGCAACTTTCTTTGCGTGTCTTATCTGCTATAGGTCATCTTAATAGAGAAGTTTGCCTGATTAGAGGGAGAAGTCATTTATGATATCCAGCTTGTGACAGCATATGTCCATATGGGGGTGTACATAATTTATCTGCTTGTCCCATCGCAAGGCGAAGGGCGATCCAATTACCCGGAAAGTCGCCTATTTACAGATGGACAAGCACGACATTGAGCAAAATCTGGCTCTTAATGGAGGATTAAGGTTGACATTACGCTGCGATCTGAATAGGTGCGCAACCCTTGCCCTACTCTTAGAATGTGTCACCTCCTGAACTGCTTTTATTGTGCCAAGGACTCGCCTCGACGGTTATATGGTTTTGGGCCTAGGAATTTTGGTTGAGTGATGTCGAGACTCGAAACTTTTGGAAGTTTTGTTGTTGCCTCGTTGAGATGTATCCTTTAATGTAAATAGCAACGCACCTACTTTGATTTGGAAGAACTAAGGCCGTATTTTAAATACCTTGAAAGTTGAACGGAGGTATTATGATGCCTTGAACTTGCTTAGGAAAAGCTTTGTCAAATGCTGAGGAGAAACATGATTCTTGTGAATAAGAGGAAAATCGAGACGCAGACCCTTGGAATGCCATAACTTGGCACAAAGGGACACTTAAGTGCTATAACTTATGAAAGGTACACTTAAGTGTCAAAATTGGAGCAAAATGGATTACTTGAGTGTCAATCCGGTCAAAACGTTGACGTGTCAATTTTCCGGCAAAACATGTGCAAAAACGGCGTCGTTTTGAGTTGATGTGGTAAAAAAATAATATAAAAATTAATTAAATTAAATTTAAAATTAAATTTAGTTAAAATATTTAAAAATAATAATTTTAATATTAAAAAAAAAAAAAAAAAGGAAAAGGTGGAGAGGCGGGCCGAGGGCTGCCTCCCGCTATCATCGGGAAGGGTCGGCGATGGTGGGGGAGGGTCGGCCGGAGTCGCCGACCCCGGCGGCGAGGGCTCGCAAGCCCTAGCCCGGATCGGGGCAAGGGTCGCCAACCCTCGCCGGATCTAGGCAAGGGCCACGAGCCCTCGCCATTTGCCACAGATCCGGGCGAGGGTCGAAGGCCCTCGCTCGGCCGGGCCAAGGGCCGCCGACCCTTGCCCGATTCGGCGAGGGCCGCGACCCTCGCCGCAGTCGGCCGGGTCGCCGGCCCTTGGCCGTGGCCCGACGACCTCGGCCGACCCTCCCCCTTCCTAGCAACGGCGGGAGCGGCGGCGGCGGCCGAGCCCTCGCCCGCCTCCCCACCCCGCCTTTTTTTTGAAATATTAAAATTATTATTTTAAAATATTTTAACTAAATTTAATTTATTTAATTTTTATATTTATTTTTTACCACGTTAGCCCAAAATGACGTCGCTTTTATATTATTTGGCCACGTCGGCATGCAAAACAGCGTCGTTTTGCACTCGCTTTTCCGGAAAATTGACATGTCAACATTTTGGCCGGAGTGGCACTTAAGTGATCCGTTTTTCTCAAATGTAGCACTTAAGGGTGCGCATGGCAACGCTTCCGGGCTGGGGAGTAGTTTTTTTAGAAATGCTTCTTTTCTATTTCTATTCGGGGACAATTTCTGGGTAAAAAAACCCGTTTGGTAACTACACAAAATTTCTACTCTAGAAATAGAAAAAGAATAGAAATGCGTTTGGTAAAAAACAGTTTTTTTTTTATATTTATTTGTTTTTATTTTTGTTGGCCGATCGCCGCCGGACGTCGCCGCCGCCGCCGGCCGCCGCCGCCCGCCGCCGCATGTCGCCGCCGGCCGACCGCCGGCGGCGACATGCGGCGGCGGGTGGCGGTCGGGCCGGCGGCGGCGGCGACGGCGCGGGCGGCGGCGGCGGGCGGGGCGGGCGGTCGGTCGACGGTCGATCGACCTCCGACGGCCGGCGGCGACATGCGGCGGCGGGCGGCGGGTCGGCCGGGCGGCGGCGGCGGTCGGTCGGCGGTCGATCGACCTCCGGCGGCCGGCGGCGGGTGGCAATCGGTCGGCGGCATCCGGCGGCGGCGGCGGCAGTCGGTCGGCGGTCGGCCGGCGGCGGCGGCGGCGTGCGGCGGCGAGTGGCGGTCAACGGCGGTCAATGGGCCGTGTGCAAGAGAAGAATAAAAAAAAATTTCACTTATTTCTTAAACTTGTTCCCAGGGAACCGAAGCAACTTTTTTTTACTTCGATTTTTGTTCCAAAACTATTCCCGGGCTAACTTTTTGTTCCCGGAATAAAAACAACTCGACGTTACCAAACGGATTTCTGTTCTTTTTTTTATTCCGGGGAACAAAAAAACAGAAATTGGGAGAAGTAGAAACGTTACCATGCGCACCCTAAGTGTACCTTTCGTAAGTTATAGCACTTAAGTGTCTCTTTATGTCAAGTTATGGCACTTGAAGCGTTCTTATGCCCTAAAATCAATGGACATGCTCTGAATGGAATAGTTCTCTAAAATATCTCAAGCTTATTATAGTGGTCAATTCAAACATTTTTTTTTTTAATTTGACCAATTTAATTCTTAACATTTTGACAAGTTGCTGATATAGTCTTTCCAACCAATGTTGGTCGGAAATCACTAATGTGGTATAACAGTCAACTCAATAATCTATGATCAACATGACTATATTGATGATTCATTAAAAGATTTAAGATTAAATTGGGCAAATTTGAAAAATTTAAAGCTAAATTTATAGCCGTACAATAAATTAAAGACTTTTGGATAATTTTTCTTGTTCAAAAAGTGGATCTATTGGATTAATGAGTCCCCAGAAAATTATAAAATAAGTCCTAACTTATTGTAATGAATGTCAATTCAATTCTAAACCTTTTAATTTGATTAATTTATCCTAAATTTTTTTGACAACTTATCAATGTAATTCTTTCAATCAATTTTGGCTGGCAATCACTAATATTTACACCGATCGTCCTATGTGGCATGGTTGGCCTTAATGTGGACATCTTTTTTCCTTTTCTTGTTAGATTTTTCTAAATATTTTAATTTTTTTTGGTATTTTTCTTCTTTTTTTCTCTTCCTTTTCTTTTCCTTCTTCCTTCTTCCTTCCCTAGCCACCAATCAACAACGAAGGTCAATCTTGCCGAATCTTGTGAGAGCGAGCCCTTGCTAGTCCTTGCCTATGGCCAATCGCTAGCCATTGGCCGGTGGAGGAATAAGGGGAAAAAAAGAAAAAAAAAGAAAAATTCAAAAAAAAATGTAACAAATTCAAAAAATGAAAAACATGCAAAAAAATTATTAATGATAGTGCTAGTTATGTTACGTAAGACAATCGATATTCATGACTAGCATCCACGTTAATAATTGCCCACCAAAATTAGGTAGAAGTACCGCATTGACAAATCATCAAAATGTTAAGAACCGAATTGATATTCATATAATAAATATATGACTTTTTTGGTAATTATTCCAACGAGTCCCATTAGCTAAAATTGACAATCTTCTTAATTATAGATTTAAAGAAATGTTATTAAAAAGGAGACAAAATATCTAAACGATTTAACTTATTTTTCAATGAATTGTCGCTATCTTATCATAGTATAAGAGATTCGTGACATGAATTTTGAGCTCTAATAAGTGTGAAATTGCACGTTTTGATTACTATCAGTCTTGATATGGATTGACCAAAGGTTGATTGGACTAGGCTGATGAACTTAACTTGGTACCTAAAAACTAACTCAAGATACTTTTAGTTCCTTTGCCCATCAAAGATCAATTAAATAGGCATGTACCGCGATGACTTATGCATAATTTAAGACCAGCCCGTTTGGCAATTAAAAGGAAGTTACATTTTTAGCCCCTATAGTATGGGAGAATTCGCTTTTAGTCCCCGTACTTTGTCTGGTTATAGTTCTAATTCATGCATTATTTTTCGAGGACGATTTAAGTCATTCCTTCAAATTTTCGGTTAAAATTCGTCGACAATTGTTGAGGCAGCACTAATTACTGAGACGTGGCTCCTACTTGTAAAGCCTCTTTGGAAGTATGCACATGCACGTGCCATCTGTCAATATAGCCAGTGCTAACTTAGCACGTTTCTTACCAATTCTAAACGAAAATTCGGTAGAGAAACTTACCGGAGTGTAGCATAAGAACAAATATTGTCCCGTCGCAAGCCTTAAATTTCCATGAATACACCCAATCGCGATGGAGATCCACATGGCACGGGGAATTTATGCATCATGAATTAAACCACATAGGATTATTTTGTCACGTCCAATTGTGAGAAAATTACCAAAAAAAAATTAAATCTATTATATTTGTGCCGATTTGATCTTAAACTTTTCAGTTTAACTTATTTAGTTCTAAACATTTAGAGGATTTATCAATTAGCCATAAGCCTTTCAATTGTGTCAATTTAATCCTAAATATTTGAACGATTTGCTAATTCAACTTTAAATCTTTTGCCTATTAGTCAATTTAGTTTGGTTGGAAAAATTTGACATATGACTTAATCAACATGAGCCATTTTATGTGGCATGACAAATGCTAAGATTGATAATTTTTTTAATATTTGTAACTTTTCTATTTTCTGAATTTTTTTCTTCTTTCCTTTCTGTCCCCCCAACTCTTGGCTGGCAATCCTCGCCTAGTTTGACCAAGGGCATCACGGCCCTCACTTGAATCTAGGCAAGGGTCTTCACCGTTGCTAGCCAAGAGTTGGAAATAAAATAAAATTAAAAAGTTAAAAATTAGAAAAATTAAAAATTGTCTATGTAGGGCAGTCGATGTCTACATTGGTCTTTCTGATAAAAATTGACCAGAATGACTAAATTGACAAATCGTTAAAAAATTTAAAACTAAATTGACATAGTTGAAAGGTTGACGACCAAATTGGTAAATCATCAAAAATATTTAGGACTAACCAAATTAAAATATTTATAATTGAATTGGCATAAATACAATAAATCAAAAACTTTTTCGGTAATTTTACCTCCAATCATCAAAGATGGGCACAAAAAGCATCATGGCTCGAGAATGGCATTCCACACCCTCATCTCATACAATATAAATTTTCCCCTTTCTTGCCTCTTACCTCGTGCCTGGCTAAGGCAAGGCGGCTCTGTTGCACGATGCCCTACCTCGCGAGGCAAGTCTTCGCCATGAAGGGCGGCAGGGTATATCATCCTAGAGGGGGGATGACAACCCATTTCAATGCATTTGGATCTTTACCTCTCACGCCTCGTGCGCTGGTGCGATGCAGTGAATCACTTGGCGCAAGGACTAGGGGTGAGCATCGCTCTAGGTATGACCGTGGACCAACCCTAAATCAACCTAATCTCATCGATTTGGGTCCGGTTCCTAAAGGGATTTGATTGATTCTTGATCCTAAGACTCATGAGCCTTATACTGTACAAGTTAGTCCTCGATCCTAAGAGTTTAGGATTTGTTTGGGTTGGACCAACCCTATACATAATATATATTAATAAATAATATACTATATATTATATGCTTTTGTTTATTTTAAATTTTAGCTCATCCTCCTCTTTTCATTACATTGTTTGTCTTTATTTTTTGTTGCTTTTAATAAATGTGAATTCCTATCATTATCTTATCTTATATTTATGTTTGATATGTGTTGGTATTCATAATTTGATTGCTTAATGTCGCATTGTTGATGAATATGTAATTTGAAATTATATGTTTGTTTTGTCTAAGGAGCACAAAAATGAAATAAAAAAAACCTGTTAGTCTTAAGTTGACTCTAGAATTGGACCGGACCCATAGGGTCAGTTCGGTCCTCGGTCCCAGGCTCAACAGGGTTAGTCTTTGGTCCTCGATCCCAAAAATTATGAACCGATAATGTGCAGATTGGTCTTTGAGTTAGGCGCAAAACCAACCCAACCTAAATCATGCTCATCCCTAGTAAGGACAACAGATCCTCCTGTGAATCCGAACAAATTGCAGACGGACCTAAGTTCTAAAACACACGACATCAATTCCATCAAAGATCACGTCCAAAATGTAAGACGCATATATAGATTCCCAAGTCTAATGTAGACCATAGTCATAATTTTGAAATGTCTATACTTCTCACGGGATCACTCTTGGTCGACCGGTAATTCGTACATGTCTATACCAATATTTCGGGCATTTGTGCGACATGAACTTGATCGAACATTCCGTGGATTTTTATAGCGAATATAGATATCTTTGCCTCGTCATCTCAACGAAAGGCACTGTAGAAGTATTTAAGGTTAATAAGGACAAATTTTCCTCAGCTTTGCAAATGAAATGTGAGATTGCCAACACGGCTTTTCAAAAACCGTTTGTGTAAAGAGTTTCCTTTTACTAAAGCGGTATTTCTATCACATATCTCTTTTTGTATGATTTATTAGATGACAACCCACACATTATACGTCAGATAGCTTTAATAATGTTCGAGAATATAGTACTCCAACATTATCAAAGAATGTATCAACCAAAGTTGGATATGTGAAATGTAGTTGTCAAAGATCAATGTGAAAGGAAACGCTTGAAACAAAGTTAGTAAGAAATTTTTAATGCATATTGTTCTATTGAATTGATGAAAACATAGAAAATGAGTGGTGACTTTATAATGAATCAAAATAAAACTTAAAACAAAGAGAAAAATGAATCCACGCTCAATAGCATTTTTATAGTCCATAATTATTATAGCTCACTAGGGATAGAAATAATTAAGAGACAAAAGAAATTATGTAATTAATTCTCATCTTGTTAAAGAATAGGCAATAATGAGCATATTCAGAGACTGACCAAAAAAAAAAAAACTGTTCAAATACCGACCAAAAAAAAAAACTGTTCAAATAAAATCTAACTAGTGGCTCACTTCATTGAGATATATCTATCTGTAATTTTAAGTCTCAAGTTTCCAAGTAATCATTCTCGAGTTTCTAGGTAATCCTTTGAGAAGGTTTTGTGATAGTACATCGATGTAGATGTTCTAATTTTTTTTTTTAAAGCAATTAGATAATCTTCATCATAAGTAGGAAGTTCATTTTCTTCATCGATTTCGGGTTCAAATTCGTCCATTTTTCTATATATTTACCATCTCGAAACTGAAAAATAGCTTCAATTTCTTGAAGAGTAAATTTAGTCACGACATGATACATTTCGGACAGGAAAACAGTGGACGGGCCTAGTAATTGTAGAAAGGTTAAGGCGAAAGAATTCAAGATGTTTGCTTTTCCCCTTCCTTATCCTCTTCTGTCATCATTGTTAGCCTGAATTGGACTAGCGGAGTCAGAAAAGGAGACCTGAATTCACCGAACCGTGGAATGTCGAGTAAAGCTGAAAGCTTTTCGTGCGTTTGTGCAGTGAAAATACATCATGGGACGACGTCGGGAGGAGAAAAAAGACCCGACCCGTGCACGCTGGCGGCTCCGCGATGCTACGCGACAAAGTGTTTCGTACCGTGGTGCCCGACTTTGTGAAGCAAGGTGATGCCCCGATCCATTAATTCATTGATGACTTATTTATTAATATTGTAAATTTCTTGACTCATTTCCGACCCAAAATCAACTGGACCCGTATTGCTAAAAACACTTTCGTATTTAATTCAATTTAGGGAAACTTGTTTCTTATGATTTTTTTAAAAAATTATATTGCTAAAACATTTCCATGCAATATAATTCTAGAAAACAATATTTATAATTTTTTTTTTAAAATTAAGACTCTATTTGTTTCACGAAAAATGTGATACGTATAAAAAATGTTTTCCAGGAAAATGATAATATTTTCTGGTATTTGGTTAAAATATCAACAAGAACTAAAAAATTATTTTATGCCATTTGGTATGGAACATTTTATTTGATTTTCCTTTGTGCACTCATTTTAATTTTATTTTTCTTATATTTTAATAATAATTATTATTTTTTAAAAATAATTTTTTATTTTTTTCCTTTTCTTTCTTCCTTCTTCACCTAGTTGCCGGCCATAATGACAACTAGCGAGCTTGAGCCTTGCTAGAGATCGGCGAGGCCTTGGCCTCACCCGATTGCAAGCTTGAGCTCGTTGACCTTTGGCTAGCTTGAGTCTTGCTTAATCGGGGAGGCTCAAGCCTCGCCAAATTGGCAAGCTTGAGTCTCACTAGATCGGTAAGGCTCAAGCCTTGCCAGCACCCAAGGTCAGTTAACTCGAGTTTTGTTGGCCTCGGCGAGCTCATCCCTTGCCTATTATTGGCCATTGATTGAAGAAGAATAAA
The DNA here is from genome assembly GCA_014182555.1 of Eucalyptus erythrocorys. Taxonomy (NCBI): domain Eukaryota; kingdom Viridiplantae; phylum Streptophyta; class Magnoliopsida; order Myrtales; family Myrtaceae; genus Eucalyptus; species Eucalyptus erythrocorys. The sequence continues at coordinate 30,061,934 of CM024603.1, read as the reverse complement.
AAATAAAAAGAAAGAAAAGAAAAATAAAATATGAAATTATAAAAATTCAACAAAAAAATGACCTATTTATGATTCATTTAAGCATATTAGATAACCCATTCATGAGCCATTTAATACTCATTAAATTGTTAGATAACTCATTTGTGGCCCACTTAAGCATGTTTATTGAAATTTAAGGTAGCCTATTTATGACCCACACGATTAAATATGAGTGAAAATATGAGTTCTAGACCTATTTTGACACCTTTACTTGTAGCAATGCAGTGGTTCACCATGCACGATGACGACAAGTCCTACGAAGTACAGATGAATCGAAGCTTTGAAACACGGTATCTATCTTTCATCATGTCAATGAAGTATAATATATATTCCCAAATCTATCACACCTCTTTGGCTTTTGGTGCAAATTCGGTTGAATTTAGTAAGATTATTGGCTCGGCTTTTTAAAAGCTTTTAGTCTATCGACCTTTTATTAAAGTAATTATCTTATCACATCTCTATGACCCGCGCATCATGCTAGATAACGATGAAAATATGAACATTCTACTAATATTTCAGAATATTATATTTAAACATTTTTTATATAAGAATGTTTTAGCCCTGGCTGGAATGTTTTAGCCCTGGCTGGACGTTCCAAATGCACTTATTGAATATACTCGTGCAAGGAGAGGTTGAAACAATGTTAGTGCAGACTTTTTAATGCATACTGTCGGCCCGAATCAATCAAAACGTAGAAAATAATTTGTGATTTTGTAATTAATAAAAAAAGAACTTAAAGCAAAGTGAAAGAACGACACTCCACAACATATCATACCGATTGCATTTACCTTCCTGAAACACTCAATAGACTTTTGGAAATCCATAAATATCATAACTCGTTATGATGGGAAATAATAAAGAGACTATATGACATGTCCGATCGATTCTCCTTTGATCAACAATGCTCGATGGAAAACGATGGTTGAGCAGCCTGTTTCATTGAGAATTTGGCGAAACTAATGAAGATGAGGCATCTCGAACTATTTGCAATTTTAAGTGTCGAGTCTTCAGGCAATCTTTTGAAAGAGTTTTTAGTGATACATGTCTGTACGAATGTTTGAGAGATTTGTCCCACATGAACTTGATAGAACATTTTGTGGATTTTTATGTCAAACGTAGCTATCTTCGCCTTAACATTTGTCTAAATAAAAGGTATTATATGAGTATGTAAGGTTAATGGAGGGATTTTCCTCGGCTTTGCAAATGAAACGTGGGATTGCAAACGTGGCTTTTTAAAAACTGTTCATCTAAAGAACTTCAGATTTTTACTAAAGTGATATTCCTATCATATCTCCTTTTCTACACGATTTACCAGACGATAACTTGTGCACTAAGCGTTAAATAACTTTGATAATGTATGAGAATATCGTGTTTCGACATTATTAAGGAACGTATCAACCAAAGTTGGATGTGTTATATGTATTTGTTGACGATTATTGTGAAAGGAACACTTAAAACAAAGTAAGTGCAGACTTTGATGCTTATTGTCATATTGACTTAATGAAAACGCAGAAAAGGAGTGGTAATTTTATATGGATCAAAATAGAAGTTAAACCAATGTGAAAAATAAAATTGCACTCAATAGCATTTAGATAGTCCACATCTGCTATAATTCATTATGGAGAGAAATAATCGAGAGATTGATTCTCTTTTGATTTAAAAATACTTGATAATAAACATTTTCAATTTCTTAGATAATGCCTCAATGGCAGCTCACTTTGCGGAGAATACGGTAAAACCAACGAGAAGAAGGCATCCCTACCTATTTATAATTTTAATTCTCAAGTTTCTAGATAATCCTCTGAGTAGTTTTACATCAATACATATGCTCAAATTAAAAGAAACGAAGCGATTGAATAATCATCATCATAATTAGAAAGTTCATATTCTTCATTGGTTTTGAGTTAAAATTCATCCATTTTTCATCCATTTACATTTCGATATCAAAAAGAAAGTTTTTACTCCTTGAAGAGTATACTTACTCACGACATGATGCATTTAGGACAGAAAAGTAGGCCTAGTACATGTTAAAAGCTTAGGGTGAAAGAAATCAAGATGTTTGCTTTTCCCCTTCCTTGCCCTTTTCTTTTGTCACTGTTAGCGTGAGTACGAATTGTTGGGTCAGAAAAGGAGACCTGAATTCACCGAAATGTGAAATGACGAGTAAAGCGGAAAGCTTTATGTGCAATTCTACAGCAAAAAAAATCACAAAAAACTTTAGATGGTTATATATGTGATAAATTTATTCCAAATTAAAAACTTCAAACTAGTATACTTATAATAATTTTATCTCAAACTAATTTTTTAATCATAAAAAACTCAAAACTAGTACATATATGATAAATTTGTCATAAACTAATTTTTTTGATAATAAAAAATTGTAAAACAATACATTTGTGACAAATTTGTTCTTCATTAATTTCTATTAAATTAAATTAATATTATTAAAAAATCAGAAACTAGTACACATGTGATATATAGAGAGTAAAATTCTAAACTGATATACTCGTCAACTATCGATAATCATTCAACTAAGTAATTTGATGATAAAATCTAACGAAAATTAAGAAATAGTAAATTTATTATAAATATATTGATTTAGAGTTTTTAGTTTTAGGTAAAATTATTATAGATATACAGGTTTAAAATTTTTTATGATATTAATTCTTAAAACGATCATGTTCAATGTACAAATTACGAGAAGACACGACCCATGTAGGTTTGAGGCAAGCTCGCAACGAAGAGTTTCGTACCATGGTGCTTGTCATTGTGAAGCAAAGCTGAATGTTATAATATTATAATATGTAATATATTTTTATTATTCTAAATATGATCCCACTTATTGGTATTCCCAATAAATTCTAATGTTATTGCCAAATTTATCACCCACGTGTATTTCGTGATATTTGCCGGTTAATATGTTACCATAACGGTCTTGATGGAAGATATCGGTAACATAATAAACGGAATATAAACGTCAAGTCGTCTAGTTCACTACAGAAAAACACACCATCAGGTTTGAGGGGTATTGAGTAGTAGAACATGACGTACAGTTCTCCATATTGCAGATCGATCGTGCTGTGTGGATCCATCAAAGGTTTGAGGGGTATTGGGTAGTAGAACATAACGTACAGTTCTCCATATTGCAGATCGATCGTGCTGTGTGGATCCATCAAAGGTTTTGAGGCTTTCCGCCTTTGCAGATTTCATCAATAGCTGGAGGTATGTTGATCTTTACGTTTCTGCAAATTGATCCCGAATTCTGTATGAATTTATCTAAATTGATAAATCGGGATCATCAAGTTTTAGTTTATATTTATTCTAACAGTTGGTATCAGAGCATATTTACAATCTCTGTCTTGGTGAAATTTTTGGAATTTATTTTCATTGAATTATATGTGGGTAAATTCCGTGTTATATATGGCTTGGATTGGAATTTAGAATTCCGGTCAAATTCGGGTGACCCACCACGCGATAATGGATTTGCATGATCACACCGCCATTAGGAAGAAAAACCCTTTATTTTTTGGTATATTACTCATCGTCGGAGGTTAATCAAGTGATGAAATTTTGATGGTTAGTGTTTTATAGAACATATCGTTTTTAGACTTAATTCTGGTCGAGGTAGAAGAAGCGACGGAAAAGAAGAATGCCCGAAAGGAGGGCTTCGGGCGCGTGCGTCGCACACGCCCGAGGGCTGCAGCGGGCGCGTGCGTCGCAGGCGCTTGAGGAGCTGCAACGAGCACGTGCATCGCATGCACCCGAAGGACTGCGCGGGCGCGTGCACGCGCCCGAGGGGCTGAAGCAGGCGCGTGCATTGCACGCGCCCGAAGACCGAAATTCCAATTCTGCCCTTCCGCATTTAGCAAAATTGCGGTTCTGCCCTGGATGCCTAAAATTTCGGTTTTGTCCCGTTTGGGCATAAAAATCTACGATTTTGCCCCTTTGGGTGTGAAATTCCTATTCTGCCCTTATGTGCAATTTTATGAATATTTACTCATAAAATTAAATGTCTAGTGATCCGTATATATTTAGTTAACTAAAGATTAGCCACAACATCTTTGATTATATTAAATTATATACATTAAGAGCCTTTGGATCACATATAGTAATAGACAATAATTGTGATTAGTCACATTAATATTATGAATTTTATCCCACGGGAATTTTCAATATATTAATGTGATTAATTAGGATGAAATATTATTTTATCTTTCTTAATTTACCCACAAGGATTAAGGAAGGGAATATAATTTGATAGTTTCATCATGAAGTAATTATGGATCAATTTAAATTAGAAACTTAGCCCACAGGTAGTTTTTGATGTTATGCGATTCATATTTTATAACATGTTTTACATTGGTAAAATATGATTTAAGTTTATTTGCCTCAAATATATTGATACATAAGTTTTATTTGATTATGATGCAGTCTTACCACCTACAATTAATTCTGGTATAATTGTTCCCAAGCTTAATGGAAATAACTTTAAAGAATGGAGGGAATTAGTCATTCTTCAATTGGGGTACATGGATCTTGATTATGCTCTAAGGTCAGACGAACCACCTGAACCTACTGAGAATAGTACTCATGCTGAACATACTCGTTATGTTCAATGGGAGCGGTCCAACCGTCTCAGTGTGATGTACATAAAGACAAAACTCTCTACTAGCATTCGTGGTTCAGTCATTCAGCATAACAATGCCAGGGAATTGCTGGAGGCTATCGATGCACAATTTGAGTCTTCAGAAAAGGTGCATGCCATGACCCTAATTATGAAGTTCTCCTCATTAAAGCTTATCAGTGTAAAAGGTGTGCGTGAGCACATCATGAAAATGCGGGACATTGTAGCTCAGCTAAAGAATCTTGAGGTTAGGATATTAGAATCCTTTCTTGTATACTATATCCTAAATACTCTCCCACAAGAGTATGCCCCTTTTAAGATCTCTTATAACACACATAACACTAAATGGTCAATCAATGAACTGATGACCATGTGTGTTCAAGAGGAAGAGAGGCTACTAATGGAGAAAGAAGAAAGTGTTCATTTGGCAACACAGGATAAGTATATAGGGCAAGGCAAGTAGAAGGGAAAAGGTAATATGCCTCTACCTCCCCAAGCTGGCATTAAGAAGGAATCCAAATGCTTCTTCTGTAAAAAGAAGGGGCACATGAAGAAGGATTGCGCCAAATTTAAGGCCTGGCTCAAAAAGAAAGGTAACCAACTCACATGTGTTTGTTATGAAACTAATATGGTTGATGTGAGTCACAACACTTGGTGGATTGATTCTGGTTCTTCAATCCACATTTCAAATTCCTTACAGAGTTTTCAGAACCAGCGGAAATCAGTGGGAAGTGAATAAGGCATCTATTTAGGAAATAAGATGCGCTCGCGTGTGGAAGCTATTGGGACATGCAGATTAGTTCTCAGTAGTGGTTTTGTTTTAATTTTAGAAAGGACCTTTTATATTCCTAGTTTTTCTAGGAATTTAATTTCAGTTTCAAGACTTGTACCTTTGGGATACTCCTTTGAATTTTCAAATTCAACATTCAATTTATCGTATAAATCTGAAATTGTTGGGAGTGGTATTTTGTCTGATGGTCTCTTTCGAATTAATTTACAAGACAATGCCATTAATAATGCGATGCACGTTCATGATAATGCTGATATAAAACGAAGTGTTGTGAATGAGGATTCCTCTATGTTGTGGCACCGGAGATTGGGACATATCTCCATGGATAGAATTAAGAGACTAGTAAATGATGGAGTACTTAATACTCTAGATTTTACTGATTATGACACTTGTGTGGACTGTATAAAGGGAAAACAGACCAACAAGTCAAAGAAAGGTGCTAAGAGGAGTATAGAAATATTAGAAATCATACATACAGATATTTGTAGTCTTGATATGGACTCAAATGGTCAGAGATACTTCATTTCTTTCATAGATGATTATTCACGATTTATGTATATCTACTTGCTTCGTAATAAGCACGAAGCACTAGATGCCTTTAAGGTATTTAAAACTGAAGTAGAGAAACAATGCGACAAACAAATTAAGATCGTGAGATCAGATAGAGGTGGAGAATACTATGGTAGATATACTAAAGATGGACAAGCACCTGGTCCATTTGCGAAGTTTCTTGAAGAGCATGGGATTATTGCCCAATACACTATGCCTGGTTCACCGGACCAAAATGGTGTTGCGGAAAGAAGAAACCGAACATTATTGGACATAGTGCGGACTATGCTCAGCAACTCCAAACTTCCTAAGTTTTTGTGGACTGAGGCTCTTAAAATAGCTATGTACATATTAAACCGAGTTCCAACCAAGGCTGTTCCAAAGACGCCTTTTGAGTTATTCAAAGGTTGGAAACCGAGTTTGCGACATGTACGTGTTTAGGGATGCCCATTTGAAGTAAGATTCTACAATCCACAGGAAAAGAAGTTAGATCCAAGGACTATAAGTGGGTATTTTGTTGGATATGCCGAAAAGTCCAAAGGATACAGATTTTATTGTTCATCTCACACCACTAGGTTTGTGGAATCAAGAAATGCTAAATTTCTTGAGAATGACCTGATTAGTGGGAGCGATCAATTCAGGGATTTTTATCCTGAAGAAGATCATTCAGATACTCAACCTTCCACCTTAGGTACTGAATTGGTTATTGCTTACAACGCCCCTTCAGTTCAACCGGTCGTTGAGCAACCGATCATTGAAGATTCACAACCTGCTAATATTGATTCAGTAGACCCAACTGTTCAGCAATTACCAGATACTGTTGAGCTTCCAGTTGAACAACAAACTCCTCAGGAGGATGTTGATGCAACATTAAGAAGGTCTACTAGAATAAAGAAATCAGCAATTCCTAATAACTATATTGTGTATCTACAGGAATCTGACTATAATGTTGGAGCTGAAAGTGATCCTGAGACGTTTTCACAAGCCATGAGCTGTGATAAATCCAATTTATGGTACAATGCCATGAAGGAAGAGATGAATTCTATGGCATCAAACGAAGTTTGGGATTTAGTAGAGTTGCCTGATGGTGCGAAGGCCATTGGTTGTAAATGGGTCTTCAAAACTAAGAAGGATTCATTAGACAATATAGAGAGATATAAAGCCAGACTCGTTGCCAAGGGATTTACTCAAAAGGAGGGAATCGATTACACGGAGACATTTTCTCCTGTATCCAAGAAAGATTCTCTTCGTACTATTTTGGCATTGGTTGCTCATTTTGATATAGAGTTACATCAAATGGATGTAAAAACGGCGTTCCTCAATGGAAAATTGGAAGAAGTGATTTATATGAAACAACCAGAAGGATTCTTCTCTAGTGCTGGTAAGCATTTGGTATGCAAGCTTAAAAGGTCTCTATATGGCTTGAAACAAGCATCCCGCCAATGGTATTTAAGATTCCATAAGGTCATCTCTTCATTCGGTTTTATAGAGAATGTCATGGATCAATGTATATACCAGAAGGTTAGTGGGAGCAAAATTTGTTTCCTTGTACCATATGTAGATGACATTTTACTTGCAACCAATGACAAGGGGTTGTTATATGAAGTGAAACAATTTCTCTCTAAAAGTTTTGATATGAAGGATATAGATGAAGCCTCTTATGTTATTGGCATTAAGATCCATAGAGATAGATCTCGAGGTATATTAGGACTATCTCAAGAAACTTATATCAATAAGGTCTTAGAGAGGTTTCGGATGAAAGATTGTTCACAAAGTATAGCACCAATTGTGAAGGGTGATAGCTTTAATTTAAACCAATGCCCAAAGAACGATTTTGAAAGGGAACAAATGAAGAACATCCCATATGTTTCTGCTGTCGGAAGCTTGATGTATGCTCAGGTTTGCACTCGACCTCACATAGCATTTGCTGTAGGAATGTTGGGAAGATACCAAAGTAATCCAGGTATGGACCACTGGAGAGCTGCAAAGAAGGTGATGAGGTACCTTCAAGGAACTAAGGGACATATGCTTATGTATAGACGAACGGACAGCTTGGAGGTATTTGGTTACTCGGACTTAGACTTTGCTGGCTGCGTTGATTCCCGTAAATCAACATCGGGATATATTTTTATGTTTGCTGGCGGAGTTGTATCCTAGAGGAGTGCAAAACAAACCTTGGTTGCCACTGCCACTATGGAGGCAAAGTTCGTTTCCTGTTTTGAGGCCACCTCACATGGTGTGTGGTTGAAAAGTTTCATATCAAGGCTTAGAGTTATGGATTCCATTGCTAGGCCATTAAGAATATTTTGCGACAATTCAGCTGCAGTTTTTATGGTTAAGAACCACAAAAGTGGTAGTCGAAGCAAACATATCGACATCAAGTATTTAGCCATCAGAGAGCGTGTTAAAGAGAAAAAAGTGGTCATAGAACACGTGAGCACTGGATTGATGATAGCTTATTCTTTAACTAAAGGCATGCCACCAATGAGTTATAAGGATCATGTATTTAGAATGGGCATTGGTCTAATCATGTAAATTTTTTCTTATATGGAAGAATTTATGAGATTTTTATTTATTTATAATGTTTTTCTCAATACAGTTGTATACATTCAGTTATTCTGAGAAAAACAATTTTGTTCGACCTGGAGTAAACATGAGGTTTATTCATTAAGTTATTTGATCACATATGGGCTGATGAAATACATTGTGATACACGGAAGATAATACTTGCTCTAAGAGGACTTATCGCCGTGATTCATGTGTTTTATTTTAGTATGAAGTTTATGTGGGTTTGGGTTAATAATTCATTTGATGGATTATTGGGATCAAGTGGGAGAATGTTATAATATTATAATATGTAATATATTTTTATTATTCTAAATATGATCCCACTTATTGGTATTCCCAATAAATTCTGATGTTATTGCCAAATTTATCTGATATTTGCCCGTTAATATGTTACCATAACGGTTTTGATGGAAGATATCGGTAATGTAATAAACGGAATATAAACATCAGGTCGTCTAGTTCAAACCCTATTACTACAGAAAAACACACCATCAGATTTGAGGGGTATTAGCTAATAGAACATGACGTACAGTTCTCCATATTGCAGATCGATCATGCTGTGTGGATCCATCAAAGGTTTTGAGGCTTTCCGCCTTTGCAGATTTCATCAATGGCTGGAGGTATGTTGATCTTTATGTTTCCGCAAATTGATCCCGAATTCTGTATGAATTTATCTAGATTGATAAATCGGGATCATTAAGTTTTAGTTTATATTTATTCTAACAAATTCCCCATTAGCGATGCGGTGGTTCACCATGGATGATGATGGCGAGTCCGACCAACGACAAACGCATCAAAGCTTTAAAACATTGTGTCTATTTATCATCATGTCAATGACACATTAGATGTGAAAAGATTTCCGAACTTATTACATTTCTTTAGCTTTTGGCGCGAAATCGATTGAATTTTGTGAGATTGGCAACTTGGCTTTTTAAAAGCTTATGGTCTATTGACCTTTTATTAAAGTGATTATCTTATCACATCTCTTGTTTCTATACAAATCTATTTAATAACGACCCGTGCATCATACTGGACAGCGACAAAAATATAAAGATTTTAATAATATTTTGAAATATTATATTTCGATATTTTATATAAGAATGTATTAACCAAGACCGGATGTTTCATTTGCCCTTATCGAATATAATCATGCGAGCAAAGCTTGACGCAATGTTAGTGCGGACTTTTTAATGCATATATTGTGGTGCAAAATCAATCAAGATGTAGAAAATAATTTGCGATTTTTATAATTAATGGAAGTAGAACTTAAAGCAAAGTGAAAGAACCGCTCATAACATAGTGATTGCATTTACTTTCCTAAAACACACTCAATAACAGGGTTTCGGAAGTCCACAAATATTATAACTCGGTATGGAGAGAAATAATTTAGAGATGGTAGGAATTACCAAATCGATTCTTCTTTGATTGACAATATTCGACAGAAAACGGCATATGATAACATCATGCTTTGTAGAGAATTTGGCAAAACTAATGAGAAAAAGGCATCTCTAACTTACCTACAAGTTTAAGTGTCGGCTTCAGGCAATTCTTTGATAGAGTTTTTAATAACGTTAATACCACAAAAAAATCTTAAGATAATACATTTGTGACAAATTTCAACTAATTTTTAAATCCTAGAAAATCATAAATTGGTAACTTTTGTGACAAATTTGCCATTTATTAGTTCATATTAAATTGAATTGACATTATTATAGAGGATAAACTTCTAAATAGCTACACTTGTCAACTATTATATGTTATTCAATTTAACAATTTAACAATAAAATTTAACGAAAACTAACATAGGGCAGATTTGTTATAAATATATTAATTTATAATTATTTATTATAAAAAAATTAATTTATGGTAAATTTGTTATATATGCATCAATTTGAAGTATTTTATGATATTAATCATTTTTAATAATATATCAATATAGATGCACAACAATAAAAAGAGAGTGATTGAATAATTTTCATCACAAGTAAAATGTTCACATTCAACGCGGACTTCTGGTTAACATTCGTCCATTTTTTTTTCATCTACTTATCATTTCAGTATCAATAAATAATTTTAACATCTTCAAAAATAACTTCACTCATAATGCCCCAGGATACATTGCGGACAGGAAACAGTGGTAGGCCTAGAACGCGTACGACGCTTAGGTTGCAAGAAATCGAAACGTGGGAAGACGAGCAAAAACGGGAAGCTTGACAGGCATTTAGTGCACTGAAGAAAGTCATCAGACAGTGTACGGAAGACGAGAGGACGACCCCCCCGGGTCTTTTCACCTTTCGTGGACCCGGGAATGGTTGACGAAGAAGTCCTCGAGTTGCTTTTTTTGAGCTTCCCTTGACGACCGATTACCTTCCCCGTGTCACTCTTCTTCGTCGTTAAGAGTGCTTACTTCGGGGTTAAAAAATGGGAATGGTGAAACCTCAGAGCGATTTTTACTAGGTGCTTTGATCGGCGGCAAGAAAAGGGAAGGAAGAAACGAGGAGAAGATTTTGGGACGTGGGTTCAGATGGATTTGAGAGGGAGCACCAGCAGAGTGCTGGGTAAGGAGATAGCAGGGGGTGGTTTGAGCAGGAGGAGGAGGAGGGACGATACGGATGACCTGACTGATGTTGTCTTCTCTTGGTCTCTAGACGACATTCTCAACGAAAACCTCTACCATAACCAGGTTTCTTTTTACCATTATTTTTGCTTCTTTTTTTGCTTTTATCATTCCCTTTTGGTTTTAATCTCGTGTAAGTTCAACTATAATGTGGCGTCAACTTGAGAATTTTCCAGTGCTGTTAGTTCGTTGCTTTTTTTTTTTTTTTTTTTTTTTTTTTTTTTTTTTTTTTGGTGCTTTCAGTAAAGCCTGGCCTTGTAAGAACCTTGCATTCGGCTTAGTGTGATTGAACCCTTCATGCTTCTACTTTGTTAGGCAACCTCGTTAGGTATTTTAGGAGTATATGTTATGTCTTCCAGAACGGTTAATACCATCAAAAATCTAAAACTGATATACCTATCACAAATTTACCTATAATTAATTTTTTTGACCACTAAAAGTCCCAAACTAATACTTTTGTGAGAAATTTAGTCCAAAATGACCACAAAAAACCTTAAATTAGTACACAAATTTATCCCAATTAACTGGTTTGTTTGTGACAAATGCACGTTATATTAAATTGGATTAATACTAGAAAAAATCACAAAACTAGTACAATCGTGACTAATGTAAAGCAAAATCTCAAACTGGTATATTAGTTGACTATCACGTGTCATATAACTTAGTAATTTGACAGTAAACTTGTCATAATAATTTGACAGGAAAATTTAATGCAAAGTAAACTTATCATATGTGTACTATTTTAAAGTAAATTGGTCAAAGGTGTATCAGTTTGGGATTTTTTGTGGTCAAAAAATTAGTTTTTGGTAAATTTTTCAGTGTACTTATTTAGAGTTTTTCATGGTCTTATTTCCAGAATTTAGTCAAAGTATTTTTTGAATGTCAAGTTTGGTTTGTCATATTCGATTTTTGGCCGAGCTGTCTTATAGGTGGAGACTATACCAGAGACATTTCAGTCGGTCCAACATTATCTTGGATCGTTTGTCTACCCTTTACTGGAGGAAACGCGGGCGAGTTTGTGCTCAAGTTTGGAAAATATTTCTGCGCTGCCTTTCACAGAGGTTACTGACTTTGTGAAATGCCAGAGAAGTGGGAACATGTATACTGTTGTGGCTGGTTGGTGGAGCAATGAATCCGACACTCGTGGAAAAGAAACTTACAGAACTTTGCCTGGAGATATCTTGATTTTAACTGATGCCAAGCCGGAAACTGTTCCTGACTTGAAGAGGTTTGGAAGAAGATGGGCTTTTGCATCAGTAATGATGATCGGAAAAGATGAGGAAGAGGATGAGGCAATGTCATCCACAAACTTTAAAGTGGAGGCATTATTCGACCATGAAGTAAATAATCCCTGGAAGCCAATGTATGCAATCTTCCTGATTAATATAATCAGTAACAGAAGGATATGGAACGTGTTGCATAAGTTTCAGAACTTGAATATTGTGAAGGAAGTTCTCTGTACAGATTTGGTGGTATGATCCTTTTCATGACTTTTGTCCCTTTAGACTTAAATTTGATATTGTATTTTTCCAAGCTATATAACATCAATTTTACTCCTGTCAATTTGTGAGTTTCACTGGAGAACAAGATAAATGATGCTTTAAGCCATTCTGTTGCATTAATAGGTTAGGATGTTTGTTTCTTTTACTTGGTCCATCTCATGATACAGAAATGAATTAAGATATGGGAGATTAGTAAGATATGTCTTAAGTTGGGCAATTGGTCCAAATTAATTCCCTTGAGGAAACTTCCTCTTGCTGATTTCAAATCTCTCTCTCTCTCTCTCTCTCTCAGCATTTCTTTCAGTAGATTTCTTCTCCACATTGCTTTTATATATTCAAAGTTTACTGCTGCAGTCGCATGACCTAGATTTAGAACAAGACCTTAAAATTTTCTATATTATATTTTTTGCATGATTTAATTTTGTGCTATGTGATGCTCTTTATGTCATAGGAACACCAATTAATATAAGGGACTTTAACCTTCTACCATTTTTACATAATCCAGATTATCAAAAGAAATTTGTTTGGGTGGCAGGCTGATAAAGTTTCCAATCTCTGCATTACACAAGGTGATTGTTCTGGGAGTGAGAGCCTTGACGAGAGATTGTGCCATGATCTGAATGAATCCCAAATAAAAGCAGTTGGGGCCTGTCTCAATAAACTCCAATGTGAGAACAAGCCTTCTGTTGAACTGATATGGGGTCCTCCTGGAACTGGGAAAACTAAAACCGTGCTTATGCTGCTATTTACTCTGTTGAAAAGGAAATGTAGAACTGTTGTTTGTGGGCCTACAAATGTTGCCATCAAGGAAGTGACATCTCGTGTTTTAAAGCTGCTAAAGGGAACAGATGGCGGTATAGGCACTGAGACGGAAAGTTTGCTCTCTTATTTCGGAGACGTGCTTATTTTTGGGAACAAGGAGCGACTGAAAGTTGACTCCGACATTGAAGAAATATACTTGGAACACCGTGTAGATTGTGTTGCTGAGTGCCTTTCTACAGTCACTGGTTGGCATCAGTGTCTAACTTCCATGATAAATACTCTTGCTGACTGTGGCAGTCAATACCATATATTTTTGGAAAACGAACATACGAAAAGAAGGAAACCAGAAAGTGATATTAATGGGAGGGAATGCGGAAGCAGTAAAGAACATGATAACTGTGAGCTTATATCATTTCTTGAGTTTTTCAGGGGAAGATTCAAGGCGACTGTCCAGTCCCTGCGGAGATGCCTCTTCATTTTCTATACTCATGTGTCCAGATTCCAGAAGATTACACACCTCCTTACCTTACTTGATTCTTTTGAAACTCTATTATGTGGAGAGAAGTTGGACTCAGAGAAGATGGAGCTAACTCTTTCACGTGATGAAATTAGCCTGTCTTCATTTCAGACATCCATAGATCCACTAAATAACTTATATAGGAAGAGACAGGAATGCCTTTCCATGTTGCTAACCGTTCGTGATTCTTTGAAAGGTCTAAAACTTCCAAACCATACGAGTAAGGCCATGATTGCTGACTTCTGTTATCAACATGCTTCTTTGATTTTTTGCACTGCTTCTAGTTCATATAAGCTGTACTCTGTGGCAATGGAGCCTCTCAATCTACTGGCAATGGAGCCTCTCAGTCCATATTTCCTCATTGATTTGCTGGGTAAGAGTTGGATTTCTGAGCAATTACCTCCAGAGTTTTGTCGTATTCTTTTGCTTCTCCGGAGGCCAAACTTGCAGAAAATTTCAGTGGGTGTTCTAGCTGAAGCATTCAAAAAAGTTGATGATCCCCTCGTAATTACTAATTCCACTGCAGATTGCTCAAATTGTCCACATGCCATCATTTTAGAGGTGAAATCGAACAAATGTGAGGAAGAGATTATGAAAGTTTTATTCCCCAAAGATGGGAGCGCTAGCCCTTGCCAATTGCGAGATCCGACTGAAGTTTCCAGGGATTCGTCTTCATCTTCCAACAGTGCAACACCAGTTGTGCATTTGGATGGTGCACACATGTTGTCGCTGGGACAAGAGATGGGCTTAGCAGATGAGGAAGAGAAGGGCGAAGTTCTGGAAGCTCAAAAAACCAGTGAAGTGAAGAAGGATGAGCAGGCTTCATCATCTTCTTTTTCCCAGACTGGTGGTGTGGAAAACAGGAACAGGAGCAAGGGCCATTTCAAATCCAAAGGTAAGCAAAATAAGAAAGGAAGAGGCAAGAAGAGATGAATCCTCACTTCATCGGCCCTGATACACAGTTTGAGTGAAAATTGTATGTTATAATCTACAGGTAGTCCACATTCTTGTAAATACATGTGGAACTTTTTAGTAAAATAGTTCTTAAAATGAAGAAAAACAGATCTCTAGACAGGAAGCCCATTACTCTACATGTCCTGAAGTTCTAGCAGAGAATAGTCATGGAAATCTACTATTCTTTCCTTGGCTGCAGATTATTGTTCCTTCTTTTTACCTCTTTGAAACTTTCTTCACTAATGCTTTTTGGAAAATGCGGTAACTGTAGTGTTATTATCCTTTCAGTGGACCAGTCAAGTTTGCCTTTTCTTCTTAATGGTCTATGAAGAAGCTGAGGAGCAGTTGTTGGTTCCTTCCTGGTGCTACTTTTCTGCTTTTCAAGATTGTAAAGCGTTTTCTTATGAATTCTTGTATTGATGCAGGGTACTTTTGCTGGCAAAGGGACTCCTGTTCAGAAGTCCTTTCTTGTTCCGCTGTTTGCTCTGCAAGCACCATCAAGTCTCATTTCATGGATGAAGTAAGATATCTTCCCATATCTGATCTCAACCTTCTTCACAACCATGCTATCTAACCAGCATTATCCTTCATGGGGTGGTGATGGATTTGTTTCGGTCAAAAGTTCTTGATGGAATCTGTGCCCAAGTATTTGTCCTTTGGATGGAGCACAATATTGTCTCTGCCCTAGTATCATGTTATGATCAAGTTTATGAAATACTTAGTCTGTAATGTTCTTCAGAGTTGCATCTTTGGTAAAATTCTGGTGATTTGAGTTTTGCAGGGGTGAATATGGCATTTGGGCTGCCTTCTGGCACTTCTCGTTCGTCTTTTCTTTTATATTCCAGGTATGTTGACTACCTATGCTTGATTTGCGACTGGTATGCGTTTTCACTCTTCCAAATTAGGCAGGATCATACGTACTGCCCTGAACTGTTGACTTACTGGCTATGCATATTTTTAATTCTTCTCTTTTTTGGCATAACTAGGAAACTTGCAGATATATCGGCATAGTCGCCGCCTGTAGGTTACTTACAAAGCATTCTGATGTTTATCTGGTTTCTAAATGGTAGTTTTGCTAGACTCCTGTACAAGTTTATTCATCATATCCCTGGTTTGGGGCAAATTATGGCTGTGGCATACTTAATGAGAATTTATCTACTTATTTTGTTAGTTCACATATCAGAATAAGCTATATTGTACTCCAGTGGGCTGTCACCAGTCACCACCAAACCTAAATTCACAGTAAATTGACGGTCTATTGAGGGTTTAAGGGAAACAAGGTTTTGTTCGGAGATAAGGGGCAGTGGGGAAGTTGAGGGATGGGAAGAGAAAGTTGGAGCAGAAACTCTTAACTCAAATGAATTTTGAATTTTGTCCTATTTTCTCTCCTCACTTCTCATTTCCCCTCCACCTTATGTTACCAAACAAAGCATAAAAATCAATGGCACACCCTTGAGATCATCACAAATTTCTTGTACATTTCTATGCAGTTCTGTTATTAATGCTGCCTTGTACTTTTTATGCTACAAATTAATGACAGCTAATTTGCACGAATTCTTATTTTATGCTCTGGTCCTAGGTGAACTCGAGTTGCCATTTATGGCATTGCTACTGGTGATTGTGGCTCCTCATCAAGTTATGAACTTGAGGTAAGTTGAATCTTTCTTTTGGTGGAACCATATGTCAGGCTTGTAGTTATCTTCTATTTCCCGACCTCTATGATATAATGTACAGGGAACGCAAGAAGGTGCTATTATTGCAGTGTTAATAGCAGTGTATCTGGGCTTTCAGCACTTCTCCCGCACCAGCTTGCAGAGATCATTCGAGCAAGGTTCAATTGTCGCCACCATAGCCATCATTTGCGTTGCAGTTGCCTCACTGTTGTTTCTAATCTGAACTTCATGGAAAAGGTTACAAATAGATATGTCATGTGTTGTGCCATGGTGTAGAATAATCATCGGTCTGTGTCGGGAGATGTTCCATACAATCAGGGACAGTATAGTTTTCTAAGATAGGTTGAGCGGTATACAAAAGCAGATTTGTTTTTTTTTTTTTTTCTCTTCTCTATGTAATTGAAAAGTTTTAATGTTTCCCATGGACTTTGGACTTCTTGTATACGGAATAATGCCTTTGCCTCATCGATCAGAGACTTCATCTCTTTTCTTGTATTTCTGGGCAATTTTCATTCTGGGGTCTGAAGTGTGAGGGAAGGTGAGGATGGAGCTAGCTTGCGTCAAGTATACGAAAGTGAAGAGAGTTGCTCCTCCAGTGCATGCAGAGAGGATGTCTATATGTATGCATCCACGTCTATATCGATATCTATATGATTTTGTATGATCTTTTGTAAGAAGAGGTTTAAGTGAGGTGCGTGTAATTTTTCAGAGTATGGGTGGGACAAGAATAAAGGGGCTTCTGTCGTGCCCGAAAGGGCCAGTCCGCTGTCATGTTGCGTATTATCTCAATGTCTCTTTGTCAGAACTCCAGTACAACTCGTCGTGAGACACAGGCTTTAATGCAAAGACGAGATTCATTTCTCTGGGAAAATGATATTGATGATTTCTCAACTTTACTCTAGTGTATAACGTCATATATAAATTTTTAATTTATTTAGTATGATTTTAAATTTTTGTATATATTTAATTTAATCATTAAATTATATAAAAATATTCAATGTTGTTATTTCATTAATTCAAATTCACGAAATTTAATGATTTGGCTTCTAATGCGGTAACATTTAAACAGTGGGCAAAAACAAATGTTATAAATGGATTTTTGGGCTAGCAACTCAACTTAGAATAGAATATAATAGTCATTTTAATATGTTTAATTTGTTCAATTTGTAAAAATGATTATCCGTCTTATTGGATGACTTAAACTACTATATCCTAATTCAAGTTAGATATCTAACATAGATAATCTACATGTAAGGTTCCTTTTTTTTTTTTTGGTTCATTATTCAAATGTGCTTGATTGGATGTGAATGGTGCGTTTAGTAATATTTTTATTATAGGAAACATTTTTTTAGAAATAATTTTTTTATTTCTATTTTTGGAACAATTTCTCATTAAAAGAATGCACTTAGTAATTATACAATTTTTTTTTTTAAATTTTCGGAATAGAAAAAATGGATTTGATGAACCTACGATTTTTTTGTAATGTAGAATTTCTTTTAATTTTTAATATTTTATTAGATTTTCGTTATTTCCTATCTTCTTCTTGCTCCTCCTTTTTGCGGCGGCGGCGGTTAGTGACTAGCGGTGGTGGGTGGCTGAAGAAGTGGAGCGGTGGATGGCGGGAAAGAAGAAGAAAGAAAAAATGGAAAAAAACTTATTTTTAAAAATTGTTCTCGAAACAAGAAGTTATTTGTTATTATTTCTTATTTTTGTTTCAAATCTATTCTTCAGCTATCTTTCTATTTGAGGAATAGAAAAATTAGTAAGCATTAGCAGATGGATCTGTTTTTTTATTACGAGAAATAAAAGAACAAAAAAAATCAAGGAGTAGGAATGTTTCCATACAAGCCCCAAATTATCAAATTTTGTTAATTTGAACTAAAGGATAAAACTGGAAATTTCCATATAGTCTAGAGACTAGATTGAACATTTATCAAATGTTTAGAAATAACATTACACGTATGGCTAAAATTCAAGGACGATATATATTGTCAAAGCTTAGGAACCATTTGTGTAATTATTTCATTTATTTGTGATCCAACGGGAACTAAATCTAATCCCTCAAAGGATTAAAAAGCCCAAGCGCAAAAGATTTTCTTTTGGCCAGCCCTAAGTTTGAAAGATTTGCACAAGTTGCATTGAGTAAGGACAATATAAGAAAAAAACATAAGAAAGTGCTTAAATAAAAATCTAAATTAAATAAATAAAAAAATTAATATACAATAAGAAATATGAAACTTGAAAAATTGTAAGTGCATTATAGAAGGTTGTATTTCCAATAAAATCTTTTAATTAAAATTATGATTTACAGCTAAGTATGAGAAGCATATTAAGCAAAGTGCGACTGCCATACAAAGTTGACAGATTGATATTATCGAAACTACAATTCAGGTGATCCCGTGAAAGCTCAAAATTAAACCCTATAATTTAATGTTAGAGCTAAACTTAAAATATCATTAAGTCAGGAACTAAGGATCACTCAAAGGCTCATGAAGTTGAAGTTCGAAATGGCATCTTTATGGAATTATCAACTTAAATAAGATCAGTTACCCAAATTAGCATAAGGTTTATGTGATTTTCGTTGAAATTTGAATATTAGTAGATCGGATGAAGGCATTCTTTGCAAACAAGAAATTTGATGCATACAACCTCAGTGGACAAACATAACTTCAATACATCGCTAATTATCACAAGATGTAATTCAAATTGTCAAACTTCGCTGATTATTGACCTCAACAAATAAACAGATTCTATAAATGTATATGGCTATGGTGTTAATTCCCATAAAATGGAAAGGAAAATCATATTTGCACGAGGAAAATTCGAAATGCTTATTTCCACAGGTTTAAATAGTAACGAAAATGACTAATACAATAAAAACCCCAATCCATTTTGATTGTGACACAAATATCCCAAATTTTTCTTTGTGTCACTAAAAACCTAAGCTTACCCATTGTGACACAAATCCTCAAAGCTTTTTTTGGCGTCAAAAATTTTGAACTTACATCGGTGTGGCAAATATACCTTGGACAAAACTAAAATAAAGGGTATATATGTCACATATGAATAAGTTTGGGTTTTTATGTGAGAAAAAAAGTTGAGAGTATCTGTGGTTTTGTGTAAGTATTTGTGTCATATTAGGCGTAGTTTGGGGCTCTGATGGTATTTGCCCTAATGAAAATTAAATATTGAAGGCGAATGAAAATTCAAGAGTGAGATTTGATTATGGACGGATCAAATTATTTCGTCAATTAATGTAAGCATATTGTTAATTTTGTCTTTTTGATACCCACCATTTTACAAAGAAAATCAAGAGCCTCTAAAGTTGAGTTTATCATCTCAAGCGATACTTACTTTTCGATATTGTAAGCAACAATACATGGCTCGCTTGCATTGGAGGAGGAAGGATGATAACGATTTTCACATTTTAAAGGGAACGTGTTCTTGAAGTTTCATGTGGTTACTGCAGAAATCTGTAGATACCTTATCCCATTTACTCAGCTTGCTATGTTCCCCATGCCGCTATCAGCATCTGAACAATCGAGCTTTCCGACGTCCATGAAAGACAAGGAGACATCTTGCTCATCCAGAAAACTAAATGAATTATTATCTGTGTTGACTAATTGTGTGTAGATGATTCTTACACTATATGACTATGCTGATTTCCTGTATTGTAAATTATTCTTCTGGGTCTGCATCTATTCTGGTGTTGATGTAAAAGACAAGAATACAAGAGATCTCGTGCATCTTGATTGCTTCCAGGTTGGCTTCTGTAGGAAGAGAGCACCACCTTGAAGGTCGATCAGGCTCCGATAAATCAAAATGCCTCCTTGCGTATCCTGGTTGTCTCCTTCAAGTGCAAATACCATGAGATATGCAAGGAAGCGATTAATTGCCTTCTCATAGTAGCGCTAGCTGCAACTTTCCTTGCCTTGGCTTAGGGACCACATGCGGGAAGCGACCACGACAGGCAAGCTGCGATGAGTAGAACCGCGAAGCTGCATGTGATGGAGGTGGCTGAGCTGGGAAGTCCCGTCGGCTCTGCAACCCCGTAGGTTGCTGGTGACCCTGGTACTGAAGGTGGGGTTTGGTAAACTGGTGTGCTATATGTCGGTGAAGGTGGTGAAGTAGCAGTCGGTGGAGTAAGAGAAGGTGGGTTGAAGTTGCGCTGCATTGGAAAGTTCAACCCAGTCATTCTCGGTCACTTCGTATATCGCAATGAGTGATAAAAATAATAGGTTCTGAGGATTACCCGG